>ONZH01007079.1:0-600000 GCA_900303285.1 Rhinella marina | reverse complement strand
TGTTAAACAGGATGGCCAGGTATTTGACAGCGAGGAAGCACTTAATACGTGCACATGTGACAACTAGGTGAAAGCATTTTTTTGTGTTTATAACCAATACTGTAAAGTAATGAGCAGTAAAACGTAACTAACAAAATGTGCTGCCCACATCAATGGCTGAATATATAGATGATCTCAGCTTTAGGCTTGTTAGGCTTTGCAATATTTATAACATTTTAAGTCTTTATGTATTATTTATAAATGGTTATTGAAGCAGCATTAATAGCTCATGTACTGAAACATTAAGTAGGTTGGAATTTAACATACTCCCTCTGTGTACGGTGAGGATGGATGGGATTATGGTTAATGATTTATTCAAATAGGAATAAAGAAAAATCACATTGCATGGCTGACTGCTGTGTGCCATTGATGGCCATCTGCGTGCAAGCCCTAGGTGCGCTGAATGTAAAAGCATTGTATGTAAAAACTATTCATCTAAAAAGATTGGAAGTGAAGCAGAACACGAAGTTAACCTCAAATTTATTTCACTAAATGGGAGGCTTTTATGACCACTGTTCCTGAGTCCTAACCCTGAGTGCCCATTCACACGACCGTATGTTGATCGCAAAAATACGGATCCGTGTTTTTGGGATTTACATACTGACCTATTCACTTCTATGGGCCCTTTTTATTCCATTCCATGGCTCCGCAAAACAAATGAAACATGTCCTATACTTGTCAGTGAAAATCAGGACATGGCCCCATTGAAGTCTATGGGTCCGCAAAAAAACGGAATGCTATCCGTTTTTTTTGTGTACATGTTGAACTGTCCGCAAAAAAAAAGGATCTGTATTTTTGCGGACATCATACGGCCGTCTGAATGAGCCCTAAAGCTCATCTTATTTTGACATTTTTATATATTTTAAGAAATTAAACTGATAATTGTGTCTAATCTAGTTTTTTTGTGGACATACCACTCATGTATCCTTGACTTTACTTTGTTTTTGCAGATTAATTCATGACAGAGAGTTGACTCTGTATGATGGCTCTAGGCTACTTAGAGGAGACCGGTATCAGTATTTAAAGAATGAGTTACAGCTGTCAGATGCCGAGCTCCAAGAAAGGTACGCCAGTCAGCCATAACATTAAACAAGCTATTATGTAGGCTCTTAGCTGTCAAGGCATAGACTGCACAAGACCTCTGAAGGTGTCCCGTGGTATCTGGCACCACAATATTAGCAGAACAGTTCTTTTATTTATCATGTGGTGTCTCCATGAATTAGACTTCATTTTCCAGTAAGTTCCACTGATGCTCAAATGGTCTGAGGTTTGGAAAACTTGGAGGCCAAGTCAACACTTGATTTTGGCTTTGGTTCTTCGCTTCTGTTCTGACCAGTACCTCGGAACAGAAGCCGAGTTCAGTTTAAAGTTTTAACGTTTTCCACTTTTAAAATCGACTAATGAAGTTATTCAGCGAAGTCACGCACGACTTTGCGAATAACTTAGTTCTGGTCATTGGAGCCTATACGTTCTAATACTGTACGGAGACGGATCTCCATACAGTATTATTCTGAAGTTTAGAATGAAGCCACTATAGTTGAAGCATCTGAAGCTACCCAAGACACTTCATGCTTACCAATTCAAGAGCAGAGCTAAGCTGCATTTACACAAGCCAACAATCGTTCAGATTTTTGGAAATGACTATTCCTGCGAACCTGCCCATGTAAATGTGCCGCCGATCACCCGATGAATGAGCAAAACGCTTGTTCATCTGGTGATCTTGTGGTTAATGCAGGCACCACCGATCAGAGTTTCTGGGCAGCAGATCGTGTGATCTAAACTTCAATTTGCTGCTCAGAAACCATCGATCTGTATCTGTATACAGTGGAGGAGATCGACAATCACGTCGGAGAGCGTCACAGCCAGGGAGAAAAAATAGCTCACCTTCTCCCTGGGTGTGACCCTCTCTGCTGTGATTGGACAGCGCTACAGCCAGGGAGAAGAAGCGACGCCCAGACAAACCAGTAAGCGACCTTGCATCCCTGCGCTATGCCCTACATAACCTGCTAGTTATTTCATAATGTCTGGAGCCATGAAAGGTCCTCTTTAATGGCATCTTCAGACTTGTAGTAACTGGTTATTTTCTCTCTACAGATCCATCTTTCCCATACACCCTTCTTTCAGAATAATTGCCTTGGCAGAACCACCAGTTATTGGCAGTAATACTCAGCAGTGGTTGGGTCCAGAGCTTCTCACCATGTTTCTGTATCACAATGTTAACCCATCCACCAGACAAGAGGAGGTTCAGATCATGAGGGAGATGGTGAGGAAAACTGTCATACTTTATGCTTTTTTCTAGTGTGCTAATTACTCTAGAATAATTCAGATTGCCTGTTGTAATCAATGCTGAGTTCCTGGGTCACTGTTTAATGAGTCCTCCACAGTCACTTGGAGCAGAGGCACATAAAATATGTCAGAACAACAGCGAGGGACTTTTAATTAGATCTACTATCAATGGCTATATTCTTCAGTTAAGAAGTTTTGCAGCCATATGACTTATTGGCTGGTTATCACTACTCTGGAAGAGTGGGATGTTGTACTTGGACTTGGTTCACATCACGTTTTTTCCCATCCATTTAACGTATCCAAAAAAACGTATATGTTAAACGGATGCCTCAGACTGATGCCGTACCTTGGCATCCATTTACCATCGAGTTCCATTGTAAAAAAAGTTCTTTTTTCCGTACTGTGCAGGATACAAGAACGTGGTGTGCTGCGTTTTTATATCCTTTTTTGTTCTAATGTATACGTCAAATGGAGGCATAAAATGTGATGTGAACCCACCCTTAGAGGGGTATTTCTATTTGCAACATTTATTATCCACATATTGATAGGATATGCCATTAATTTCCAATACGTGCAGGTCCCACTTCTGTCTCAAGAATGGGTCCCTGAAGTGAATAAGGCTACTTTCACACTAGCCTCAGTCCCTTCACCCGCCGGATCCGTTCTGAATAATACAACCTTGTGGATCCGTAATTCCAGATCCGGTTGTATTATCTTTAGCATCTTTTAAACGGATCCGGAATAACCTCTATTGAAAGTCAATGGAGGACGGATCCGTTTACAAGTGTGTCCACACCAAACGGATCCGTCCCCATTGACTTGCATTAGGGGTCATTCCGGATCCGTTTAGGTGCGGATAACTAGTACGGAGAGCAAACCGCAGCATGTTGCGGTTTGCTCTCCGTTCTGAAGACGGAACGGAATGCTTTTAGGAGCCTCCGTTGTCTTCAGTTCAGTTTTGCCCCCATTGACAATGAATGGGGACTAAACTGAAGCGTTTTATTCCGGTATTGAGCCCCTTTGACGGAACTCAATACCGGAATAAAGAAACTCTAGTGTGAAAGTAGCCTAAACCATTCACCGCTAAGGGACTTCTGAAAATAGTGGAGTGGTGACGCCATGCATGCAATGATCAGATTACAGTTTCTTCATTAGCCCTGTTATAACCCCTCCTTACATTCAGGACCTGTCACCATGAAAATGCAGTGCAGTTCACAGGGAGCGTGTTATAGAGCAGAAGGCAAAGATTCGGTAGAACCTGTAGTATTTTATTCATTTAAATATCTGCTTCTTCTGGGCTTAGCAGTCCTTAGCAGAGCGGCTGCTATCAGTCACTGATAAGACTGACCACTTGGCTACAGCTATTTTAGTGTATAAATTAGTGGAATAATAAGTTGCTCAGCATTTTGTGTGTATATGGCTGTTTAAGTGTAAACTAAGCTCTCAAAAATTGTATTAGTACTAAAGCCAGAAATGGTGAATACAGTATTTTGGCTCAAATCTATGCCTGCTTACATTAGGTGTATACTTCTAACTTCAGAACAATACAAAATGTGACAAATTTATTAAGAGACTTGTGCCTTTTAATAAATTTTATGAAATTCATTCCAGCTATCTTTTTTTTTTTTTGACTGGCATATGAATCCTATACTGGTTTAGATAAAAAGCATTAAAGGGGTCCGAGATCTTCATAGTGGTGACCTGTCCTCTCTGTGGGTCATCAGTATTTGATTGATGGGTGTTCGACACACGGGACCCCCGCTGATCAGCTGTTTTAGAAGGCAGCGACGCTCGCAGTGTGGCCTTCTCACAGCTTTCCCTAGGCCATGTGACATCACATTCATCAGTCACATTGCCTTGCACAGATCAGCCCCGTTCAAGTGAATGGGACTGAGCTGTGATACCAAGCACAACGGCGATGCTATGTACAGTGCTGTGCTTGGTAAGTACGGAGAAGGATGCGACGCTACTGCAAGTGCCGGTGCCTTCTAAAACAGCTGATCAACGGAGGTCCTGGGTGTCGGACCATCACCGATCTGATACTGATGATCTATACATTGGATAGGTCCAGTATAAAAATTTCAGAAAACTCTTTTAAAAGAGTTCACTCATTAGAGAGAAACCCTTTCAAAATATAGGTGCCGCGATCATCTGATCAGTGCGGGTCATATTTCTGGAAACCCCTGGCAAACAGCTAATTTTGCTGGCAGAAGACATGGCAGCCTTTCAGATGAACAGCTGCTGATTTGGTAAACCCTCTTTTCATTCTGACTCGTAGAGGAAAGTACCAAGCGGGGATCCTTCTCTTTGATTTCCATATGCCTTAGTAGGTGGTATGTCTATATACAATTATGATACATTCAGTGAGCCAGTAATCACCACTGGAAATAAGTATGTCATTTACAATTTAAAGGGATTATCCCATGATTAATGTAAAGAAAATGAAAATCAGAGATCATATAGTACATTCTTTTTATAACAAAGCCCTGTACTTCACATGCATCTAGAGATCTCCTCATTCATTGCTGTGATAGATTTATATGAAGCTGGTAGCTCAAGGGGAGTGTCTTTTCTGCTGCAGCTTTCTCCCTATCACAGCTCCAAGTAGTTGAAAGATGAAACTGAGCATGTGCGGCCATCTTAATGAGCAGGTCAAAGAAATAAGAAAAAGAACAAACAGCAGGTGGCGCTATACAGATACGTTTTATTGAATAACTTAGTGGGTGTTCTAAATTTTTATTAGATGCAATTACACAAGTATTCAGATCCAGATGCTGGTTAGAAAACTGGACAATATTTTTTGTGGGGAAACCCCTTTAAACTTCACTTTTACACGTAATGCAGACCATATGGACTGACGGTTCACAAACCTGTTTAAGTCAAAAGTTCTTACCCCTACTAAGTAGCATGTGCCACAGTGCATGCCCAGTAGATACTGTGAGGACAGAAGGGCGAGAAAGTGCACCTGCAGAACCCAATGGTGACATCAAGTGATAGGTGAGGAACTGTTCGGAGGATGAGGAAGTTGCTGGAATCGGCTAGAAGCCTCATGCTTGGACACTTTCAAAGCTCAGACCTGTCCAGCTGGGCACTTTGTATCATATTTGCATATAGATTAATGTTCTTCTTCTGAGGGATGCAGTCAGTGTAGGGATTTGAAGGTATGTTGATATTAGTATTTAAGAGTAATACAGTACATTGCTGGTAGTTTAAAATGTGAAATGTAGGTGACAGACTCCGTTTACTTCTTTATATGCACAAATTGCCTATACTAGGTGCGTGCATTGGTGCCTGTGATAGGTTACTTAGAATAGATTGTAAGCTCTATTAGGCCACTTCCACACAAGCATATTCAGCCTAGGAAACACACTCCATATGGAAGCAGTATTTTTCAGATTGAAAACTGGCCTTCTGAAGTGAACTCACAGCTTCATGATGATTTATGTTGCTTTGAATTCCCATCTCAGAATGGGTCTACTGAACTGAACTAACATAACGCGGTGACTACAGTTCAGTAGACCTGTGGTGACATGGGAAATCACTGAATCATAAATCATTATGAAGCTGTGAGATCACTTAAGGGGAGCAGTGTTCAGTCTGGGAGATACTGCTCCTGCACAGAGTGTTTGCCTGACTGAATATGCTTATGTGAAGCTGTCCTTACGGAAACATTAATAAGTGAATTCATGAAACTATCAGTGCAATAATACACTAAAACAGATTCTTTATTTTATTGTAATATTTTATTGGTAATTCTGTTTTTTTTCCAGGTCCCAAATGTCCCAAAAGAAGCTGTGGAGCAACTGCTGACATTAACACACAATCTCCGTAACACAAAGGACCCCACGGTAAATCACTTTGTCCTTATATCGTTATTGAGCGAAGGATTACATCTAATATACAGCTGTCTTTTTGCTAATGTTCTGGCTGTCTCCTTACGCTGCTGGGTTTCATTTCGCCTTATCTTTTTAATTCAACTGAACTGCAATACCACACACAGCCACTGGACAAGTGTTGGCGCTATTACCGGAAGAGAGCAGCCCTGTTTATTTACAGCCATACAACCCTAGATGTTTGTTGTGATGTAAAGAAAGTTCTGTATGATCAGACAAATGATGCAATGTTTCTGCTCATTTTGTACTATATGCTACAAATATAATGAATAAAATTGAGCCTAGCCATTTAAGGGTAATTGTTTAAACACAGAGAAAAACAATTTTCAGCTTAAAATTTGTGATGGTTGCAGATGTAATAGAAGGGCTACATGGTGACTCTTGTTTTCCAAAACATATATCTGAAACAACAGCAGTGGAAGAATTTGTCACAGCAAGTTTTAGAATTATGTTTTAAAAAATAACTAAAAGTTGCTTTCAAGATGCAGAGAAACATCTCCCGAAGACGACCTGCATATGAATACCACCCCTAAATCCAGACCAGATTTCCTGTGAAAAATTTTCAGTTTAAAATATGTTATATATACTAGCTATCTTCTTTGGGAATCTCATTCCTGTAGAAGACAATGGCAGGCAGGGACGGGGACGAGCCTCCCTAGCGTTACCCGCAATGCTAGGGACTCCTCCCCCCTGGGCCCGCCTGCCATTGGTTGCTCCCCCAGACACTGGATGTTTTCATCCGCGCACGGTGCAGGGACCGGAGCTGCAGCGGCGGTGCAGGGACCAGGAGCGGAGCCAGGTAAGTATATTCATTGTGAGGGGCCTGGGCATATGGGGGAGCATTTTATATAGTCTTGGATAACCTCTTTAAGACTCAGATGTCAGATGTTATTGGTTAGTAAACATTTCAATAAGATAAAAACCAAAGCCAGATCTCTCATCTGGTATTTATTCAGAGATCAATGAGTGGGTATATACACTCCTCAACATTGAAATAGCAACACCAGGAAGAATAAGCTGTAAGGTTATGCAAATCGAGGAAGTAGCTGGTGTCGCGATGATCTGCAGATGAACAAATACTTAAGTACCTAGCTCCAAACTGTGGCATATGGGATGAGCTAGAGCTGGGCGATATGGCCAAAAAAAAAATCTCGAATTTTTTTTTTTTTTTAATTTTGGACGATTCACGATTAAATCTCGATTTTCTTATTTATGTTAGTAAAAATATAAAAAAATAAATTAAAAAAGCCTACTATACCCCCATCAGACCTCAGATCAGCCCACTGTGCCCTCATCAGACCTCAGATCAGCCCACTGTGCCCCCATCAGACCTCAGATCAGCCCACTGTGCCCCATCTGACCTCAGATCAGCCCACTGTGCCCCCATCTGACCTCAGATCAGCCCAGATCAGCCCACTGTGCCCCCATCAGACCTCAGATCAGCCCACTGTGCCCCCATCAGACCTCAGATCAGCCCATTATACCCCCATCAGACCCCACATCAGCCCATTGTGCCCCATCAGACCCCACATCAGCCCATTGTGCCCCCATCAGACCCCACATCAGCCCATTGTGCCCCCATCAGACCCCACATCAGCCCATTGTGCCCCATCAGACCCCACATCAGCCCATTGTGCCCCATCAGACCCCACATCAGCCCATTGTGCCCCATCAGACCCCACATTAGTCCACTGTGCCCCCATCAGACCTCAGATTAGCCCACTGTGCCCCATCAGACCTCAGATCAGCCCACTGTGCCCCCATCAGACCTCAGATTAGCCCAAAGTGCCCCCTTCAGACCTCAGAGCAGCCCAAAGTGCCCCCTTCAGACCTCAAAGCAGCCCAAAGTGCCCCCTTCAGACCTCAGAGCAGCCCAAAGTGCCCCCTTCAGACCTCAGAGCAGCCCAAAATGCCCCCTTCAGACCTCAGAGCAGCCCAAAATGCCCCCTCCAGACCTCAGAGCAGCCCAAAGTGCCCCCTCCAGACCTCAGAGCAGCCCAAAGTGCCCCCTCCAGACCTCAGAGCAGCCCAAAGTTCCCCCTCCAGACCTCAGAGCAGCCAAAGTCCCCCTCCAGACCTCAGAGCAGCCCAAAGTCCCCCTCCAGACCTCAGAGCAGCCCAAAGTGCCCCCTCCAGACCTCAGAGCAGCCCAAAGTGCCCCCTCCAGACCTCAGAGCAGCCCAAAGTGCCCCCTCCAGACCTCAGAGCAGCCCAAAGTGCCCCCTCCAGACCTCAGAGCAGCCCAAAGTGCCCCCTCCAGACCTCAGAGCAGCCCAAAGTGCCCCCTCCAGACCTCAGAGCAGCCCAAAGTGCCCCCTCCAGACCTCAGAGCAGCCCAAAGTGCCCCCTCCAGACCTCAGAGCAGCCCAAAGTGCCCCCTCCAGACCTCAGAGCAGCCCAAAGTGCCCCCTCCAGACCTCAGAGCAGCCCAAAGTGCCCCCTCCAGACCTCAGAGCAGCCCAAAGTGCCCCCTCCAGACCTCAGAGCAGCCCAAAGTGCCCCCTCCAGACCTCAGAGCAGCCCAAAGTGCCCCCTCCAGACCTCAGAGCAGCCCAAAGTGCCCCCTCCAGACCTCAGAGCAGCCCAAAGTGCCCCCTCCAGACCTCAGAGCGGCCCAAAGTGCCCCCTCCAGACCTCAGAGCGGCCCAAAGTGCCCCCTCCAGACCTCAGAGCGGCCCAAAGTTCCCCCTCCAGACCTCAGAGCAGCCCAAAGTGCCCCCTCCAGACATCAGAGCAGCCCGAAGTGCCCCCTCCAGACCTCAGAGCAGCCACCATCATAATAAAAAAAAAAAAATCTCTCACCAGTCCTGCGCCGCAGCTCCGCTCCACGTCCGGCGCCCCTCTTCTTCTCCCGGCGCTGCACTGTCACCTGACTGCGT
This sequence comes from Rhinella marina, assembly GCA_900303285.1. Classification (NCBI taxonomy): domain Eukaryota; kingdom Metazoa; phylum Chordata; class Amphibia; order Anura; family Bufonidae; genus Rhinella; species Rhinella marina. Next base: position 590,903 of record ONZH01007079.1, on the reverse strand, counting down.
GCAGCGTCAGGTCAGAGTGCGCGCACTACGTCCTGACGCTGTACGCAGTCAGGACAGCGCAGCGCCGGACACCGGAGCGGAGCCGCGGCGCAGGACAGGTGAGAGATTTTTTTTATTTTATATGTCGGGCGCCATTTTAGGAAAATCGAATTCCGATTTTCCTAAAAAATAAAATCGTGAGGCTTGCAATGGGCGAATTAATCGAATTAATTCGATTAATTGCCCAGCCCTAGGATGAGCATAAAAGCCAGACTAACAGAAAAGTTTTTTAGCCTCATGAAACCTCAAAAATCAGATCAAGTGGTGTGGGATGATTGTCCAATGCCTCCTGTTCATCAGCATGTTAGTTATCCCCATCAAAAACTGAGAGATACTGAATCCTTGTACTGAGAAATCTTGGTTTATCAGTCCGGTAAATCTCTACATGTCTAGGCCGAGATGTTAGCACTGTTCAATGTTGCATGTCCCGGTTGTTGGGAGAACAATGATGAACTGGAATGACAGCACGTGGTGCACAGAGGCAAACCTTTGCATGGGCAGATCATGTTAATACAAGAACAGCACACAGAGATTCATTGTGTACTGTAAATGGAATTGGAGGTAACATCCCAAGCCTAGGATGGCAAATAGTTTCTACACAAACCACCAGAAGGCATTTGCACAACATTGTGCTTTGAACCAGATATCCAGCTACAGGTTTACCATTGACCTCACACCACTACTCTCAGAGGCTACCATGTTGCACAGCAACACAGATGATTTGGAGGTCTATCCTCTTTAGCAATGAGTCCACTTTTGTCTTGGATGCAGTGATTGCCGGACGTTGGTCTGCAAACTATGTGGGCAATGCCATTAAGAGGCCTTCACAAGGGAATCATGGTGTGGAGTGGCATAATACACGGTAGCCGGGCCCATCTAGTCTTCATTTCAGGTAGACTAAGAGCTCTGTGTTACATTTTTTTTTAACCAGTGGTATGGTCACTTATAACACTATAAAGAAATACTTCATTAAAGAGCATCTGTCAGCATGATCAACCCTATGAATCCAGGCATACTGCCTGGTTGATCATGCTGATTAAAATGATACTTTTTTTGTCTGTTGAACGGTTGCAGAGATATGTATGTTTTCATGTATATGTAAATTAGCAAGTTCGAGCACCAGGGGGCTGGCCAGAGCACTTGAAGCACTGCTTTTGTAATGCCCATGTGCTCTGCACACTCCCCTCTCCCCTTTGTGTGCAGAGCACATTACATTATTACAAAAGCAGTGCTCCAAGGGCTCTGGCCAGCCCCCTTGTGCTCGAACTTGCTAATTTACATATAAATAAAAATGCAGATATGCAGAAAGGTATTGTTTTAATGAGCATGATCAATCCTACAAGGCATGAGTTGATCATGCTCACAGATGCTTTTTAAGTGTAATTCTTTTTTTCCTTATTTATTTTCTTGGTGATTAGAGGGTTCTCTGTAGACACTCAAAGTAAAAAGAATGGAAAATGAGATATACATGCATATGTAGTTCATTAGTAACTCAATTCTCAAAAAAGTTGAATTCTATAAATAGCTAAGGTGCTGGGGAAATAAATCTCAAATCCTGGCTGGCTATCGGCATAACACTGTCTGCCTGAGCTTATTTTTAGATGTTTCAAAGCAGAACACTGAAAAAATCATTTTCTGCTGAATACATCGTCCCAAATTTCCAATCATGTGCTTCCAGGTCCTTCCAGTATTGTAAAACTGATGTCTGTGTATTTTATTTTTAGTCTAACACCTGTTTCTGGATTTCTTTTTCTCTGAATCTTTTCTTTCATGTTGCAGATGAAAGTGTCATATTGCATGTTAAAGTGATAAAACAGCCTTCCTTTCAGACTTTTCATTTTTTCTCTGTAAGCAGGGATGTGCAGTCTTTAAAGGGAACCTGTCATCACCGAAACACCACCTGAACTAGAGTAAGTGTTGTATAGTGTAAGTGATGCTGAATCCGAATATGTAAGTTTTATCTTCATACTCACTTCCATTCTGACGCCGTGCTCCCACAAACCTGCAGTAAAATGCACTCACTGGACTCTTCTTTGAGTCCTCTCCATTATGTGAGTGAGCACTGGAGTCCAGTGAGTGCATTTTACCTCTGGTTTGTCAGAGCACAGCGTCAGAATGCAAGGGAGTACGAAGATAAAAATTACATGTTCGGATTCAGCATCACTTACCCTATACACCGCTTACTCTAGTTCAGGGGGTGTTTCGGAGATGACAGGTTCCCTTTAAATACAGTAAGCAGCATATTTGCTATTGTGTAGACTTCTATTTCTGTTTCACACCAAAGAACACCAACCAGAAGAGATTTATGAAAAGCAATTTACTGTCATATTACATAGTAATAATAATCCTCTATTTCTTACTGTTCGTTTAGTTATATGTTGTTTATTTGGGGAACACTTAAGGAAAAACTGATATGTGTGGCAGCTGACTTCTACCATTACTGTTGTGTAATGTCCTCCATGCTGCTGCTTATGAGGGTGTTACACAGAGAGGTTGGGGAGCAGAATCTCCTTTTATCTATGTATAGTGTATTGGATACATCATATCTCAGAGGTTGGTTTACGATATGTGCAACCTGTGCAGAGCCACAGTGAACTAGTAGTTTAGATCTATAGCTGTAAAATCATAACTGTGAAGGAGCAGATTATGTTTGGGCTTCTCCAATGTTTCCTTCAGCCATAGTATTCCCTGTTTCTGCTGTACAATTAGATGCATTTCTCTCATAAGCAGGGGCCGTATTGCTTTTGTGGAATCTGCCAGCACTGTACTGCTGTGACATCCTTTCCCTTACTTTCCACTATGTTTGTTTTCAGCTCCAGAGCTCACATAACAGATAAGGAGGGATACATCATACTTACAGGTGCAAAGTAGGCTCCTATAATCTTTAAAAGCTGTGTAGGAGCAATTGTTATATCAGGCTCAGGATCTCAGCTAACCCTGCCAAGCCCCCATTTCCTGTGAGCTGTCTTCTTTGTCTCTGTTACTAGGGACTGATCTAGCCTGACAACAGGAAGTGGACTGCAACTTAGGTGGACGTGAGACCTCTAGTGGCCATGACTTCATGGCTTTTTTTTTTTTAGGTGGATGCAGACAGATTTTTTAAATTAAGTGATTTAGAAATTTTGTAGTTACACTATTCTTAATTAAATGAAATTAAATGATGTGAAAGTACAGTGACTCTTTAACCACCTAATTGCTCTGCCCGAGCTCAGCTCGGGCAGTAGGAAACGCACTTAACTGTTCTGCCCGAGCTGAGCTCGAGCAGAAGTGGAGGGCGGGGGGGAAGCTGCTTTAGCTGCTGATATTTCACGGATTGTAGCAGCTTGAAGTATCAACTGGTCTAGCTAAAGTCCAAGCTAAACACAAAATATGACTGTTATGAAATCGAGTCAGAAATAATTGCGGGTAAAACCTGCTTTTACTTTCAGCTGTATTCACTGCATCCCAATTTCTAACAGTGATATCTTCCCTTGTACTGAAGATATTGCTGTCATTCTGGCATGGTTTAAAACCTTCAAACAATATAAAGGCCATATTTCTAGCTGGTACCAAACTAGAGGTATGAGCAGCTAAAGCAGTCACTCCACCATCCCCTTCGGTCTGGAGGAGGGGGAGCAGTTGCAGAGCTGAAAGGCTGCAGGAAAAATAGTAAAAATATATAGAAATGTGACATCATCAATGTACGGACCCACATAATAAAATTATTTTTAGCATACACTGAATGCTGTAAATAAATTTTACAAAATAATGTAAGAATTGCTGTTTTTTTTTACCCCCCCCCCAAAAAAAAGAAAATAAGTTATTTAATACACTATGTATAGCCCAAAATGGTTCCTAAAAACCCTACAACTTATCCTGCAAAATAAAAAAAATTTAGAAGAAAAAATTAAAATGTTATGACTAGAGATGAGCGAACGTGCTCGTAACGAGCACTGTACCGCTCGGCTCCCCTGCACTCGCATGGGCGCAGGCAGCCGCTTCCGTCGGGTGAGGAGGACGGAAGCGGCTGCCTGCGCCCATGCGAGCGCAGGGGAGCCGAGCGGTACAGTGCTCGTTACGAGCATGTTCGCTCATCTCTAGTTATGACTGCCAGAACACAAATGGGGAAAATATTATTGGTCCTTAAAGCCAGTTACTAATATATTGTTATTGTCTATATTGTTTCCTTTGCTGGCTGGATTCCCTTTTCCATCACATTATACACTGCTCGTTTCCATAGTTACATACCACAGTCTGTTACAGACAGCAATCCATCAGTGGCGGGCGTGCTTGAACACTATAGGTAAAAGCGTCAGCCTCTCTGGTGGCCGGGCCAGGGGACCGCAGATAGGTTAGTGCTTTTTCCTATATTGTGCAAGCACGACCACCACTGATGGATTGCAGGGTGGTATGTGGAAACAAGCAGTGTATAATGTGATAGAAAAATGAATCCAGCCAGCAAAGGAAGCAATATGGATAATATCAATACATTAGTAAGTGGCTTGTATTAACTTTCTCTACATGATAAATGCCACTTACTGAAGTGAGACAACCCCTTTAAGGTTAAAATTAATAATGTCTCTAAAGGGTTAAAAATGGAGTAGTGTCCCCTGAGTTGTGCGCCAACAAGATTTACTGCAGACACACATTGAAGATCTACAATAAAAAAAGGTGATATTTTTGGGAAGGTGTTTCCAATTTTAATGTGACGAGGTTAAAGCATTGCATTTAGAGACTAATCTAATGAATTTCATGCCTCAGTATTACTGGTGAAGATTTAAGGGCTGCTTTAAGATGAGAATTTGGGGTGCAACGGGCCTTTTACTGTCCGCTCCTCTCTTGATTGAAAAAGACCTGCCCAGCATGATCATGTGATGATCGCACTGGGAGCTAATGGTGACTGCCTCATGCTCAGTGCAGGTCCTCCAGCAGGTCTTTTACAATCAAGAGAGGAGCAGACTGCCTCTGCCCAAGCAAGTGGATGAGGGGAGTATTTTCTTTAACTATTTTTTCTAAGACAAATCCAACCACCATTTTAGGAAAATGATTCGTTACCAAGAAGTACATGGAAATTCGGCTCAGTTTAGAATCAAAATTTTCCTAAAATTCGGACCAAATTCCACTTTGGATTCTTCGCTTTGCTTAACACTGTTAACTACATATAGTAATGTTTTTAGATGTCACTTTTTAATGCCTGAAATCCATGTTAAGGCTCCTTTCAGATAAGTGGTGTTCCCACCCGGATACTGTCCAAATTTAGAACGGATAGCACCTGTACTGAACACTGACCCATTAAATTCAACGGGTATATTCACACTGACACCCAACAACAAGAAAAATGAATGATGCGGCACTCACCGGACTTCTTCTGCTTGATCCTTTATTACAAAAATGTAAAATGCTAACCGCTACTTGCGGGCACCCTGCTCAGTGAATAGGACGCGGCGACGGCCGTTTCGCGCCTGGATACGCTTCATCTGGCCGCTTATTCACACAGACAGTTATTTTTAACAGACCCTCAGTCTGTGATGAGGAAATCATAGCATGTCCTATTCCAGTCCATTTTTCTCCCTGGATTCACACATTCAGGTCAATGGGTCAGTGGGAAAAAAAAAAATTACAGAACATCCATAAGCGGTTTGTTTTTCACATATAGTTGATGGAAGACTCTTCTTTTTTTTTCACTGTTTGACTTACTGAATGCAATCACAAAAAATAAACTGATGGAAAACGGATGGAAAAATCATTGTTTTTTCATGGAGAGGACGTGGATGAGATTCATGTTGCTCGCCTGAAAGGACGCTAAGATGGAGAAAAAGCCTTCGCCTCTGACATCACCAGCAAAGAGAAACAAGAGGTTTTTCTGATGGCAATATTTTTACCGAGCACTATTGCCGTCGGTTACATTTTGATTTTAGAGTTTATTTAGGCAAAATCTTGTAATATAAGGAGCTTTAGTATTAGTGGAATAATTTAGGGGTTTCCTGTCTAGACTGATATTTGAAAAGTAGCCGTGAACTAGAATTGTATTTTAACCTTCATAATAATGTTTCATTCGCTAGAAAGTGTTATGATGACATCACAGGATAAGGAGTTTATAGCCTGTAAAATCTGAAGAGATGATTTGTCATTATCCTTTGTGATTTCCATTACAGGCACAATCTTTAGCTTCATCCTTATCAACAAGACAGCTACTTCGCATCTGTAGACGGTTATCTCAGTATCCAGAGGAGAGTCTTCATCATGCTGTTAATAAGGCATGCCTTTCAAGGTGCGTATTGTGGCCCCATTATACCTTATCTCTTGACAAAGGGGGTGTGACCCTCAAAATGTTGCGGTGGGTGCTGTATGCTACCCTAAAGCTTGTGGACTATGCTCATGAAAAAGATGCCAGCCGAGTGCACAGGAAGCGGGAGCATATTGAATGCATGATAACACACTTGGTCTTTAACCCCTTCACCCATGTACTTGAGGGAATGCGGCTCCTTGCTCCCTGTTACTAATAACCGCGGCCCTGCTGCATCCGCCGGCATTGCAGTGCGCGGTGATGCCGGCGGATTAACCCCTCACACGCCGCGATCACCGATGACAATGAAATGTATTGTACTGAATTGAAACAGGGATCAAACCCTGAAAATGTGAAGTCCCATAGTGGGACAAATGTAAAAAGTAAATAAAAGTAAAAAAAGTGTTTTTTTTTTTATTTAAAAAAAAAAAAAAGCTTCAAGTAAAAAAAAAAAAACGCCCCCTCACCATAAAATCATGTTTAAAAAAAAAAAAAAAGTAAAAAACACACATATTAGGTATCGCCGCGTCCGTCACAAAGTGCTCTATAAAAATATCACATGATCTCCCACCTCAGGTTGCCGTAAAATTTAAAAAAAAAAAAAACGGAGCGAAAATGCCATTTTTTGGTCACTTTACATCACAAAAAGTGTAATTCCAAGCGATCAAAAAGACGTATGTACCCCAAAATAGTGCCAATAGAACCGTCATCTCTTCTCGCAAAAAACAACACCCTACATAAGACAATCGCTCAAAAGATTTAAAAAAATGGCTTTCAAAATATGGAGACACTAAAACCTGATTTTTTTCCTTCAAAAATGCTTTTATTGTGTAAAAATTAAAAAAAAAAGTAAAAAAAAAGTATACATGTTAGGTATCACCGCGTCCGTAATAACCTGCTCTACAAAAATATCATATGATCTATGCCCTCAGGTGAACGCCGTAAAAAAAAAAAAAAACTGTCAAAAATGCAATTTTTTTGTCACCTTCATCACAAAAAGTGTAATTCTAAGCGATCAAAACAACATATGTACCCAAAATAGTACCAATAAAACCGTCATCTCTTCCCGCAAGAAATGAGACCCTACCTAAGAAAATTCCCCAAAAGATAAAAAAAATATGGCTTTCAAAAAATGGACACACTAAAACATGATTTTGTTTTCGTCAAAAAAGCTATTATTGTGTGAAACTTAAATAAATGTAAAAAAGTAGACATATTGGGTATCTCCACGTCCGTAATGACTTCCTCTATAAAAATATTATATGACTTACCCCCTAAGGTAAACACCATAAAAAAATAGACTTGTATGGAAGCGATTCTTCCCATAGAAATGAATGGGCCGGTGAGGTGTAATTACACCTACTCACCACTACCCCCGTTACGGCCAGCATGTAAACAGTGAAGAGGAGGCAGCGCTGATACGGCACGCACCTCCTCTTCAAACAGCTGATCGGCGGGGGTGCCGTGTTTTGGACCCCCGCTGATCTAATATTGATGACCTATCCTGAAATACCTGCCTGGAATACAGTTATTGAAAGGTATGTGCCGAGCAAATTAAGGCCATCGTTATGTTCAAAAGGGTAAATGCACATGTTCAGGATTTATGTGCAGACAATCCGCACTGCAATCCGCAGGTGTTTGGAAGGAAGTCCGCGCGGTCAGTCCGCATCAATTTGATGTTGATTTGCATGTGGATTTGATGCAGATTTTACTGTCCCCATTGAAGTGAATGGATAAAATCTGGACAAGAAAAATAAAATAGATTGAAATTCGCCAGATTTCTAAATCTGCACCGTAGGTCAAAATCCACACAGAAAAAAAAAATTCTCATAGGATACAATGTACATGATCTAGGGTGCGTTTTTTTTGCACACAAATCCGCGCAGAAAATGCGCATGCAGTCCTGATTGTGTGCATTTAGCCTTAATCTCCTGCTATCTTTTTCCAGTTTTTGATTATCTGTACATTTATAATGCATCATATCCACCTACAGCAACCACATTGGCACTGGTTCAACTTAGGGCTCGTTCACATCACCCTTAGGGCTTCCGTTCTCCTGCTCCGTTATAGGAGCAGGAGAACGGAAAGGACGGATTTGAGACATAACTGAGCCCAACGGAGCCTAAGGGACCCCATAGACTATAATGGGGTCCGTTAGGTTTCCGCTCAGAAGATGATTTTTGAAGCGGAGACAAAAGTTGTGCACGCAGGACTTTTGTCTCCGCTTCAAAAATCATCTTCTGAGCGGAAACCTAACGGACCCCATTATAGTCTATGGGGTCCCTTAGGCTCCGTTGGGCTCAGTTATGTCCCGAATCCATCCTTTCCGTTCTCCTGCTCCTATAACGGAGCAGGAGAACGGAAGCCCTAAGGGTGATGTGAACGAGCCCTTAAAGGGGTTCTCCAGGAATTAAGAAAATGAAAATACGTAAATATTACTTTATTATAAATATATTCCCAAATACCTACCAGGCCTTCATAGTGGTTACGGCAGTTTCACTTCAGACCTGTATGATTTGATGCTTGTGATGCTTGTTTGTTGCATTACAATTTGCACCTCACCTTGAATGAAAAATTTTTATATTTTCAAAGGTTTTTACCCAGTCTGGCTCGATCATCTCTACACAAAGCTTTGATGGATTCAGGGATAGAGGAAACTAGTGCAGAAATGGAAACCCTTCAAGCCAGAGATTACAGCTGTGAGTTTAATTGTATTATTTCGTTACGGGCCTTACATTGGTAAAACCATTTCTGAACAACCGTGGCTAAAGAGTACAACGTTTACATGTATAATATCTCATTATGGTAAATTGTGTTTTGTTGATTCGAGAAGAGTTTGATAAAAAGTGGCATCTATAGGCGAGGAGCAAAGCAGAGACATTGTGAATAGAGATGAGCGAACGTGTTCGTAACGAGCACTGTACCGCTCGGCTCCCCTGCGCTCGCAGGGTGAGGAGGACGGAAGCGGCTGCCTGCGCCCATGCGAGCGCAGGGGAGCTGAGCGGTACAGTGCTCGTTACGAGCACGTTCGCTCATCTCTAATTGTGAATGATACTGCATCCTTACTGATCTCACATATTTGAACAAGGCCCTGACAAGGTTACATTTTTCCTTATATGAAACTTTTATTACGCAGTGATGCTTAAAGTATATTATTTTTTAATAGATTTTACAGTTGTCTAATTCTTTCATCCAGTTTAAAAGGAGTAAAGTGCTCATTCTGTGTTCATGGGTCATTGTGTGTATCATTGGAAGCATAGTGAATAAGTATGATGGAAGACATCCAGGCCATCCTTGAACTGGTGTAATGAGTTAATCATCACAACATGCTGGGGCAGAAATTTTCAGAATCTAATTTCCATAATCTCATTGCTATAATTGTTATATAATCGTTATGTTAAATTGATTTAAACATATCAATTAAAAAGGTAGTTTAGAAAGAAAGAAATTGTAAAGCAGATTATATCTCCAAAACCCTTCATATTTCAAGTGCTATTGTCAACATTGTTTAAAACTTTAAGGCGTATAGGACCATAGACAACGTTCCTGAATGAAGAAAAATGACCCAAATTTGCTGAGGAGAAAAGGACATCTTTTAGACAAAACCAAACTGCTCTTTAAGGTCCTTCAGAAGAGAAGGATTTGGGGGTAGTCATCTCTGACAGCCTCAAAATGAGTAACCAATGCAGCCAGGCGGTAGGGAAAGCAAATCGTATGCTTGGCTGCATAGCTAGAGATATAACAAGCAGAAAGAGGGAGATTGTGATCCCTCTGTACAGAGCTCTAGTGAGACCACATCTGGAATACTGTGTTCAATTCTGGAGACCTCACCTGCAAAAGGATATTGCTAAAATAGAACGGGTCCAAAGAAGAGCTACAAAAATGGTGGAAGGTCTAAAGCATAGAACTTATCAAGAAAGACTCAGAGTTCTTAATATGTATAGTCTGGAAGAAAGAAGAGAAAGGGAGACATGATTGAAACCTTTAAATATGTTAAAGGACTGAATAAAGTTCAGGAGGTAAGTGTTATTAATAAGAAACTGAACACAAGAACAAGGGGGCACAATCTGAGGTTATTTGGGGGGGAAATCAAGAACAACATTAGAAAATATTACTTCACTGAAAGAGTAGTAGAAGCTTGGAACAAACTTCCAGCAGAGGTGGTTGATAAATCCACAGTAACTGAATTTAGACATGTCTGGGATAAACATGTATCTATCCTAAGATAACAATAAAAGGATAATAAAAGGGCAGACTACATGGACCAGGTGGTCTTTTTCTGCCGTCAATCTTCTATGTTTCTATGTCCTTTTACACAGACTGATGTGTCAGGCAATTATCAGGAATGAACCAGACATTCTCGATAATTGATCGTTAGCAGAGACGAGGTCTGCATTTATATCCAGCAATCACCTCCGCTGTATCAGGACAAGAGACCTCTAGAGCCATCGCTTGTCCTCATAGAAATTCATTGTTCCTGTGCAGGAAATCTCTTTAGACTGCGCAATCTGCTGCATTGGAACAATGATTTTCTGTGCCACCAGAAGGACAGGATCACCTGAGTGTTTGCTTTTACACAGGCCAATCTGGGAGCGAGCCTTTCTACAAAAGCTCACCCCCAACAACCGGTCTTATTATCGGTCTGTGTAAAAGGACCTTTAGGCTCAGAGTATGCCGTTCATTTGGCTGAAGACCCAGGAAGAGTGTGCAAAAGAGACTGCAAAACAAAAAAAAATTCTACTGGATCTTGGTAAAATTCATGTTTGAAAGTCACAGCCCTTCGAAAGGTGTAGATCCACAGAGGAATTCATAAAATATGTGCGAGTTCCACCTTTGCCACCCTCGTTATTTGGTTAACAGCGGCAGTGGTCCCCATTGCAGTGGAGAGGTGGTCTCACTAACATGCAGCCCTCACCATTAAAAGCTGTGGGAGCTCTGGAAAGAGCCGAGTGCTGCTTGATGTGTCTCTGCATTGCAGTTTATACGGAGGACTCTGAATCCATGTACTGGAGAAGGGGCTTACAAAACCACAGTTCCCCCAATGACAGAAACCGCTTTTTCACATATCAACCAGTATAATTATTTACATATAAACAAGCTATACACACTATACATATGACAAACTCTGGCAGTGGGATTGCACAGTTGAATGGTAGTGTTATAATTGGTACTATTCTTCTAGGTGAAATAAAATCGGGAATACTAAGGCTTGGCAGTGTTACTGTACCGGTGTTTAATCCTGGTGAGAAGATGAAGGTGCCGGATGTCTTGTTCTACGAAAATGCACAGGTAAAGTAAATGAATCTATGTATATGATAAGTGAAATGCTGTGTTATTCTACTGACTGGTTAGGATTTTCCTAAAAATAAATCTACTGCAGTGGCTTAGCTACCAATCAGGTTACTACTTTCACTGTCAAAAACGCAGCAGACTCTTGAATAGTGAGAGCTGGAGTCAGATTGGCTATTGAGGGCGACTGCTTGCCTTACCCTGGGTTTGATAAATATCCCCCAGTAGAGGAAGGGTAGTCCAGAGCAGCACCATAGTGAAGCCATAATTGACTGGACCATAAAAGCAGTAATATTTTTGGTTACAATGGGGAAGTGCTCTGGTTTTCCTTTGCACTTATACCTTCAATCTCTGTGCCCTTCATTTTTTTTCGCCCAATTGATTTATCTTTACTAATTTACAAGAGGTAGAAAAGGCCAGAACTAGTATTGATAAGACGGGGGCTATGAGTGACAGTTTATTGACTGCGCTGACTGATGTGAGGTTGTATTATACCGGGGGTTGGCTGAGCCTTGTCTATACTAACAAGTCATATTTTTCTAAGGACTTTGGCTGACCTACTTCCAGATGACCTGTTTCTTGTTTCTCAACTGAAAGCATCACTTGGCTTGAGAAAAAGCAAGAGGGGTGGGAGGCAAGCCGAAAATCACTGCGTTCTGTACATCAGTCAGAGAGACTCATTTTGGAATATGTATGCATGCAGCTAAGCCGTCTAATTTGTTTATCTGAGCGTGAGATTGTCCTCTAGGTAAAACAACCATCAGCATCGAGAGGGAAGTGGGTCAGCTCACATTTTGGCAGCATCTTGTTGCTTGTAATTAGTGACACATTTTTACAGCAGTTTAGGGGATCAGAATAATCCAATGCAGGATGTTTTACCTGAAATGTATATTATATGCTTTCAGGGCAGATAATGTGATCAGGTGCTTGGGGAAGTTATTATGTCCTTCATTAGTTTTCATTATTAAAAAAAAAAAAAGCATTGGTGCTTTGGTCCGTCACACAAAAACTTGCAGCAGACCTAAATAGGGGTGGGATCTTGTCCATAACAGTATGTGAGCTGTAAACGGCACTGTTCTCAATCTGTATGCAAAACTTTACACTAACATTAAAGGGGTTATGCTGTGATTAAAGAAAATCAGACATCATATAGGACATGACAGTCTCTTTATAACAAAACTAGAACCAGCCCTGTACCTCACATGGATCCAGAGATCTCCCCATTCATTGCTCCAATTGTTCTGCTAGATTCACTTTAGACTGGCTGCTCAGGGGTGTGTCCTTTCTTCTGCAGCTCTCTCCCTATTACAGCTCAGAGGCATGTCCTTTTTGCTAAAGCTCTTTCCCTGTAACTGCCACAGCCTCTCACTGAAGATATGACTGATGGCAGTTGGAGATTTAAACTAAGCTCGTGCGGCCACCTCAATGAGGTGGACAAGAAATAAAATAAAGAACAAACAGCAGGTGGCACTATACCGGTAGATTTTATTGACTAGCTCTGTGGCTATTAGGGATAACTTATGGTCCGTGGTAGCGGAATCCATAACGGAATTCTTAGATAACCCGAACCTTGTATGCCGAACTTGAAACTCAAGTTCACTCATCCCTAGTGGCTATACTACATGGTGATGTGAGCACAGTACAATTGACCTTTGATCAGATATGCAGTCCTCTCGACATACAGTCAAAGGGGTATTCCGTTTACAGAAAGTTATTCCCTATCCATAGGATACAGGATAACTGTTAGATCCGTGCGAGTCCCAGCAGTAGGACTCCTTACCTCGTGGAACCCCCTGGAAACGGACAGAGCAGCTGGTCCGAAATACCCACCAATACCCACCCACCAGAGAGAGCCGTGCGCTTTACTCAAGTATCTCTGGCACTCCCTTAAAAATGAATGGAGCTATTCTTTGGATAGGAAATACCCCATTAATGCTCACTCAGCCAATAAGTTGATGAGGCGGCTCACCATTGTAGCTAATGATTTGCTAAGTGAGCATTTCCTGTATGTTGAAAAGGGTACATCGAGCTGGACCATTCCTCCTGGTCTGCCAGTTTACTGCACCTATTGACGCTGTTAGTGTGCAGCAAAGGGACCATGAAGAACAACTAAGATGTAGATGGTATGCAGTACCACTGCTGTAAGAGTTGTCTGCTTGTACATTTTACCTGAAATAGGAGTAGTCTGCTGCTTGAAGTTGTCTTTCACTAGTTAAAATACTGTCAGCTTCCATGGAATACATAGGAGCTCTGAAACCGCAGTGTGTTTGTATTTGCAGCACTTGAGGGTCATGGAAGACATGCTGAAAGACTTCCTGCTTGGAGAACACCTCCTACTTGTTGGAAATCAGGTACAATCTGTTATTGTCAACATTTTTACTTTTTAAAAACAGGCCATCATTCTTGCAGTGGTTGCAGTGTATCATCAATTTGATGTTACACCGGTGCGGCAGTATCGTCTTGTCATTCTAGTATTGACAGCTGTCATTCAGATAACAGTATCTGTATACATAAATGTCTTGACAGTAGAGTCCCCAATTTAGAGATTTTTAATTTTTGCAATTTAAATTCTTGGGGCAATGAGGGCATTGCCGTTGCACCCAAGGTTCCATATGTTTTCTTTCCAGGCTGCTCCTCCACCACTTTGACAGGGCCAGGCAGTGTAGACCTACGCACAACTGACCTTGAAGTTTCACGACATGCATGCGCAGTACATGGCTGGAGATCACCAGGCAGATGCGCAGACAGATTTCGTCTGCCCGAAAATCTCTAGCTCTGTAGTGCATGTGAACCAAACGCGCTGCTGCAAGACTTCACGGCCAGTTCTGTGTAAGTGACACATGTGCCGACATCTACAACTTTTTGATACCAGTTTCCGGGTTTACAGGATAAATGCGGGACTTTGTGGTTTATTTCCAAAATCCACTTCACATCAATTAGCGCTGATTTTTCCATCTGAAGAATACCTTGTGTGAACGCGTCCTAATGCGTGTATTTATATCACTCTATTTCTCTGCTTACAGGGGGTTGGCAAGAACAAGATAGTCGATAGATTTTTGCATTTACTAAACCGACCACGGGAATATTTGCAGTTGCACAGGTAAGAATTACATTATGTAAAAGCTATACCAAATTAATTTATCAACATAACTAAACAGATTTTCCATGTCTCTCATAAAGCAGTAAAGAAGTTTTGCATATAAGTAAAGGATGTGTGATGCCAGTAAGGAATGGAGATCACGAGGTTGACCATGGCTTTTAGTGGGTGCACGTCCCTGGGTTGGTTTCCCTCCACCAGGATCACCGAGTATACTTCTGTATTTATAGAGGAGACAGCAGTAGGAAATGGGTTATTGTGTGGAGGGAAGAAAACAAAGATTTGGACTACAAACTATGAATGCTCAGTGTTGTCATTCATGACCCAGCTCCTATGGGTTCAGTATTACTAGACCACTGGTATTGCTATGCAAGCCCAACATTTACATAGTTACACACTTCTCCCATTCTTTAGCTTATAGGCTGGAAGACTGTCAGGGAACTGACCATCTTTTCATGACATGGCAGAAATATAGCTTGTCTGGTATGTTCTTAGTGATTGTATAGTCTCTATAAATGAAGCCCTTTCATGTGACCCGCTGAAGGGTTGTTAACATTTAAAGGACACTAAACCTAGAAATTCTAAAGGTAAACGGAAAATAAGCATATCACCAGTGTTTGCAGGATTTACTGCATGTTCCTGAAACAGTCTTGTAGAAGTCCTGGACATGGGTTACTCTTCTTTTCATTTCAGCTGATCAATGGCCAAGGCTGGGTTGCATCAAAAAAGAGGCATAGATGCCCGTGATGAGAACATAGTCCTGCCACTTTACAAATCACTAGTCAGACCACACATGGAGTACTGTGTACAGTTCTGGGCTCCTGTGAACAAGGCAGACATAGCAGAGCTGGAGAGGGTTCAGAGGAGGGCAACTAAAGTCATAACTGGAATGGGTGGACTACAGTACCCAGAAAGATTATCAAAATTAGGGTTATTTACTTTAGAAAAATGACAACTGAGGGAAGATCTAATAACTATGTATAAATATATCAGAGGTCAGTACAGAGATCTCTCCCATACCTGTGATACCTTTATACTGGTGACTGTGAAGAGGGGACAGAAAGAAGGTTTCTATACAAACATAGAAGAGGATTCTTTACGGTAAGAGCAGTAAGACTATGGAACTGTCTGCCTGAGGAGCTGGTGATGGTGAATTCACTAAAAGAGTTCAAGAGAGGCCTGGATGTATTTCAGGAGTGTAATAATATTACAGCAAGCAGCGTTTTTTGTCCAGCCAAATCATAAGACTTATTCCGGGTCCCATTATAGTCAATGGGATCTGGCAGGGAAGGGTAGTATCTGGCTATGCCATGTATGATGAACAGTTTTGCACCAGTGTGAGACTAACCTTAGAACCTGGACGCTCCTGCTTTTGCCAATTGTCTTAGGCTTCTTACACACAAATAATATGGATTGTCTCAGGATCTGTTCTGGATAAAACTGACGGTTTTGCACACAATTTGATTCAGTTTAGTCTGCGATTACCTTCAGTGTTTCTGTTTTTCGGATTGCATGTGTTTTTCACACAGCCCCATTCATTTCTATGCGGCCAGTTCTACATGAAAAACAGACAACATAGAACATGCTACAATTTTTCCTGAACAGAAAGATGATGCATGTGCACAGACCCATTGAAATTAATGAGTCAAGAGTCCAGATGCGATGCCTTTGCTACACTCATCGCATCCAGAGGGAAATCTCACTTGTGTGGTAGAGCCCTTACAGTCAGATATAGAAAAGTGAGACATACATTCACCTTTTTAAATGTATTTCACAATTTTAATTGTAATGTGAGATAAAATAGGATCAAAAGAAAGGAAGAGATTCAGTGAGGAAATGCTGGGATTTGTTTTTATCTTCGTTCATTTTCATGTTTAGTTTTAGGATGTTTATATCCTGGTCAGTGTTGCTCATCAGCGCAAACAAGTTAAAGTCTATGGCTGGGTTTCCTGATTTTTTTCGTGCAGTTTCTGAAGCCAAAGCCAGGAATGAATCATAAACAGAGGACACATATAAAGGAAAGGTTGAGTCTTCTCCTTTTGAATGTCTTCCTGGCTTTGGCTTCAACAACTGCATTAAAAAACCTGAACGTGGAAGCATCCTAACTGATGATGCCACAGATAGGAACACTGTGTACAGCAGCCTTCCCTGATAAATCTCCAGTCGTTTTCGTTATGCAGTAATATTTTTCTTTTGGAATTGATTTTAAAGTATAAGAAAACTACTCCAGTAATTTCTACAAAACGAATGTGGCACTCACTAATATAATTTGAAGCTATAAACATTGTGTGCTTGGGATACGTTTACTCCTGTCTCACAGATCCTCAGCTGTGTTTAGCTTTATTTTGATATAAATCTTAAAATGTGTATTTTTAGTCTCCGTTATTTGCTGACGTCTGAGATTTCATATAAAAAGATACGTGGGATTACCTAAATCTCCTCATTCAGCTCAGCAGGGAAATGTAAGCAAACGAAAATAGATTGGTATCTTGGAGGCTAAGCACTTCTCAGTCTAAGCTCATAATAATTTGTTTATTGGTTATTGTGCTGCTACTTTTGGAAAGAAAGAATGAAGACTATTTCTTAGATTTACATAAGCTTTCACAATGGAAACAATCATTTTCTGGAATTAAAGTATTTTCAGCATCTTAATTCTATATCAAACGTGTGGGTATGTTGCAGTCTTAAGCCTTAAATTAATCTTAAGTTATCATTTTGACCACATAAAATATATTTTTATTATCTCAACACTCCTGAATGTATAAGGTTTTTTCCAGGGCAATTTGTACATACCACAATATGTGTATTATGCTAGGGAGCATATACACTACGGTTTAATTGTGGGGGAACAAGCAAAATCCACCGTATATGTATTTTTTACTTATTTATTTTTACCTAAAATAAGAATTTATACAGTACTCGTTGTCGCCCTTATGGTTTTTATTGCATTAAAATACTTGTGTGGGCATGTTATTTATTTGACCTAACAGACATTTGCCCAGGATGCATTGTCAGGAGCCAGAGTGTCTTCATAGTGATGCCAGCCACAGCTTGTTAAGTGCTGAGGGCAGCACACTGAAGAGGTTTCCTCTAATTTTCTCAGGTACAGCAAGTAATAGTCCTTGTGACAAGTAATACTCGTTGTGATAATAGCTCTTCACCAGGGAGCACTGAATATCGGGCTCCTGCTTCTGGCTTTACTCACTGCTCCCTGGTCTTCTGCTAGTTCTGGGCTGTGCTGTGTCCCGACTGCGTACAGAGTCCGGACGTGGTGTGCGATGTCATGTCACGGTGAAAGAGCTTGCTGGATCTCCGAAGTGCTGGTGTCATCCTGAGCAGGAGAGGTGATTTATTTTATGTGTGATCTGAGGTCTGATGAGGATTGTGGGTCTGATCTGAGGTCTACGGATTGGGGTCTAATTTGGCAGTCTGATCTAATGTTTGTTGTAGATTGGGGGTCTGATTTGGGGATCTAATCTGAGGTTTGATGAGGATTGGGGGACTGATGAGGATTGGGGTCTGATGTGAAGGTCTGATGAAGATTGGCGGTCTGATGAAGATTGGGGGTCTGATTTGGGGGTCTGATGATTGGTGGTCTGATGAAGATTAGGGGTCTGTTTTGAGGGTCTAATCTGAGGTGTGATGAGGATTGGGGGTCTGCTCTGAGGTCTGATGAGGATGGAGGTTCTGATTTACATAGTAACATAGTTTATAAGGCCGAAAAAAGACATCTGTCCATCCAGTTCGGCCTGTTTTCCTACAGGTTGATCCAGAGGAAGGCAAAAAACCCCTGTGAGGTAGAAGCCAATTTTCCCCACTTTAGGGGAAAAAATTCCTTCCCGACTCCAATCAGGCAATCAGAATAACTCCCTGGATCAATGACCCCTCTCTAGTAACTATAACCTGTAATATTATTACCCTCCAGAAATACATCCAGGCCCCTCTTGAACTCTTTTAGTGAACTTACCATCACCACCTCCTCAGGCAGAGAGTTCCATAGTCTCACTGCTCTTACTGTAAAGAATCCTCTTCTATGTTTGTGTACAATACTTCTTTCCTCCAGACGCAGAGGATGTCCCCTCGTCACAGTCACAGTCCTGGGGATAAATAGATCATGGAAGAGATCTCTGTACTGACCCCTGATATATTTATACATAGTTATTAGATCTCCCCTCCGTCGTCTTTTTTCTAAAGTAAATAACCCTAATTTTGATAATCTTTCTGGGTACTGTAGTCCACCCATTCCAGTTATTACTTTAGTTGCCCTCCTCTGAACCCTCTCCAGTCTGCTATGTCTGCCATGTTCACAGGAGCCCAGAACTGTACACAGTACTCCATGTGTGGTCTGACTAGGGATTTGTAAAGTGGCAGGACTATGTTCTCATCACGGGCATCTATGCCTCTTTTGATGCAACCCATTATCTTAATGGCCTTGGCAGCAGCTGTCTGACACTGGTTTCTGCAGCTTAGTTTGCTGTTCACTAAAATTCCTAGGTCCTTTTCCATGTCAGAGTTAGCCAATGTTTTACCATTCAGTATGTACTGGTGACTTACATTTGGGGGTATGATACACAAACACACACACACACACACACACAAACACAAAGAATTAAATTATAAAATATTTATCCCATACTGCAAACCACGAACTGGAAAAAAAAAGATCAAAATGGCCAGTTTGCCGTTTTTTTTGTTGCTTCATCACCCCTAAAAAAAAAAAATTAATAAAAAGTGATCCCCAGAATGGTATAATTGAAAAGTACAGATCGTCCTAAACAAATCCTCGCATAGCTCTATACACCTAAAACTAAAAAAGTTATGGGGGTCAGAATATGGCAATGCAAAAGAAAAATAATTTTTTTCCCCAAAGTTTCAAATTTTCTTTCAGTATTAATATGCAAGAAAAACTATCCATGTGGGTTATTGTTGTAATCGTATTGATCAGGAGAAAGTAACTGGTCAGTTTTACCATATAGGGAACGGTGTAAAACAAATAAACCATAAAATAGTGACAGAATGGGTTTTTTTTAATACTTGCACCCATTTGGTAGTTTTTTTCCCACTTCCCACCACATTGCAAGCAACCATAAATGTTGCCATTAGAAAGTACATCTTGTCCTGCAAAAAACAGGCCCTCATACGGCTATGTGAATGAAAAAAGAAAAAAGTTATGGTTTTGGGAGGGCTGGGAGTAAAAAATGAAAATGAAAAAAAAAAAAAAAAAAAACGAAAAATCACCTGGTCTTGAACTGGTTAATACATTACCACTGTCGGTAGCATCTGCTTTTTAAAGGATCCTTGTAAATGGTCATTTCCAGATCTTTCAAAATGAAATGATAAGCTAATTAGCTTTTTATCTTCCTACAATTCACTTTGTAAGCAAATTATTTATTCTTGAGATGTAAATGTTATTTTCTTTCAGAGGAGCATCATTACTAAATTTATTTAATTAAGTTATAAAGTAGATAATTTAAAAATAACCCTTTGAGCTCTAATGTGTTTTTCCAGCAATTACCTTTAATCAACGTGTCATGTTAACGTGTTAGGGCTGGTTATTCAGAAGGACAGCTTTAGTTTTCTCTTTCGTTGACACAGTACAGTAGCTTTACAGTGAGCTGCATTTATTACCATTAGATACAGGGGTTCAGGTGGAATTGTAACATCTGAATGTGTGTACTGTATATCATTTGTATAAGGGTCTATGACAGGGTTTTATGGTTAATATACTGCATGTATATCTCAACGGTGCTAGAACTGACAACTGCTGTAACTAGACGCCCTACTGTGGACTGTTTCCAAAAATGATATTTGATAGACTTACTTATAAAATATGTATAGCAGAATGGTATAGTAGAGAATGAATATGAATTTTCTGTTTGAAATATTATCCTATAGCAGTTCAGGGGAGGCTCTGAATCAATAAACAGGTACTGTTTCCCATAACTAGTGTAATTTTCAGACTGTAAAACCAACTGGACGATACACTTACATGGACGAAAGGAATGAAAATGGCAGTGACATCCAGACTATATACCATATTTTTCGCTTTATAAGATGCACCTGATGATAAGACGCACCTAGGTTTTTGTGAAGGAAATTAAGAAAATAAAGTATTTGAACCAAATGGTGTGCTTTTGGTGGGTTTTGAACTAATGGGAGGTCTGTAGCACTGTTATTGGGTATCTGTAGATGACACTGTTATGGGGGATCTGTAGATGACACTGTTATTGGGGATCTGTGGATGACACTGTTATGGGGGATCTGTGGATGACACTGTTATGGGCGATCTGTAGATGACACTGTTATGGGGGGTCTGTGGATGACACTGTTATGGGGGGTCTGTGGATGACACTGTTATGGGGGATCTGTGGATGACACTGTTATGGGGGATCTGTGGATGACACTGTTATGGGGGATCTGTGGATGACACTGTTATGGGGGATCTGTAGATGACACTGTTATGGGGGATCTGTAGATGACACTGTTATGGGGGATCTGTAGTTGACACTGTTATGGAGGATCTGTGGATGACACTGTTATGGGGGATCTGTAGATGACACTGTTATGGGCGATTTGTAGATGACACTGTTATGGGGGATCTGTGGAGGACAGTGACACTCACTATGCAAGAAGGAAGCAGGCAGGCCGGCAGTGCAGGTCCCTCACTCAGTCACGCTCCGGTCCCGCCCACTTCATTAATGAAGTGGGTGGGGCCTAAGTGTGACTGAGTGAGGGACCTGCGCTGCCTGCCTGCATGTGTAGTGAGTACTGAAAAGTGATTAAAGCTATGGTAATTTAGCAAAGCAGTTTACCATCAGCAGTGATGGCTGCTCTGAGCGGGGCCTGGCTTAATGAACTTCAGTGGCTTTATAAGACGCACAGCCACTTTCCCTCCCACTTTGTCGGAAATATGAAGTACTTGAAAACCTTGACATCTTTTCTTTCGGTGCTCTTACCTTATAACCCTAGATTTGCTCAGAATGACATTCATATTGCTGTTCTTCGAAGCAGAAGATGTGAAGTAGAGGGAAGCTCTGCAAATTTGGCTGTAAAGGTCTTATTCTTTTCCAAGCGTTTAGCGGACCAATCCTTCTGGTTCAACTATGTAACTTAGTATGTATGATTTAGGCTGTATTCAAATTTTACAGCTAAATTCCATATTTTCTGTGATTTTGCAAAACACTATTCAACTGCAGTTGTAGGACCAAAGTCTTATTGCACAGCACTTTTCCCAGAATAATTGCAATAACATAACTGTTATAGAGCATGTTCAGTTGAAATTATGTGCTTTGATCTGTGGACATCATAACTTTTCTGATATATTTGTTCTTAAAGGGGTTCTCCAGGAATTCATAAAATTTGTGAAAATACTGAAATATTACTTTATTATAAATATATGCCAAAATACCTTTCATTAGGTATAATAGCTTGTTTTGTTTGGGGAGCAATCATCAGGGAAAACCTGTCCTAATCACGCAGCAGCACAAGTTACTTCAAAATACTGAGCTAAAGAGCTGCCTCATCCTCCTCTCTGCTCTACTTGTCAGGGATGATGATCCTAAATACAGCTGATAAGATCTTCAGCTGAATCTCTATAGGAATAGAGTTCATGAGGAGACATGAAGTACAGGGAGGATGGACAGGGCAGACTGTGGTAATGGAGACTGCACACAAGTGCTGCTGCTCATTAGCTTCACCCCCAACTCCACTCTGTACTTCATGTCTCCTCATGAACTCCATTCCTACAGAGATTCAACTGAAGATCTTATCAGCTGTATTAAGGATCCCTGATAAGCAGAGCAGAGAGGCGCATGAAGCAGCTCTTTAGCTAAGTGTTCTAAAGTAACTTGTGCTGCTGTGTGGTTTTCCCTGATGATTGCTACCTAGACGAAGCGAGCCATTATAACAAATGAACGGAATTTGGGAATATATTAATAATAAAGTAATTAAGTATTTTCAGCAGTTTTTTTTATGAATTCCCAGAGAACCCCTTTAAAGATAAAATCTACTGTATCATTGTTTCCATTTTTTCCATTACCCCTTATTGTATGTACAGGGTGGGCCATTTATATGGATACACCTAAATAAAATGGGAATGGTTGGTGATATTAACTTCCTGTTTGTGGCACATTAGTATATGGGAGGGGGAAAACTTTTCAAGATGGGTGGTGACTAGAGATGAGCGAACATGCTCGTTACGAGCACTGTATCGCTCGGCTCCCGTGCGAAATGCCCGCAGGCATTGCAGATCCGTCCTCAGCTGCATGTAAGGCAATGGGGACGGATCGTTTGGTATGACACTCATACCAAACGGTTCCGTCCTCCTCACCCGACTGAAAGTCAGTGGGGACGGATCCGTTTGGTATGAGTGTCATACCAAACGATCCGTCCCCATTGCCTTACATGCAGCTGAGGACAGATCCGCAATGCCTACGGGCATTTGTTCGCACGGGAGCCGAGCGATACAGTGCTCGTAACGAGCACATTAGCTCACCTCTAGTGGTGACCATGGCGGCCATTTTGAAGTCGGCCATTTTGGATCCAATTTTTTTTTTCAATGTGACACATCAAACTTATTGAGAATTTCACAAGAAAAACAGTGGTGTGCTTGGTTTGAATGTAACTTTATTCTTTCATGAGCTATTTACAAGCTTCTGACCACTTATAAAATGTGTTCAAAGTGCTGCCCGTTGTGTCGGATTGTCAATGCAACCCACTTCTCCCACTCTTCACACACTAATAGCAACACCGCAGAAGAAATGCTAGCACAGACTTCCAGTATCCATAGTTTCAGGTGCTGCACATCTTGTATCTTCAGAGCATAGACAATTGCCTTCAGATGACCCCAAAGATAAAAGTCTAAGGGGGTCAGATCGGGACATCTTGGGGGCCATTCAACTGGCCCACGACGACCAATCCACTTTCCAGGAAACTGTTCATCTAGGGATGCTCGGACCTGACACCCATAATGTGGGGTGCACCATCTTGCTGGAAAAACTCTGGGAACGTGCCAGCTTCAGTGCATAAAGAGGGAAACACATCATCATGTAACAATTCCACATATCCAGTGGCCTTGAGGTTTCCATTGATAAAGAATGGCCCCACTATATTTGTACCCAATATACCACACCATACCATCAATTTTTGTGTTCCAACAGTCTTGGAGGGATCTATCCAATGTGGGTTAGTGTCAGACCAATAGCGGTGGTTTTGTTTGTTATATTCACCATTTACATAAAAGTTTGCCTCTTCACTGAACAAAATTTTCTGTGTAAACTGAGGGTCCTGTTCCAATTTTTGTTTTGCCCATTCTGTAAATTCAGTGCGCCGATCTGGGTCATCCTCATTGAGATGCTGCAGCAGCTGGAGTTTGTAAGGGTGCCATTTGTGAGTAGCTAATATCCGCTGAAGGGATGTTCAACTGATGCCACTCTCCAGTGACATGCGGCGAGTGCTACGCTGTGAGCTCTTGCTGAATGAAGCTAGGACAGCCACTGATGTTTCTTCATTAGTGACAGTTTTCATGCGTCCACATTTTGGCAAATCCAACACTGAACCAGTTTCACTAAACTTGGCAAGCAGTTTGCTAACTGTAGCATGGGAGATGGGTGGTCTCGTAGGGTGTCTTGCATTGAAATCTGCTGCAATGACCCGGGTACTGCTTTCACCAGACATCAGCACAATTTCTATCCGCTCCTCACATGTTAACCTCTGCGACATGTCAATTGCTGTATACAAAGAGAAGCTTGTAAATAACTCATGAAAGAATAAAGTAACGTTAAAACCAAGCACACCTTGTTTTTCTTGTGAAATTCTCAATAAATTTCATGTGTCTCATGACCCTCTTCCCATTGAAAAAAACAAAAGTTGGATCCAAAATGGCCGACTTCAAAATGGCCGCCATGGTCACCACCCATCTTGAAAAGTTTTCCCCCTCCCATATACTAATGTGCCACAAACAGAAAGTTAATATCACAAATCATTCCCATTTTATTTAGGTGTATCCATATAAATGGCCCACCCTGTATTCATACCTCACAACCGTCCCGGATCCAGCGGGACTGTCCCAGATTGCAGTGGTTGTCTCGGTACGGGGGAGGTATGTCCTGGTCTCTGGCAGCTGTCCCTGCATCCATAGGACACAGAGACAGTTGCCTGTATGGTGATGAAGCAGAGAGCCGGCATCGGCTTGCTGCTTCATCCACTCTCCCTCCTGTCCCCCCCTGCAGGCTCTATGTACCTCCCTGCCACTCTCCACACCTTCGGTCTGGGCGGGGGGCGGGGCCGCCCGTCAGTCAGCCTTGGCTCCGCCCCCTCCAGACTAAAGAAGATGATGTCCTGCTTGTGATGCTGCTAGGAAGAAGGTAAGTATATGTTTGTTTGTTTTTTTTCAATTTTCTGTGAGTGGCACAGCATGGGCATATTACTGGGGGGAACAGCATTACTTGGGAGTACAGCATGGGCATATTACTGGGGGCACAGCATTACAGGGGAGCACAATATGGGCATATTACTGGCGGCACAGCATATTATAGGGGGACACATAGCTGGGCATATTACTGGGGGCACAGCTGGGCATATTACTTGTGGACACAGCTGGTCATATTACTGGGGGCACATAACTGGGCATTTAACTGGGGGCACATAACTGGGGAATAATTACTATGTGGGACAGTAAGGGGACTGGGTGGGATTTGGTGTATAGTTATGTTTTGGGCGGAGTTAGAGGCCGCACAATTTGTCCCTCTTTCTCTGTTTACAAAGTCGAGAGGTATGTGTATTTAAGATGTAAACCGCCTGAAAATTAAAAAAAGGATACCTGGAAAACTTAATGTCATTGAGCGGAGCTTGACGAAATATAAACTGCTAGTGATGCTTAATCATGGATCACACAACCAAGTTGGTGCCCCCTTTATTTGGGGTTCTGCAGCAGGATACAGTATATGTTGGGGCAGGGTCACATTAATACTTGGTGACATCCCCTCTTGCTGTGATACAGGCTGCCATTCTGGCATGATAATGGTCATACAGATGCGAGTGGTCTGTGACCCCTTAATGTAATACACTGGACTTGGACGCTCCACTGTGTGCTTTTATTCTTTGCAGGATCCACCGTTCGCAACGGAAAATGATCACAGCTTATCTACTCCCCCTCCCTGCACAATTACCTCTTTAAAGGTCACAGGGCATGCCTA
Organism: Rhinella marina; assembly: GCA_900303285.1. Lineage (NCBI taxonomy): Eukaryota > Metazoa > Chordata > Amphibia > Anura > Bufonidae > Rhinella > Rhinella marina. The sequence goes on along the minus strand of ONZH01007079.1, from coordinate 565,018 downwards.
AGACTCTCTCCCGTAGAAATTGTTGAGTCATCTACGGACCATGTGGCTCCTGTAAAGCATATCTCTAAATGCTTATAATCATGTACAGTAATTACAATTAAAAAATCTAGTATCAGAAAATAAAAGCAGATCAGAATATCTGTTTATCTAGTTTTCATTAGTTAAAAAAAGTTATATATTTGACTTCAGTGTAGTAAGAATAAACAAAGACCATTGGGGATAGCTAGTGTGGAACTGGATTTGGCAGATGAGTAATGTTTAGATTGTTGATCTCGTACACCCCCTTTAATTTTATTCATTGATGTTTAGTTCCATATAATACTTATTTCAGACGCAGCTTTCTGTGCACTTTCAGTTTCTACAGCAGTGACCATGTGACACAATTCTAACAATCATCTATTCTTCTGGATTTCTTCTCGTGCCATCATTTTGTCTTGGTTATGTAACATCTCTATTAATTTTCAAACCCTTAATCTGTTTTGACAAAGCTGTATCCTGGAACTAACAAGTAGTCAGATGTGGATACATAATCCTAAAAAAATTTCTAGAATCTGATTGTTTGCTGTCAGCAGCGTTTTTCTATGTAGCAGTCTACAATTTTGCATTAATTTTCTTATATAATATAGTCATTGCTCTATGACAGTACAAGGTAAGATGGACAACTAATGTGCATAATGTAGATGCATCCGTTTGCTGTCTTTCATGATAAAAATTGAACATATTGTATACACAATCAGCCATAACATAAAAATTGCTCCCATTGAGACATGGAGTCCACATCTTTGTCCTGTGCGATCTGCTACTAAGAAATTAGCAGTGGATATTTTATGTCTTGTAGGGTTGCAACGGTATGAAATTTTCACGGTATGATAACCGTCTCAGTAAATACCGCGGTATTACGGTTATCATGGTATCACAGTTTGTTACATATATTATTAAAAGATACACTAATCCTTAAAGAAGAATACAAGCAAAGTTTTTTTTGTTCAATTAACTATTACTACTGTACTGCAGTGTATTTTCTGATTGTAAGACTGATCAAGCTCCTGCCTTTAGCAGGAGCTTGAACAGGCTTACCTCTACCATGGCAAGCTGGACGAAAGCGTCCGGTTGCCATGGTAACCATCGGGACGCTGCCACAGCAGAGCAGCGTCCCGATGGGAGGGAGCTCTGTCCCTCTCACTGGCCCCACCATCGGAGCGCTGCTGCAGTGTCCGATGGGAGAGGGAGGGAGCGCCCTCCCTGTTAACCCTTCCATGCCGTGGTCCTTATGGCACCCGGGCCGGGGGACTTTTGGATTACCTTTACAGGATCTGATCCCCCGCAGTCTCGGACTGCAGGGGATCAGATCCTTACAGCCAGCCCCCGTATCCTGTGATTGGCTAGTCTGAACAGACTAGCCAGTTACAGAGATCGCCATTATGGGGGGAGCACGGCTCCCCCCGAGGCTTTTACTGTGGATGGCTGGCTGTGTTTAACAGCCGTCATCGCAGCATGTAAACCCCGCTGCACTGCGCAGCGGGCGTTTACATGCAGGACGTACCGGTACGCCCTGTAGCGCGAACTACCTCTCGCCCAGGATGTACCGGTACGTCCACTCCACTCCTATCATGTCGCCAAGGGGTTAAAATGATAAAGCCCACCTACTTTAAGCTGCACAGTGGGGTGGTGTTCTCGGAGATGGGAGAACAGGTTTGAGGTATTCCCTCCTTTAGCTGCCACTTTACGACCACATTGCTTACAAATTGGATTTCCATCCTCACGTGCATTTGGTGGGTATCCAAAGTAGTCCCACACTGCTGACTTTAGTTTAGTCTTTTTTTTAGGAGGACAGAGACTTATTAAATCTGCACGCTCTGCCATTTTTACCGCTGTGTGCTTAATTAGCTGAAATGGAGCGGAATTGCGCATGCGCAGATGAGTTTCTCAGCAGGGTCACCTTTTACCGGTAATAAGCAAATGCCCACGGTTTGATAACTGTGCATTCCAATATCATGGTATATCGTGGAACCCACGGTTTGATAACCGTGCATTCCAATACCGTGGTATATCGTGGAACCGGTTACCGCTGCAACCCTAATGTCTTGTTAGTTGCAAGATTGGTCCTCCATAGATTACACTTGTTTTTCTAGCACAGGGATCAGCACCCTCCTGCACTCCAGCTTTTCTGAAACTGCAACTCCAATAATCCTCCTTTCACTTCTGTGGGAGTTACAAAAACAGCAACGTAAGTTTGCATGCTGGGAGTTGTAGTTTCACAGCGGCTGGAGTGCCGAAGGTTGCTGATCCCTGTTATAGCACATCCCACAGATACTCGACTGAGATCTGGGCAATTTGTAGGCCAAGTCAACACCTTGAACACTCTGTCATATCCTCAAACCATTCATCAACAATTTGTGCAGTGTGATAGACTCAATATCCTCACCATTATGGTATACTATTGCCATGAAGGTATACTTGGTCTGCAACAATGTTTAGGTTGGTGGTATGCACAAAATTAACATGCACATGAAGGTCAGCACCCAAGGTTTCCCAGCAAAACAGTGGTCAGCTCATTACACTACTGCTGCCAGCTTTCCTTCTTCTCATTGTACATCATAGAGTCATCTCTTTCAAGTGACAGACACCCAGCCGTGCACATGATGTAAAAAGACATTTATCAGACCAAGTCCCCTTCATCCATTGCAATCACAAATCGTTAGTCTCAGAGCTCAGTAAAATGTCTAGAAGTTTTAACAGATCTGATATTGTATTATCACCTACTTGTGTCTCGAATGCAGTCGTATATAAAACAGTCACAGTTATGGTGCATTTACGTGCGGTGACTGAGCAGTTCATTCCTGACCATTTGCCTGTTTGTCAGAGGAGGTGAGAACTGCATTTCCATGCAGCAGTCACCTCCATTATACAGATGCATTGATTCTGTACAGCAGACCACTGTTTACACAGCACAGTGTGCTTCCCATAAACAATCATTTAGGTGTTGGCATAAACGATTATTTCACCTAATGAACGAGTGTTCGCTTCTTCATTGGGTGGTTGGCGATGCCTTTCTATGTTCAATTATCAGCATTGTGCATTGGTATTAATGTTAGTTCCCAATAATGTGCTTGATAATAGTCCTGTGTAAAGGAACATTTAGCTTTGTGACCCCAATCATATGTGTCTAGGATTTATTCTATATTAGGTCCATGTCATACACTGATATAAGAAGAGCTGTCAATTACTGTGTGTGGGTGGGGTAATCAGGACCCTCATGGTCTCTCCTAGACATCCTGTAAGGATTTACTGCATTTTACTCAGAAATCCTGCAGTTTGAATGGAGCTAGAAACACATATTCATATAAATGGGAGCTGAGCTGCAGTACCCTGGCACGGCCACTACACTAGCTGTGCTTCCTGTTCCATTCAAAGTGCTAATTCCAGCTGTTGTGGGAATTTTGGGTCTCATCAATACTAGGGCCCAGAAAACCTCTTTAATTGGTTAAAGGGGTTGTCCCATCTCACTGTTTCTAAGGCAAGATGGGACTAAGTGCCGACCACCAGGGGGCCAGGAAACAGCAGAGTGGGCCAGAGCTCCACTGTTTCTCTAGCTTTAATTGCAGTGCATGCGAGCCACGCAAACAGTGTAGCACAGCAAGCTGTCCTGATTACAGAACTCTGATAGATCATAGCTTGCTATCCTATGCTGTTTGCATAGCTCCCATGCATCCCAGTGGAAGCTACAGAACTAGCAGACGGCCAGACCACCTGCTGTTTTCCTGCCACCTGGTGTCAGTGTTTAGTCCCATCTCACCTTAGAAATTACGAGATTGGACATCCCCTTTAAGGTTATATCCACATGCATCATATATCCTTATTCAGCTTATCTCTAGTCAGTCCCAGTCATCTCTATGGGACCTGCAGAAATCAATGTACATGCTGCAGGAAACAGCCCCATTCAGATATACACAACTGTGTATATGCCCTCATAATATTAATTTGTAGACAATCCATCCATAATAATATTTAATTGACTCATTCTTCCCTGAAACAATAGAGTATAACCACATGAAATCTTATTAACTATGAGATGTCCCTATCTTGTGTTTAACGGTGAGACCTTTGCTTCTGCTGTGTAAAAAGTTATTTCCAGCCTTGGAATGTTCAGAAGGGGGAGGCTGCTAGACTGCAAACCTGCGGTATAAAACCACAAAAATATTTATTACAGATTACATAATAAACCAGTCAGATTTACTTTTCCTTGCTGGAAGTCAGCATAGAGCAGTCATGTTGTTATTTCTGTAACATATTTAAAATACAGCAGCCAAGTCTGTATTCCCACATACTTAAATTGAATGTCAAATATAAATACAGATGGACAAGAGGCTCTTTGGAATTAAAACCTAAAATGCTGTGTACGATTATTCCCCATCTGTTTATTGAACAACATGCCAAAAAATAGATTGGAAACTTGAAGCACTCAATATTTGTGCTGTATTTTCGGTTTCAGAAGGAAAAGCAAAATACTCATTGCTGATTATTATGCACAAGCTGTCCATAGCAACACACTTCTGAGTTTGTGTAAGAGCCTGCATTTACTTAGGCTTTGTTCACATCTGCACTGAATGCTCCACAAAAATGCTGGAATAAACCAGGAGCATGTAGCACTTTTTTATGTAAAATGACAGACACCATGATGAAAACCTGATGCACTCCATTATAGTTGATAGGATCTGTTGGGCACACTTGGGGTCAGTGATGTTTTTCTGTTCCTATAACAGAACACACATCATGAAAATTTACAGAAATGTTTGTTTCCTGTAGTCCACAGGCAGCACAGTACAAATGGGGGCAAAAATACATTTATTAAAGGAAGAGAAAGCTGTGGTGCCTACAGACTACAGGAAACAAACCCAGAATCCAAAGAAATAAAAAAGAACAACCAACAAAACTTAACATGATATCCTTTATGTAGCTTTGTTATTTGCTCTTGTTTAGTCACATATCAGAATTGCTGACCTTGAAAAATCAACTAGAAAAGCAGTGCACTGTTCTCTCAGACTGCAGCCGTGTCTTCTCCCCCCGTGATACTAGTGCATATGAACCAGAAAGTTTAGGAGGAGGAGCCTGGGTTTATTCTGGATAACCTTTGTCTACACATCAAGTATGTCCATTTTGTTGGAAGGAATCTCCTAGTTAGAAATAGTATAAAGTAGATAGATAACAGCACCAGCCATAGAACATACCTCTGAATAGCTAACCTGCCTGGTTATACAGTGAGAATTCCTCCCTTCTCTGCATAATTATGCAGCTTTCCATTTACGCAGCTTTGAAAAGCTGGCTAGCATATGGTAGTATGCTGGAGATCAGACCACATATATAGGATATGCTCAAGGCCGTCCTGATATTATATTTAGGATCTATCTAGTGATAAATCCCTTCATATATCGAGACCAGCTTGCCGCTTAAGTTGGGTGCCAGCACTATGCAGCTGCATTGGTATTGACAGACTGGGGGAAATTTATCAATGTTTTTATGCCACAACAGTGGCCTAAAAAGTCACAAATTATGGCACATACCCTATTATCACTATAATTTATGACTTCTCTGTACTTTTCCGAAGTGGCGATAAAGGGGACGAGGCTTAGCAGGAGGAGCAGGTCTTCGCGCCGCCCACCGGATTTACTCTAACTTTCGTCTGAAAGCGGCAGAAGTTATAGCTGAAGTCTACACCAGGCTGTAGCTAATGTAGACTTCAGCAGGGCAGAGATGTGCCTAATTTATGAAGTGGCATCTGCCTCTTAATAAATGAGGCACATCTCACACCAGTGCAGGGAGATCAAGACTGGGGTATGGATAAATGTTCCCTGGTACCATATCATTGATAGACATTGATGTCATTAAATGCTATATATTGAAATAACAAATGCCTACAGGATCTCCTCTTTTTACTTTGTCATTGCTGTAATGCCAGAGAACAATGGTCAGGACAGAAGCTTGCTGCATTTGAGTCCCAGCACCAAACACAGTGTTTACTTTGAACATCTTCCTGTTCATTTGTATTTTGGGAATGGGATGATTTGAACGTTTAATATTCTTGTGTTTTTGTTTATTTTTTATGCATTTCATTTTTTTAATTGTTATTTTTAGTCGCCTTAGGGAACTTAAAAATGATCACTTGTACCATAGGCTGCAATGGAGTACTATCTCAGTCTGTGCTAATTTTACTGGCTGCATGTACCACATGTATGGCTTAACATGCAGCTTACTATGACTCTGTCCCGACTGCAAAAGAAGGACAATATTCTCTAAAATTGAGTTAAAAAAAAGACCCCATTCTGACAAATTTCCTTTTAAATATACATAGTGACATAGAAAATAAAAATAATTTTTTTTTAAATGTTACTTGACAACATTTTAATTGTCTGATGACACACTCCCTTTAATTGAATGTCTCCTAAGGAATATATTACAAACTAATAGTGATAGGACATTAGATATTAATGGCAGGTGCACTGCAGAGATCTTCCTTCCAACCTTGTATTTATGGTCAAGGCTTCAGATAATTCTTAATGATAAGTAATGTAAAGACTGTATTTGATTTCTATATTCATGTTTTATCCTGCAGGGACACAACTGTGCAGAGCCTCACACTGCAGCCATCTGTGAAGGAAGGGATAATAGTATATGAAGATTCACCTCTGGTAGGTGTCCTTTATTAAAGATGCAATTGTCACCCACGGTCTGAAATATGCGGAAAGTAAAAAGGAATAAAATAGTAAATAGCTTGCACATCTATTACACTAGTGACATCACTAAGTATAATTACTATCACTACATACAGTATAAGTATTCTTTCTACAGCATGGATGTGTAATATCCAATGAATAGCATGCCTCATGTGAGTCAATACATGGTTTGTAAAGCTGGTGCATTAAGACTAAAGGCTCATTCACACTCACGACCTCGCAGGCGATTATCGGGAAGGGACTGATCTGCAGCCAAGAAATGACGATTTAACGTTCTGTATCAATGATTAATTCACCCAATGAAACAGCATTTTACTCATTCATCGAGCGATCTGTGGCACCTTTACACAGGCTGATTATCGGGATGAGCGTTCGTGCTAACACTCGTCAGCCCAACAATCCCCCCCTTCCCCCATAAGGCTGCGTTCACACAGTCTGGTTTTGTCTCAGAATTACTGATAGGAATCACTGTTCAAATACTGACTGTGTAAAAACGGCCTAAATGTATAAATTGTCTTTCTCACTGTTTTGTGTCTAGGTGAAAGCTGTTAAAAAGGGCCATATCCTGGTTATTGATGAGGCAGACAAAGCCCCCACAAATGTCACATGTATTCTAAAAACCTTGGTAGAAAGTGGTGAAATGATTTTATCAGATGGAAGGAGACTTCTGGCGAGTAAGTACACGATATTGTTTTTTTGTTTGAGGGCTACATTTTGATTGCTTTTTATTCAGTTTTTTTCAAAGTTTAAAAAAAATGTAATTATTGTAATATAACAAACAGTAAATAAATTATACTGACCTGGAAATAAAGATATGTCATTTTTACAGCACAGTAATTGCTGTAAAAATGAAATCCACAAAACAATAGTGAAATAGAATTTTTTTCCAGCTTCCCCCTACGTCATTTGGAATATTATATTATTATATAATTTGTCAGATCGCTTCACCCATAGACTTCCATAAATTAACATTGCAATCTATGGGAGATTCATGTTTCTGTGGCGCCCTGCCACATTTAGGGCTCCATAGGAACTTCACTTTGGCAGGCCTGCAGAAGTCCTGAGGCTGCCTAAGCAAACGAACAGTTGCTGTTTTTATGGTAACCTTGGCCGTTGTGCAACTGGTCGCACACATAATATGCCCACCCCTGGCATATGTGAACACCTTCCTGATTATTAAGTTAAGGGGGAAAATGATCAAACTGATGTAAAAAAGCAACCAATCAGATTCCACCTTTCATTTTTCAGAACTCCTTTGGAAAATAAAAAGTTGAATCTGGTTACCATGGGCAACTGTGCAGCGTTTCCTTTTTTCCCTCACTTCTACTGCAGCTAAAGGTGTGTGTCTTTTCTGCTGCAGCTTTCTCCCTTTCACAGCTCAGGAGACAGTTGAAAGATGAAACTGAGCATTACAATGACTAAATAAAATTATAGACTGATCAAGGCGTGATGGGCCGTGTTTAATTATAATGTGACTTTGTGCATTTATACATTTGTGGTGATGTTTGTATTTTTGATATGGTGTCGAATGTTGTGTCTTTACTTAAATGTAATGCATTTTCTTATTTTCATTTACTGGTCACTGAGTATTGGTGGTGTTAAACATTTTTAGTGTCCTTTTTTTTTTCATGATTTGAAGGGGTTGTCTCACTTCAGCAAGTGGCATTTATCATGTAGACTTATTATATTGTGCGTGTCCATATTGCCTCCTTTGTTGGCTGGATTCATTTTTCCATCATGTTATACATTACTTGTATCTAGGAGTTATGATCACCCTGTGATCCAGCAGCGGCTGCCGTGCTTGCGCACTATAGGAAAAAAAATGTCGGCCTCTCTAGTGTCCGGGACCACACATAGGCTGGTGTTTTTTTCCTATAGAGTGCAAGCACAGCTACCGCTGCTGAACTGCTGGGTTGTTATAACCCCTGGACAAGAGCAGTGTATAATGTGATGAAAAATGAATCAAACCAGCAAAGGAAGTAATATGGACAATCGCAGTACATTAGTAAGTGCCTTGTATTAACTTCCTCTACATAATAAGTGCTATTTGCTGAAGCGAGGCAACTCAAGAACAATAGAGCTCCCATACTGACTTCCTGATTCTACTAATCTATTATTTTAATAACAGATAATATCTTTCTTTCGCAGCAGCAATAAAATAACAGTGGGATCCATATCTATGTAGGAATTTGATTTCCATGTCCTGACTGCTAAAGAAGGACATTATTTTGTATTTAATATTTAATGGCATAGTACTGCTGTAATAAAAAAAAGTGAGATAAACATTCTAAATAAAAAATGTTTTTTTTTTTTTTTTAATAAATATTGAGTTAAAAAAATAACCCTTTCTGATAGGTCTCCCCTTAATAGCAGGGACACACACAGTGCTCCCGATTCTTCAATTTCTTTTTGTTTTATTATTATCAAAGTAGAAGCCAGGGTGTGTTTTACTGCACTTCTTCCTATCCTTCAGCCTTTGGATAGACTTCAACTTTTCTACAGTAATCCTTATGTGGTGCACTGGATTTAATTAATGTGAAATCCCAGGATTACTGTATAGTAGTAAAAGTACATCTATTGCTGCACGTCAGAGAGTAAACACCAACAATAGCAGATGTAGTACTCAGAAATGTGCAGGCTAAAGCTGGAAACAAGATGGGTTCACTCTGGAGAGTTATTTCTCTGTAATCTCCTTGGAATAATACTAAGTGGTGACAGCGGGAGAGGCAGCGATTTACTGAATAATGTGACATTAGTGCAGGGGAATTCAAAAAGAACACGAAATATAATAGTATATCCACTTGCTCTGAGTTTTTAGAAACACACACATTTTGGGTAAGTTTAGGATACAACTGAATCTTTCTTTTGCACGTTTCTAATTTCAAAGCGTGAAGTACAAGGCAAAAATCTCTCGAGTAGAGAGAGCAGGAACCACACTCCAACATTTAGAATAGTTTTGTGAAAGCTTTGTAAGATAGGAAATTTTTCTCTTTTCTGACATCGGGCCGATTTCATATGCTGTTTTTTTTTTCCTTATGTGTATATGACATTAATTAAATTAGCCCTCATATCTTCAACTCACACAGTTTTTTTCCCCTCTAAATTTACTCATAATTAGGTTTACATTAGCCAGTTAATTTTATTAGAAACATTTGTTTCCCTTATTTTAATTGGGTTTATAGTCTTATGTATTATGGTACTTTTTATTTTTACTCAAAATTCAAATAACAAGAAATATGTTCTTCTCTTTGCTAGATCTTTCAGAGCGCACGAAAAGCGATAATGTGATTGCCATTCACCCAGATTTCAGAATGATAGTCTTGGCTAACAGACCTGGATTTCCATTCTTAGGAAATGATTTCTTTGGTGCATTAGGTAAGTAGTAAAAAATATCACCTTTCTTGATAAAACTTCCTTTTTTGTTAAATCACTTCAAAAGTATTTACTTAAACTTTAAAAATGTCCCCTGATCACCCCTCCTCCCACCCTTAGGTTCTGAGTGGTTGTAATGAAAGCTGAGGGCTTTCACATAGTCTGCCATGTTAGGACTCTAGAATGCCAGTAAAATCTCCATTCACTGTGATACATAAGTATTGCAGTGTATGGTAGAAGCAACTGAGTGATCGTATGTTCAAATCCCCTTAGTGGGTTAAAGGAAAGACCTGTTTAAAATAAAAACTTAAAACTCCATGCAAATATAAAACATTCAAATGAATACCTTTAGTTAGGGATATTTGGCTTTTGGGTGAAATTTATGGAAAACTTAAAAAGTTCACACTACAGTGATATTCTATCATGAAAGCAGGGCATTTAAGTATTTGCATGCAATGGTGATTTCAAACCATTTTTTGAAACAAAAACCAACAGTGGTGTGTATACCCCCACATCAAATGTCAATGTCTCAATAACTTTTCATGTAGCCTTGAGCATCAATTACAGCTTGACAACAGCGTCTCAAGCTGATACCATAGGTTTTCAGTGGGATTCAGGTCTGGAGAAAGTGCAGGCCACGCCATTTAAGGTACCCCAGTCTCCAGCAGCCATTCCCTAATGATGCGACCTTGATGAGCTGGCGCATTGTTGTCTATGAAAATGAAATTAGGCTTGTGTTGTTCATGCAGAGGCTTAATGACTAGATTAATGATGTTATTCAAGTCACTGTACCATTCACAAGGTGTACGTCAGTTCTGTATTGACTAGACACACCTTCCCGCACTGTAACACCATCACCACCAAAAACTCATCTGGTGACAACAGTGGCTGATGTATAGCGCTCTCCTTGACGTCTCCAACATCGTTGGCGGCCATCATTTATGTTCAGCGTGAATCGACTTTCATCAGTGAGCAGCACTGAAGCTCACTGCTCCCTCGTCCAGCGTAGATGCTCCCTGGCCCAGGCAAGACGATGACGCCTGTGCCTGGTGGTGTGGTCAGGTACCCTTGCAGGTAGCCAAGCAGCTATTCATTCATTCATTCATTTGAAGTCCCATTAAAATGAGTGGGAAGTGTTCCACGCAAGCACCGACACCATTTCATTCGGCTGTTTTGGTGTGTTGTAAACAGGCGAGCCAGCACTCAGCTATTTTCATCAATCCCATAGAAATGAGTGGAGGCCAGCCGCAATCTGCTCTCCTTCTTTTTGCTTGCTTCCTTTTTGAGACATTGACCCGGAGGAATATTTATTTTTAAAGAGGCTCTGTCACTAGGTTGTAACCTATGTATTTAAATACATAGGTTACAAGACCTAGTGACAAACTTTAAAATCATACTTGTCATGCAGAGTTCTGCGCAGCGGTTGCATAGATATTTAACTTAGAAAACATATGCAAATGAGCCATCGGAGCACCGGGGGGCGGCCTCTTTCCTCTGGAGCACCGCTCCATCACCGCCCCCCGGCACGTCCCCTCGCTATTGGCACGCCCAGTACCCTATTTGATAGACAGCGCTAGACTTACGAGTCTAGCGCTGAAATCCCGCGCATGCGTCTTAAAATATCCACTGGAGCATGCGCAGTAGCGCTTGCAGTGTTTATAGTGTTTGCTACTGCGCATGCTCCAGTGGATATTTTAAGACGCATGCGCGGGATTTCAGCGCTAGACTCGTAAGTCTAGCGCTGTCTATCAAATAGGGTACTGGGCGTGCCAATAGCGAGGGGACGTGCCGGGGGGCGGTGATGGAGCGGTGCTCCAGAGGAAAGAGGCCGCCCCCCGGTGCTCCGATGGCTCATTTGCATATGTTTTCTAAGTTAAATATCTATGCAACCGCTGCGCAGAACTCTGCATGACAAGTATGATTTTAAAGTTTGTCACTAGGTCTTGTAACCTATGTATTTAAATACATAGGTTACAACCTAGTGACAGAGCCTCTTTAAAGGTAGTAAAACATAATAGAACCTATAACAATGTGATATCGCTCTACTTTAACAGATCTTCTCTTACAGGTGACATCTTCAGTTGCCATGCAGTGGATAATCCAGTGCCCCAGTCTGAACTTGCTATGCTAAGACAGTATGGACCTAATGTGCCTGATGCCATATTACAAAAACTTGTAGCGGCCTTTGGAGAGCTTAGGGGTATGGCAGACCAAGGAATTATCTCATATCCTTATTCAACCAGAGAAGTCGTTAATATTGTGAAACATTTGGAGGTATGTGCATAGATTTAAAGTTTTGCATTTAAAATTGATCTATTTATATAGAGTTTTTTTATAGAGTCACTGTACTTTCACAAAGTTTAATAGAGAATTGTGTAAAAATCAATTTCTAAAAGCCTTGATTTAAAAAAAATCTGCCTACATCCACCTGAAAAAAAGCTGTAAAGTCAGGGCCACTAGGGGTCTCACTTTCACCTAAATTGCAGTTCACTGCCTGTTATCGGGCAAGATCCGTCCCTAGTAACAGAGGTTCAGAAGACGGCTCACAGGAAATGGCGGAGTGTCAAAGTTAGCTGAGATCCTGAGCCTGATAAAATAACTGCTTCTACACTGCTTCTGAACATCATAGGAGCCTTCTGCTTTTCTGTAACTGTGATTTATCCCTCCTTATGAGCTTTCTGAGCTCTCTGGAAGAAAACAAACATACAGGGAAGTGAGGACACTGCATACTGTGCTGGCACTTTCAAGAGAAGGGAGGCACCAACTGCTTGTGAGAGAAATGCATCTAGCTGTGCTGCTGAAACGGAATAATATAGCTGAAAGAGATATTATATAAATATATATATATATATATATATATATATATATATATATATATATATATATATATATATATATCCCATTACTTTTGAATTCACTATATTGTAACTATTGAAAAATGGGAAGAAAATGTCTGTCAGATTCCAAAAAAAAAAATACATCCGCCATGCTTTTTCGGCTTTTGCTTTTATTGTGTATATGCTAAGTTGCATGATCAGCAAAAAAACTTCCATCATGATAATATAACCGTCTGCATCCGTTCTGAACAGATCCGGTTGTATTATCTTTTAAATAGCCAAACTGGTCCAAACTGATCAGTCATGAACTCCATTGAAAATCAATGGGGGATGGATCAGTTTTCTATTGTGTCTGAGAAAACGGATCCGTCCCCATTGACTTACATTATGAGTCATGGTGGATCAGTTTGGATCAGTTTCTTCATGCGGAAACCAAAGCGCAGCAAGCAGCATTTTAGTGTCCGCCTCCAAAATGTAATGGAGACTGAACTGAAGCAAAACTGATGCATTCTGAACGGATCCTTTTCCATTCAGAATCCATTAGGACAAAACTGATCAGTTCAGGACCGTTTATGAGAGCCTGTGACGGATCTCACAAAAGGATCCTTACAACGCAAGTGTGAAAGTAGCCTTACATCCGTTAAAAATGGACATTTTGTTCACTGATGCCTTTCTGCGAGACGGACGTTAAAAATGGACCCATTCAATTGTATGGGGACAGTCTGTCAGTGAAAAACGGACAAGATAGAACATGTTCTATTTTTTGACTTCCGTTTTTCACGGACAGTCAAAAAAACGACTGTGTGAATAACCCCATAGACGACCACTGGTCTTAAAACAGAAATTTGATGGCCGTTAAAAAAATGTACATCACACGTCACACGTCACACGTCGTGTGCATGTAACCTTATTCTGTGGGTCAGTAAGATAATGGCAATAACAAATTTATCCAAAAATTTTCTTTGCATCGCCATATTCGGACTACCATAACTTTTTGTCTACAGAACTGCGTGAGGGCTTGTTTTTTTGTGGGATGAGATCTAGTTTTTATAGGTACCATTTTGGGGTACATATACCTTTTTGTAATATTTTTGTTTTGTATTATATTAAATTCTTTGGTAGAGGCAGACCAAAATGTGACGAATCTGACATATTTTTTTTCCAGTCACGGCATTCCCCGCATAAGAAAACTATTTTTGTATTTTAATAGTTTGTATATTTTGGACATGACAGTACTTATTATGTATATTTTAATTGTTTATTTTTATATGTTTAATTAGGAAAGGGGTGATTTGAATGTGATATTTTTGTAGGTTTTTTTATTTAAAAAAAAAATTTCTATCATTTTTAGTCCCCTTAGAAGACTTTTACATGGGATCTTCTGATAGCTTGTACCGTATACTACATTAGAATACTACTGGAGATTTGCACTGGCTTCCTGTCAGGCCGTGCCTCAGGATCGTCTTCGCAGGCATCTTGCTATGACACCACTGGAAGCCTTCGCAAGGCCTCAGCTGTCATAGCAACTGATAAGAGCCCTGTGATTTCACTGCGAGGTCACCAATCAGAGAGCAGAGGGTGCCACCTTCCTCTGTCTAACCACTTAAATGCTGCATTCCCTATTAATTATGGCATCTAAGGGATTAAATGACGATTTTATCGCAAAAACCGATCATTGAGGATAGGTGCCTGCTGTATTATACAGCAGGCATCCGCTGCGCATGGAGCAGGATCAGCTTATGATACTATTCCATACACCTCTGGCACCCCTCAGATGTACTGTTACATCAAGGGGCTCTAATAGGTTAAACCTTGTACGTTGTATATACCTCTTTCTCCAGCGCCATTCTCTGCACCACCAGTATGGTCCTCCTTCTTTTGCTTGTTTACTGACTGCAACAGTAACTTTTTGGTACATGGCTGCAGTAGTAACTTGCTGTATACATGCAAATCACTGCATTATTTTGGGGGGAGGGTATGTCCCAGATTTAGGGCGCATTCACCCTAAATGCCACCCTTGTGTGTTCTGCAATTTGCGGAATGGAACGGGCAGCCCAAAGATTAAAATGAATAACTTATTTGAAGAACTCGCATTTTTTTCCCCCAGCAGTGAAGAGGCTGTAAAGCTCAAAACATCAAGATTTTCTAAACTTACACCAGATTTATCACAATGGCTGAAGCTGAATGATACATTTGGTGCATGGCTAGACTTCTTTGTTTCACTATATGCCAACTTTGTTGGCTTAGTTTGAGGCTGAATTTTACACCAGAATTGTTGTTCAATTTTGATGCAAAAGTGTCACATTTTGGCCAATACCTCTTTCCTGCACACCAACACCTAGGGTTTCACCAGGTATCGAACTTTCAATACCCAATCAATAATTTTGCACTCGGATCAATACAATAATGGGATTTGCTGTTTTCAATATTAGGAGGCTGCAGTAGTGCAGCCTAGTTTCTTTTAGAAAGCATGGCGTACAGCTAAGGCGGCTAATAGTTATTAAATAAAAAGTTTTTAAAAAAAACACCAAAATCACCCCCTTTCCTAATTTTACATATAAAAATATATAAACAATAAAAAAGTAAACCTATTAGTATCGCCGTGTCCGAAAAGTCAGAACTATTAAAAAATATCTCCTTCTATGTGGTATTGAATGGTATCGAGTATCGCAATACTTTTTATGGTATTGAAATCTAATCAAAATTTTGGTATCATCATGACAATCCTACCAACACACATTTGCTTTGAAACCATGCCACCTCATTAAGGTAGGTTCAGAGGAGTTTTCCAAAATTAGATGCGCCAGAAATGCAGAAACATTTTGGCGCAATTTACAACAAGGTCTAGGTGCACTCACATTACCAAATTGAGCACTATCTACACACTAGTGGCAGTTATATGTATGGACATGGAGACATCTATGTACTTAAGGATTCTGAAGTGTAAATGCACACGGTCTCAGGACAATTCTACAGCAACAACAGATTTTTATTTTTTTTCATCGCATCGGTACAATTCTTTTTTAATCTAGAAAAAAACAATAGAGTGCAGATAGTATCAGTTAAAAATGTGGTTAAAAGAGGATCTGTTACCACAAAATACAGCATGTTACAGAGCATGGAAAGTGAGCAGATTGATACACTGTATAGTTTTGTGACAAAAGATCCAGCAAAATGTTTTATTTACACATTTAAATTTCTGCTACTTCTGGTTTCATTTCTCACGTGTTAGGAGTCATCAGTAATTGATAGCATTCTCGGCGTAACAGTGTGTGATACACACTGTGCTGATAAAAAATAAAAAACATTGACAGAATTGCAATTTTTTCACACCTCAGCTTAAAAAATGGCATAAAAAGTGAGCAAAAAGTCATATGTACCCCAAAATTGTATCAATATAACTACATCTTGTTCCGTAAAAAACAAGCCCTCACATAGCTCAGTCAACAAAAAAAATAAAAGAGTTATGACCATTCTCTTCTGAATGGTGCCATGTCCCCAAACAGCAGTTTATGACCACATATGGGGTGTTGCCATATTCAGGCAAATTGCATTTTCTCCTGTTACCCCTTGTTAAAATGAAACATTTGGTGTTGAAGCAACATTTTATTGTAAAAATGTAATTTTTCATTTTCACAGCCAGGTGTTTTTAAATTCTTTGAAATGCTTGCCAAATCATAATGCTCACTGCACCCCTCAATAAATTCCTTGAGGGGTGTAGTTTCCAAAATGGAGTCACTTTTTGGGAATTTCTACTGTTGGTTTATCTCAAGGTCTATCCCAATATGATATGGTGCCTGAAAATCATTCTAGCAAAGTTTTTTCTCCAAAAACAATATTGTGCGCCTTCCCTTCTGCTCCCTGCAGTGTGCCCATGCAGCAGTTTATGACCACATATGGTGTGTTTTGGTAAACTGCACAATCAGGGTAATCAATATTGAGGTTTATTTTGCCGTTAACCCTTGCTGTGCTACAGGAAAAAATGGATTATAATGGAAAATCTCCACAAAAAAGGACATTTTTAAACTTCACTCCATTTTCCTTTAATTCTTGTTGAACACCTAAAGGTTTAACAAAGTTTCAGAAATCAGTTTTGAATAAATTGAGTGGTGTAGTTTCTGAATTGAGTCATTTATAGGTAGTTTCTATTATGTAAGCCCCACAAAGTGACTTCATAACTGAATTGGTCCATAAAAAAGTCATTTTTGAAAATTTTCTTCAAAATTAAAACAATTGCTGCTAAAATTGTAAGCTAACATCATAAAAAAATATAATCACATTTACAAAATGATGCCGACATATGGTGAATGTAAAGAAATAACTTTTATTAGTTACCACACCCTGTCTTCAAAGCAGAGAAATTAAAATTTTGAAAATTGCTAATTTTTATAAAAATTTCAGTAATTTTTTTTTTAAATAAATAAAGGCAAAACATATCAACTTAAATTTACCACTAACATTAAGTACAATGTGTCACATAAAGTGACATGTGCGATTTGAAAAATACTATCTGCGGAGACAAAGGTTTAATTGATTTAGTCTTAGTTTCCTTTACTGATGTGTTTTGTGGCTTAAAGGGAACCTGTCATCTCCGAAACACCCCCTGAACTAGAGTAAGTGTTGTATAGTGTAAGTGATGCTGAATCCGAATATGTAATTTTTATTTTCGTACTCCCTTCCATCTTGACGCTGTGCTCCCACAAACCAGCAGTAAAATGCACTCACTGGACTCTTCTTTGAGTCCTCTCCATTATGTGAGTGAGCACTGGAGTCCAGTGAGCGCATTTTACTGCTGGTTTGTGGGAGCACAGCGTCGGAATGGAAGTGATTATGAAGATAAAACTTACATATTCGGATTCAGCATCACTTACACTATACACCGCTTACTCTAGTTCAGGGGGTGTTTCGGAGATGACAGGTTCCCTTTAAGTGAATTAAGCCACAATTAAGAAGCATTGACTGAAAGCAAATTCTTACATTGATTGCCTTTAAAAATAGTCAAATATGAACATGTAAATGAAGGACAGATACAGCCATGTGACCTTTCATCAATAAAATGGACTAACTCGTGTTTTTATGGATTAATGACTACAGTGATATTCTAATTCTTTCAATCACTGAGCTATTACCTACGTGGACACATTTGGGGAATCTTTGAAGTCAGTTTTGCTTGAGTCTGTGTTTATCAGATGTTACAGATTGTTTGATAAATTTTGTCATATCGTTAAACCTAATATTTTTGTCCAGTTTACCTACTCCACCCTCCTACTGGAATGA
This sequence comes from Rhinella marina, assembly GCA_900303285.1. Lineage (NCBI taxonomy): Eukaryota > Metazoa > Chordata > Amphibia > Anura > Bufonidae > Rhinella > Rhinella marina. The sequence continues at coordinate 546,801 of ONZH01007079.1, read as the reverse complement.
GATTGCAACTTTTTTTTGATTCTTATATAAAGTCTCAGTAATAAATCTGGAGTGGAACTCATTAAAATAGCTAACCACACCCACTGTCCCACCCATATTTGAAACTGGAGAGATGTAAAAATGCAACAAGTCGCAGATTTTTTTTTTTGGCAAGTGAGCTCAAAAAGTCGCACGAATCCTATTTTGCGACTTTTTGAAGCCAGAATTCTGGAGTGAAGGCATGATAAATCAGGGCCATTGAGTATTTACTTTATTAAAGAAAATTAATATTTAAGTACAATGTGCTCAGAAAGTCTTTCGCTTTTTTCACATTTTGTTTGTGGCCTTGTGCTAAAATAAAAAAAATATATATACATTTTACCCATCAATCTGCACTTAGTACCCCATAAAGACAAAATGAGAACAGAATTTTAGAAATATTTGCAAATGCATTAAAACAAACTAAAATTTCACATGGACCTAAGTATTTAGATATTGCTATGATACATGAAATTTAACTCTTGGGTCCTTCCATTTCTCTTGATTATCTTTGAGATCTTTCTATACCTTGATTTGAAAAAGACATACCCCTGTCTATATAAGGTCTCAGATAGAGAAGCGTTCACGCTTCGTCTGGTGGTAAAAGGTGAATTGCGTTATGGATTCTGTTACCACGCACAATAACGCAGTTCTATGACTGAATGCATAATGTCATGACTTTAGAGGCATTCTGTTATTCATTCCATCATAATAGAAGTCTATGGCCAGCATAACCAATCCGTCCGGTTTCCGTTATGCAGAGGAGTCCTCTCTCTAATCTCAGAGCTGACTGAATATCAGAGCAAAAACAACCCATGAGGATGAAAGAACTGCCTGTAGAGCTCAACGACAGGATTATGTGGAGACCCAAGTCTGCAGAAGGATTTTAAAAAATTCTGCTGCACGGCAAGTTCCCTAGACTACAGTGGCCTTCATAATTCTTAAATGGAAGAATTTTGGAACAAGCAGGACTCTTCCTAGAGCTGGCCGCCCCACCAAACTAAGTAATCAGGGGAGAAGGGCCTTGGTAAGAGGGGTGACCAAGAACCCAATGGTTACTCTGGCTGAGCTCCAAAGATCCTGTGTGCAGATAGGGAAACAGTTCTAGAATGTCAAACATCACTGCAGCACTCCACCATTCTGGGCAGATGGCTGCAGGGATTACATGGGGGCTGTAATTACATAGTTCTCATGAGCTGGAAAAGGAGAAATCATTATAAGAATAAAGCTGCAATGGTACAGTGAAAGCAGCAGCATCCTGGGCAGACAGCCCTAACATCTAGCATGTTTTACTGAGACAGGTCCATTTCAGAAATGTCTGAAAGGAGATTGCTTACTGAATATGTGTGGAGGTTCTGAAATCAATTGAAGATTGACAACTATTTTTTCTTTTTTAACTTAAGTTAACCACTAACATACATACAGTCATTTTTCATAGCCTATGGTTAGAATTTTTGTATAAGAATTGTTCATTTCCACAACCTGACAAGTCTCTCACCTTCCTCCTTTATGCTTTTCTTTACTCATTGGACAGCAATGTACTGCAAACATACTTGCGTGATATGTATATATTCAGCATATATTCAGATACATATTGTATTTGATTTTTGTCTCCAACCAGAAATTTCCCAATGAGGGGCTGGCAAATGTTGTCCGCAACGTCTTTGACTTTGATTCCTACAACCAAGAAATGCGTGAAATCTTGATCAACTCTTTACATAAGCATGGGATCCCAATAGGAGCCAAGCCATCCAGCATCCAGCTTGCTAAGGAGTAAGAATGAATTACGTTTTATAAACACTGATTATTTGTGGCGTTTAGTCCCTGGTCATGAAATATTAAATGTTAACGAAGAATATGGAAGCACAGTTTACTGACCACTGTGTAAATGTTAGTAACTATTCCTAATAAAACAAAGCTGTTCCTTTTCTTAATGTGTGTGCTTTTGTGCTTCTTCATTTCTGAAGGAAAAGTCAGTGAAATAAAAACTTTCCATACATTGTTGTTCTTTACCACTTCAGACTTTGGTTGTATCTATGTCTTCCAGGACAGTAAACAAGATTAAAGGGAACCTGTCATCACCTTTATGCTACCCATACTAACGGCAGAATAAAGTAGAGACAGGTGAGTTGATTTCAGCGGTCTGTCATTTATAAGTTAAAAGTAAGTGGTTGCCGAGAACCAACATCACAAACATTGCAGATTAGGCCTGGAAAAGAGTCAAATCTTCATGAGAAGAGTCATGGTTATTCATGAATTCCTGCTCTCCCTGCCCACCTGATGATGATTGACAGGCTTCTACCTAGTTTTCTCCCTTTCTCTCTAGGGGAGAATTGCCAGTCATCAGCAGATGGGTGGGAGAGCAGGAGATTAGGAATAACCATGACTCTTCTCTGGTAGATTTGACTCTTTTCAAGGCCTGGGATGCAATGTTTGTGATGTTGGTTCTCAGCAACTACTTACTTTTAGCTCAAGACAGACACACCGCTGAAATCAGCATTTATGTCACTATTTTATGCTGCCCTCAGTACAGTCAGCATAAAGCTGATGACAGGTTCCCTTTAAAGGGGTTATCCCATGATTAATGTGAAAATAAAAATCAGACATCATGTAGTACATGACAATTTCTTTATAACAAAGCTAGAAGCAGCCCTGTACCTCACGTGGATCCAACAATAACCCATTCATTGCTCCATTTGCTTTGCTGGATTTATACCAAGCTGTCAGCTCAGAGGATTTGTCCTTTTTGCTGCAGCTCAGAGGGGGTGTCCTTTCTGCTGCAGTTCTCTCCCTATCACAGCTCAGGATGCAACTGAGCATATGTGTCCACTTCAACAAGATGGACAGATATAAGAAAAAGAACAAACAGCAGATGGTTCCATACGGACACATTTTATTGAATAACGCAGTGGCTATACTAAATTTCTAATTACATGCAATTACAAAAGTATTCAGATCCAGATGCTGATTTGAAAACAACAGACTATTTTTTGTGAGACAACCCCTTTAATATTTTCACTTAATTTATTCTGTCATGCTTGCATCATTTTTTACAGTCCGTCATTATCTTGTACATTTGCCATTTATTCAGGCTATGTTGTAATATTTTGGCAGCTGCTTTGTATTAGGTATGCAATATCTGTTACATGTTATTTTCGTTGTATTGTTGCTACACTTTAAAGCAGAAATCTCAAACTCGTGGTCCTACAGCTGTTGTAAAACTACAACTTCCATCATGCCAGGAGAACCTACAGCTATTGGGGCATGCTGGGAGTTGTAGTTTTGCAACAGCTGGAGGGCCACGAGTTTGAGATCCCTGCTTTAAAGACTATGTACACCCTTGGTTGGCAATTGTTTTTATTATTGCATTGTACTCATTTTGACCTAAAAATCATTTTTTAAATCGGTCTTTATGGAGCCCCATTTTCTGTACGGGGCTGAGATGCTCTAATACAGGGATCTGAATTTTCTCTCTGCTCCGTCAGCCAGCGAATCTGATGGCCTCCTTATCTTCTCCCTGACATTATAAACACTCATTATATCTCAGTTCTTATCTTACTGATAATAGTGTGGCTTAAATAAGTGTTTTTGACCTCTAAGGCTACTTTCACACTAGCGTTTTATAATTCCGGTATTGAGTTCCGTCATAGGGGCTCAATACCGGAATAAAACGCTTCAGTTTTGTCCCCATTCATTGTCAATGGGGACAAAACTGAACTGAAAACAACGAAATTCTCCTAAAAGCATTCTGTTCCGTCTTCAGACCGGAGAGCAAACCGCAGCTGTCCGCTCCAGGCATCCGCACCAAGACGGATCCGTCATGACCCCCAATGAAAGTCAATGGGGACAGATCTGTTTGGTGTGACACAATGGTAACCGGATCCATCCTCCACTGACTTTCAATGGAGTTCATGACGGATTCGTCACCTGCACACATACACATAAACATACACAGACATATACACATACAAATACATACTTACATGCTCCCGGCAGATCTCCACAGCGCAGGAGGAGCAGGACAGTGGGCACACATAGGACGATTCCACCTGCCGCCCAGCAGAGGGAGCTGTGGGGAATCGTCCTATGTGCGCGTCCTCCTGCGATGTGGAGACCTGCCGGGAGCATGTATGTGTATTTGCATGTGTATATGTCTGTGTGTGTGTCTGTGTGACATGTGTGGGGCCAGAACGACATGTCCCTGCGGCAGCACAGATCCAGCGGCACCCTTCACCTGCCGGATCCGTGCTGCCGCTACTGTAAAAGAGGCCTTAGTAAATTAGAGATAATGGTTATGGCACCAAGTGAAAGTAAAATGTATCAGTCACATAGCTAGACAAAAAGTTATGTGACAGAACAGCTCAATAATTTTAATAAAGACTAAAGGACAAAATTATTTTTTTTATCCCAAAATGAGTAAAATGCTATCATAAAAAAAAAATTGCCTCCGAAGGTGTACATAGCCATTAAATACTTGCACACATGACTCTATAGTTCATCTTGGTTTTTTTATGCATCCAGCCATTTCTACCTCATAATCCTTTACTTTTACCCTGATGGCATTTTATGGGTTAAAATTAAAGGGAACCTGTCAGCTCTGAAACACCCTCCAAACTACAGTAAGCGGTGTGTAGTGTAAGTGACGTCGAGTCTGGTTATATAATTTTTATCTTCATACTCACTTCCATTCTGACGCTGTGCTCCCACAAACCTGCAGTAAAATGCGCCGAGAGGACTCCGGTGCTCACTCACATAATGGAGAGGACTCAAAGAAGAGTTATCTCAATGTATTTTACTGCTGGTTTGTGGGAGCACAGCGTCGGAATGGAAGTGAGTATGAAGATAAAACTTACATATTCGGATTCAGCATCGCTTGCACTATACAACACTTACTCTAGTTCAGGGGGTGTTTCGGAGATGACAGGTTCCCTTTAAACATACTTCATTAAAGGGAATGTGTCCTCAGACATTAGCCTATTGGTTAAATCTAATTTTTTTTAAAAAACATGAGGTTATTAATGGTTGTCTGAGGAATGTACTGCTATGCTTACTGTACTTGGGAACGCAAATTATCAAGATGGCTGGCAGCTCCCTTTGCAATTGCTGACCAATGGCATCCCAGATGTGCTCAATGGGGGACAAATCTGAAGACTCTGCAGGCCATGGTAGCATGTTTAGCAATGCACATTGCTCACAGTAGCATGAACAACATGCAGCCTGGGACACTTTGGAGAAATGACTGTACCACTGGTTCCACAAACATATCAATGTAAGACTGAGTTGCTATTTTGCCTGAAATGAGTGGACCGGCTACCGTACATTATGCTACCCCACACCATAATACCAGGAGAAGGACCAGTGTGATGTTATCTTGTGAAGGCCTCTTCATGGCATTGCCCACATGGTCTCCAGAGCAATCTCCAGCTATCATTGCACCCAAGACAAAAGCGGGACATATCACTGAAGAGCAAAGACCTCCATTTCAACCTATTGCTGTCTTGTTGTGCACCATAATAACCTTTGAGAGCAGTGGCATGAGGTAAATGGTGCTCTGATAGCTGAGCTTCTGGCTTGTAGCCCAGGGTCCTGCAAAAACCTTCTTGATTTGTCCTTTTTGGTGTTGCAACTTTAGTGTTGAGGAGTGTAAATAGGGACATCGGAAATTTAACAAAAAATATCCAAAAATTCTAAATAGGTAATTTTCTGATAATACATTCCAGACAAAGCTGTTTCGATTTAGACCACAATGCCTCTTTACCAACCTCTGTGCTTTAATTATCCCACCACTTTTCTTTATACTTGTGGTGCCTACTCAAGAGGTCAACAAATGTCACAAGGCTATCTCCAAGTACCATCCTTCTTTTTCTTAAATCATTGGCTTTTAGGTATTTGTTTAAAAATGGTTGACATCTACAGCAATACTGGTTTGGGGTTTATCATTTCACAGAACTGTATAATTTTTGCTTGTGGTACTACTCTCCAATGTGCATTGGAAAATTAAATAGATCACATAATTCTTAGTAGATTAAAGTAGGCTGCATAAATGGTTCCCTGGGTTATGTTTTCCATGTAGGAAGCAGCTCCAGGGTCACAGTGGCAGGCACAAAGCAGCTTAGTTTATGTAATGCTGTCGGCTCTGGCCTCTTTGCAGTCCTTCAGTTATTTGGCCAGTTATTTGCATAAGTTTTTTTGCGTGTCGGATGATAAGCCATTTACTTGAATTGGGCTACAAAAAATGCAGACAGCACTCCATGTGCTTTTAGCATCCATATGTCCTTTCTGTGGCATCTGCAAAAATATAGAGCATTTCCTATTCTTAAAGAAGCTTTCATCTTCAGGGAGTCTTTTGTCATATCCCCCCCATGGCCCTACCTGTTGAGGGAAGCATTCTTACCTGCTTCCCTCCACTGTGTCCTGGCTCCTTTGCTCCAGCACTGTAGCACTTAGGTTCCCAGACATGGGCTGCAGCAATGTCAAACCAGATTGTAACAGCATGGGACTCAAGCACTACAGCGGCGGCGGGAACAAAGCAGTGGGGAGTAAAAGCATGTGTCCCTCCACGTGTCCGGCCAATTGGGGCAGGTGGAGGGAGTCTGTCAAGAAATCGACAGAAGATGAACAACTCCTTAGGATACCAGAGTTTTTTCCCCCTATATTCCTTGAGCCATACATTTTTATATTTTTCCGTTCACATATCCATATGAGGGCTTGTTTTTGCAGGACAAGTTGTACTTTCTAATGCCACTATTTAATATGGCACACAATGTACTGGGAAGTGGGAAAACATTCCAAATGGAGTGAAATTGGAAAAAAACACAATTCCTCCACAGTTTTACAGGTTTTGTTCGTACGGTGTTCCCTTTGTGGCAAAACTGAGCTGTGCCCTTCATTCTCTGGGTCAGTATGATTGCAACAATACCACATATGTATAGGTTTTTTTTATGTCGTAATAGTGTAAAAATAAATTTAAAGCTTTTCATTTTTTTTTTATCACCATATTCTGACCCCATAACTTTTTTTTATAGATACATCTACTGTGCTGTGTTGGGGCTCATTTTTTGCGGGACGTTCTGTAGTTTTTATTGATACTATTTTGGAATATGTGTGACTTTTTGATAACATTTTATTACATTTTTTGTAGCAATGAAAAAATGGTGAATTGGCCATTTTGACCCTTTTTTCCATTATGCCTTTCACCATATTGGAAAAATATTTTTATATTTTAACAGTACACGCGTTTTTAGATATGGTGATGCCCATGATGTTTATATTTTTTATTTATGTGTTTATTTTTTTATTCTATGGAAAGGGGGTTGATTTAAACTTTTATATTTTTATATATTTTTAACAGGTTTTTTTTTTTTTTACTTTTTTATGGTATCTTTGAGGCTACAAAACTCATTATTGCTCATTTCTAATGTTGGCCCAAAAAAAGAATTGCAGATTCAATGCCCTGGGTCTCTTCAGAGAGAACCAGCGTATTGAATTCAATTACCGGCATCCTCATTGGCCACAAAAAATGCCAGTAAGAAGCCCAGAAGCGCGTCTCAGGGTTTTTGAGCTTTTAGATGCCGTGATCACACTTGATCACAGCATCTAAATGCTTTAATGACCACGATCGGCATTATCGGCCGCCAGTCTCTGCTGTTTGAAACAATGGAGACCCGCCGGCCACACGCACGTGTGGGCGCCATGTTTACCCATGGCTTCAGCGCCGGTAGCGAAAGGGTTAATATATGCTACAGATAACAAAAACATATACATCATATATAGGGCTGTTTAACACTGGGGATATAAAGTAAACACCCAACTTGTCTGTCTATCTATGTATCCGTCTGTCTGTTTCATTTGTGGCTTTTGAAGTATGCTGCATTTTCTGAGATCCTTTCAGCCTTTATATAATGTCATCTGTGAGTGAAATATGTTGTCGAAATGCCATTTTGTTGTTGAGCTGCATGTATTACTCATAAATGGCCGCCTGGCGTTTCCAAATGTTAATTCAAAATGAGCTATTCCCTTGTGTTTCTTGCCTTGTATTCTTCCAGAAAGGTCATCAAATAATGAATTCAGCGATTTTCAAATGGCTTGTCATACTTTTCAGTGTTAAAATTCAGAGTAATATTCAGCTTTCCGGAGAACGTATTTATAAACCTGGAATATTGAGGGGGTAAGGACGGGAGGATAACAGTAGGAAGCAAACAACCATTATTTCAAACCATCCATGATTAGTTTGTAGGATGTTGAATATTAGCAACAATGCTGGATAAGAAATGTCGAGGGCAACCTGACTGTGTGATTATCATCTGTGAAATGACGTTACTTTTTACATAAAATCTGAAGGAAGGCGCTTCAATTATTCATTAATAATTCTCAACTATTATTGCCAGCCTTGTAATGAACATCATTTTTCTTAAAGCATAGTTCAAAATCCAAAAGGATATTTTCTTTATGATTAGACTTACTGGATATATTGTAATCACTTTTATTACCAAATAAGTCTGTATATCAAGGTGTAGTAAGAGACTAGGCACAGGAAATTGTATTATTGTCCTCACATGCAATTTCCATATGCAAATAACAGAGATAAAAGAAAACGTAACATAATAAATCATCCTGAAGAAATGGTTGAAAAGTACACAACATGATTATTGGACATGAAATCCTTGAAGAATCCTAATGTTGTCTAGAAAAAAAACAAGATTCTACGTGATCAATATTGTTTAGTGGAAAATCTAATTTATTAGAGCTGTTTTTGTCTTTGAAGATTAATACTTTTGTTAATTGTAATTATTGCTTGAGAATAATGATTTTATGTCTCTCTTTATCCTGCTCTTCTCTGATGTCTCTGTTGCTTTCCTCAGCCCAAATAGCTAAAGGTGCTCCATTATGTAATCCAATTAAAAAAAGGAAACGTAAAGGGGCCCAGACTTTTAAATTGATGGCCTATCCTCAGAATAGGCCTTCACTAGCTGATCCCTGGAGCTCTGTCGCTGGAAGTCGGCACAGGAGCTACAGAGCACCGTCAACATTATAGTGGACAGTGCTCATAACTGCAGCGCTGCTCCTGTTGACTTCAAACTATGGAAACCTAATGAAAAAGAACTATCACAGGTTTTCACAGAACAGTTATACCTTATTAATAATAATAATACATTAATATACTATATTATAAAATAATAAAGACTCCAGAAAAGTTTACTTTAAAGGCTATGAACTCCTTTGGGGGCACCTCTGCTGTGACGTAGCGTTCAAGCCGCTGTGAGGCCTGTGATTGACTGCAGCGGTCAGAGGACCAAGCTGCTTCTTTGTCCTATGGGGACCAGAAGCAGTCAGAAAAGGAGCAGTGGTGTGACAATGGACAGGTGAGTGGGATTTTTTATTTTCAGGGGCAAAAGTTAGGATCCAAGGGGTTGTTGGCTCCAATGCCATTATTTACTGAAATACAAGTGTTTATTGTCTTACCCTCACATGAGAACATTTTGGGGAGAATCGAGGTTATTGTTTTGTAAATTTAAAAGAATAAAAAGCATATCTATTCTTCCATTGTATTGTATGGACTGGAGAATCTCCCAACAAAATTTGCTCATCTCTGCTTGTTACCTATGACTCGGTTGTATACTTTCAAATATTAGATAACAGACTGACTTACCTACAGTATACTGACTTATTAGGGGGTCTTTTAAAACACTGATCTTTGATATTCTTTGCTCTGCCAAAGGATGCAGGTAATTTATGACCAGACACAGGCCTCATCATAAATTAGGCACTTCCTCTGACAGTCCATGAGTCTAGATTGAAATCTTCTCTACCTAGCAGGAGTAGATTTTAATCTTCATTTATGCCCCAATCCCGCTCAGTCACTCTTCAGTGGCAGTATTTGAATTCTGATAAAGGAGTTTGTGGAGTTTTGAATTTTAGAAATGCCATCTGTGTCTAAAAAAAAGGTGCACGGACATTCAAAAAGTTGCAAACTAGGGGCTTTCAACGTTTTTACCGCAGTTTCTGTAATGGGGGGTGTCATAATAGATGGCCCTTTTTGTGTGTTGTTGTCAACACTGTTGCATCCTAATACATGCAGCTACTTTCCATTAGGCTACTTTCACACTAGCGGCATGTTTGTCCGTCAGGCTGTTTCGGCAGGTGAACTGCCTGCCAGACAATCGTGCCGCTAGTGTGAAAGTAGCCTTAGCTTATTCCAGAAGTTCTTTATGTAAGTGCTATGTACATGGACAGACCCCTTTATAATAAAACCTTCCCCCCAACACACACACTCATTTCATGTGTTTTTCTTTATTCCACAGGTTGCCACTTCCAGATGTTAGTTTTGTTGGCCATTGGACCATGAACCAGGCTGGAAATGCTCGCCGGAAGCTTTTGTGTCCAACAGAAACACATCCGCTTTCTATAAAGGTTATTTTGCTTTTTAAACTCTTTTTGGTTTCCCTCTAAAAACAAAATAACCAGAGAGACGTGATCTTGAGCTCCGGACTGAGTTGTTTTTCTCCTGTTATTAAAACCAGTGAAGCTGATGTCAGCAACAGGAAATCTTTCCACCTTATATAAAAGTCCAGAGAACAGATAAAAAATATCAAGATCTGATAGCGAAAGCAAATATTGAATTTCCAGCTTTAGTAGATCCCTTGTGGAAGCACAAACCAGATAATTATCCTATTGTGACACAGTGTTCACTATTGTATAAATGTTGCTTATATTCATCACTTTAAGGCCCTATTCACGCAACCATATTAGATCCGCATTTTTTGCAGATTGGACACATTCATTTCAGTGGGGTTGCAAAAGATGCAGGCAGCACGCCATGTGCTGTCCTCATCTGTATGTCCGTTCTGAATAGAACGTGTCCTATTCTTGTTCATTTTGCAGACAACATCTACACAATGAGTATTGAAGTATGAACATCTGAATTAACATCTCCTAAACTCTCAGCAATGCAAATTCCTGACGGCGTATTCTATAGAAATCCCTGATTTGATTGTGGTGTCAGATTTCCAATAATTTCCATCCCTGAATAGTGCTTAATAGGTTTGAAGGACCTTGGGAGCATTGTAGCCCACTCATTCTGGAAAGCAATATTGGTCCAAGGTCAAGGATCACATTAAAACAGACTATATCATGCGACGCTCTTATATCTGTGACTTTTCAGAAGATCAATTTTAGATGCATTTTCCCTTCAAATCAAATATTATCTGAATAGATTAATAAAGTGTCCATTATTTATATGTAACATAAGTATAGGTAGAGAAAAGGAGTATCTCTATTTTCTTATTTTAGCACATTTGCACAGGCTACCTGAGGTTTTATTGACCTTGGACAGCACTATTAACCCATTAGTGACCACCAATATGCCTTTTTACAATGGTCAATGGGCCTTTAAGATAGGAAACTGCCTTTTTGTGGCAGCCTAGTCTAAGTGCTGCACGGGTGTTCTGTGCAGTTCAGGGTCTCTGCTCTCACATAATATATGCCACTTTCAATAGCGATTGCGGCATCTAAGTGTTTTAGAGGGAGGGGTCTACCTCTATATCTCATCGGCACCCCATGAATTAGAGTGAGGTGCCAATTGGAGACATACCCCAAAATTATACCCATGAAAACTGCAAGGCATCCAAAAAAAAAAAAAAAAATCACTCACCCAGCTCTGTAGAGCAAAAAAGAAAAAAATGTTATGGGTCTCGGGAGGCAAAGCAAAAATGTAAAAAAAAAATATATATATATATATATATATATATATATATATATATATATATATATAATTGGTATTGCTGTACTCTTATTGACCCAGAGAATAAAGCTGTCATGTTATTTATGCCAAAAAATGAACGCCATTAAATTTTATAGTGTAAAAAGTTTTGTGTACCCCAAAATGGTGCCATTAAAAACTCACGCATGGGACACGCCTGTGTGAAAGATCTCTTATACAGCAACATCGAATGAAAAATAAAAAAGTTACAGCTCTTGGAAAGTGGCAATGATAAAATTGCTTGATCACGAAGGCCTAAAACAGGCTGGTCCCCAAGGGGTTAATGTGAGCTCAGGTTGAAATCAGTATGTCTGTCACTACTTTCTGTTTCCCCTCATTGAGGGCAGCACAAAATTTACAGGTTCCCATCAACATTTCAGTAATCTGTGATGATAATTTCTCTTCTTGTAGGGTCCAGTGTACATAAATGTACAGGGTTATTCACTGGATCGTTATGAGTCACGATCACTGAGTTTCACTGAAGAAATGGCTCATTGGAACATTCCTATCAATGAAGTGAATATTGTGTGTGATGTCACTGGCTCCTCAGGTATGTTCAATCCTCATAGAAATATTGTGGTAACAGCAAAGCATATAAAACCGATGGATTGTCATATGTCAGTTTATTAGTTAGCTATTATTTCAGCTACGTAATAAGAAGAGTTCTCCCCAAAATTGCAGGAAATTGTGTGTCATTTGCATAAAATCACTGTGTGGTGTTTTGGTTGTGGTTTTGTAGTGCAATTTTGATCAGATTAAATCAAATAACATCTCGTACGAGCGCTACCTTCTCTTCAGTGTTTACCTGCATGCAATTGCAGCAGTGAGTAGTGTAATACAGCTCATCTGTCCCCATTCATTTCAATGGGATGGTTTCTTCTTGCTTAAATGAATAATGAAATAAACAGTGAAGAGAAGGCAGTGCTCATACGAGTGCTGCTTTCTCTTCAAACAGCTGATCGGCGGGGATGCTGGGGGTCGGCCCCTGCTGATCTGATATTGATGACGTATCCTGGAGACAGTCCCTATAACTATAGTAATGAGAACATGTCACCACAAAATGCAGTGTAATATACAGGCAGCATGTTATAGAGCAGAAAGAGCAGTACAGATTGATATGGGCTGATATGATATAGTTTTATGGGATTCTGTGTAACTTGTATTTTATATACTTAAACCTCTGCTCTTTTTATGCTCAGAAGTCATGTGGGCATTCCTACTCAGGGATTGACAGCCATTCCTGTATGCATAGGCATGCAGAGTTAGCTGTCAGTCCCTTACTAGAACTAGTAAAGAGGTTTTAATTAATAAAATACAAGTTTATACTGAATCCCTGTCTGCTCAGCCCCTCTTGCTCTACTGTATGATTCCTACAGATCCCACTGCATTTCATGGCGACAGGCTGTGTGTACTGATATAACGCTTTACAAATCTTTAATAGAAACTACTAGATGAATGAACAGAGGATTGAATTTCAAATATGTTTTTTTCCCAGATAATGATGCAGACAGTACAGTATACGTGGTTACTTGCAATCCAGTGTCATTGTATTTTATGAAGACTAATGACGATAAAGGATACTACGTGGATTTGTATGACGTTTTCCCTAGAACTGTGGGAAGCATATGGCAACCGTTTGTGAGTGTAGCCCCTCTGGGTCATCCACTGACTGGACAGGTTATTCTGCATGAAGAACAGGTAACTATTTATTGTGGATTTCTTTTCTTCAAAGTCAAATTTTCAGCATCTGTTTCTGAAGTTCCCATTAGGGTCCATTCACACATCCTTTTTGAGAATCCTAAAACATGTATACCGTTTGTGTGCAGGCTGCATCATGGTGCGGAAGCCATTGACTTCATATCTTTTACGGCTCGACTGCACAGACCCGGAAGCACACGGGCAAGCGGCCAGTATCCGTGTTTTGCGGATCCCCTGTTAGCTGTCTGTAAAATAGACATGGTTGTGTGAATGGACCCTTACTATAATTATACCACCACTGATCACTCTTCTTCTTCTTTGTCTCTTTGAAAAAATTTTTTTACAGCCTCATTCACAAAATATTTATGACACAAACTCCATGGAATAATCAATGTATTTAGTCATTTGGTCACCAAGTTGTCACCAAGAGTTGTCCGATGTGGGATTGCAGTGTATAATAATGTTCCTTCCCCTGTACATGGTTCGTAGTCTTGGGAATGTCGTTGGTGTCTTTAATTTAGCTGGACTCACAGAGACAAAGGATAAAAAACATCCTGCATGATGTGATAATGACTGCGGATGTCAGTGGCTATACATATCAAAGTAAATCACAGAAAAGGGGTTTCTAGTGCACAAAAATGGATGCAAGCAATATATACTGTATAAACTAAGACCTCATTCTGATATGATAAAATCTGAGACTCTTAGCCAATATATTTTGATCAAAACACATCTGTGCCCACCTACCCAGCGTCACGGTGGTCTCAGGTCAGGCAGGTCCTACGCTAAACCTAACTATGCCGTTGGGCATCTATATCTAGGAGCGTGGACGCTGCACATATAGGCGTGTTGCTCCTAGTGACCTCTATGTGCATACAGCAACCAATGAGAGGAGGAGCAAACACACCTATATGTACCACGCAATCAAGACGCTCAATTTGATAGGAAGAGCAAAAGTGCACAAGAATGCTACTCATGATAAGCTAAGAGCGCATTCAGACCTGAAGGTGCCACTCCCTCAGGTACATGTTATAAACTAAGCAAAACTCACAGAGACAAAAGGATAAAAAACATCCTGCATGATGTGATAATGACTGCGGATGTCAGTGGCTATACATATCAAAGTTTTTTATCCTTTGTCTCTGTGAGTTTTGCTTAGTTTATAACATGTACCTGAGGGAGTGGCACCTTCAGGTCTGAATGCGCTCTTAGCTTATCATGAGTAGCATTCTTGTGCACTTTTGCTCTTCCTATCAAATTGAGCGTCTTGATTGCGTGGTACATATAGGTGTGTTTGCTCCTCCTCTCATTGGTTGCTGTATGCACATAGAGGTCACTAGGAGCAACACGCCTATATGTGCAGCGTCCACGCTCCTAGATATAGATGCCCAACGGCATAGTTAGGTTTAGCGTAGGACCTGCCTGACCTGAGACCACCGTGACGCTGGGTAGGTGGGCACAGATGTGTTTTGATCAAAATATATTGGCTAAGAGTCTCAGATTTTATCATATCAGAATGAGGTCTTAGTTTATACAGTATATATTGTTTGCATCCATTTTTGTGCACTAGAAACCCCTTTAATTTAGCTGGGCATCCTTAGAACAAATAGCTCTAGATGCTTATCCAGCCAAAACCAAAAACCTCTCAGTAAGTGATCCAATCCCTGAAATTATGGGATTGAAAGGAAAAGGAAAGGAAATACCAGTTCAGGTAAAGTGAGCAAAAATTTGATTTTTCCAGGACACTATAGGCATATAGGGGCACATTTATTAAGCACATTTATTAAAACAGGCATTTTAGATGCCGGTCTTAATAAACTAGTCAGCTGACCATGGTTCCGCCGAAGTTATGTAGAGGCACCAATTCTTTCTTAACTTTGGCAGATCCTCCGCCAGTTCTAGATGTAAGTAGCGCAAGTCCTCCAAAGTCTCATGTTTGATCCTGCCCACTTGTTTCTTCCAGAGCAGCAGATGGAATATTTTCTGAACTTTGTAGAAATATTTAAGGGGAATCAAAACTGGGGAGTTGTGGAGAATGTACAGTATCTGAGGCATTAACACCATCTTAATTACCTCCCTCCGCAATCAATAGTGGTAATTTATGCCACGCCGTTACTTTAAGCTTAAATTTAGCTAGTAGTGGGGTTAAGTTGGTTTCCAGATAGCAGTGTAGAGTTGCCATATATTTTAAAGAGCGCACTACTTTCAGGTTAGTGTGGTCCAAGCCCAAATCAGGTGGGTGCGTGTCAAGTGCCATGAAAACTGATTTGTTCCAATTAATAAGTAACCCAGATTGGCGTCCAAAGTTGGAGATCAAGGATATAATTGGGTCAATAGAGGAGGCTAAGTCCCCTTCATATAGCAGCGCATCGTCTGCATATAGAGAAACTCGTTCCTCTCTCCCTTCCCTCTTAAAGCCAACAATTTGGGGCTTGGATCTTATCAGACAAGCTAGTGGCTCTATAGCAATGGCAAAAAGTAAAGGAGACAATGGGCACCCCTGCCGCGTCCCCCTTCCCAAAGTCAGTGTCTGAGACAACTCCCCACTCACCTGGATCCTTGCCCCTGGTCCAGTGTACGGCAATTTAACCCATTTTAAAAAGGTTGGGGCAAATCCCATTTTAGTCATCACAGCCCACAAGTACTCCCACTCGACGCTATCAAACGCCTTAGCTGCATCAAGTGAGAGTATAGCACCACATCGACTACCACCCATATCCATCTGGAGATTAAGAAATAGGCATTGGTTGTTTAGAGATGTAGACTTCTCAGGATAAAACCTGGCTGGTCCTTGTGAATGATAGTGGGTATAACTTGCAGCAACCTATTAGCAAGGACTTTGGCAAGTATTTTGATATCCACTGGCAAAAGTGAGATCGGCCTATAGGAGTCTATATGGGTCAGGTCCTTGCCTGATTTCTGATGGATCACTACTACTGTATGTCTTCTCTCATAGAGATGGGCAGATCACCAGTCAGAAATGCATCTTGAAAGACAGTGAGAAGTTGTGTGAGCAACATTTCTTGATTTTTTTTAATATCTTCACCCGGTGCTTCTTCATTAGGAAAGGATCGCAATGCCACCTCTAGCTCCTCCAAAGTCTCCTCTACATCAAGAAGTTATCTTTGGTCTGGTGACAAAGTAGGCAAGGGTACATCAGACAAATAGGCATCTCTTTCCTCTGGCATCACTAGCAACTTGGATTTATAGATTTCTCTGAAATGGGCATGAAATAGTTCCCTAATATTAGTATCCCCAGTGACTAGTTCCCCATTCGTGTCCCATATTGACGTCACACAGGAAGATCCGGTCTGTGTTTTTATAGCTGTGGCTAATAGATGACCAGCACTTTCCCCTTCAGCAAAATACCTTTGGGTTTGGAAGAATTATTTACTGCCCTAGCCAATAAACGTTTTTTAATAGCTTTTGTGCTTCTTTCCAGTTATTTTCATTTTCCATACTTGGGCACTCCACATACGTTTGCTCTGTATTAGATACCCTATTGATAAGCGTGTATATTAATGTTGTTAATATATATACCCCTTACATATGCTTTCACCAACCCAGATGCAGATCCTGTTTTGTGGTGAAAGAACTCCACAATAGCAATAGAAATGTCATTACCCGTATCTACCAGGGTGAGCCAAAATGGATTCAGGCGTAGGGTTGGGCGATATCAAAAATATTCCCACAATAACGATATTAAGAAATTTATTGTGATAACGATATATATCGTGATAAATACCCATTTAAAAGAAAAAAAAAAACACTAAGGGCCACAAGGAGACATTATACTGTATGGGGGCCACAAGGAGACGTTATACTGTATGGGGGCAGCCACAAGGAGACGTTATACTGTACGGGGGCAGCCACAAGGAGACGCTATACTGTATAGGGGCAGCCACAAGGAGACGTTATACTGTACGGGGGCAGCCACAAGGAGACGTTATACTATATTGGGGCAGCCACAAGGAGACGTTATTCTGTACGGGGGCCACCCACAAGGAGACGTTATACTGTATACGGGGGCACCCACAAGGAGACGTTATACTGTATGGGGGCAGCCACAAGGAGACCTTATTACTGTATGGGGCAGCCACAAGGAGACCTTATACTGTATGGGGACAGCCACAAGGAGACGTTATACTGTATGGGGGCACCCACAAGAAGACGTTATACTGTACGGGGGCAGCCACAAGGAGACGTTATACTATATTGGGGCAGCCACAAGGAGACGTTATTCTGTACGGGGGCCACCCACAAGGAGACGTTATACTGTATACGGGGGCACCCACAAGGAGATGTTATACTGTATGGGGGCAGCCACAACGAGACATTATACTGTATGGGGGCCACAAGGAGACATTATACTGTATGGGGGCAGCCACAAGAAGAAAATATGCTGTATGGGGGCCACAAGGAGACATCATATACTGTATAGGGTTGACAAAGTGACATTATATACTGTATGGGCAGGCAGTGGGCCACAAGAGTCACTATACTGCATGGGGCCACCAGGAGACATTTTACTGTCTGGACTCAAGAACTATACTGTAAGGGGGCCACAAGGAGACATTATACTGTATAGGACAACAATTTGCAACCCCACCCCCATCAGTATAATAATGCCTTGTTGCCCCCATACTGGGGCAGTATTCTGTGCTGCATTAAGGTATTAGTGGCCCTGTCTACCTCTGTTGTCCCTGCCTAGTTGCGTTGCCCCGCCTTCTGTCAGTTTGGACCCACCTACAACAGCCACTGTTAGGTTTTTTCCAGTGCCACACTAAGTTCCCAGTCAGCCCCTGCTTTTAGCAAGTTATTAATCTCTCTTTCATACAAGCCAGTGTCTAATACAATAATGGGCCCTCATCCTTGTCCGCTGCACATACAGCTTTGTAGCAATTGTCATGTAATTCTTTCAGTACTGCATTCCCTTTCCTGGTTAGATTATATTTGTTCTCATATGGGGTTTCATATTTTATCTCCCCAAATGTGTATATGAATATAAATAATAATAGGAGGCTGCAGATGGAGGGAGGAGCCAGAAGTCAGTGTGGTACAACTTCAGCCAATAGCTGCGAAGCAGGAAGTGATGTCAGGGGTGGAGGACATTTTTGGCAACTTCCCTTGTAAAGCCTTGCAGCAAGCATCCGTTTTATTATTTCATGTGATATATAGGTTAGCTTGGAAGCTTACTTTTAGGGGACCTGAATGAATGTAGCAATCTTGTTAAAGTGGTTTTATGAGATATTTTAACAGATGATCTATCCTCTGCATAGGTCATCAGTATGTGATTGGTGGGGGTCCGACACCTGGGACCCCTGCAGATCAGCTGTTTGACCCTCTTGAAGCTTCACCTAGACCATGTGAGGTCACGTTCATCATTGCAGTGATGACCATTGCAGTAAATGGAGCTGAGCTGCCATACCTAGTGCCGCCACTATACAATGTAGAGAGCTGTGCTTAGTGAGCGGAGAGAAGGCGGCGGCACTACTATATGGGGGACAACTTGTAACAACTGGAATATTCCTTTAAATACTCTCATGAGAATAAAAAACAAGCATGTGCTTATGTGTTTCTCTCATTATTCCAGCATTTTGTAATGCTTTGTATGGTGTGTGCTACAGGTTTGGAAAGTGTTTTATATTTTATGCCAACATTTCATATAGTAAATCTTCCTCTGTGTTTACAGATTGAAAGTACGCCAGATTATGTATCTCTGCTTCCATTTTAGGTGCTGGAAAATATAGAGGTTTTAACAGAAGACTATAAAATAGACTTTACTGGATAAAACATGGCAGCTTGTTGATAACTGTTGATTTGTATATTTGCATCTCATCCAAATTCTTTATAGTGCATCTCTCACTGTAATGAACAAAAGTTCTCACAAAGTTTCTTATTTCAAGGGGTTGTCTGAGATTAGGTCATCAGCATATGATCAGTATGGGTTCAACACCCAACACCCTTGCCTATGAGCAGTTTAAGCACTGTAGCCTCTTTCTAGGCCAATGACCTCACATTCACCCATCACATGGTCTAAGTGAATGGGCCTGAGTTGCATTATACAATGTACAGTGCTGTGTTTGGTAAGATGTGTGGAGACCGCAATGCTCACCAGAGCCCGGTGGGGATTCAACTCCTGGACAACTCCTTTGGAATCTCAATGGCTACTTATGCCATATCATATGGTTCATATTTGAGATGATAGATAATTACTACTACATTTGAATTTGACCCATTAGTGGTGGAAGTAGCTGCCAAGCAGGGGCATAGGTAAAGGCCCATGGGCCTTGGTGCAAAAGTTCAGCTTGGGCCCCTATTCCCTCAGTGCCTTGTGGCCAGGGGCAGGGACCGGCACCCCCCTTCCCATGCCAAATTCTCGACCTAACCCCTTCCCTCCAGCCGGAGGTGTAATTTGATCAGCCTGCACTTTCTATAATACCAGTGTCTTCTTATGTAGCACAAGGGTCTTTGTACCCCCTCAGCCTCCTGGGCCGGTAGTGACTGCTGCCTCTGCACTCCCTGTAGCTACCCGCCTGCTCCCAAGTGTGTGGAGGAATGGTAATAACAAACCAAACCCATAGTTACTTATGTAATCATTCTCCTTTTTGTCTGTTTGTTACCTGTCAGTTTGCATGAAGTCATTGAAATCCTGATCGCTCAGAGATTAGATGTTATATGATTTGACCATCATAACTTATGGTCTTTGTAATAACACTACGATGATATTACTTTGTACATTGGAGTAAGGCTTGGCATTCAGCACTTGGGTATTGTCAAGTCAGCCAGAGGTTATTAGACTCTCAGTCCATAGCACATGTTGCAATACCCTAAAACTCTGACTTCCTCGACCAAACCCACTTGTGTCTGTGCTTCAGCTGGCTGAACTCTTCAGCTATATCATTGCTATTTTTAAACAGAGGAAATATCTTGTTTCTCATGTCATAAAATCTAAACGTATGAAATGCCATGAATTTCTCATCATGTCGATGATTTTGTATAAAAATGTAATGATGGAAACTTTCTGGGACTGAAAATCCATTACATTTACCTGAATTGGGTCTTTTAAGCAGCAAGCACATACATTTTTTTTTTTTTTGCAAAGCCCAGTCCCCAGATGAATGGGACAGTTGTAGAATTTTCTGCAAAAAATTTTCCACCTGTGAATATAGTCCGACTCTCACACATGTACTATGACGGATGAGGCCTGCCCAGGCCATTTCTTGTAGGTGTTTTCTTGAGGGCATGCTATTAGACTGGGCATAGGCTCACAAATGACCACCACATGCTATAAGATCTTTAAGCATTAAATGGCTCTTTCTTCCGGTGCAATGTTTATGGTACATTTGCAGAATTGTATTCTTTTAAAGTATTATTTTGAAAAATTATTAATTTATAAATTAAGTTCTGGCAGGAGAACCACATTTTGCTTAATGCTGTTTTAATGACATCTTGAAATGTTCTGCTTTACACTTTCCACTGTTTTGTCTCTTACTGTAGACTCCATCCTGCAGGGCATATCTGATAATAAAAGTCTAGGTGGAAATGTGTATTGATTGTGTGGTGGTTCTTTTGGATTGAAAAGCATTTCTAATACATATTTCAGTTTTAATGTATTATTAAAACTAGTAAAAAGTAAATGTTATTGAAGTAGGAAGAACTGTAGGAAATTGTTTTTAGTTATGTTTTATGTGTTTCCTCGTAAATTGATCAGATATTTCCATTTTACTTTCTAAAGTGCATGTTTAATGCTCTTCAGTTAGGCAGACTGGAACTTTAAAGGCTATGGACACCTTAGAGGCTTTTTTGTATCATTGCATCACTCATTCTGGGCTAAAAATCATTTTTTCAGTTGGTCCTTTTATTAAAAAGTTTTAACTGTTTTTGAGAAATAGGGGTTCAAAATCAGTCTGTTTGATTGTATCACTTCTCATTCCCTTCACCTGATGGCTCATGTGAAGCCTAAAGCTACTTTCACACTCGCGTATTTGCTGCATCCGGCAGGGTTCAGCAAAAACGCTTCTATTACTGATAATACAACCATCTGCATCCATTATGAATGGATCCGGTTGTATTATTTTTAACATAGCCAATGGAGGACGGATCCATTTTCTGTTGTGGCAGATTGTGTCAGATAAAACTGATCTGTCCCCATTGACTTACATCGTGGGTCATGACGGATCCGTCTTGGTCCACATCCCAGGACGGAAAGAAAACCGCAGCAGCCTTTTGCTCTCCGGTATGAGAACAGAATGCATTCTGGTGCACTCCATTCCCTTCAGTTCAGTTTTGTCCCCATTGACAATGAATGGGGACAAAGCAGACGCATTTTCTCCGGTATTGAGACCCTATGACGGATCTCAATACCAGAAAATATTAATGCTAGTGTGAAAGTATCCTTATATCTGATCTCCTGACCGCACCTTCATTAAGCCTTATTCTTCTCAGTTTGCTAACAATTTAGTTGCAAGAAGTGTTTATGAGATCAGGAGATCTGAGGTGAGCCCTCATCTGACAGGACTGGGAAGTGATACTCTGCAAACAGACTGATTTTTAACCCCTGTATGTCAAAAACAGCTGTAAATTTTTAACACCGACCTACTGAAAAATTGATTTTTAGCCCGAAATGTGAAAAACGCAATTCAAAAAATTTATTTGAAGAGCCTTTAACTTTCACATCCTGAAAAGACACTAAAGAATTTTAAAATGCAACCAAGAGACCTAACATGATAATTACCATTCTACTTGCAGTACATTTAGCACCCATTTATGTATATACCGCAAGCTAGTCCACTGCACTGTACACAGAAGGTATCCACAAGAATTGTTTACTGTCCCACGTGGGATTCTGTGTACAATCTGAGACCCAGACCTAAAGCCACTTAGTGAGTTTTTTGGTGTGTAAGAGGAGAATGGAGTATCCAGAAATAACCCTCAAAAACACAAGAACATAGTAGTTCAATGCACATATTGCTCCTGGTCAGGCAGTGGTGCTAAACATTAAGTTTCAAAATAGTTCCTACCTACTATTATTGTATAACAAAAACTATGACCTGTGCCAAGTACCAGTTAGAATATCTGATGGTGAACTGGAGGAATGAAGCATGAAAAGGTACCTACTGAAATTACTATGTACTCAATAGATGTGTCTGCATCTTGTCATTTCTCAATATTTCATTTTATGGATTACTTCATGTTTCTTCACAGAGTAATGTCATTCTTTTGCTGGACACCAGACGTGGAGAACTTCGTCATATTTTGTTCTCAGAGCAAGATGCAGAACCACCAAGAAAATCATCCTGGTGGGGTAGTAACGAGGGACAGGTAAGCATGTCCAGTAGTATTAGTACCACTTTCTGAAGGATAATTTTTATGCTCCTTACAGAGTACACATGACGTCATCGGCGCAGGCGCAGTGAGGTAGCCGGGAGCCCGGCGGCCAGCGCCGCTCACTGCGCCTGCGCCGCTTTTATTCCGCAGGGCGCAGGCGCGGGATTTGAATGGAGCACAGGGCCGGCAGAGGATCCAACAAGCTGCCTGGCCCTGTCAATCAAGTGAAGGTAGGCGTGGGCAAACGGAGCTTACTAGGTGCGAGGTAAACGCCCCTTGCACCTAGTAAGCTTCATTTGCATACAACAAAAGATGATTTATTTAAAAAACGGGGCCACCAGTAAAAAAATTATCACCAGTTTGGGCATCAGGTGACATTTGCACATTGCAAATGTCATCCTGTTTTATATGCCCAAAACTGGTGACAGAAACCCTTTAATAAGCATGGAAAAAAATAACTTGTACTGATAGGATTTTCTTGATTACTTTGTGTTTAACTCATATTTTCTACCAAAAACGTGACTGGAACTTGGTATACACCAAGACCCTGTATGAAAATAACATAATGCCTATTTTATTCACAACATGATCCCCTAATCCAATAGCTGTCATATGTACAGTATGTATTTAAAAAAAAAAAATCAATAGTGTGAAATTACTTGCCACTGTGCATGTGAACGACAAGCTATAAAGAACTGCATGCTGAAGCCTTGATGTCCTTAAAAAATATACGTCACACATATGCTGTGCATGTAGCACCCAGAGAGCCCCTCAACACTGCTAGTCATGATTTCCCACAGCACCACCAGTTTAAAGGGGTTCTCCAAGAATTAAGAAAATGAAAATACTTAAATATTACTTCATTATAAATATATTCCCAAATACCTTTCATTAGTTATAATGGCTTGTTTTGTCTGGGGAGCAATCATCAGGAAAAATAAAATAGATGCTGTCCTAATCACACAGCAGGACGAGTTACTTTACAACACTGAGCTACAGAGCTTCCTCATCCTCCTCTCTGCTCTGCTTCTCAGGGATGATAATGAATACAGATGATAAGATATTCTGCTGAATCTCTGTATATCCCCTCCTCCTCTCTATTCTCCATATCCTCATGAACTCCATTCCCTATGGATTCAGCTGAAAATCATATTAAACTGTATTGAGAGGAGGATGAGGTGGCTCCTTACCTCAGTGATGTGAAGTAACTTGTCCGGCTGTGTAATTAGGACAGGTTTTGTGTGCACTAATAGGACAGCGGCCATTTCATTTCTCATATTGATTTCTCCCTAACCAAAACAATCCATTATAACTGATGAAAGGTGTTTGGGAATATAGTTATAATAAAGTAATATATACGTAGTGACTTTCCGACCAGCGCCGTACTAGTACGGCGCGCTGATGGGGCGGGTGCAGGAGCTGCGCCCGCCCAATCAGCTGCGGGGGACCGGCTGTGCCCAGTAGCCGGACCCCTGCTGCGTACGCCCGAATCGGTGAAAACACAGATGCAGGCGTATTAACCCTCGATGTGCCGCGGTCAGCACTGACTGCGGCACATGCGATGTGGGCGGGAGGAAGGGGAGTCCATCGGGTCCCCGCGCTGCTGTGACGGGAACCCGATGGCTTGGATAGCAGCCCGATGCCTTCCTTAGGCATTGTGCCTGTTATCCCTGCGTGCCTGTGCGATCCAGACCCCTGGATCGCACAGGAAGCAGGCTGTAAGTGTATTACATTGAGTAATACACTTACAGCCAATGCATTACAATACAACAGTATTGTAATGCATTGTAAAGGGGATCAGACCCCCAAAAGTTGAAAAAAAGTAAAAAAAAAAAAAAAAATTTTACAAAAAAAATAAAAGTTTCAAGTAAAAAAAAAAAAAGCACACTTTTCGCAAAATAAAGTTAAAAAAAGTTGTAAAAAAAAAAGGGGAAAAAAGAAAAGTATACATATTGGGTATCGCCACGTCCTTATCGACCGGCTCTATAAAAATATCACATCATCCACCCCGCCAGGTGAACGCAGTAAAAAAAAAAAACAGTGCCAAAACAGCCATTTTTTGGTCACCTTCCCTCACCAAAAGTGTAATAGCAGGTGATCAAAAAGGCGTATTTAACCTAAAATGGTACTAATCAAACCGCCATCTTGTCCCGCAAAAATGATACCCTACCTGAGACAATCGCCCTAAAAATAAAAAAAATGGCTCTCAGAAAATGGCAACACAAAAAAAAGATTTTATTCTGTTCAAAAATAAATCTAATGTGTAAAATTTAATATAAATAAAAATGTTAGACACATTGGGTATCGCCGCATCCGTAACAACCTGCTCTATAAAAATATCACATGATTTGCCCCCTCAGGTGAATGCTGTAAAAAATATTTTTTTAAAAACTATGCCAAAACAGCTAATTTTTTTTTCACCTTGACTCACAAAAAGTGTAATACCAAGCAATCAAAAAGTCCTGCCATGTGCCCCCACAGCAGTTTACCACCACATATGGGGTGTTGCCGTATTCAGGAGAAAATGGGGAACAACTTATGGCGTGCTTTTCTCCTGCTACCCCTGTCAGGTTGAACAATACTGGTTGAATTTCCAAATCATATTTTCCTTTCTGCCTGCTACATAAAGCACATGTAGACATTAGATATTAAGATGACGCCTGTATCCGGGACTACACTTAAGACTGCACCATGTGATTCACGTGAAATTGAGTTTCGATTCAGTGAAAACGAGACCTAGGGGGCTGCTAGTACCTGCCTTGATCACGCAGCCTGCACGAGCCCAGAACAAAGGGAATCACACAGAAGAAGAACCTATCAGAAGATAATAACTCTACCGGATACCAGACATATATGCTTTTGTAATACAGCTTTGCAGTGTGTCAAAAATGTAGCTTATGTCCTGGTACATCCTGATACGGATTCGACTCCCCCGCCCACCTGTCCAGGGTAGTAACCAAGATATGCGACTAGAAGAACAAAGAATATGTGTTCATTGCTTGTTAGCTTGCGGGGAAAACTCTGTGAATGAGGCCCCCACCTTTTCTACGATGTGTATATGCTTAAAGCCTGCCTATTATTAATCACGCCTTTTTTGTATAACAAGTGCCTACACTGTGAATAAAGCTCAGAACCTCTTGCCGTGCTGCCACTGAGTGCCTTATGCATGAACTGAGATTGAAACTGAACCACGTGTCAGACTCTTTCTTAGTATGCTAGCACATGCTTGAATGATTTGGAGCGAGTGACCGACGAGTTTCTAATTTAACTGAATCTTCAACTCAACACCCCTTGTGAAAATGAAAAATTTAAAGCAACATTTTATTGGAAGAAATGAAACTTTTCATTTTCACAGCCAAGTGTTTCCAAATTCCGTAAAATGCTTAGGGGGTCAAAGTGGCCAGTACCCCCCTTAATATATTCTTTGAAGGGTGTAGTTTCCAAAATGGGGTCACTTTTTGAGGGTTTCCACTGTAGGGGTACATCAGGGTCTCTCAGTTACAAAATGGTGCCTAAAAACCATTCTAGCAAAATCTGCCTCCAAAATCCGTATGGCGCTCCTTTCCTTCTGACCACTGCCACAAACCCATAGAGAAGTTTACCACCACATATGGGGTATTTCTGTGAACTGCAAAATCAGAGTAATGTATATTGAGGTTTAGTTTGCTATTAACCCTTGCTGTGTTGCAAGAAAAAAATTATTAACATGAATAATCTACCAAAAAAGTGAAATTTTGAAATTTCACTTCCATTTTCCTTTAATTCTTGTGGAACACCTCAAGGGTTAACAAAGTTTGTAACATCAGTTTTTTTATAATTTGAGGGGTGTAGTTTCTAAAATGGGGTCATTTATGGCCGGTTTCCATTACGTAAGCCCCTCAAAATCACTTTATATCTGAATTGGTGCTTTTGGAAATTTTGTTGAAAATTTGAAAAATTGCTTCTAAACTTCTAAGCCTTCTAACATCCAAAAAAAGTAAAATGACATTTATAAAATGATGGCAACATAAAGTAGACATATGGGGAATGTAAAATAATAACTATTTTTTTATGTATTACTATGTATTTTGAAAGTAGAAAAATTGAAATTTGGAAATTTGCTAATTTTTCAAAAATTTTGCTAAATTTGGTATTTTTTTATAAATAAAAATGAAATATTTTGCCACAAATTTACCACTGTCGTGAAGCACAATATGTGACAAGAAAACAATCTCAGAATGGCCTGGATAAATAAAAGCGTTCCAAAGTTATTACCACATAAAGTGACACATGTCAGATTAGCAAAAAATGGCCTGGGCAGGAAGGTGAAAACAGGCCCGGGGTTGAAGGGGTTAAAAGATAATTCCGACCCACTTTCCCTTCCCAGAGAAGACTTTGGTGATTGTGGTGTCCACTAATTGTGATAGTAAGGAGCAGGAATTATCTAGCTGACACAAAGGTTGTAATGTAGCTTTAAACTGCTAAGTAAACCTCTTGCTTTCACATAACTGATATTCTATGTCCTGTTCTTATTCTGAAATCTACAGGAAGTTTCTTCTGACTACACCTTTGCATATGGACGCCGAGGACACTGGAGTTTGCCAATTGCATGCACTCGAGGAGGAAGCAGCAAGTACTGGTTTTGGAGTGACAACAGGTATCTAATATCGAAGTATATACTGTATCAAGATTATATGGGATCTTTTATGAAAACTAGTCTGCTTCCCGGACATACCAGCCGGATTCCACCTCCTATTTTGTTTTGAGGAGTTTCACAAAAGCCAGTATATGACAACTGTTGGATCCTCATGGCACAGGCAGTTTTCTGTACTTGGGGGTTGCCACTTTTAGTGTATTGGGTTTTTAAGCTTATAGGCATTGGCTTATATTAAATAATGGAATATTCTTTAGCAGGTAATCAGAAAGCAGGGGTTAACCATCGTTTTTTCTGTTCAGGTTTGGAGCCCAGCAATCTGCAAGTCATTTCCAGTGATCAGCTGCCCCCTGAGAACCTGAGTGCAGCGACTGACCAGAAGATCACCTCTCCTAATAGGATCTTTTCGGATGAAAATAGCTATGCCTCAATAGTAGTAGGGTTTCCTGACCTAATGGTAAGGGCTATGAAAATCAATATGCATGACTGTGTTTGGTTCCCAGCTGGAGCTTTCAGCATACCTAACTAAACACTGGAATTGGGTCACTTTTTGTTATGGACAAAATTTACAGAATACTTCAGAAAAGCCCCATTTTTCTGCAGATGTATGTTCATTCATGTATGTTCTTTACCATATAGTCAGTGAGCACATATCATCCATGTGTACCTTAAAGGAACCTGTGATGTTAAATTCAGCATGTTTAAAAGTGATTCCAGCTCTGCTGTTCCTTTTGTAACATCAATGCACAAGTGCAGCCACGTCTCATTGCATAGCATACACTCTATATACAGTGCCTTGCGAAAGTATTCGGCCCCTTGGAACTTTTCAACCTTTTGCCACATTTCAGGCTTCAAACAAAAAGATATAACATTTTAAATTTTTGGTGAAGAATCAACAACAAGTGGGTCACAATTGTGAAGTGGAACGAAATTTATTGGATCATTTAAACTTTTTTTGTAATAATAAAACTGAAAAGTGGGGCGTGCAAAATTATTCGGCCCCCTTGCATTAATACTTCGTTGCGCCACCTTTTGCTGCGATTACAGCTGCAAGTCACTTGGGGTATGTCTCTATCATGACTTTGCCATTCTAAGACCTAGATACCTTTATTTTTGAACCATTTTATTGTAGATTTTGCTTTATGTTTGGGATCATTGTCTTGTTGGAAGATAAATCTCCGTCCTAGTGTCAGGTCTTTTGCAGACTCCAACAGGTATTCATCCAGAATGGTCCTGTATTTGTCTCCATCCATCTTCCCATCAATTTTAACCATCTTCCCTGTCCCTGCTGATGAAAAGCAGGCCCAAACCATGATGCTGCCACCAATATGTTTGACAGTGGGGATGGTGTGTTCAGGGTGATGACCTGTGTTGCTTTCACGCCAAACATATCGTTTTGCATTGTTTCCAAAAAGTTGGATTTTGGTTTCATCTGACCAGAGCACCTTCTTCCACATGTTTGGTGTGTCTCCCAGGTGGCTTGTGGCAAACTGTAAACGAGACTTTTTATGGATATCTTTGAGAAATGGCTTTCTTCTTGCCACTCTTCCATAAAGGCCAGATTTGTGAAGTGTTCAACTGATTGTTGTCCTATGGACAGACTCTCCCACCTCAGCTGTAGATCTCTGCAGTTCATCCAGAGTGATCATGGGCCTCTTGGCTGCATCTCTGATCGGTCTTCTCCTTGTTTGAGATGAAAGTTTAGAGGGATGGCCGGGTCTTGGTAGATTTGCAGTGGTCTGATACTCCTTCCATTTCAATATGATCGCTTGCACAGTGCTCCTTGGGATGTTTAAAGCTTGGGAAATATTTTGGTATCCAAATCCGGCTTTAAACTTCTCCACAACAGTATCACGGACCTGCCTGGTTTGCTCCTTGGTCTTCATGATGTAGAACCCTGAGACTATCACAGAGCAGGTGCATTTATACGGAGACTTGATTACACACAGGTGGATTCTATTTATCTTCATCAGTCATTTAGGACAACATTGGATCATTCAGAGATCCTCAATGAACTTCTGGAGTGAGTTTTCTGAACTGAATGTAAATGGGCCGAATAATTTTGCACGCCCAACTTTTCAATAAATTTCGTTCCACTTCGCAATTGTGACCCACTTGTTGTTGATTCTTCACCAAAAATTTAAAATGTTATATCTTTTTGTTTGAAGCCTGAAATGTGGCAAAAGGTTGAAAAGTTCCAGGGGGCCAAATACTTTCGCAAGGCACTGTAGCTAATAGACATGCTCTAAATGTTTACGATGGGAATACCCCTCCAATTACTTCATAGCTGTCCATGTATTTAGTAGATAATACAAAATCAGCCCAATTATTTAAAATAAAAAACAATTTTGTCTTCAAGTTCTGATTATTAGGAAAGGATACTTATTGCCACTTTATGAATATTAGCATGCTCACTGTATGACCTTGTTCACATGGCAGATTTTGTGTGCAGATTTTTTTCCACCCATTGTTGTCAGTAGGAAGCCATGCTGCTGTCCATAACCGCCACTGGTTATTTCCAAGTGAATTTCCAGACCGCACCAAGAAAGATCATGACCTTTCTCGACATGGTTTTTGAGCGGACACCACTGAAAACCACAGCAGGTAACTGCTTGTGGATTAGTTACATTGAGTGGAGCTAAATCTATAGGCACAATTTTAAACCAATGAAGAACCCCAAAGTCTAGCCTGGGGTTTCTGCTGTGGATTCTTTCACAGATTTATATGATGGAAAAATCTGCCATGTGAACTTACCCTAAATGGCCATATTCCTATTGATGCTACAATTGTTCCAATTCCTGTATGTGTCTGATCAGCGCCAGCAATTATTGTCACCTTATTGTGGCCCTTTGACATTGGGAATAGTAAAAAGTCTTTACGTATTGCAGTCTCCTAGTGAAGTGTACAACTGGAAGAGGAGACATCCTCTGGGCAATCAAGCAAGTTCCCCGGGTGATCAGTTTTTCCAACCAACCAAATTTGCAAACGTGAAGAGAACCAATTGTGTGACTCTACTGGCAGCTAACCAAGTGGTCAGAGCTGTGTCTTCTGCAGATGTGCCATTAAAGGAAATCTATCCCAAGGGTAAGGCTTTCATTGTTTCCAATAGATTCTTTTTTCTTTAAAATAGTAGCATAGTTTGTAAAGCGGAAAAAAGACACATGTCCAGTTAAAGGGGTTGTCCGAGTTATGACAAAAAAATATATAGCACTGTAAATCTGATGGGCAGCAATATATAACTAAGTTCAGTAAGTTTTAGGCAAAAAAAATCCATATTTCCTAATTTCCCTGGTTCTCTTCTGGTCTTTGTTTACATGCAATAACAACAATCTCAGTCCCTCCCCCTTCTCCCCCCTCTCTGCAAAGGCAGTGAATACAAGTGCTGAGTGACATGTCTGCCTGCTGGAATACTCAGCAGCATGTTGTATGTGCAGGACTACAAGTCCCAGCTGTACAATGACACTGCTAATACATACAGGAATTTCTCCCTACCTGTTCTTGTACAATACAATTCCTCTACAGCTCTTGTGCCCAGCATTTGTCTCCTCTCCCTGCTGCAGCTACTGTTTGTTATAAAGCCTTGAGCCCTCAGTGTGTTCTGGCTGAAGGGGTTAATGTTTTATCTGAAGGAAACCAGGGAGAGCAGATAGCAGGAGCCCGGCAAAGAAAGGGGGCGTGGCCAGTGACGTCTGTGTACAGACTGCTATCTGAACTCTGAGGCTTGTGAACAAAACATCACAGAGCAGAGAGATAAGGTGACATCACAGGTCATGTGACCCTCAGTCAACTCTGAGAAACCAGCAGCTTTAGAAACACAAAGTATATGGGAAAGTTGTTATACCTGACAAGTTAGAAACATATAAAGAACAAAAAAATAACTTGGACAACCCCTTTAAGCCTTCTTTATTAAGTAAACTTTTTTCTGCAGTACAACAAACAGACTAAAATAAAAGGGTATATAATCTTGTAAGAAGTTAGAATGAATGTCGTAATGTGGCAGAAAAATAATCCTGCAAATGTGCAGCATAATTCTTCCCCATGTTATTCTATCTGCTTGAAAAGTCTCAATCCCTGCCCTGTGTTTTTCTGCGGAATGACATTCTGCTGTGTAATTAATGCAGCTTTTCTAAAGCCGAACGTCTCCATTCATTTCAGTGTGGGGTGTAATCTGCATAGAAATCTGTACCAAAATCCACTCCTTAGTAAAGATCTGTACCTGCGTATTCCACCACGTGTGAACGCACCCTTAAAGAAAGCGAACACTGTGATCTAAAGCATGTTTAACTAGTAAGATAAAACAACATCTGTCAGCCTGGTACTTCTAAAAGGGTTGTGCAGTGACAAAACATTGATAACCTATCCACAGGATCGCTCCTCAGTCTCAGATCAGCAGGGGATACTAATTCCCTGTGCCCCTGCCAATCAGCTGTTTGAAGGGGACGCAGCGCTCACACAGTTGATCTTAGGGGTTCTGTGAGTCAGACCCCCACAATCTGTTATTGATGAGCTATCCAGAGGATAGGTCATTAATGTTATGCCACTGCACAACCCCTTTAATGATACAGTCATTAAAGGGGTTGTCCAAATAATATTGATTGATGACCTATACTCGCACGGCGCACGTCTTTTTTCAAACAGCTGATCGTTGAGGTGCTGGCTGTCCAGGGGCGGATTGGCCATAGACCTTACAGGCAAATTTCCCTGTGGGCCAATGCTAAGGGGTCAGTCTGGGCCTTCCTCAAGGCCAACCAGTGGAAGTTTTTGGGGATGTATTTTGTGCTGCTCGCTGTATTTTGTGAAGGACTGTGGTATTTGGCTCTGTAGGGGTGGTAAAATGTGCCCTAATATGCTATTGCTGGCACTGCCTTCCATTAATATGGACGTGACTAGAAAACAGGGCCACTTTTAGTATTTTTTCCAGGGCCACTTTAAGTTGTCAGTCTGCCCCTGCGGCTGTCTGACCACTGCCGTTCTGATATTGATGACGTATTCTGAGGATAGGTCATCAATAAATATAACTTGGACAACCCCTTTGATGATGATGAAAAAACATGCTATTACCCTCCTTGGCTCCCTAGGCCTTAAGCTTGAGAGCACATAATGTAGGGTGCATGCACCCTACATGCATGGATTTGTAAAAAATATGGTTGACGTCCATGTGCATTCTGTATTTTACGGAACAGCTGGCCCCTAATAGAACAGTACTATCCTTATCAGTAATGTGGACAATAATAGGACATGTTAGCACCCGACAGTATAGGTGTAAAGGAGCTGTGGTGCTTCACTAGTGCTGTGCCACTTAGGGCTCATGCACATGACCGTGTGCCCGCTGGGCCCGTGCTGCGGTCCGCAGTGCATGGGCACCGACCATGAGGCCGTCACATGCAGATCGCATGATTCACATGAATGGGGTCCATGATCTGCATCCGATGGTCTGCACCACAAAAAAGTAGTACATGCGCTACTTTTTTGCAGTGCTGAGGCACGGAGAGAAACCCCATGTAAGCAAGTGAATGAGTCCACATCCGTGATGCGGTGCCATAATGTCCGGGGCTCATATTTTGCTGACCCGCTGTTTGTGGGCCGCAATACAGGCCCAGCCGGCACACGGTCATGTGCATGAGCCCTAAATTCGAGGATCATTAGGGCTCCTAAAAGTCTGGAGGACTTTCTGCAGAACCCTTTTAAGTAGACTGTACTATATATAATGTTTTCTGACTTGGAAATGTGACAAGTCTGTAATTGATCCTGTCTGAAATTGATAAATGTGACCATTTGGATGTTACGTTTTAAACATTATGCACTTGTAGAAAAAAGACTTGCTTTATTAAACCTGCATGAGATTAGCTGATGAAAATGGAGCACAGTACAGTGACAGTCTGGGTGATTTCACCCTCGACTCAGCCGGTCTTCTTTTACACTGTCAGGCTGATCTAATATCAGATGAGTACGTGACAAGCGCCTGACAGCTTGATCAGAGATCAGAGAAGCTTGTCGTGCTGAAGAAGCTCATCTCATCTGATCCCTCATAAAGCCGGGGTGTGCTGAGCAGCTATTCCCAAGACAGGGAGAATTGATCTCACAAATAAAGATGTATTAGCGGCGGTGGTCTCGGCAGAATGTACAGGTCTTTGCTGGCCCTTCCCTCAGTGGTATTATTTAATAAAGCTTTACTGGAAGATACTGCAAATCCAATGCACAAAATTGATCGTTAAACAAAATCGAGTTCTGCTGTCAGTGTTCTCAACCTGAGCCTTACAAATGTCATATCATGTTAGGCATTGCTGATTGTGGAACGTAGAGGAGATATGGAAAGACTGTAATGAAAATAAGAAAGTCAGTGCGGTTTACCTAGATGGATGCCCTCATCATGTGCATCGACTTCCATGCAGGAGAAGGAGGGTGCACAGATAACTTGGTCTCAGATGCTTTTAACATATTGTAGAAAATGTCAGGATCACCTCATATAAAAGAATTATTTGTATTAATTTACTCCGGCAAGTTTTTATTTTTGTCTGTATAGTGCGACAAGTCCTTTGTGAATACCTGTTTTTGTTAATGTGCTATTTATGGGTTTTCTGCCAGCTTTCTTCATGCCTAGTGCAGCCTACCGTTCCCATTATGCCTGTGGCTCTTCAGAGACTGAGGGGCAAAGTCTCATCACTTTGAACTTGTTCTCCTCTCAGGGCAGCTAGTGATAGATCAGTAACAGGACTACTGTCCCCTAAATCACACTGCTGAGTCTCAGTGTATCCTACGTATTGCAGCTACAGCCTGTCTCCCCTCTCTCCTGCTTGTGATTGATAGGTTCCTCCCTGTTAGCATTTACAAACAGGAGGCAGAGGAATATTGCTGATGAGTTGCCATTATATGTCCAAAAAATGTTTCTTTAAAATCTGATTGTCATATAAGAAAAACACTCAAAGCCTTTGACCTTTAGTGTATAAGAATCTTTCTACCATTTCCATCAGGTTTTAAAGAGGACCTGTCGCCACTCCTGACATGCCTGTTTTAATAACTTTGTGCATTTGTGCACAATTCCAGAGCATCTATTCTTATGTCTCTATGTTGTGCCATTCCTTTATTATTTCTACTAGAAGTTATGAATTAATTGCTAGCAGTCTGCACTAAGGGTACAGAGGGGAGGTCACCAGTTGGGGTGTGTACCTGCACAGACTCGCACTATCCAATCAGTGCTGCCATTGTCAGACTGTGCAGGAGCAAGCCCCTCTATACCCTTACTGCAGACTGCTAGCAATTCATTCATAAGGTCTAGTAGAAGTAATAAAGGAATGGCACAACATAGAGCCATAAGAATAGATGTTCCAGAATTGTTATTACATGGGGAATGCATGAAGCTATTAAACCAGGCATGTCAGGAAAGGTGACAGGTAATCTTTAAATGAGCAAAATAAATGCACATTTTCCAAGTCGCCTCCCCAACGGCACGGAAGGAGGATATCCCCGCCCAGGGACAGGAAACAACCACGGATAATTCGTTTAAATATGGTCCCTCCTCCTCACCTCTCCAGTTGTTTCCTGTCCTTGGATGCACGGATACGCTCCTTCCCGGCGTGGGGGAGCTTTTTTTCGCACAGGCCTTAATTATCCCGGCTTGGCCGGAGGGCCTCTGCAGGGAGCGGGTACCTGAAGCTTGGCTTCCCCCGTCTCCTGGCTGTAAGTCCTTCCTTGGAAGGCAGCCCTGGGCAGCGCTGTATTCCTCCGGTGGGGGAGAGGCGTGGGTTCTTCTCCGCGTGGAGCAAAAGCAGGCGGTGGAACGCATCGGGGCGGATGCGTTCCACTGGAACTTCCGGGTCCGGCGTCTCGGGCGCGCGCATGCGCAGAAGACAGGTGAGTACATCGTGACGTCACAACCCGGAAGAGGGTTTTAAAATGGCGCCAAATTCAAAAGAGTTTGGTGTTCACATTGAAAACATCTCTCTGGAGAGTCCTCTGCTGCTGGGAGCCTAGGATTAAGCAGATATTATGTCTGAATCAGAGCCCAGAAAGCCTGCAGAACCTCAGGAAGCCCCTGCCCAGGTTGGTCCCTCCTCTGGAGTGTGAATTAATTTTTTATCCTTCCAAACGGATAGATTAATAATGTTATTTATATTCATTTGCATTATTAAAGCTCCAAGCAAGAAATGTGGTGTCTGTAGGAAGACTTTATCATCCTCATATAAAAAACCACTTTGTGCAAAATGTATCCAGCAGTTGGTTTCTGAAGAATCTCCGTCGTTCTTATCCAGCCTAAAAAGTATTATTAAGGACGAAGTAAATTCAGCCTTAAGTAAAGCTGTGAAACCAGGGCCAAGTGTTTCTGTTCCTCCAGAAGTTTCTGCCCCATCTGATGTTGCTGTGGCCGGACCTAGTCAGGCCCTAGAAGATCGCTCTGGCTCAGATTCTGATTATTCAGAGATGGAGGACACTTCTGGACAACCTCTTTGCCCCTTGGATGAGACCGATGAAATTTTAAGGGCGGTTAGAGCGACAATGGGGCTGCAAGATCAAAGAGAGGCACTGTCGGTTTCAGACAGAATGTTCCAGG
This sequence comes from Rhinella marina, assembly GCA_900303285.1. Lineage (NCBI taxonomy): Eukaryota > Metazoa > Chordata > Amphibia > Anura > Bufonidae > Rhinella > Rhinella marina. The sequence goes on along the minus strand of ONZH01007079.1, from coordinate 510,816 downwards.
GCCTGGGGGAAAAGAAGAGGGGTTTCTTTCCGGTTCATGAGAACTTAGTCAATATGATTAAAAAAGAATGGAAGGATCCTGAAAAAAGACCCCCAGTCACTGAATCATTTAAAAGGAAATATCCCTTTTCGGAAAAAGATGCGGCCTTATGGGATAAAATTCCAAGGGTAGATGCCCCTGTTGCTGGAATGTCTAAAAGGGTGGCTCTACCTTTTGAGGACGCTGGCCTTCTAAAAGACCCATTAGATAAGAAGTCAGAATCTTTGCTGAAAAGATCATGGGAGACTGCTACGGCTTTATTAAGGCCAGGTATTGCTGCCACCTGTACGGCCAGATCAATGTCCCTTTGGATGGAGGAATTAGAGCACCATCTAGTAGCAGGAACTCCAAGGGAGGAGATTTTAGCATCTCTTCCCCTGTTAAAAAAGGCTACCTCTTACCTGGCAGATGCCTCGGCTGATGTCATAAAATTTTCTGCCAGGTCAGCAGCATTAGCTAATTCAGCCAGAAGATGTACATGGCTGAGAGGGTGGTCTGGGGACTCAGGTTCCAAAAACAAATTGGTAGCAGTGCCTTGTGAAGGCGATAGGCTGTTTGGAACTAGCCTAGATGACATACTAGAAAAAGCCTCAGAAAGGAAGAAAAAATTCCCGGTAGAGTCTAGGTTCTTTAATCAAAGACGGAATATAAGAAATCAGAGGGGTTTTCGTCCTCCTCCAGGAAAAAGAGATCAATCCTTTCAGTCATCATCATCATCTAGGTCAAATACCTTCAGAGGTAGAGGAAAGAATATTTTCCTTTCCAGAAACCCTGCTTCAAAGCCTGCAACCCAATGACGCCAGCCTTCCAGTGGGGGGAAGGCTATCCCAGTTCCACTCGCAATGGAAGAAAATTTCTACTTCAGCCTGGGTGTTGAACATCATTCAACGGGGATATCACATAGAGTTTCGAAGTCAGCCAAGTTCTCAATTTTTTCTAACAAAGCCTTTTCAATCCGAAAAACAGATCATATTGGAAAAAGAAATAGATCTGCTTATTCTGAAGAAGGTGTTGATACCAGTTCCCCCCTCCCAGGAGGGTCGGGGGTTTTATTCTCCGGTATTTTTAGTAAAGAAGCCGAGCGGTTCATATCGAACAATTATCAATCTGAAGAACCTGAACAGATTCATAAAATACAAAACGTTCAAAATGGAGACGATAAGGACAGCTACCAAGCTGATAATGAAGGACTCTTACATGATAACCCTGGACCTAGAGGATGCATACTACCATGTACCCATTCATCTAGATTCCCAGAAGTTCCTCAGGATAGCAGTGACGTTAAGGGGCTCTCTTCATCATTTACAGTTCAGAGCTCTGCCATTTGGCCTTTGCGCAGCACCAAGGATCTTTACGAAGATAATGTCAGAGGTAATGGCTCGTTTCCATCTTCAGTCAATCATAATTATTCCCTACCTAGACGATTTTTTGATGATAGCCCCATCTCCGGAAAAACTGTTAAAGGATTTAGAATTTGTGATGGGGGAATTCCAACGCCTTGGATGGAAAATAAATCTAAAAAAATCAGACCTCATTCCAGAACAGAAGAAGTGTTTCCTAGGTATTCTATTGGACTCCATAAAGATGGCTTCTTATCTTCCTCCAGAGAAGCTGAACAGCCTGCCGCTGAGATTCCAGCAAGTATCCAGAAAGTTGTCCAGCTCCATCAGAGGGATAATGTCTGTTCTGGGTTGCATGACTTCAACAATCCCAGCGGTAAGTTGGGCCCAGGCCCACTCACGCCCTCTTCAATCCTTTCTCCTGTCCAGATGGGACAAAGATCAGAGATCCCTGGACAAGAAAATCCAACTGCCGCTGTGGGTCAGGAGGTCCCTGTCTTGGTGGCAGCAGACGGAGAATCTCAGAAACGGTGTTCTTTGGGCTCCAGCCCCTCAAATAGTGGTCACCACAGATTCCAGCGACTTCGGCTGGGGAGCCCACACAGAGAGGTCATACATCCAGGGTCTCTGGGACGAGACATTGAGGAGCAAGTCATCAAACTACAAAGAATTACTAGCGGTCTGGTGTGCCCTGCGGGGCCTAAAAAGCGAGCTGACTTCCCAGAATGTGAAGATCCTCTCCGACAACTCCACAGTAGTGGCCTATATCAACAAACAGGGAGGAACCAGGTGTTTGTCACTGAGCAGGATAGCCTCAAAAATATTCTACTGGGCAGAAGAAAATATTCTATCAATCAAAGCGGTCCATCTGAAAGGTACGGCAAACACTACAGCGGACTATTTAAGCAGAGTGACGATTCAGGAATCGGAGTGGAGATTGGAGACGGGCATCTTTCAATTACTCATAAAGAGATGGGGTTGCCCACAAATCGATCTCTTCGCCAACAGGGCGAATCGTCAGGTGTACCAGTTTTTCTCTCTGGATCAGAACGAGAGGCCCCTAGGCGTAGATGCCTTTTCACAGGATTGGTCTGCGGGCCTACTGTATGCATTTCCTCCAATCCCTCTAATTCCAAAAGTCCTGCAAAAAATAAAAGAAGACAGAGCCTCTGTCATTCTTCTAACACCGTTCTGGCCGAGGAGAAGTTGGTTCCCTCTACTTCTAGAGCTCTCCCAGGGGGATCTCCTCAGTCTTCCCTTAACTCCGGATCTCCTTTCTCAGGGTCCTGTGTTCCACAAAAATCTCCAGATCCTAAAGTTGACGGCCTGGCATGTGAAAGGATGATTCTGAAGAAGAAAGGCTTCTCGGACCAGGTCATATCTACTCTTTTATCTAGCCGGAAGAAAGTAACTTCAACCATCTACACCAGAATGTGGAGGGCTTTTTTAAGATTCCAAGAGTCAAAAATTGTTTCTCCTTCCTCTTCCGGAGTCTCTATCTCAGATATTCTGGACTTTCTACAAATGGGCCTAGATAAAGGACTAAGCACAAGCACACTGAAGGTACAGATCTCTGCTCTTAGTGTTTTTTTAGATAGAAAACTAGCAGAGGATTCCTTTGTGAAGCGTTTCTTAAAAGCATCAGGAAGGATAAGACCTTTTGTCCGCTCTACGGTTCCACCTTGGGACCTTTCCTTGGTCCTTTCTGTATTGGCAGGAACTCCGTTTGAACCAATAGATTCTATTCCAATTAGGTTCCTAACCTTAAAAACTACCTTCTTACTGGCTATCACCACAGCCAGAAGAATCGGAGAGATTGAAGCTTTCTCCTGCAAGCCACCATACATGGAAGTTCTAGAAGACCGGATCATCCTAAAGCACAATCCTATCTTCCTACCTAAAGTAGCTACATCTTTCCACCGTCAACAGGTGGTCACCTTACCTTCCTTTTGTCAGAACCCCACATGTGAAAAAGAAGAAGAGTTCAGTCACTTAGACGTTAGGAGGTGTCTATTACGTTACCTTGAGGCTACTAATTCCTTTAGATCCACAGATAGTCTCTTTGTACAGTTTCAGGGAAAAAATAAAGGTTCCAGAGCTAGCAAAACATCCATAGCCAGATGGATAAAATCAGCCATTTCCCTTTGTTATAAGGAAAAGGGTCTCTCTCCCCCTGAAGGTCTAAAGGCCCACTCTACTAGGGCTGTTTCCACTTCGTGGGCAGAGAGGGCCTCTGCTTCAGTGGATCAGATATGCAGGGCGGCCACTTGGAAGAATCCCTTGACCTTTTTTAGGCATTACAAGTTGGATGTGGGGCAGTCAGACTTGTCATTTGGCAGAAAGGTGTTGTCGGCCTCTGTCCCCCCCTAAGTTAGTCCTCTGGTATATCCTCCTTCCGTGCCGTTGGGGAGGCGACTTGGAAAAGACTTAAATTACTCTTACCGGTAATTGTTTTTTCCAGTAGCCTCCACAACGGCACCTATATTCCCACCCTTAAAAAAAAAAAAAAGAAAGAAAAAATAAAAATATATAATAAAAATAATAATAAAAAAAAAAAAAAAAAAGAAGAAAAATATAAAAATATATACTATTTCAGTTTGTCTGGGCCGGTCCTATGAGATTAATAGGATGTTACTTGTATTAACCTTTTTTCGTTCTCCTATAAGCATCTTTCCTGTGGTATCAACTGGAGAGGTGAGGAGGAGGGACCATATTTAAACGAATTATCCGTGGTTGTTTCCTGTCCCTGGGCGGGGATATCCTCCTTCCGTGCCGTTGTGGAGGCTACTGGAAAAAACAATTACCGGTAAGTGTAATTTAAGTCTTTTGAGGTGATACTGGATTTTTTCTATACTACTATGAAAAAATTATATCCAGTTCCTCCTAGAAGACATTGGTAATAAATATTGTCCACAATTTTAGAGCTATTTGTGTATTGTGTACACTGTCGTTGTGTATTGAATGGCCTCATTATTAGAGACTGCTGCCCTTTCAGAATTGGAACTTACCTACCTAAAATGACCCTGGAGTGCAGCATAAAATCAAATGAGAAAGTGTTTCATGGATCATTTTCAGTGTGAATCCACATTAGATGGGAAGTTGAGCAATCTGAGTGACTTCGAACGAGACGGGATTTAAAATATCGCCAGTCGTCTTGGGTTTTCTCAGGCATTGTGTCGAGAGTATATCTACAATGGTTTGATTGGGGAAAAACATCCAGAGGAAAGGGATCCTTTGGATGCAAACAAGCCATTAACCCCCTTAAAGGGGTTCTCCAAGTTAAATTTATTGATGACCTATCCTCAAGATAGGTCATCAATATCAGATCGGCGGGAGTCCGACTTCACTGTTTACATGCTGGCCGTAACAGGGGTAGTGATGAGTAGGTGTAATTACTCCTAACCACCCCATCATTTCAATGGGAAGAATCACTCCCATACAAGTCTATGGGAGCGATTCTTCCCATTGAAATGAATGAGGCGGTTAGGTGTAATTACACCTGGTCCATTTTTGGTTTTACATTTTCATTTTTTCCTCCCCACATTCAAATAGCCGTAACTTTTTAAATTTTAGATTATATATATCTACTAGCTGAAGGACCCGGCTTCGCCCGGCTATATTTAAACTATTTCATTTAATGTTTGTGTGTGTTGTTAAAAGATATCCAGAGTGACCTCTACAGTGCCCGCCCCTTTAACAGTGACCCCCACAGCAGCCCGCCCCTTAACAGAAACATCCCCAGCGCCCTCCCCTTTAACTGTGACCTCCACAGCAGCTATGGTAGTCACTGTCTTCAGTCCAGAAAGCAGGACCTCACCGGGCATTCCCCCAAACATGAAGCAGCGCCCCCAGTCCCCATGAAGCCACACCACTAAACATGAGGCCACACCCCTGGCTCTGTCACGACACAGAGGAGAAGATGTCTGAGTGTAAGGGTGGACATCCCTACGTCCGTCCAGGCACTGCGCCGGACGGAGGACAGGGAGCCAGAAAACCGGACTGTCCAGCCTAAAGCCGGACATCTGGCCACCCTAACATCAGCCTGCCCCTAGAGTGGCCAGAGGTCCGGTTTTAGGCTGGACCGTCTGGCTTTCAGACTCCCTGTCCACCGTCCGGCGCAGGTCCTGGACAGACACAGGGATGTCCACCCTTTCAGTAACATAGTAACATAGTTTATAAGGCCAAAAAAAGACATCTGTCCATCCAGTTCGGCCTTTTTTCCTACAAGTTGATCCAGAGGAAGGCAAAAAAAACCCTGTGAGGTAGAAGTCAATTTTCCCCACTTTAGGGAAAAAAATTCCTTCCCGACTCCAATCAGGCAATCAGAATTACTCAACTACCAACGACCAACTCTAGTAACTATAACCAGTAATATTATTACCCTCCAGGAATACATTCAGCCCTCTCTTGAACTCTTTTAGTGAACTTACCATCACCACCTCCTCAGGCAGAGAGTTCCATAGTCTTACTGCTCTAACCGTAAAGAATCCTCTTCTATTTTTGTGTACAAACCTTCTTTCCTCCAGATGCGTAGCTCACGCTCAGACAGCTTCTCCTCCGTGTCTTTATGGAACCAGGGGGCGTGGCCTTGTGTTTAGGGGTGTGGCTTCATGGGGACCGGTGGCACGGCTTCACGTTCGGGGGAGGCTGGACATTCTGGCTTTCAGACTCCCTGTCCTCTGTCATGCGCAGGGCCTGGATGGACACAGGGATGTCCTTTTGAACAGCTCACTCTCAGACACCAGCACTGTGCTGTCTGAGCATGAGCGGCAGGGAGAACGTCACCCTCCTCCCTCCCCTGCATCTGACAGAAGTTGATTTTTACCTTCATTTTTTTCAATCCCGGTCAGATGCGGAGTGGAAGGGGTGTGGCCTGACTGAGTTGGGGGCGTGACTTAGTGGGACCTGGGAGTGGGGCTTTTAAGTCCTTCTTTTGAGGGTAGTCTGAATTACAGGTCGATGCCATAGTAATTTAGGAGGAAACGTAGTGGGTAGCAGTGGAAGAAAACATCTTTTATTACTACTGAACGGTAAATATGTGAAATTTACATTATATGAGGTAATGATTGATGATGAGTTAGTTTAAAACATAAGTTATATTTATGGTAACCGGAATACTCCTTTAACAGTGCCATCCACAGCACTCTGCCCCTTTAAAGCAGACCTACAGCAGTGAACTGGCCAGGTTGTTATTGAATATAACCTTTAATAAATATATAATAAAAGACTACACTATTATCAAAGTCGTCTCAGTCTAAGTCACCTCCGTAACCAGTGAACCCCATCACCTAAGTGATTATTATCTTGGTAAACTGGTGACTGATAGGGTATTGGTTGTCGTTCCTTAGAGAAGGTGGGCTGGGTGAAATCAAGGGATGAGGGATGTATATAGTTACCGATCGCGATGATGCCACAACCGGGTGTTCACTGAGCGGCATACACTAACTCCTGTGTGACCACACTGCCGGGCGGACTAAGGCGCAAGTACCCCACACAGGGGAGATCATTTGCTGTATACTCTGACTACTGCATTATATATCTCAAACCCTGGTTATTTGTCTATGGGTATATATCATAAGACCGCAGAATACAGTGTTGGCTATGTCAAGTGCCCTGATACTAATGGGTATAAATTGTCTTTAGGTGTTCACATTTAAATGCATCATTTGAATATAGGGCTATTACTGCCTTTCTATTATAGGGCTATTATTGCCTAGATATTCTTCTTTTATACCAAAGTGGACACCGTTGCTGATGACTGGCAGTTCTCTCCTAGAGAGAAAGGGAGAAAACTAGGTAGAAGCCTGTCAGTCATCAGCAGGTGGGCAGGAAAAGCAGGAATTCATGAATAACAATGACTCTTCTCATGAAGATTTGACTCTTTTCCAGGCCTAATCTGCAATGTTTGTGATATTGGTTCTCGGCAGCCACTTTTAACTTATAAATGACAGACCGCTAAAATCAACTCACCTGTCTCTACTTTATTCTGCTGTTAGTATGGGTAGCATAAAGTTGATGACAGGTTCCCTTTAATGAAAGGGGTCAGAGGAGGATACCAGTAAGTGTTCTGTTAGCCGGTGGTATACAGTCAAGTACAACGCTGGTGCTCCAGCTAACATGTCTGAACACACAACTAGTGCAGGTGGGCTATAACAGCAGATGACCAGTCCCAGTGCAATTGTTGTCTAAGGGAAACAGAAAGGCAAGACTCCAGTCGGCAAAAGAACACAAAAATTGGCTCAGTGAGAAGTGGAAAAACATTGCCGGTCATAGGAATCCAGATTTCTTTTGCTGATGGTCAAAAGTTCATTCAAACAGCATGAATCAATGAACCCTTCCTGTCAATGTCACTGTAATGGATCAAGCTCACCCCTTCATGGCAGCTGCTTACCCTCTAGCAGAAGGGGACTTTCATCAGGACAATGTGCCATGTCTCGAGTGTCTGATATAGTCATGGATTGGTTCCTGGAACATGGCAGCGAGTTTTCCTTTCTACCCTAGCCTTCACAGTCCCCAGATCTTACTTCTATAGAGCATCTATTGGACAGGGTAGAAGGGGCTGTTTAGGAAATGTCAGCACCTTCATCTAATTTATGACAACTGTACATGTAGAGGAACATTGTCCCTTTATTCCTTGCAGAATTATTTTAGTTTAGATTCATTAGTACAATTTTTGTCATGTCACAGCATTTTATTTGGTCAAGTCACAACTTTATCTTTGCAATCCAACACCTTAATGTATTCCTCCTCAGCCATTCATATGTATATTTGCTGCATAAGCCAATGTTCCTTACTGTACGGAGAGTGGACGTTGTCATTAGGAATTACAACAAGGCATAATGGCCTCTTCAATAATGGCAATGTTCCAGAATCTAAAGCAGCAGAAAACCATCTGCACAAAATTAATCTGCCACCGTACCTTGGTATTATGTTCTTATGGTAGAGTATGGCATTTGCTCATGCCAGGCTTATAGAGTCCCATATAGCGCATTCAGAAATGGATTGACAAGCACTTGTATAGTACTTATTTCAGGCTTGTATTTTCCAAGTATACTTCATATTGTAGAGTCATAAACATGACCAGTAGCTAAGACTGGAGAGGCCAACAATCATTTAGATGTTCTGTATAAGCTATATTTGTAACCCTGGTGCAGTTCTGGTAGTCCACCCCGCTTCGGTTTACCATGGTTGGCATGCAGTACTTCAGGGGCAGCAAGCGTGCATTTAGAGTATTCTTATATATTTGCATAGCTTTACCCATACTGTGCGTATCTATGTACATCAGTACGGAATAGGTTAGTGCTATATAAGGAAACAAATACATTCTGATTGTATTTGTCGTTTCCTAAATCAGATAGCAAATAATAGTGTAAGGAGCCAGCATGACGCTGCACAGATGTAGTCCAGGTGACTGTTGCTGGTAATATCGTATGTAAATGCAGTTCACATGCCATGTTGTCTCTTTCGTCATCTGAATAGGGCTACAGAAAAAAGAAGCTCATGTCATGTAATGTTTTCTAATTTAGTGTATTCATGAGCAGTGTGAGCGCAAGGTGACAAATCCATTTCACATAGCGTGTGTGTGAAGAGTGCGAGAAGGAGGCTTATATTTGGTTGTGTGACTCATTTACATTCAACTGTGAAGCAGTTTTTGCTGCAACCACATTATTCCTTATAACACATATGCAACTAGTTTATTTATAGTAAAATATATTTAAAAAAATCCCAGAAGAAAGTTTTCCTGTTTGGTTTTACCATGTTGTATCTTATAGATAGTGTGAGGTTGTTTTTTATACAAGGGGTGAACTTTGGAGATGGACTAGAGCTGCTCATTTCTGGCCTTTCTACTTATACAGAGCTAATGTTCTGCAGCAACAGGAACTCAAAGATGAAGACCGCTTCAAGGTTTCTTTATGACAGTGTAGTTATAATATGCAATTCTTACATCTTTATGCAGAAAAGCCCATGTCTTAGCCACTCCAAAATCTAGACAATGAGAATGATGGCTGCCGCTCCCCAGTGGTGGGATAAGGTCCCTTATGTCTTTTTTCTTTTGCTCCGACAATACATATTTGCAGTGGTCCATCTTAAATTGCTTGGCTATATTTGCTGCACACTAGGGTTTGCTGATTGACACATTTATGAATATGTCTTCTGTTTCACGGGCATTAAATCTCAGCTTCAATATCCGGAGGTAATTACTTTTTAATATTTACTGAGATGTTTTCTCTATGACAGCTCAGAGCTGTCGGTGATCAGCAGTATTTTACAATATTGGACAAAGTTTGTTTTTTTATATACTTTTAGGCTTTGAGATTCAGACATAGAAAATCCAGCTATAAACTAAGTTTCATTTTATTATTATTTTTTATATATACACGTTCTGTCGCTTACAAACACGACTCCTTGATGTTCTCCAGGTGACACTGCCTGAAGAATCCTCCTTTGTATCTGTATAGTTGCTGTAAAACCTATCACTCGCAGAGTTCTGAATGTATAACTTACGGTATATAACCTTGCATTTATATATTTATTTCCTTTGATTATATTGAAAAGTTCAATGTGACATTTTCCTTTTTCCCTGATTTAATGGGTCGTTCATAGTGTAACAGCAGTGTATAAATCATTGTACGTCAGGAAGACTTAAGGAACGTTAGACATTCTATACATTGTGCTCCTATTAGGCGTCTCAGCCTGTACCATGCAAACATCCTTTTGCACTTTATAATCAGATTCATTTTTTTCCACTTAAAGGGGGTTTCCAGTATTTTGATAATAATGGCCCTCAAAATAGGCTGTCAGTATTAGATCAGTTGGAGTCTGACACCCCACATGTCCTCAGCTGTTCGAGAGTAGCTTTGTTGCCCTAAGGACACAGTTACATCCATTGTTTAGTGGACGGAGGTGGTTACTGTACCTCAACTCCCATTGAAATGGATGCAAGAAGAGCTTCAGTAACCAGCTCAGTCCAGTACACAGTGGAAGGAGCTGTGTATTTCTGGTGCTTGCCTCTATCTGCAGAGTTACTCCCGAACAGCTGATCTGCTGGTGCTTAGGGGTGTTGGATCCTCACTGAGCTGATATTGATGGCTTATCAGGAGGCTATTATTAGAAAACTCCTTTAAATGTCCTTCTTTGCTTAGTAAAATTTATTTTTGTGGATAAATAGAATGCATTTTGTTTTTATGACGTAAAAATGTAAACTTTGTAAATTGTAAACTTTGCATAGGTAAGTAGTACAGGTTAATGAAAGAAACTTGGTAATATATCTTACCAGAAACAATGCCTCTTTCTCTCTCTAGCAGCTCATTCCTTCTCATCATTCTCCTCTCCATAGACTTCATTGGGCAGCATATAATCTCATTCCTTGGTACAATTGAACATAGAATGAGTCGTTTCTTGGTGTAGTGAACTTTTCCACAATGACGCTAAGCTGATTATCGTTCACAAAACTGTAATTTCGATCGCAGGTTACATCATTTGTAAAGCAGACAGTTGCATTTACACAAAGCGATACTTTGAGTGGCATGCTTAAACACACCCACGGTGTAATCGTCTGTAATCGTGCGTGCAGTGAACGATTGCTGTTTTCACGTATGAAACCGTTAATGCCCAGTGATGATTTTTGTGTCCACACAAATTATGGAACCAATGAGAAATCTACCGATTCTTGGCGCTCTATCGTTCCTTGCGTTTACACTGCTCGATAATTTTGCAGTTTCGCTTGATTTAATTATAATTTACATGATAATCGCCTCATGTAAAGGTACCTATTACATGTATAGAATTATTATAAACTGTGTACACCCTATAAAGTCTTATATTGTGGATTTAAAGCTTAACTTTTATTAATACAAACAAAAATATCAGGTGTAGTAAATTTAAAAGTAGGAAAGGGTTTCAACAGTCATGTTGTTACTAGATACGGTATTACTACAGGCTCCTAACTGATCAGTGGGGCTGGAGGTCGCACAGATACATATCTGCCATACTCTATCATGCTGCTACTCTGCTGCACGTCCTCCTGACGAACTTAAAGCTAGGGGAAACGCGCCGAGAGCATAGTTAGCGCTAACTAGGAAGGGATTACTAGACAGGACTGAGGCTCCAGAGGCTGGGGGTCGCCCTTGTAAGGGCAAGTGCTCCGACAAACAGCCACCATAGGGCTCAACCTGTAACTAGGTAGTACTCATGAGGGACAGTATTTATACATAAATAGGTATTGTAGTACCCAAAATACTTACCTCTGCATTTAGACTAGGGATCTGTGTTTGCCGGCAAGGGGCACTTGTCATCTGATATGTATCTGTGCGACCTCCAGCCCCACTGATCAGTTAGGAGCCTCTAGTAATACCGTATCTAGTAACAACATGACTGTTGAAACCCCTTCCTACTTTTAAATTTACTACACCTGATATTTTTGTTTGTATTAATAAAAGTTAAGTTTTAAATCCACAATATAAGACGTTATAGGGTGCCACTGAGACAGTAGGAGGTGTCAACTTATCCTCTGGTTGATCGTTTTACCTATTACATGTAGTAGCCATCACATGAATAAGCTGTCACCAGGAGCTGCAGGTCCACGATGATTACAGTGAATGAAGTGCTAAGTCCTATTTGTGAAAATCCATGTGGTCATTAATAGACATCATTTATTAGTAACCAATGCCGCATTACCCAAACCTGCTGGTTTTGGTACCATTGTGGCCAGGGCCCGGGTGTGCGACAACCTCTGTCTGTAACAGCACCGTAAGCAGAGAATGTTAGTTTAGAAGTTGCTTATATTCACCTTCACTTTTCATTTACACAACATTTTTGAGAAGTTAGTGACTATTAAAGGTTGTCTTATCTCGGCCTTTCAAGGCCGTTTGTGTAGATTCCATTCACTGCTATGAGAAACAGTGGAGCGCTGGCTGCTCGCCCATTTTCAGAACTTTGTCTCCCCTGGCCGGCACTTTAACATTTACCTGCAATATTGAATTTCTTTACTTCTTATTATCCTATTTATTTTCCATTGTAGATACTCTTCCTCCAAATGCATCTTCATACTTAGAGGTTACAGATCTTAATTCAAAGAAACTAAAGTATATTCCAGTTCCAAGGTAAGACCTTTTTAATCTATACTGTATGTATTCTACGGTATCAATAGATACTATAAGGCAACATATCTGAGCAGAAAATGACATATTATTTATATAATGATTTTACTATAAACATGTTTTTAAAATTGTTAGCCTTTTTTTATGTGACTGTCCATGCAAAAAAAAAAAATCTACACAATTTTTCATACTGGCCTCCAGATGACACTTATTCTTTGTGTGTTCTGTAGCTCATTTGTCAGTTTTGCTGTGTAGAGATTAGGAGAGGTGTACCATTTCAATATCATTAAAGAGTGAAAAGGTTAATGACAGCCCTATTGTACTGCTGGAGGACTATCTTTATAATGCAACATAGAAAAACTATATACTGTACTCACAGATAAGCCCCTGTGTACATGCCATCGTTTCTAGAAGAGAAGGATGTACAGTGACCCCTCAAGATACAATGACCTCAAGATAAAATATTTTCAACAATATGTTGAGTCTAGCTGAAACTATGTCAATGTCTCAGACTCAGATCCAACCAATCAAGGTCACTTCTTTGGTAAAATAGCTGGACTAGTTGCTGCTTAGAAGCTATTCCTGACTGGTATATGTAAGGACTTGTTTTATCTTAGTTATCTGCTTATTTTTCTTAAATCTTCATTTTCTCTTATCTTGGATGACATTTTGGGGCTTTGGAACCAATTACTCAACTTACAATGGTCGTCCTGGAACCAATTAATATTGTAACTTGAGGGACCACTGTACTCCATCCCTTCTTGTACTCTATCACTTTTTTTTGCATTCCTGAAAGTCAGAAAAGGGATATATTGCACCCCGTGTTGCCAAACCGTCTCACTGACTTTAAAAAGGTTCTTCAGGAATGATGAAAAATGGCAGCCAGCAACCTATTCTAGGCCTGCCTCCTCTTGTAGAGCTTCTTATAGTGGGTGGTGAGGGATTCCTTGCTACACTTGCGCCGCAGCACTGTATACTCCACACTGGTGAGTGTTCCTTTCAGGCTACTCAGCCTGATTGCATACCGCACACAGAATCGCTCCGTTATTTTTTATTATAGAGCAAAGTTCCTTCTTATAGTAGAAGGTAATGATGCAATCCTGTGTGTGATATGCCATAAGCAGTCTGACCAGGGAGCAGGGTCAGCTATGATGGCATATTTCACAGAGGATCACATCATCAACCTTTTATTTTAAAGTAGAGTTTCTGCTCTACAATAGATACTAATGTGGCATTCCTGTATGCGGTATGCAGTCAGGCTGAGTATCCTGACAGAAACACTCACTAATGTGCAGTATATGCAAGCGCTTGCGGGCATTTTTAATTATTCCCAGAAGCCTTTTAACTGTCGTTTAGACATTTTGCAGTTTTTGGCAGTTTTACTTTTCTTATGACTGTATGTCTGTACAAATTGTAGTCAACCTGGTTATCAGAATGATCACACATTAAAACTTTACAATATTTACCAGTACTATAATATAAGCAATACTTCATACATATAGTGCAGAGATCCAGAGGGCTTTGGTTCCTTGAGAGTTTCACCTGTCTATCAGCATCACCAGCTGTGCAGAGAATTGCATGGTCACAGTCACTTGAATTAGAGCTGTGCAATAGTTATATACATAGTGGGTGGCCAGGAGTGCTGCCATATAGAGAAAACCAGTGAAGAAGCTGCTGCCATAAACGGCTGCAACATTTCTAATGCATTTTCTCACACTAGGGGCATAAAGAACACCTTCAATCTCACAATTGCTCAGGTTCCCCACAGTTTCCAGCAGTTTATTAGATCTGAAAACCCCTATAAGTCTTATCTAAACCTCCAGTCAGCTGTTATTTTAGTGCATTCTTCAGGTACAGTTGTATTAGGTCCCGCAACATATTAACCTATTGCCAAATAGGACCATATATTTCAGAAAAACTAGACATATCATTACACACCACGTTGACATTTGAGACTCACGTTTGGTAAGTATTTTAGAAAAGTACTCTGGCCAACAGCACATAACCCATTTCATTGAAAATAAAGGAAGCTAGGTTTTTAGATTGTTGACTACCGATCTTCTGGTATTTGTTCAGATGAACTTCACAAAGTGTATGACTGAGTAAATAAAAGGGGGCAGCACGGTGGCTCAGTGGTTAGCACTGGTGCCTTTCAGCGCTGGGGTCCTAGGTTCAAATCCAACCAAGGACAAGATCTATATGGAGTTTGTATGTTCTCCCTGTTTTTGTGTGGGTTTTCATCCGGGTGCAAACATATCATTTGAAAAAATGAAATTATTCTTTATTGTTAGGTTAGTTTATACCAAGATGTGGCATTGGTGGTCACATGGGGCAGTATAGGCATGTTAGTGAGAGAAAGTCAGAAAAACAGTTGCAGGAAAGGCATCAGACCAAAGCCTGTATTACTCTGTCTGTTATTTTCTGGCAGATAATTGCTAATGAGTGTTCACAATCATCTGGCGGTGTAATACTGCCGCCAATGGCCCGATGAATGCGCAAACGCTTGATCATCGGGCAATCCAAATCTTTTTACATGTTAAAAAAAATTATCATTTGCAGTCGGCAGATCGTGCTGTCTAATAAGGATCTGCTGCCGGCAAACCACTATACAGCATGGGGACAAGCGATGGCATAAGGATCGCTCCTCCCCATGATGCGGAGGAGATCACTGCATGTAATATGTAGTAGCGGTCTCTTCTGCTAGCAAGCAGGCAATTTCTGGGAGGGAACACTCCCTCACGACAATCGTCTGCCACATCAGCCTGTGTAATACAGCCTTAAGACTTCATGCCCAGCAGTGGCCGTACTTCGGCTGATACTTTCCATGTATATTCTGCATTTTTCTCCCTCCCATCAATAGAAAGGATTATTCTTGTCTGCAATATGGGCCAGAACAGTACATTCTCTATATTTTGTGGAACAGCCATATGGTTCAAGGCCTGAAGGGATCTGCCTGATGTGGTTCTCCTTCATATAGGTGCTATACGTATTCTGGTAACCGTGATTTTGTATTGGGTCAGTTTGTGAGTATTGAAGTTTACACCTGCGAGGTTTGGATGGGGAAACTTTTTACATAAAATAGAAGAAATCTGCTTTAGGACCTCCTGAACTACAACTACATCTCCACACACTTTTTACAATGTCTCTGATTCAGTGATTTCCATCAGTGATTGTGAGCCAAAACCTGGAGTGAGGGAAAGATCTGCACCTGTTCTGTGGTTAGAGTTGCACCTGGCTCCAAATCGCTGATGGAAATCACTGACTGAACACTGACTGTGTGAATGAGGCATTAGTCTTTTTTTAGTAGTTCACCCTTTTTTCCAGCCATTTCCTTTGGGCCCTGACAGTTTGCAGCATATTGAGAAGTGTTGCATTTCAGACCTGTAGAGGCAGTCATCAGATTAATACATCAGCCTGGGTGCTATTACATTGTGTGAATGATCAACCTTTGCCAAGTGTGGCTGCACAGGTTCAGATCTGTTTTCTCGCCCACATAGTAATGATCTCAGCCATAGCCTTTATATTATTACCTTCATGATGAATGCTTCTCTGTAGCACCAAATTGTATTTTCCTGGAGTGACCCAAATCTTTGTCTGAACTTCATCTTCCCTGGAGTAAGACAAGTAAACTTGACAGTCTCTTCTAAATGTGCTTCTCTAGTTCACACCCCGAAGCATTGATTTCTTGTCAGGCTTCATCTCCAGCCAGGAGACATGTCATTATGAACAAGAGGAATTGTGCGCACTCGTTCTTATGTCTTGCATCATCATTTAGATCTAAAACCCATCAGGTCTCATTAAACTAATGGAAATAACTGGTTCATTCTCCTATAGGGCGCATGTCAAGTATGGAGTTTATGTTGAGGTATACAAAACTATTTTATCATATACTGTTCAGCACATGATTTATTTACATTATGTAAACTAAAATTTCATAAGGTTGGTACCCAGTGGTGCAGGGACAGCTGTGCTGGTCAACTGGCTCTAGAGCACTGGAGCAGGGGAAATACTTTGTATGGTATCTCTGTGGTTCTCTGATTTAGTGATTGTGTGGGGTCAGCAGCACTTAGTGAAATGTAGGGGGAGATTTATCAAGACCAGGACTTGATATCCCCTGAGCTGCCGGAGGAAGTGCCTCATTTATTACAAGGTGCGTGCCTCATCATAAATTAGACTCATCCTCCAGCAATCTGTGCTCCTAAAAAGAAATGTACAACAGCTCAGAGCTGCCGTAGATTTCTGACTACATTTGTGCCAGAAAACAGTTGTAAATGAAGATAAATTTGTGGCGGCTGCTGGCCAATGCCCCCTCCCGCCCTTGCCATATCCCCTTTCGGAATAGTGGTGAGGGTGGTGTAAAAATTGGGAGATGCGACTTTTTAACATCACTTTTCACACGCAAAGGACTTTATAAATCTCCTCCTTTGTCTGTGTACCTACTGTGTCAGCAGCATCCGCTCACATTTCAGCTGTCATTTTTCTAGCACTGGGGCAGGAGGGGTTACTGGTCTCATTGAGGAAACCCAGCAGGTGTGTGGAGACATCTGTCTGAGCAATGCCCCATGGGAAGAAATATGCAAATTAGCTCATGTCAGTCAAACCAGAGGTTCCTACAAAAGTAAGAGGAATCCATCAGTAGACAGCTGGTTTAGGGCCTCTTACAGAGTCTCTTCTAGCATACCAGTACTCTACTGACAAGATGAAAGAACCCCAAACATTGTCTTAACATGGGGTGCACTTTCTTTTGGAGGAGCCTTCAGATTGTCTGACATAGTGCCAGTGAGGAGTGAAAAGCAGTGATAAGTTTATGGCAATAGATAATTAAGCTTTGCCTGCAGGAGCAGATTCATTTGGTAGCTGCAATAGTTTTTTTTTTTTTACCTATTTGGTATTATGTTAAACTGATGGGAACAAATCTGTGTGTCAGCTACACTGGAAAAAGAAAGCATTCATCATAGTCATATAGTAAGAGAGTAGAAGACGGTGGGGCAAGGATGAGAGGCTTGACTAAAAATGTGGAGATTTTACAATATTATGTTGCACATGTTAAGATGTAGAAGGTGTAGCAGCAGGGGTGTCCTGGTGGATGGTATATAATGCAGCAGGGGTGTCCTGGTGGATGGTATATAATGCAGCAGGGGTGTCCTGGTGGTTTAATGCAGCAGGGGTGTCCTGGTGGATGGTATATAATGCAGCAGGGGTGTCCTGGTGGATGGTATATAATGCAGCAGGGGTGTCCTGGTGGATGGTATATAATGCAGCAGGGGTGTCCTGGTGGATGGTATATAATGCAGCAGGGGTGTCCTGGTGGATGGCACGGACATGCGTAGTACACACTTAACATCCTGTTATATCATTTTTCATTCTGTGGAATAGCCCTTGTCTTACTGTACTCCATAGCCGCAAGTCTAGAAAAACGTCTTAGAGCCTCCGAACTGTAATAATTTGGCCAAAGTAGCACCCTTCCTGCAGCTACATTTACATCCTTCTATAACTCTAAGTAGTAGGAATACAGCCTTGACCCTACTTGAAATGTCTCCCATTGTGACCGAACACCTTAAAGGGGGTTATCCCACGAAAAGTATGTTTCACCTGTCCATAGAATAGGTAATAAATATCAGATCACAGGGGGGTCCGACCACTGGGTTAATGAAGGATGAATGAGTCCACCTCTCCCTTAATTTCTATGGGATTGACTGAGCACTGTCTATGACAGCCCCATAGAAGTGAATGGAGTTGTTGACCGATGTGGGCACTACTGCGGCATTGAGATAGGGGCTTCGGGGATACCTCGTGAGAATCCCAATGGTAAATACTTTTTGTGGGTTACTACTTTTTTTAAGGGGTTATCTGACCCCCAAAGCAATTTTACTTATGGCCCCAAAGTTCTTAGCATGAAAAAATAGCCGTGGTACCAATGCTGAGAGACCCGTCGCTGCTACGTCCGGTCCCCCACATGGCAGCAGTGCACATAACAATGCACCAAGATATCAAATTTCCTTGATAAGGGACTGGAAGCTTCGGTGACAGGACCCCAGCCCTGGAGCGAAGCATCGATGAATAGGTAAGTGGCTTTTTTTCTTTATGCTAAGCTTTTTCCTGGCCATAAGTAAAATTTGAGATATGATGGCCAGACAACCCCTTTAACTAGTGAGTTGTTAGATCGCTCATATGGATGTGACCCACAACCCAGTGTATCTATAGCTGTTTTTGGTGCATCTTTGGTGTTTAGATGAGAAACTTGAAGAATCCTGCGGAATTATTGTGCTAGACCAACAGTACAGCATCCTAAACATGTGTAATTACTTTTCTGTAATATCGTTGCTCCCTATGTGCTCCACCTTGTAAGACCGGGCTTGTCTTCAGCACCAGGCCATGTATGTAGCAATCTACAGGTCATAACCCTATAAACATCAGATTTTGGGACAATAAGTTGTGAGTGGATTTGCGGGAAACTACTAACAAGTTTGTTTTGACCTACATACTTTCAATAGGAGTGAACTTTTGTATACAAACTAAATGTGAAGACTGCTAAGATGTTCTCCGTTATAAAGCCCGTCTTGTAGATACTGTAGTAGTTTATTGTAATGATTTGTCTTTCAGAGCATCATCTGTGTCTCCTTATACATCATGGTTGTCAAAAATCACTGACAGCGACGTTTTGCTGGCAACATTGGGAAACAGAGGGGTTGTTACTGTAGATATGGGAGGCAGCGTCAGACTGTGGGAGACTGGACTGGAAAGTATTCAACGCTCGTTACTTGAGTGGAGAAATATGATTGGACAAGAAGATGGGAGACCAGTGCAGGTAACATCTCTTTGTTCTTGAGTTCATCTACTCGTAAAGGGGATGTCCTCCCTTGAACACCTTTTTAATGTAAATAGGTTTAACTTCTGTATTAATTTCTTAATATATCTCTATAGTAGCTGGTGTGTTACAAATCTCCTGCATAGACGTACTGTAGAGTTAAATGTTAGTATGCTGGCTTTTTGCAGCCACCACTAGAGGGCACTTACTTTTATACATTGAACTCAGTAATAAGACCGTAAACAATCTTCACTTGTCTCCAGGGATGAGCAGAGTCATAGGGGTCTCATGTTACCTCACCCCTTGAAGAGCTGAATAGACATGTACTCAGGGGCAAAGTTCGGCCACACTTTTGTATATTTTTAGTGCATTTTGGTAGCATTAAAACAACGTAATGAGGGTACACATTTTAATGGTAGAATAGTATGCACAGTTTAGAACTGTTATGGTATCAGTTAGGACTATCTAATACATTACATGCACCAAAATGATTCATTACTTATCCAGATTATAATACTCCATCACCGCTACAGTGAATTTTAATCATAGGTATGTGTGCATAAGCTAATACTAGTGGTACTCCACATGTGCATACCTCCCACATCAGATGTCTAATAATAATGATAATTGGCCAATGTAAAATTTCTATATCAAATTCAGAATCATTTCAAAGCTAATATTTTTGCTCCCTGGCAGCAGGATCTACACGAGGATCACTGTTAATTGTCAGTCTTTATCCATACTTGCTGGGCTGTGCCTGTACATGCTATTTAAAAAGGAAAGTATGGGTGCAGGCCAGCAGTTAGTGGTGATCTGCATGTGAACCCTGCTGCCGGGCCGCATTGGGCAGGCTCAGAGGGGTCAGTGCTGTAAGCTGCCTGACTGTGCAAGAGCAGCTGGCCTGTTTAGGGACAGGATACTATTCTATGCTCTTGAAGCGCTAGCAAGAGATTCATTCTCATGCATATGCCGTGTTGATGGAGTGCAGGGGACAGACCATGAACATGTCGTCAGTGGTGACTGATACGTTCATTGCGGGTTGTAACCAGGCTACGATCACATGCAAAATGTATGGCATATGTAAAATTTGTTTTTTAAATCAAGGGGGTAACATGAAATAATAAAAAAAAAAAATCTCAGAATACCCCTTTAAAATCATAAGTGACAACTTAAAGGGGTTCTGCAGTTGTTTAAAATTGATGATCTATCCTCTGGTCCGACACCCGGGACCCCCGCCGATCAGCTGTTTGAGAAGGCAGCGGCGCTGCAGGAGCGTCGCGGCCTTCTCTGTGTTTTCCTCAGGCCCAGTGAGGTCACGACTAGTATCACTGGCCTGGGCGGGGCTAAGCTCTGTTCACATGAATGGAGCTTAGCCCCGCCCAGGCCAGTGATACTAGCCGTGACGTCACTGGGCCTGAGGAAAACACAGAGAAGGCCGCGACGCTGCAAGAGCGCCGCTGCCTTCTCAAACAGCTGATCGGCGGGGGTCCCGGGTGTCGGCCCCACGCCAATCAGATGCTGATGATATATCCAGAGGATAGATCATCAGTTTTAAACAACTACAGAACCCCTTTAAGCAATCGTCACAGTGTTTTAATGGTTTCTGTTGAATATATACACCAGGAAATGCTCCTGACATATACATTTAATGGATGCCATACATTATCTGTCACTCATAAGGACCCATGTTTATTAAAAAAAAAACAGAAAAAACATACATACTGTTTGGTATGTTAGTTTTTACTCAATGCTTCTATATGGAATATCAGAGTCTACTGCAGTATTCCATACAATAAAAAACGTAAACCCCAACATATACCACTCGAACAGAGAATAAAATGGCACTCTTATTAGGGGACTATGTATATATATATATATATATATATTGGGACGTAGTGATGAGAGAATGATTTGTCCATCATAACACTTTCTATGCCTGCGAGGGGCTGTCCCTGCTGATGATGAAGTTCCTAGCGCTGCTGGATTGACAAGACCAGAGATCTCTCTCCTGCGCTGCTGTCCTCTGCGATTATTCATTTTCACTGAGCATCCCTCAAAAGTTATGGAGGTGGAAATGTTAGGAAAGAAGTAGAAGTTTCTCAACCACTAATTTATGATGTATACACAGCGCCAGGAGCGTCTCCAACAGCAAATGTTTCTGTATGTTACTGTGACATACCCAGGCTTACGTTGTCATTAACCTATTACTCTGTACATCTTATTTTATATGTTTTACGTGAATGCTTTAAAGGAAATATCCACAGGGAAAGTGAGTGGCTGAAACAATGCACAAATGGTTCTTATATTTCCTGACGATTAGATCCAATGTGACACACACACGTTGATGCGCCATATTTGCTGTCCATTAAAGGGGTTTTATGGGGATTTTAATATTGCTGACCTCAGGTCATCAGTATCAGATTGGGGAGGGGGGGGCAGCGGTCCGACACCCCCACCAATCAGCTGCTTGAAGAGAAGGCAGAACTCGCTTTTTTGTTTACCTGCTCGCTGTCGACAACGCATAGGTGAGCAGCTGTAATTACAAGCTATCCTATTCACTTCAATAGGACAGATCCTTCCTATACAAGTGTATAATACAGAGCTGCCCCAGAGAAGTGAATGAGACAACTTCTTGTAATTACACCGGCTCACCGCTACGATATCGACGGCGAGAAGGTGAACCATGAAGGGGAGGCTGCACTTGCACGGAGAGCAGCCTTCACTTCATCCAGCTGATGTGCGGAGATGCTCGGTGTCGGACCCCCACCGATCTCGAGGATAGGTCATCAATATTAAAATCCTGGAAAACCCCTTTAAGGTTACGGCACACGAGTGTGGACAGATATGAAGAAGATCCGCATGAATTTTTGTGCAGATGCTTGTGCGTTTCTGCAACAAAACTCAAAAACCAGCATGTGTTAATTGTGGTTTTTGGTGCGGTTTTGATGCAGATCTCTTCCATTGCAAAGGGTCATCTGCACCAAAAATTGCACAAACAATTGACATGCTGCAGATTCCTAAATGTGCAAGGCAGATCAGTTTCCACACGGAAGAAAAAAGCAAAGTGTACTTGGGATTTGTCTAATTTCATACACTTTGCTGTTACTGTATTATGCTGCGTTTTTTCCACACAAGAATCCGCATGGAAAAAACATGCATACTCTGTAATGTGTGCAGGTGGCGTAACACAGCCATATGTGATCAGGAATACTACATACAGCAATACTAAGTATTCTGTAGTTCAGACGAAATGTGAGGTCCTTACTAATAACAATAGCACCATCTAGTGGACAGTATTTGAATAGCGTGAATGGCAGAAAAAAAGAAAATCTTCAGTCTGCTGTAACATGCTCGGGAAAGGTGGTTACATGATATTATGAAAGTGGAGCGGATAGAGAATAGATTACAAAGTGAAATACAGTATTTCTTGTGCCTATCATTGGGGGACACAGCACCAGTGGGATATAGGCAGCTGCCACTAGGAGGCGACACTAGACCATCAAAGAAGTAGCCCCGCCTGGTAGCCTATATCCCTCCTACGGACACCAGGCTAGCTCAGTTTTTAGTCTAGTGTCCGTAGGAGGTAGACACTGGTGCTTTGCACCTCTAATTTTTTATTTTAGTTTTATTTCTTTCTTTTCTTTTTTAGGTTATCAGGGGGGCCGTCGGCGTGGGTAGCCACATCAGACGTGGACCCCCCTGAGGGTGCCTGGAGAATGTTTTCACATTCTCCCTGCGCCGGTCACCCGTCCCCCATGGTAGCTGCCCCCTGCAGCTGGATGCCAGTGCCCCACTCCGGTGCGAGGTCACTGAGGGGGTGACCCTGCGCGCACCTGAAGCCGGCGGAGAGGTGAGTATGCAGTCGTCCCCTCCCCCCCCCTCTCCCTCCCTCCAGGAGCCCCTTGCTGCAGTCTGGACAGGTTCTTTTCTTAGAACCCCCACCCAGCTCCCCCTCCACCCAGCACCCCCTCCACCCAGCACCTTATCGGCCGCCCCCTCTGGGGATGTTTGCTTTCTCTGGGGGATATTCTGCCGACACCGGGGTGCCTCCTGACTCCCTCCTCTGCTGCCTCCGGCTCCTTGCCTGGGGGGGGGGGGGGGCTTTACGGCCCGCACGTTCTTTCTCCGGGCTGCCCCCTGGTTTCCGGGGCCCCTCCTGCTCCTCTTCGGTGCGTACGGGCTTTTTCGGCCAGCGCGCGCCGCACCGGCACTTCCGGCCGGGCGGCGCTCTAATTTAGGCCGCGGCTTCTAGGCGTGCTAGGCCGCATGTGGGCGGGCGCTTCCCAGTGACGTCGCTGGGCTGCGCGCCCGCCCGCTGTTCTGCTGGCCCCCTCCTGTTCCGGCCGGTGGGGTTCTTTTTCATTTGGCCTGCGCATTGCCCCTCCTTGCCGTGGGTGGTCCTTCCTGCCTTCAGTGGTTTATCAGTGCCGGTCTGCCCTGCGTCCAGTGGCCTGTATAGCTCCTTCAGGTCTGCACAGCACCAGTGGGTTTTTCCAGTGCCGTGTTCTGCTGCTCCAGAGTCCGGTAGGCACCCAGTGGGTGATATTCTTCTCTCCCCAGGCTAGCCGGTCCGCTGAGCCCTTCACCATGTCGGGTCCCCGGGACGACCCTCCAAGGCAGCATGCTCCGGTGGCTGTGGCGACGCACTTTGCGTGCGCTCGCTGTAGCCAAAAGTTCCCCAGCGGTCAGTCTGGCTCCCTTTGTGTGCCTTGCCTTACTGTTGGTACCCCTCCCACTGAGGCTCCTGCTCCCTCTGGCTTGGTTGCGGCCTCGCCCGAGTGGGCCAGGTCCCTGACCCAGGCGATTGGCGACCTCTCTAAGCTGTCTCAGGTCATGATCCACGCCATTGACCGGTTGCCGTCCCAGGTGCCCCCCTCTGCGACCCCTCCTCTGGTGTCGCCTGACTCCCCTTCTAGGGGACGGCCCTCCAAGAGGCGTAGACGTTCCCCTTCTCGGTCACCCTCCCGGTGTTCCTCTGACCCTTCCCCGGGAAGGTCCGCTGCGGGCGGTTCTCAGCAGCACCTCTCTGACGCCTCGGGGGACTCCTGCGACTCTGCCTCAGAGTCTGACAGGGAGGACCATTTGGCCAATGCGGTGCAAGCCTTGGTCCGTGCAGTACGGGACACACTCCATATCCGGGACGAATCTCCCTCTGCGGCCAGAGGCGAAGTTTCGTTTAGTCGTCATAGGCGGCAACCGCTGGTATTCCCTAGTCATAAGGACTTTGAGAATCTCCTGGACAAGGAATGGAAGCACCCCGACCGGCGCATTCCATCCTCTAAGCGGACAGAGGCTCTCTTTCCGTTTGCTGCGGATTTAGTCTCCGCCTGGACGGTTCCACCTACTGTGGACCCCCCTGTCTCCCGGCTGTCTAAATCCACCACCCTCCCGTTAGCGGATGGGGCGTCTCTGACGGATCCTGTGGACAAGAGGATGGACACGTTCTCCAAATCCGTCTTTATTGCTGCGGGTTCTGCCCTTCGCCCTACTTTTGCGGCGTCTTGGGTCAGTAAGGCCTGCTCCGCTTGGGCCAAGCAGCTGGTCCATGACATCTCCTCGGACGCCCCTCGCGAGGATCTCCTTCCCCTAGCCTCTCAGATTCTTCAGGCCTCTAAGTATCTGTGTGATGCTTCCCAGGAAGCGGCTCGTCTGTCTGCTCGGGCTGTGGCCAACTCCGTGGCCATTCGTCGCTCTCTTTGGCTGAAAGCGTGGTCGGCTGACGCCGCCTCCAAGAAGGCTCTTACGGGTCTTCCCTTTTCAGGGAGCAGGCTTTTTGGGGAGCGGTTGGACAGGATTATCTCTGACGCCACCGGTGGCAAGAGTTCCTTGTTGCCGCAGAACCGGCCCGGGCGCTCCCAACCTCCGAGGCGTTCTAGTCGCTTTCGCTCCTTCCAAGCCCCTGTCCGTCAGCAGTCCTCAAGGGGTGCTCCCTCAGCCTCCTCTTCCAGGAAGCCCTCCTTTAAGCCCCGGCCGTCCTGGCAGCCGCGCTCCCGCCCTTCCAAGGGCCCTGCCCCCAAGCCTTCTTCCTGATGGCTTTCCCCCACTCGGGTTTTCCCCCCGAGTGGGGGGTCGTCTGCTCTCCTTCAAGGAGGTATGGCTCGCCCACGTCACCGACGCGTGGGTACGGGAGGTGGTGTCTTCCGGATACAGAATCGAGTTTGCGTCCTTTCCGCCTCCTCGGTTTTTCCTGTCTCGGATCCCCCACTCTTCTGCAGGGCTTTTGGCGCTTTCCCGCGCTGTTCATCACCTCCTTGCCCAAGGGGTCGTAGTCCCAGTCCCCCCCTCCGAGCGGTTTCAGGGTTTCTACTCGAACCTGTTCACCATTCCCAAGAAGGACGGCTCGGTTCGACCCATCCTGGATCTGAGGCACCTCAACCGCTATGTCCGCCTCCGCCACTTCCGCATGGAATCGCTGCGGTCGGTGGTCGCGTCCCTGGACCAGGGCGAGTTTCTCGCTTCCATAGATATACGCGACGCATATCTCCATGTGCCAATCGCGCTAAGTCATCAGCGCTTTCTTCGTTTCGCCATCGGTTCTCGTCATTTCCAGTTTGTCGCTCTGCCCTTCGGTCTTTCAACAGCGCCCCGAGTCTTTACCAAGACCCTTGCCCCTCTCATGGCTCTCCTTCATGCCAGAGGAGTGGCGGTCATTCCGTACCTGGACGACCTTTTGGTAAGGGGCCGCTCCTTGCAGGATGCTCAGTCCAGCCTCCAGATCACGCTCGATCTGCTTTCCAGGTTCGGCTGGGTGATCAACTTCCAGAAGTCGTCTCTGCGCCCCTCTCGCTCGATGGAGTTTCTGGGGATGTTGTTCAACACCGAGAGGGCTCGGGTTTTTCTGCCTTGCGACAAGGTCTCGTCCCTACGCTCGGCTGTCTCCAAGCTCCGCTCGGGCTCCCCCTGTTCGCTCCGCTTCTGCATGCGGGTGCTGGGCAAGATGGTCTCCTCGTTCGAGGCCGTCACATTTGCTCAGTTCCACTCTCGGCCCCTCCAGGGAGCGATTCTGGCCCAGTGGGACAAGTCTCCTCTCTCCCTGGACAGGAGGGTCGTCCTCTCCCCGGCAGTCCGCAGAGCGTTGCTTTGGTGGCTGACGTCCCCAGCCCTTCTCCAGGGCCGCTCCTTCCTCCCCCTTCAGTGGCGGGTCGTCACCTCCGATGCCAGCCTGACAGGGTGGGGTGCGGTGTTCGGTGTCCGGACGGTCCAGGGCACGTGGACTTTGCCGGAGTCGCGCCTTCCCATCAATATACTGGAGCTTCGGGCGATATTCCTTGCCTTGACTCATTGGACCGACTTTCTCCAGGGTCACCCTGTTCGGGTTCAAACGGACAACGCCACCGCCGTTGCCTACGTGAACCGCCAGGGAGGCACCAGGAACCGCTCTGTGATGGCGGAGGCTGCCCGGATTCTCGGCTGGGCGGAACGGTTTGTCCCAGCTCTCTCAGCCATCCACATTCCGGGCGTAGACAACTGGGCGGCGGATTATCTCAGTCGCGGGTCCCTGGACCAGGGAGAGTGGTCTCTCCATCCCCAGGTGTTTCTACAGGTTTGCCGTCGGTGGGGCTTCCCCGATGTGGATCTTTTCGCGTCCAGGCTCAATCACAAGCTTCCCACTTACGTGGCTCGGGCTCGGGATCCCCGCGCGTTCGCGGTGGACGCCCTGGTAACCCCTTGGGATCAGTTCTCCCTGATTTACCTATTTCCCCCGCTCCCTCTCCTTCCGCGGGTCCTCAGACGCCTGAGGTTCCTCGGCGTTCCCGCCATCCTTATCGCTCCGGACTGGCCCCGCCGGTCCTGGTACGCCGACGTGATCCACCTCCTGGCCGACGCCCCTTGGCGTCTTCCCCTGCTGCCCGACCTCCTTTCTCAAGGGCCGATCTTCCACCCCACTTTACCTCAGCTCAATTTGACGGCTTGGCTGTTGAAGCCGCGGTGCTGAGGTTTCGGGGCCTGTCTGAGTCTGTCATCCAGACTATGCTTAGAGCCCGTAAGCCGCAGTCGGCTCGCATTTACCATCGGGTCTGGAAGTCCTTTTTTTCTTGGTGCGAGCAACGCCGTGTTCATCCTCTCGTTTGCTCCACGCCTAAGATCCTTTCTTTTTTGCAGTCCGGCCTTGACCAGGGTCTCAGCCATTCTACCCTTCGGTCTCAAGTCTCCGCCTTGTCCGTGCTTTTTCAGAGGACTTTGGCTCTGCGCTCCCAGGTGAAGACCTTTTTACAGGGTGTTCTTCGTCTGAATCCCCCCTTCCGCTCCCCGGTCGAGCCCTGGGATCTTAACTTGGTGCTCGATGTGCTCCAGGGTCCCCCCTTTGAGCCTTTGAGAGAGATTTCCCTGCGTCTTCTCTCTTGGAAGGTCGCCTTTCTGGTGGCGATTACGTCCATCCGCCGTGTATCTGAATTAGCCGCTCTCTCCTGTCGCTCCCCCTATCTTGTTTTGCACAGGGATAGGGTGGTTTTGCGCCCTCTCCCTTCCTTCCTTCCGAAGGTTGTCTCGGCATTCCACATCAATGAGGATATTGTTCTTCCTTCTCTTTGTCCCGCTCCTGCTCATCCTAGGGAGCGCTCCCTTCACTGTTTGGACCTTGTCCGAGCCATCCGGGTCTACTTGTCCCTCACGGCTCCCTTCCGTCAATCGGATTCCTTGTTTGTCATTCCTGAGGGTCCCCGCAGGGGTCTTGCCGCCTCTAAGGTGACCATTGCGCGTTGGATTACGGCCGCCGTCTCTGAGGCCTATCGCTCTCGGGACAGGTCCCCCCCTTCCGGGTCACGGCCCATTCCACCAGGGCCGTGGGAGCTTCCTGGGCGGTTCGCCATCATGCATCGGTGTCCCAGGTCTGCAAGGCCGCTACCTGGGCCTCGGTGCATACCTTTACCAAGTTTTACCAGGTCCACACTCTGGCTTCAGCCGATGCCAGTCTGGGCCGCAGGATTCTGCAGGCCGCCGTACGTTAGGCTGGCCGACTGGGGATTTTTCTTTTTCCCCACCCTTTGGGACTGCTTTTGTACGTCCCACTGGTGCTGTGTCCCCCAATGATAGGCACAAGAAAACAGGATTTTTGTATAACTTACCGTAAAATCCCTTTCTTGTGGCTTCATTGGGGGACACAGCTCCCACCCTGATTTTTTTCTGGGTTGTTCTTTTTCCCGGGCTTGTTTGCTGTTCCTTGAGTTCTCGTTCCCGGGTTCAGACTGGTTTGTATCATTCTGTTTGGCTCCTACTGCTTTTTAACTAAACTGAGCTAGCCTGGTGTCCGTAGGAGGGATATAGGCTACCAGGCGGGGCTACTTCTTTGATGGTCTAGTGTCGCCTCCTAGTGGCAGCTGCCTATATCCCACTGGTGCTGTGTCCCCCAATGAAGCCACAAGAAAGGGATTTTACGGTAAGTTATACAAAAATCCTGTTTTTAATGGTGCTGTAAAGTGTTGGGTGCCTAATTAGTTAAGGCTATAAGTAAGCTAAAATGAGTGTTGCTGGTAACAGGCTTGTAGAATATTACTAATTTGATAATTATGTTATGTTATGATACTAATATTATAATTATATAAAAAACATCTGATAACGCTAAAAGTGAATATATTAATCTAGAATCAATAACTGAATCCATAATCTAAGTGTGAGAGCATTTTACACCTTCAGTAATTGTCCACTATAGCATACCTTATACCTGGTTTAGAAAACGTATAGTCCAATACTCTGTTAGGACATTTTCAGTAATAGTCTGTTATAGGGAAACCCCCCTCAATCAATCAGAAAAAATACAAAGAGCATCTCCATCAGTGGAAGACCCAAAAATGTCAGTGAATTAAACGTACAACCCAATCATTTTAATGTGCACCCTGTAATGCATTTTTTCTCCTGTGGTAGTACTGCAGGGAAATTGGACATACTACAGTTGTGGACACCCGGAGACCATCGTATTTTCAAGGTGATTGACAGCTGACTACTGAGAAACCTCTGATCCTGGCCGCTTAACCGCTTAGATGTTGTGACCACTGCTGCTAAGGAGGGGGCTTTCTCTGTCCACAGACGCCATGCAATACAGTCACGGGGGAGGGTGGGAGCCATGGCTTACCATGGCATCTGGGGGGCTAACGAGCTTGCCTGGGTCTGCCTGTTTGCTCGTACCAGTGATGTGGCCTAATAGGTTGCCTGTCAGTATTACACTGACAGGCTGTAATGCTTTGGAATACTAAATATTCCTAAGTCATTGTGTGAGATCAAATGATTGCAGCTTCAAAGCCCCAATAGAGGCCTAAAAAATTGAACAAAGGGGTTCTTCAAGAGTATAAAATGTCCCCTCATGTGCCGGGCCCCCCACATGTAATATACTTACCCTGCTCCCTGCGCCACTCCTGGTCCCCGCACCGCCGCTGCTGCTTCTCCCTGCACATGGATGAAAACATCTGGTTTTGAGGGGGACCAGCCAAAGGCAGGCGGGAAAGGGGACAACCCCCCTAGCGTCACCCCGTCGGTGCGGGCACCAGAAGCGGGGTAAGTATATTCCATGGGGTGGGCCTGGCATATGGGGGGACATTTTATACTCTTGGAGAACCCCCTTATAGGGGCTGTCTCACTTCAGCAATTAGCATTTATTATGTAGAAGAATTTAATACAAGACACTTACTAATTTATTTATTAAGTTATTATCCATATTGCTTTCTAGATTAATTTTTCCATCACATTATACACGGCTCGTTTCCATGGTTATGACCACCCTGCAGTCCAGCAGCAGTGGTCGTGCTTGCACCAGCCTATGTGAGGTCCCATAATGTGATGTGAAGGAAGCAATATGAATAATAATGCATTAGTAGGTGGCTTGTATTAACTTCCTCTTCAAGATAACGGCCATTTACTGATGTGAGACAACCCCTTTAATAAAATTTTGTTAAAAATGGCGGCTTTGCAGTTGTTCCTTCTGTTCTCCCCACCAAAAATTCACTCAATAAATTATTTGCACTCCAATATCATGCCAATAAAAACGGCCAAGAAAGAAAGAAACAAGCACCCACGTGACTGTTTCAATTAAAAAAGTAAAAAACTATAGCTCTCAGAATAACTGTAACTTGTTATTTTTTACCACAAAATAAACGGCAAATAAATGTTTTCATTCTCCTCAAAAAGTTGGTCCGTGTAGTCTAAAACAGGCAAGATGGACGATGGTGGCTGATGGTTGAAGTTGGTTAGAGAATTAGAAATGTCTGACAGTCTAATAGCTGTTTCAGGGGGATAGAACGATCTGGCATTTTAAATTTTATCGTGCACGTTTACAGGAGAGATTGCATCAGTCGGCCAGTTTAGGAAATAACATCAGTGTCTCATCTGTGAAAGTGCAACCACTTCAACCCCCACTGAGCGGAAGAATAAGATGAGCAGCTCTTACAGTGCTCGTCCTGACCTGGGCCGTGTTCTGGTACTGCCACACAGATCTGTTCAAGTGAACTGGGCTATGTCACAGTTCCTACAACGTGTCTAGAATGGTGCTGCATAGGAAAAAGTCTGTCTCAGTCTATAATAGGAGCCCAGCTAAGGTGACTTGACATGTTACATGGCAATCTTGGTCACAACCAACGATCACTGAGAAGCAGCGCATCCATTGAAATGAACTAGGTCACAGTGCGACTCGCAAGTTGCTTCGACCCCAGAATTACAAAATCACAACGATCTTAGAATTTCGCTACACAGCGATTTTTGTTCTTGCGATGGGTATTGCAGCCAAGATTATCGTGTAGCCCCAACTAAAGACTAGCAACTAAAAGACCATGGCTGCTGCGTAATCACTGAGCACTTCTCACATGGATTGTGCAGTGTTGTTCTGATTTAGGCCTCATGCACACAGGCCCGCGTTGTGGACTGCAAATTGAGGTCTGAAATGCACGGACACCAACCATGTGCCCACCATCTGCGGCCCTGGACACATTTACTTGAATGGGTTCTGTGATCCGCATCCGACGGTCCACACTGCAAAAAAGTAGTGCATGCAAGATGTTCTGGTCATTCAGTAGTTAACTGCTCAGGTCTCTCTATGTTGTAAGAGTCTCCGTGGTTTTGTAAATGTGTATAGTGTCATTCTCATGAATAGAGGCCCATGCAGGGTCACAGACCAATAAATAGCAGAGCAGAAGTGCACTGTGCATCTTCACATGAATGATTAACCAGCCCGTATTGTAGAGGGCACCCAGCTGTGCACCCTTATCCCGCACAATCCACCCTATAACTACATAGTGCTGCCACCATACAGAATAGTCCTGTAGAAGGGCTGCAGAGAACATTGTTACTCTCCATGTCTCATGATGGCTTCTTACTGTGCTGTAACATCTCGTTCATGCAGGTACTACAGCTGGAGAATGGACCTACACACGGACATGTCTGTATTTGTGGCCATATATTTGTGCAGCAGCACAGATTTTTTTAACCTCCTTTTATTGTTGAAAGATACTTTATAATGTAGCTCCAAGTTAATTTACGAACAGAAGATCCAGTTTGATAGCCTGAATTATTTTCAGCAGCCAGTGTTTTATGAACAGATCGGAAAAACATAATGTTATGTATGTCTGAAGCTCAGAAAACCAATCTGATTTTTGGGATGACTGTGGGTATACCTTTAAAGAGTTGTCCAGGAATACATCATTTCTGACAGTTGCTAGCTGCCTGCCTCCCCTACTATAAGGATCATACACAGGGACGTAGCTATATGGGAACCAGGGGAAGGGTTTGCTTTGGAGCCCAAACTCAGAAGGGACCCACCCAAGAGGAGGACTATTGTCAGAGCTCCCTCAACAGTATTAGGGCTCATGCACACGGACGTTGCTCGGCCTGCATACGGCGGGTCCGCAATACACGGGCACTGGCGGTGTGCACCCCGCATCACTAATCGCGGACCCATTCACTCGAATCGGTCCGCAATCCCGGAGGTGCGGTGCGGAACAGAGGCATGGATCAAAAGCACTACGGAGTGCTTCCGTGGTGTTTCTCTCCGTGCCTCTGCCACTGTATAAGAGCTCATGCGCGGCCATTGTGCGGCGGGCGGGACGGATCAAGACGCATTTAACTTGAATGGGTCCGTGATCCGTCCACACCGCAAAAAAATAGAACATGTTTTTTTGCGGTGCGGACGGATCACGGACCCATTCAAGTTAAATGCGTCTTGATCCGTCCCACCCGCCGCACAATGGCCGCCCATGAGCCCTTATACAGTGAAAGTATATACATTTAGTAATAGGATGGAGCGGCTGCTGGGCATCATCTGAGAGAGAGATCTTGACTACTCACAAAAATGGGGATTGCACAAGAGTCGGTGGTAGTGAAGAAGTTGCTGGGGGGTTTGTTTTCTTTCCTTGGCATGGGCATGGTCTTCTGATCCTCCTCAGCCAACTGCTGGCTTCAGCAGTGACATGTCTCTTGTGTACACAAAGCTCTCAGTGTAGTTCTGTAGAGGCAAGGCAAGAGACTTCTGTTGTACACAGGAGTGGCGTAATCAGTGATTGTTAGTATTTCCAGTGTGTATACAGAGATAGCTGTCATACACAAAGTGCAATCAGGGGACAGCCTCAGAAGCCATGGAAAAGATCTGCATCTGACTGTGCACATCTAGGGTGGTTGGAGGTATGGTTTTTCCTCATGAGATAATTCCTCTGTGGATAAAAGTATGACCTATGAGCAATATCCCAATAGGAAGCTGATGGCAGGTATCTCGACGCTTTGTATAAATTGTCCACTATTTCCTTGAAAGTTAAATCTGGGAACTGTTGTGACCACTTGGATAAGTGGCAGCCAGTAGGGGATGTCGAGTAGTTTGAGATGGGCCAAAGGAAATGATAATACCGTGCTATTTTTCAGGTGTATCTTGTGTCGTCAAGTGTAGGTTAGCAACAAGATTTTGTGGCCAAAGTGTAAACTGCAGGATTTTAGGATTTAAATATATATAACATAAACATCAAAAAAAATACATGACAGGCAGCATTTTGTGGCAACTGCCTTTGGCAACATCACTAGAAGCTAGAAAGTGGTAAAAAAGTCACAGATGTTACAATAGACTAGTTGCCGTTTTAAGTTCCCTTCCAAGAACTGTGAGTCATTTGATTCTCCACTCTTTCATTTTTCATTATTCACCAGATTCCTTTTAATAGAGTTTTCTCCCATTAAACACTTTTTTAAAATCTGATAGATGATTGAAAGATGATAAGTAAAGGAGGTGTCCAGTTCCCATATGCGGCCACTTTGTCTCCTAAATGTGGAATTGTCACCATTGCTTTTGGAACAATGGGGTTCCCAGCTGTTGGACTATTCGAAATATTCTGATCGCTCAAATTCATTCATCTGATGTACAGTATATACACATATACATATATACAATACATATATATATGTATATACACACACACATTCTGAAAGAACTAGTTTTAATCTAAAGTTATCGGACTTACCCAGTGAGGCTGCTATCACGATTCTTACCACATGGAGGCAGCATTGAGCTGCAGTTGAGGTTACAGAAATCCTGCTGTCAGACTTCACAGAATCCTATTTAATTCATTAAAAAGAGATATTTCACTTTCTTTGATTAGTAACTGTAAAGTGACTAGTGGCTAATTAATGGTGCACTTAGATGAGTAGATAATCATTAAATTTGAGTGCTAATGACTTACGTTGGACAATAATCGTGTAGTGTAAATGTGTATAGTGAGTGAACGATTGTACTGAAAACACACGTTCTTTTTGTTACTTTTATGTTAGTTTGTAAAATCTTTTATGCAAACAAATAAATTAGCGTTTGTTGTTGAATTTTGGTAATGTAAAGGAACATGGTGTGGAGGGGTTGTCTCATGTAAGTAATTGGCATTTATCATGTAGAGAAAGTTAATACAAGCCACTAGAGATGAGCGAGCATGCTCGGCCGAGCGTACTCGGCCGAGCGTACTCGGGAGCAATTTTCGAGTAGTAGTACACATTTTATAATCTGTACGCTAATGCATACGCATCTTCTAATCTGTACACTAATGCGTACGCATCTTATAAATTTGTACGCTAATGCGTACAAATTACAAGATGCGTACGCATTAGCGCACGGATTAGAAGATGCGTACGCTACTACTCGAAAATTGCTCCCGAGTACGCTCGGCCGAGCATGCTCGCTCATCTCTACTCGTTTCCATGGTTACATACCACCCTGCAATCCATCAGTGGTGGTCGTCCTTGCACAATACAGGAAAAAGCACTAGAATATGTGCGCTCCCATGTTCACAGCCACCAGAGAGGCTGACAATTTTTCCTATAATGTGCAAGCACAACCACCACTGATGGATTTCAGGGTGGTCTGTAACCATGGAAACGAGACGTGTATAATGTGATGGAAAAATGATTCCAGCCAGTAAAGGAAGCAATATGGACAATCACAATACATTAGTAAGTGGCTTGTATTAACTTTCTCTACATGATAAATGCAACTTACTGAAGTGAGACAACCCCTTTAACGATGTAAAACAGGGGATATTTATATGAATCGTGGCTGTCTAAATACAGTGAACGCACCTTGATTTCATGTGAATGAATTTTTACACAATAATCTTTGCATGGAAGCGCTCCTCTTCCCCATGCTTTCTATGTGCCCTATGTATTTGGCATAAAGATTCTTTGCAAATGGTGTTGTTCTTACTCCCTTCCACCTCTTTTATACACTCACACTGAAGAGCATTAGAGCGGCTCAGACTTGGTAATATCAGGCTTCGCAATCGCAAATTCTGTCAAAAATGGATCATGCTGTAGCTTGGGACTTCTTTACCTACATGAAGTGCTCAGTGAAATGACACAGCAGTAAATGGCAATGTATTATTTAGCCATTACTCCATACGAAAAGTATGCAGATTAGGTTATACCAGCCAAACCAGAGTTTTGAGAAAGAGAAACAGTACACATCACCCCCCCCTTCCAGAACTTCATCTAAAAGTCATATCGTGTAGCAAGTACCCTGTATAGTACTGATAAGGGGCAAGAACCCTCAAATAGTGCTACCTACAGGTGAGTGTCTCTGGTTTGGCTGGCATGAACAAATTTGCATACCACATGAAGTACTGAAATGTAACATTTTGGTGGTTCTGCTAGACTTCCTGCCAAGATCATGACCTTTAAGGGCTCATTTTCAGTTTCCGTATGAATAATTAAAGTGGAGATAATCGTGAGCTCTTCCTGCGAACACTTGTTCCCAACAGTCTGTCCGTCTAAATGTGCCGCCAATCACCCAATAAACCAGGCATCCCCAAACTGCGGCCCTCCATCTGTTGTAAAACTACAACTTCCACCATGCCCTGCTGTTGGCAGATAGCTGTAGGCTGTCCAGGCATGCTGGGAGTTGTAGTTTTGCAACATCTGGAGAGCCGCAGTTTGGGGATGCCTGCAATAAACGAACGAAATAATCGTTCACTGCGTTATCCTGTCATTTGTGCAGGCCCCACCAATCATCATTTATGGGCAGCAGATCGTGTGGTCTAAACAGTCATCCGCTGCTCAGAAACAATGATTCTGTATGAGGACGAGCGATCGAAATATCAATACCTCATCCTCATACTGTGAAGGTGATCACTGCATGTAAATGCGTGGTCTCCTTCATTGAACGAGCAACCAACTGATCAACTTTCTGATAAAACCCACCTGTACTCTTTACCTGAGATATTGTACGTTTCAGCAGGGCACAATTTCATTTTGGTGCCTCACTTTCCATGAAAGTGACAAAAAAAGAACAGTGGATTTTTATATTTTGAGATTGAGAAATCAGCTCAGGCTAATCTCCATTTGTTTAATAGTGTTCTGGTAAATGATTATACTGTACAGTAACAATGCATCAGTATTTTCCTGCTCCCACACAAGCCATATACATTTGTTTAACACATGGCTAGCTTCTCCTGATCTTTGTCGTCTTCGCAGTGGCAGCCTACCAAATGACTGCATTAATAACATTATTCTTTGCTTTAGCATGCTCTAGTTAGCAGACATTATTAATGCTTCCCCTCTTACACTTTGAAGTTTACAAACAGCTTGAAATAGTGTATCTTCCATCTCCCACACAGGATACATCTCATCGTGTATTGAAGCGCACACCTCTGCATCCTACATGGAAACATGCTTCACATGTCTTCATTACAGTAAAGGGGTCCCATATAATACATCTGGCTAGTCTGATAGTCTGGCTACTATGTGCTATTATGCCCATCAAAGCAGGTTGTAAGGCAGTGGACCCTATACATTACATTACAGCATCTGATTCCTATAAAGGGTTAAAGCAGCATCTGCTTTACAATACCCAGGATGGTGCCATACTCTAATGCCAGCGTACTTGACAACGGTGGCTGGGGGCAAGTTGTTGATTGACAGGCCTATCCACGTCTATGTTCCTTGCAAAAGTAGTGTACGCCATCCCCCAGTGCCCACTGCTTTAACATTTTATGGCCATCATAGTTATTGAAAGTGTTCCCATACTGTTGTGGATCACATCTCTACTAGTATTCTGTATGACATCTCAAAGGGTCCACCTTTCAAACTGTTCTGGATCTGAAGATTGGAAGCTTAATACAATTGAATCATCCCCACATTATAGTTTTTAATACAGGACTATCGTGTTTCTTTTCAGCTTTCTTTCAACTCTGAATCTAAAATAAAATTTGCAGAGATGAATAGTTAACACTAAATTTCCAAATAAAAACACAGAACTAACACTGGCGCTAGTGATAACGGCTCCCTTCCTATGTAGGCTGCAGTCACTACGGTGTCACTACACTTCCACCGCCAATAAAGGAAACAACCAAAAATACTCTATAAGACTGCGCACTAAACTGCAAGATAACTTGCCATGTGTATCTAGTTCCAAAACAGTCAACAAAGTGAAACGCTGCTACGCCAGGCTCCAGTATTACCTTATAAGCCGATGAGCTTGCCTCCACTCTGAGATCCTGTATCGCTCGATAACTGGCTAGTTGAATAGGAGTATTCTATTCACCGAATATTCTGTTCGCAGAACAGGCCGAACTGGATGGACAGATGTATTTTTTTGGCCTTATAAACTATATGTTACTATGTAGATCGCGCTCTGGCCGGTAGCGCTATCACACTAATGCGAATGTTTGCAGCACGCGCTCACACAGAGCAGCAGGTGACGTCACCGTTTAGCTACGGGTACTCAGGAAAGTCTGAATACTCTCCTGAGTACCCGTAGCTAAACGGTGACGTCACCTGCTGCTCTGTGTGAGCGCGTGCTGCAAACATTCGCATTAGTGTGATAGCCCTACCGGCCGGAGCGCAATCTGCGAACAGAATATTCGGCGAATAGAATACTCCTATTCAACTAGCCAGTTATCGAGCGATACAGGATCTCAGAGTGGAGGCAAGCTCATCGGCTTATAAGGTAAGCAGCGTTTCACTTTGTTGACTGTTTTGGAACTAGATACACATGGCAAGTTATCTTGCACTTTAGTGCGCAGTCTTATAGAGTATTTTTAGTTAACACTAAATACTGGATTCGATCCCATCAGGGGAGTGCAGAAAAACTTTCTCCCAAGGATCTCTCCAATGACGGGATGCAGTCCAGTTTTTTAAGCCTGTTGGAATAAAGTTTGATATATCTGCCGTTCTGATATTATAGTCTTATTATAGGTGCGCGTTCTATACCAAATAAAATGGTAAATTTAAAAGGTATATTTCAGGACTAATATTGACCTACCCTTCAAGTGACTGGGGCTTCCTGTTCACTACACATTCCTATGAATCGTGGCTCCTACAATCAGTTGAATGGCGGGGGTGCTGGGAACAAAACCTCTGCTGATCTGATATTAATGACCTACACTAAGGATTGGTTATCAAAGTCCTGGAATATGCTTTAAGGTCCCCTCATACCTAATTTTAGGTATTATATTCTTCTCTGAACACAGTCTTAGGGGTCTACATATACATTTAATCAACATAAAGGCCCAGATTTAGACTTGCACCAGATTTATCACAGAGGCTCAGGCTGGATGATAAATGGTGTAGGTATAGACTCTTTTCTCTGACTCTATACCAACTATTGGATGGCTTATTTTGAGGCAAATTTTCCCCCAGAATTCTAGCACAATTTTAGTGCAAAATGGTGTATCTTAGACCCGCCCCTTTATCGTGAAGCACAGCCCATTTCCACTAAGCTCCACTTCCTTGTCTGGCATGTTGGAAAAAAGTGTGGAATCCTTAGATGCACCAACTTGCATCACTTTTTAGACAGAATTTTAGTGCAGGCACATTAGTAAATGTGGATCAAAGGTAATGCATAGTTTTTTTTAAAATATAATTTATGCGTTATAGTTGGTAATCTAGTCTACAGCTAAATTAAGTTTTTATATATACAGCAATCTGATGCTTGATAAACTGTCTCACTGTTATTAGCCATGGCACTAGCACATTTCCATAATCAGAAGATGTACACCTTTGTTAATATCAACCTCATGATATGTGGTCGTGGCAGCTCCCAGTCACTTTGTGGTTGTCTCATGTTATCAGCCTGATACCATGATGCTATAATGAAAGTACTTGCATGTCTCTCTCCTGAGGAAAGCCTGCTTCTGGTGACTGAGTCTTGGCAGGCACCAGATGTAACTTGAGGGATGCGAGGCAGATGGCCAGGAAATGTCCAAGTGGTTTGAATTGTGGCTAAGATTCATTTTTTCAGCATGAAAACACAGGAACAGTATTGGTTCATTATGTATCACATAGCACTGCTACAAGTTCATAGCTGGCCAGCATCTATTTTATTCAAAGAAACCCGGCAACATAAAATAACATGTTATGTCAGCAGTGCTGGTACACTGAGGCGAATAAGATGCTCACCAAAGTTGATGCGCTTTATTAAAACAGAAAGGATTCCTGGAAGCCTTGTAAACTTTAAAGGAAATATATATTCGGAAAATGACATATTATTTAAAACCATTTTGTTATACACATATTTATAGTCCTTGATATTTAAAAAAAAAATCTTGAACCATTCCCATTTTTACACTGGCCAGTACTGTGAACGCTAGACAGACACTTCATGGTTTCTGCAGCTCACATGTTAGCTTTGCTGTGTAGACTGGGATAGCGTCAGCAGAGGATGAGGGGTTCACGAATAGATGATTGGTACGATTGAGCGACAAACGAGTCATTTCTTGGTGTAGTGAAGATTTCTACAATGACCCATTAGACATGCCAATTATCATTCACAAAATTGTAATTTTGATCGCATATTCCATTGTTTGTAAAGCAGACGGTTGCATTTATACAAGTGTAATTGTAATCGTGCGTGCAGTGAACAGTTCCTGTTTATACGTATGAAATCATTAATGTCAATGATCGAACCAACGAGAGATCTACCGATTGTCGCTCTATAGTTCATTGCTTTTACACTGCTCGATAATCTTGCAGTTTTGCTTGATTTAACGATTAGTTAAAGTCTAAACACGGAGCTGCTGCCGGAAACAATAAATCTGTATGGGGTAAATGACTGAAGTAGCGATCTCTCACCCTCATACACAGGAGATGATTGCTGCATGTAGATGTAAATGCTGTTATGACCTCCATTTACAATCAGCCAGCTATCGGTAAAGTTCAAAATGTGGGTATACGACTTTGAAAAAGTCATTGTGACTAAATTTAGGCACAAATGCATTTCTTCATCTCCCTCGCTGCTTTCCAATAATGGGGTGGAGCCAATGGCATAAATGATGACTGAAATCAATGCCGGCTATGAACTGGCATAGATTTCATTCTAGGTGCACAGATTGCAGGAGCATATGCCTAATTTATGATGAGGTGTGCGCCCTCCCGCTATGCAGGGGTTAACAAGACCAGAGCAGTACATGCCATCTTTGATAAATGACTCTTATTAGCTCATTTTTACATACTTACGTCTAATTAATCAAGCTACCAATAAACACATGAGAATTTAATTTGAGACATTAGATCTAGCACTAGGATAAAACTCAGATATGGGCATTATATGCATGTGGTCATAGTACAGTGGTCCCTCAAGATACAATATTAATTGGTTCCAAGACGACCATTGTATGTTGAAACCATTGTAACTTGAGTAATCGGTTCCAAAACCCAAAAATGTCATCCAAGATAAGAGAAAATGAAGATTTAAGAAAGATAAGCAGATAACTAAGACAGATAAAACAAGTCCCTACATATAACAGTCAGGAATAGCTGCTAACTAGTAACTAATCCAGATATTTTACCAGAGAAGTGGCCTTGATTGGGGCTGAGGCTGAGACATTGTATGTTGAGTCTGGTTTTAAACAATCACTAGTAGAGGTGCACTGCGGCGGTAATGCAATTGACAATATATGGCTAAACCCTCACACTGATGTTAAAATGAGACTTTCGCCAATATATTCTTATATCAAGAACATACCGGAGCCCGAGCACCACGTCAAGGTATCTGAGTGGCTCGGGACCTAACGCTAACCTACCTAACCGTATGGGCAATTGCGGAAGGAGCGTATAGGCCGACACACAGCAACCTACTCCTAGTTACCTCCAGCGTGAGATCACACATACAATGGGAGGAGGGAGGAGACTATGAGCCCCACCTTACCAATGAATCATGTGACTCAGGCTGCACAGGTGCACCAGAATGTTACCATAAGATGTAAGTAATGGTACAT
Source organism: Rhinella marina (assembly GCA_900303285.1). Taxonomy (NCBI): domain Eukaryota; kingdom Metazoa; phylum Chordata; class Amphibia; order Anura; family Bufonidae; genus Rhinella; species Rhinella marina. The sequence goes on along the minus strand of ONZH01007079.1, from coordinate 469,877 downwards.
TCAGACCTGGAGTTGCCACACCTCCAGGTGTAAATATTCAAATGCAATCACAGAAAAAAACGTGGTCTAAAATGGCAGAAAATTGCTCAGACCCCATATGCTGTTGCGCATATCAAACCGGGGGAGCAATTCCTGCACATGTGGTCCGTTCCTAACAGCAATCCACAGCAAAATGCATACAATGGAGGATGCCTTTTCTGTGATTGAGTCTGGTTTTAACTGACCATTGTATGTTGAAAATATTGTATCCTGAGGACATAGTATCTTGAGGGATCACTGTATTTGAACTGCATACATGCCGAATTTTAGCAATATAATATTGTGTCTGGAATTGGCTCCTGGTTTCAGGATATGTTTGAGCCCAGAGCTCAAATATTTTATGCTATTCGAGATGTTTATCAGCAGATTCACAACATTTAGGCCTCATGCACATGGCTGTATGTTCAGTCCGCATCTGATCCGCATTTTTTGTGGATCGGATGCAGACCCGTTCACTTCAATGGGGCCACAAAAAAGGAGGACAGAGCACTGTGTATCGTCCTCATCCAAAGGTCTGTTCCGTGGCCCCGCAGGAAAGATAGAACATGTCTTACTCTTGTCCGTTTTGTGAACAAGGATAGGACATTTCAGTAAAAAAAAAATCAATAAATTGTCGGCATGCACACAGCAGGTGTCCGTGTTTTACAGATCCGCGATTTGTGGACCGCAAAACAGATACTGTCTTCTGCACGAGCCTTATAAATTAAATCTAAGAGATAATTCAGATTAATGACCATTTTTACACATTGCCAAAACCTGTCCTTACAACACTATTCCTACATCTGCCCCTTTGTGTACGCACATCTATTAATCCCATCAACCCTATCGGGTTAATGAATAGCTTTCTTTGATCACAGGTTAATTTAATTATTTACGGGGGGGAAAAAGAGAAAGTGCCAGCAGCAGTAGATGATCTGATGCTCGCGAATATCAAGAGGAATAAAGGGAAAAATCAAACATTTCAAGCATGTAGAGTAATCGTATTATTAACAGTGCACCTAGCAATTGTGCTGCACCTGGCAGATGATGTGTGCGTTTCATAATGAGCGCTGCGCGATCCTCAAAGCAACTCTTAGCTAATCATTTGCCCTCAAATACAATAACATAGTGATCCTATAATCAAATAGCAAATCCTGTGCGGAATGCGCTGGCGGCTTAACACTGTCACTGCCAGAAAGGCTTCCTACACAAAACCATAGGTATGTGCTCCATAGCTCCCCAGCCATGAAAGGACTGTACCCACAACCAAAATAAGCGCAGCGCCTCTTTATGAAAGCACAGAATACAAAGGACCCTTTTTCGCGGAAAGTAAACAGCTTCAGGGTCTTTCATCCAAAATAATTTTCCAACCTCTCCCCCCCCCAGTGCAATTTAATGCAATTAAGTAGTCCATAAAGGAATGTTGCCTTATACTGTAAAGGTAATGGTTGATATTAACCACGTTGATTTATTGCTATTTTTCCTGTAATACTGAGCGCAGCTATTGGACATTCCTTCATGCACATCAGACGGCCGCTGGCAGCCCTGCTCTTATCCCTGTAAAATCTATTACATTGCAGCTTGGCTTGCTTAAAAATGATTCTACGGGCAGAAATTTATTTATGGTGTGTGCGGCCACCTTAATATTGGTGGCAAGATAGATGCTCTTATAGCTTGCCAAATTACAAAACTGAAATACTAAACCTGAAGACACCATGACTACAATATGTTTTTCAGTAGAAGGTATCTTCAGATTAACAATGCGGCTATATGGTTGTCTAACCTAGTAAAATGTTAACTGTGCCCCCTGCCGATCTTTTATTACTTGTAATAAACACTTCTGTGCATTGAAAGAAAATGTCTAGGCCGCTGGTAATAAATTTAACATAGTTCAACGTGAATGCCATAAAATTGTGCAGATTGTGTGTCCTATAATTATATGATTGATTTCACAGGGGGAAATTACAGCAGTCCAAACCCACCTAAAGAGAGTGATATTGCGTCGAGCTGGCCAAAGACGCAAGGATGAGGCATCCCAAGGACCTCCTATTTACTTTTCATTGGGAAGGGACCACAAATGTGTTGGTGTTTCAACTTTTAGGAGCAGGACTTAAATATTGTATGAGAACAAATTGGTTTGCTTTACTTTGAAACAAACCGCAACCATTATCTGTAGCGCCATTACAAGAGAGACAGCATCTTCCATCATAACTATAGCACATAAATAAACATAGTTAGCACAGCGCCATCTACTGTCGGGTCAGCATAGTTCCTCCAGCACATGAATGAGGCTGAGCTGTGCCTTGGCCACATAACTGATGCTAGTGACGTCACTTGCCTAGGGTAAGCAGTGAGAAGGCCACGGTACTAACAGTAGCGCTGGGTCTTACTCAAACAATTTATAGACAGGGATCCCAGGTGTCAAACCCTCTCTGATCAAACGTATCCATTTTGATTTTGCACATCAGGATGCATTCATTCCGTTAGGATGCGGTTGTATGAAATCGAAACGGAAAAAAATGGATCCGTCACTAAGTACCTTATTTTTCGCTTTATAAGATGCATTCCCCCCCCCCCCAAAAGTAGGAGGAAAATGGCCGTGCGTCCTATAAAGCGAATATTCCATTATGGAAGTGCTCACTAGTATACATTAGGTGGCGGAACCGGGGCTGAAGCGCTTCAAGCGCTTCTGATACTTACCCTCCCTGTTCTTCTTGCTGGGGCTGGCTCTGCACTGTCCTGACCCCGTACAGCATCAGGACGTAGTGCGCGCACTATGACCTGACGCTGCATGCAGTCACGTGACAGTGTAGCGCCGACCGGAGAAGACAGGGGAGCGCAACTTCTGCCGGAGATGAAGATGAGCCGCGGTGCAGGAGAGGTAAGAAGAGTTTTTTATTTTAGTCTGATGAGGGTCTGAAAGGGCTGATGGGGGTCTGAAATGGATGATCTGAGGTGTGATAGGGGTCTGAAAGGGCTGATCTGAGGTGTGATGGGGGTCTGAAAGGGCTGATCTGATGGGGGTCTGAAAGGGCTGATGGGGGTCTGAAAGGGCTGATGGGGGTCTGAAAGGGCTGATCTGAGGTGTGATGGGGGTCTGAAAGGGCTGATCTGAGGTGTGATAGGGGTCTGAAAGGGCTGATGGGGGTCTGAAAGGGCTGATCTGAGGTCTGATGGGGGTCTGAAAGGGCTGATCTGAGGTGTGATGGGGGTCTGAAAGGGCTGATCTGAGGTGTGATAGGGGTCTGAAAGGGCTGATGGGGGTCTGAAAGGGCTGATCTGAGGTCTGATGGGAGTCTGAAAGGGCTGATCTGAGGTCTGATGGGAGTCTGAAAGGGCTGGTCTGAGGTCTGATGGGAGTCTGAAAGGGCTGATCTGAGGTCTGATGGGGGTCTGAAAGGGCTGATGGGGGTCTGAAAGGGCTGATCTGAGGTCTGATGGGAGTCTGAAAGGGCTGGTCTGAGGTCTGATGGGGGTCTGACATGGAAGGCTGATATAGGGGTCTGATGAAAAATATGTTTTTCTTATTTTCCTACTCTAAAATCTGGGGTGCGTCTTATAAAGTAAAAAATACAGTACATTGAAAGTCAATGGGTGATGGATCCGTTTTTTTAAGCTCCTAAAAAACTGATCCGTCACCATTGACTTACATTGTTTTCAGTGCCATATCTTTTTTTTTTCCTGTTTTTATGACCAGACACAAAACCACAGCTTGCAGCGGTTTTGTGTCCGGTCACAAAAAGGAATGCTGGTGGAACGGAAGACATACTGATGCCTTCTGAACAGATCTCTTTCCATTCTGAATGCATGTGGCCTAAATGGAAACGTTTTTTCCGGAAAATACCGGAAAACAACAACGCAAGTGTGAAAGTAGCATTAAAGGACATCTGTCAGCAGATTTGTACCTGTGAAACTGTCTGACCTGTTACATGTGCACTTGGCAGCCATGCAGTTTAATAGTGACTTGCCTGGCCCTGTAAATCGAAGTGGGCGCGGCAATTGCAGAGAGAGCAGAGCCTCTAGGTGTAATAGCAACGCCCCAGTTGCTCCTAGAGGCTCATTTGCATATATTTAAACATCATTTTTCGCAGCAATGCGGGCACATATGAACATGGGACCAACACAGATGTCTTCAGCTGCCAAGTGCACATGTAACAGGTCAGTCAGTTTCATAGGTACAAATCTGCTGACTGCACTGTAAAGACTGTGGCCTTTGGGGACATTTAATTATTGCATTCTACTAATTTTGAGCTAAAGTCAATATTTCACTTGGTCTTTATTAAAAAAAAAAAAAAAAAAATCCTCAGTTTTTCCTCTACAGTATTCTCTTTCAGTGCATCTGCAGACTGTTTCTTCTCATTGAATCAATCAGAAGGATGCTCTGACAGCTCAACATGTTACCTTTATCTCTACTTCCCTGACAGCCCATACATACTCATTTAAAGGGGTTGTGTCACCTCAGCAAGTGGCATTTATTATATAGACAAAGTGAATACAAGGCACTTACTAATGTATTGTGATTGTCCATATTACTTCCTTTGCTGGTTTGATTCATTTTTCCATCACATTATACACTGCTCGTATCCATGGTTACAAGCACCCTGCAATCCTTCACCCTATATAAAAAAGTGCTGGTCTCTCTGGTGGCCGGGACCTAGGCTAGTGCTTTTTCCTATAGTATGCAAGCATGGCCACTGCTGATGGATTGTAGGGTGGTTGTAACCATGGAAACGAGCCGTGTATAATATGATGGAAAAATGAATCCAGCCAGCAAAAGTAGACAATATGGACAATCACAATACATTAGTAAGTGCCTTGTACTACTATTTGCTGAAGTGAGACAACCCCTTTAAGCTAAATTTTGCTTTCTGATGGATTCACTGAGAAGGTGAAACAATAGTCTGCAGACACACTGAAACTGAGAAGAAAAAAAGCTGTTGAAAATGTTTGATCCAATTGAAGAATGATTTTAGCTAAAAAATTAATTGAATACAATAACAAAATATTGTCCACAAAAGTGTCCCGAACCTTTAAAGGGAATCTGTCAGCTCTGAAACACCCTCCAAACTAGAGTAAGCGGTGTATAGTGTAAGTGACGTCGAGTCTGGTTATATAATTTTTTATCTTCATCCTCACTTCCATTCTGACGCTGTGCTCCCACAAACCTGCAGTAAAATGCACTCAGTGGACTGCGGTGCTCACTCACATAATGGAGAGGACTCAAAGAAGAGTCCAGTGAGTGCATTTTACTGCAAGTTTGTGGGAGCACAGCGTCAGAATGGAAGTGAGTATGAAGATAAAACTTACATATTCGGATTCAGCATCACTTACACTATACATCACTTACTCTAGTTCAGGGGGTGTTTCGGAGATGACAGGTTCCCTTTAAAGACCATTTGACTGCAGGTTGAGTGGTTATCTATGAGGGATTTCTATATAGGACTCTTGTGATCTGTTGTCACAAGTTATTAAGCAGGAATCTGCCGTAGATTTGTAGCTTCGAGAAGAGGTGAAGCCAAGTGACCCACAATTGAGTATGCATTATTTTTTGTTAGCACTCATAATCCAATGCCCACATCAGATTGAAATGAAGAAAAATGAAAAATGAAGAAAATTACATTTTTATTCTATTTTGAGCAATGCAAAATTCTGTTATTACTCTCTCTAGAAAGCTTACAAAACAGCTTGAAGACCTTTTTGTTTTGGTCCGAGGGCTGTGCTATGTCAGAGAGGGTGTCCGTTGTGTAGGGTATTTTCCCAGTGTATTTACAAGCACAGATGGGGATACAGAATTTATGGAATGTGCTCCTTCATAAACACAACTTAAAGAAAGATTATTTTGTTAATAGAGCTGTACTGAATAGGCAGCCTCTGCTTGCAATGGGCAAGAAGCCAAGCTATAATCACAAGGATTCTTCTGAGGAATTTTCTACTTTTGGAAGCTATAAGAGCTATGCTGCCCTCACCCCAGTGGTTGTGATTCTGATGATTTCTGGCCATTGCATTAAAACAAATGTAATTAATAAGAAAACAAGTAATGTTTGATGACCTGAATGATTGAGTAAGCAGTATCTGATCATAACAGTCTCCTAAGATTGCTAATTGTAAATTATGTCAAAGCATCAAATACTTTTGGTAATTTTTAAATTGCATCATATGCACATTGCAATTTAAAATGGTTCATGTAAGTGCAGTAAAAGGCATATACTGGTTCTTCCACTTTTTGAAGTACCACATCTTATTAATTTTTATTATTTTTTTCAGATAAATACACACTTAAATACACAATCAATATACTGTAATTCAAACAGGACAACAACACACATATATTAGTAGCCCTGAGATACCGTTACTTTATACCTATCCTAACTCCCCTTATTAACCCTCTTTATATGTCTGATCATTTTACTATAAATTATATATATATATATATATATATATATATATATATATACATACATATTCACACAAACTTAGAAAAATGGATTGGTAGAAATGAAGCCATACAAATGAGCAAAGTGAAATTAATAGTTACTTTTAGTTTAGTCTAGCTGTATGTACCAATTTTTCTCCTAAAATAATTTTTCCCTTTTTAAAACGTTCATTATTATTTTTGACTTAAAGAGAGTCTGTCACCTCATTTTTGCCAATATAACTAACAAAATAGAAGATTGCAAACGCTTTCCAAGCATACCTGTGTTACTTGTGTTTGTATTCCATGTGCAGGAAAAGCACTTTTATTCTGCTGGAAAACAGCTACCAAGTGCCCATCTGAAACTGAAAGTAAAAACAGCTTTCTCTCCCGACTCGATTTCTAACGACTATATCTTCTGATATACTGGATATAATGCTGTGATTCTGGTATCATTTGAAAGGTTGGAATGCCAGCTTTCAAACAAAGCCCATATTTCTAGCTGGTACCAATCCTAAAATACGAGCAGCTAAAGCATTCCTCCCCTCTTCAGTCTGGTTTGCTTTAGGTACTTGCAGCAGCAGAGCTGGGCTCTTGGGAGCTGTTTTCCAGCAGAATAAAAGTGCTTTTCCTAGACATGGAATAAAGGCACAAAGTGCACACAGGTATGTCTGGGATGTGTATGCAATCTTCTGTGGTACAGTGCTCTTAGATATATTGGTGAAAAAGAGGTGAAAGACTCCCCTTAAACCTAAATCATTGAAAGGTTACAATTTTGCAATTTGTAACAATTTATTTTGCCTAGGTTCTCCCTTTAGGGTAAATGCACACGATCAGGATTTATCTGCGGACAATCCGCACTGAAATCCGCAGGTGTTCTCAGTGAAATTCGTGCGGTAAATCCGCACCAATTGGTGCGTCTTTGCATGCAGATTTTTTTCCCTTACCTCTATAGACAAGAAACACCCTCTTTTACATAATTTCCTGTGACTTAATATTGTCCCACCCTTCTTCGTCTCCATACTCCATTTTGAGTACCATTGAAAAGCACATTGTCATATGTCAGAGTGAAAAATGGATACAAATACAAAGGTTCTCCTCGCATTATGATGTAATTTCCCCTTCCTGTGTCGTACAGATGTAGCAGCATCAGTGTTTTCGCATAGCATTCTCATTAGCATGCAGATGCGTACTCTATTTGCGATATTCATGCGGATCTGCATCAAAAACCGCACTGTGTGCGTACATCACGCGGATTTTATGGTCCCCATTGAAGTGAATGGAGAAAATCCGCATAAATTCCGGACAGGAAAAATAAAATAAATTGACATGCTGCGGATTGTAAAATCCGCACTAAAAAAATCTGCATCGTGTGCATTGAGAATTTCAAATTGTCATAGAATATAATGTACATGACCTACGGATCCTGATCGTGTGCATTTACCCTTAGCATACCTAGAATTATGTTCAGGTTTCCTTAAAGTTGACCATCATCAAGTGTTTCCCTTCAGTTCCAGACAAGTATATTATGTGCTATACAACATTTCAATTTATGTTGCATATTTGTCAATTCAAAGGGCAGCATGGTGGCTCAGTGGTTAGCATTGGTACCTTGCAGGACTGGGATACTAGATTTAAATCTGACCAAGGGCAATGTCTGCATAGAGTTTGTATGTTCTCCCCATGTTTGCGTAGGTTATCTCCGGGGACTCCGGTTTCCTTCCACACTACAAGGACATACTGATAGGGAAGTTAGACTGTGAGCTCTATTGGGGACAGCGGAATATGTCAGCGCTGGGTAAAATAAAATGTATGTCCTATAGATGTCATTCAAGAAAAGACCTCCATTATGGAGCAGCTATCCCCTGTATTTTGTTCTTGTCTTATTGTTCTCCCAGGTTTCTGTTTTTATCATTTATTTTTGTATAATGTTTGGTGTGCTGTTTAATATTTTGTTGCATAGGAATCTTAAAAGTCGGATATTGTCTTTAGAATATATGTAAAATCAGCTGACAGGAGAGGTTCCTATGTTGAAAGGCTAATGACTGGTACACACTTGTGTCACATGATGGATAATGTAACCTGCAACTTGACTTTTTTTTACAAAAAGATTAGTTTAACCAACAATGTGACAGCATTGTCACTGCCTATATATATATTTTTTTTAAATTAAATTGTTCATTGTTTCCATGATAATTTTGTCTCTTTTAGAGAATTGTCCTGAGAATTTGACATTTGAAAGCGAATGTAACTTTAAATATTATCTATCTACACTTCACGATGAAATAGCAACACTAAGAAGGACAAGTCGTAAGGTTATGCAGTTTGAGGGAGTAGTGGGTGTCGTTAAGATCTGCAGATGATCAAATTTTCAGACACCTAGCTCCAATCTGTGGCATGTGGGACAAAAGCCAGGTTGAAAGTAAAGATGTTTTTTTCGCAACATGAAACCTCAAAAATCAGATCAGTTCATATGAGATGATTCTGCAATGCCTCCTGTTTGTCAACAAGCTAGCTATCGCCACTTGTCACAAACAATTTGTCTAGGCCGAGATGTCAGCACTGTCCATTGTTGCGTCTCCTGGTGTTTGAGAGAACGACGACGAACTGAAATTACATCAAAAGTTGCACAGAGACAGAATAATAGAATGGGGCATTGCAATCCATTCTGTACTGCAAGTGAAATTGGACAACGCATCCTAAGACTAGGGCAGCAAACAGTGTCTACACAAACCAAAAGAAGGCATTTGCATTTGGTCTACAAGCCAGATGTCTAGCTACAGGTGTTCCATTGATCTCACTCCACTGCTCTCAAAGGTTATCATGGTGCACTACAGAACAGCAATGGAGGATGTAATGGAGGTCTGTCCTCTTCCAAGATGAGTCCCACTTTCGTCTAGGATGTAATAATATCCAGAGATTGGTCTGGAGATCACATGGACCATGTCATGAAGAGACCTTCACAAGGCAACATGACACAGGGCCTTCTCCTTGCATTGTGCTGTGGATTGGCATAATGTATGGTACCCGGTCTGGTCTTCATGTCAGGTACACTAACAGCTCAGCGTTACGTTGATTTAGTCATGGAACCAGCGGTACAGCCATTTCTCCAAAGTGTCCAAGGAGCCGTTCTTTAACAGAACAATTCCAGGCCACATGTTGCTTATGCTACTGTGAGCAGCCTGTGTGGCCTAAACATGCTACCATGGCCTGCAGTATCTCTGGACTTGTATCCCATCAAGCACATTTGGGACATCCCTGCAAAGCGAGCTGCCAGCAGTGTATCTTGATTTGTGTGTCCAAGTGCATTCAGTGTGGCAGAACATTCCTGTCACGTCCGTGTGTGGGAGGGAGACACCACACCGGACGAAGAAGGAGAAGGAACAAGGCCTAAAAGCTAGGGAAGGAAAAGGACACCTCATATTCAAATCCCTAGTCACAGTCTTGACTGGCTATCAGTATGAACAGACCCCAAAGGTAGTTGAGTTCATACACAGAAGTACCTAGAGTCTTGTCACATCCTATAAGACCCTGGCGATAATGACAGGACTGAGACTACCTGTTCCTCCAGGAATGAAGGACGGACAGGAGTCTCCCTCAGGCCTACAACAAAGAACAGGGGAAAACAACATACAGATAAACAAAACCATATGCAAAACGGAAAGGAAACCCTTAACTTTCCAGTAGCAACAGCAGCAATGGGATCTCAGCCAAGAACCAAACATCAGCAGACCAAAGACACAACTAAAGCTATAAACCGCACAGGATTGTGAGAGAAGCAACTATAAATAAAGAAACTTAAGTGAACAAAATAGCAAGACCTGGTAGTAAGAGGTGTGGCCAGTATCAGAAACAACCCAGCCATCTAATGATCCACAAGAAACCTGTCAGATCAAAGCACGTGTTGCCAATCTCACAGATTTCCTCTCACCCACTGTTGCAGGAACGTCCATATGTCTCAGTACGTCGGTGACAATTCCTGAGACATCCATTAATACCTTAGTTGATAGCATGCAAAGTGCATGTATTTCTGCGCATGGCACTCATACTCAATATTGAGTAATTTGAGATGTTTTGAATATTTTGTTTCCATTTTTTTACCATTTTCATATCATTAAAACATCTGTTGACCCCGTGATTTCCATAATTCCACAACTTTTACTTCTTGGTGTTGCTATTTTAGGCTACTTTCACACTGGTGGCAGGCCTGATCCGGCAGGTGAAGGGTGCTGCGGATCAGGCCTGCCGCAGTGACATGTGTGGAGCCGGAACCGCGCTCCGGCCCCACACATGTCACACAGTACATACATACACAAACAAACACACATACATACTTACATGCTCCCCGGCAGGTCTTCGGAGCGTCAGAGGGACAGGACGGCTCACACAGGTCACCATTCCCCACAGCGCCCTCTGCTGGGCGCCTGGTGGAATCGTCATCAGATGACGATTCCACCAGGCGCCCAGCAGAGGGCACTGTGGGGAATCGTCACCTGTGTGAGCCGTCCTGTCCCTCTGACGCTCCGAAGACCTGCCGGGAGCATGTAAGTATGTATGTGTGTTTGTATGTCTATATGTGTGTGTATGTTTATGTTTATGTGTTTGTCTGTGTCTGTATGTGTCTATGTGTAGCCGGATCCGTAATGGACTCCATTGAAAGTCAATGGAGGGTGGATCCGGTTACCATTATGGTCACACCAGACGGATCCACCCCCATTGACTTGCATTGGGGGTCATTCCGGATCCGTCTTGGTGCGGATGCTGCGGTTTGTTCTCTGGTCTGAAGACTGAACGGAATGCTTTCAGGAGCATTCCGTTGTCTTCAGTTCAGTTTTGTCCCCATTGACAATGAATGGGGACAAAACTGAAGCGTTTTATTCCGGTATTGAGCCCCTATGACGGAACTCAATACCGGAATTTTAAAACGCTAGTGTGAAAGTAGCCTTAGTATTGAGAAACTTATCTATCCATCTCTATGTCTGTCTTGAGATGTTCACTTGAACACTACGGAGATCTTGTATAGTCCTTTCAAAGTTACACTGACCTTTCAAAATGATCCCTTTCTGATTTATGAGCCATATAATATGGAGCAGAACAATAGTTGTCTGGACATCTTGAGATACACTCCTAAAAAGCCATTATTACAACAGAATGAAATCTTGATTTACAGATATAAGTTGAAAAGGTCACTTTTAAAGCTGAGGTCTTCCACACACAGTAAAGATAAACTATTCTTTCTAGTTAGTTGACTTGACTTACATGTTTGCATGGTTCTATGTGAGTACATGATGAAACAGTGGAATAGGGAACAATTTGTTAAGAGAAAAGAAAACTTCCACTCGAGTTCCACAACTTATCACCGATCGTGTTCAGTGAAATAGAGCAGCAACTTTCAAACAGTCCATATTGACCAGCCCATGTGTTTTCACCTACCTGTGTAAACCGTCTGTAGAACAAGTAAAGCCTGCAGTTTCATGTACAGTTGAGTGCTGTTGTTTTTCCATATTAGAACTACACGTGTTACATGGCAGCAAGTCTTGCGACCAGAAACATAAGTAAGACTTGTCTGACGTTTGCTGTCTAGTGACTTTTTAGAGATATGATTTGGCTGGTATAATTTGCAGACCTCTTGCAGGCAAATCACAGCTCTATGCAACTTGCATTTTAGCCTATGATGGCAAAGTCACAAACAACCTGCAAGCAAAAATCACAGTTGCATTTTTTTGTGACTGTTGTCTTGCAGCCACACTAGGTCCCAAAGACTATCATTAGATGGGATGTCACATTGTGACATCCCATGTTGCCGCGTAGCCCTAGCCTTATTACAGTAACAGATTCATTGAGCAAGGGAGGTTCAGAGCTGGTGGCACTACATTATGTAGACTTTTTAGTTTTAGTATTTACAATGAGAGGGTTTAATACAATTATTCAACAATTTAAGTGAATAATGAGCTTTATATAGAAGCTCTGCAGTATGCCGTGTACAATACTGTATATAGCACTCCAAACCTTGCTTCTGCCAAGTCTGTTCACACGAGTAACAATAGAACAGCCGTTGTCCTGTGTCCATTGGATGTGTACAGTTTGCTTATAGATGCTCTGGAAATTATAATTATGTGGGTTCCAGAGGTCAGGTTCATAGAAAGCCGCCCAAAGCGAGCATGACACAGGTGGGTGGGCTCTCAGATCTAGAGGCATTACAAAAGGCATTGGGTACTGAACATAAATGAGTGGACAAGTTCTCTTTACGATCTTAGCCTTCTTTTGCATTCTGTAATGTAGTGTCCTTTAACAAATTGTATGGATTTTCAGTACTTCTGTTACATTTTATATGCTTTTTATAGATATTAGTTTTTGGAGATGAAAGCCAAAATGTCCATCACATCCCATTGTCAGTAGCTCAAAGTCTTTGATTCATTTCCTAAATGTGGTCTGACTTCTACAAAATATAAGTATTTGATGCCTACTTACATAATGATGATGGTTGTCTGACATTAATTGTTCTGTTATGGTGCTGCCTACATGTTAGTCACCCCACATATGTCTAATACTATCTTTAGCCCACTCTGTGGGTGGCCAAGAATCTATTGTGGTCTGCAGAGGGAAATCATGAGTGGCTGGCTGGAAAGTGCTGAGTGGTTTATGTATAGTGGAAGTGGCAGCTGAATGTGAATGAGCAGACTTGTCGACTAACTTAGAACGTTCAGTAGTCTGCTAAGGACAATTTGTGTGTAGGTGATAAAGATGCACTTGCTCCTACGGTCACGTCATGTTGGCTTTAAGCTTTTTCCAAAGATATCCTACTTGTATACCTGCACATCACCGCTGCAAGAGGAGAAGAACCAGGCTGACAGCACAGAGAACAGCGCCAGAATTACAGCATTCTGGGGCATTGCTAACATTTCTAATTATCTTGGGCAACCTTTTTAAAGGGTTTCTGTCATCAGAAATCTTGCTATAAAACCTTGTGTCATTTGCAATGCGCAAATGACACCTGATGACAAATATGTTATTTGTATAGTTGTCTGTTGCGCCGTTTTTGGGAAAATTAACCTTTTAAAATATGCAAATGAATGTTCCTAGGTGCAGGGGGCGGTAACCCTGCACCTAGTATCGCCGTATCCCCACCTCTAAACCCTCCTCCGTTCAGTTGATTGACAGGGCCAGGCAGCTAGTTCTGTGGGCTGCCGGCCCTGTCCGAGTCCGAAATCCCGCGCCTGCGCAGTGCGAATAACAATCCGCGCATCGAGGAAGCCGGGACCTGGGCGGGCGGCGGCTCTCAATGCGCCTGCGTGGATTGTTATTCGCACTGCGCAGGCGCGGGATTTCGGACTCGGACAGGGCCGGCAGCCCACAGAACTAGCTGCCTGGCCCTGTCAATCAACTGAACGGAGGAGGGTTTAGAGGTGGGGATACGGCGATACTAGGTGCAGGGTTACCGCCCCCTGCACCTAGGAACATTCATTTGCATATTTTAAAACGTTAATTTTCCCCAAAACGGCGCAACAGACAACTATACAAATAACATATTTGTCATCAGGTGTCATTTGCGCATTGCAAATGACACAAGGTTTTATAGCAAGATTTCTGATGACAGAAACCCTTTAATGGTGCTGAAACCCCAGATCTACATGTGAACAATATATGCAGTACAGTGACAGAGCCATTGGTTGATAACGTAACAGTACCCTGTACAACATATTGCTGAGAATGTATAGTTTTTTATTACCCTAATCCAGGTACGTATACACAGTGTATGGTCAAACTATGCATCTGCTCATTATTGTAGTGACAGGAGCAGAATTATGCACTCTGGACAAGTAACAGGAGCTGAGTCATACATCAGTATATCATTTACTGTATGTTTAGGCACTCTAGTACTAGAGACAGGAGTAGAGATAAGGTCATTCATACAAGTGATAGGAGCTGAAAGATGCACAACAGTGCCAGTGGAGATATGTCCAGCGATACAAGTGGTGGGAGCCATAGAAAACTGTATTTACACAAATGGACAGGAGCTGAGATACAGTGCCTTCAAAAAGTATAAATGCCCCTTGAAGTTTTGCACATTTTTTTCACGTTACACCCACAAACATGTATTTTATTGGAATTTTATGTGATAAACCAACACAAAGTAGCAAGTATGTGTGAAGTGAAAAGAAAATGATACATAATTTTTTCAAAATTTTTAATACATAAAAATCTAAAAAGTGTGGTGTGCATTTCTAATCAGACCCTTGTACTCCGATACCCCTACATAAAATCCACTTGCCTCTAGAAGTCACCTAATTAGTAAATAGAGTCCACCTATGTGTTATTGCTCCTCATTTTGTCTGTATTACTTTTTTGTTAGCGGTCATTATTACATTTACAGCTTGGAGACCATTGTTTATGTTGCTGTATTTTATATTACCAGCATCCCTGCAATAGACATAATTTGGACTGTACACTATTCGTATATATAGTGCGGCCATTGATGTGTGTTCAAGCATTCAACTTTATATGATTTTTTAAAAAATAATCTTTATTCAAAATTAACACTAAAAACAGCATGAAAAATCCATCCCCAACCCTACCCATCACCCTTTAACGGAGGAGCAATGGAAGAGCTTTTGGCTAGCGAGCAAATACCTGAGAATTCCTTCACAGAGAATTACTCAGTTCATTATTTTGCATCGGCTTTATATGTGACCCCTAGATGGCTTCATAAATTTTCAACTAATACTCCAAATATATTCCTTAGATGTGGAAATAGTATCACGGATATTTTTCATATGTGGTGGTGCTGCCCTAGGATACAACCATTTTGGCTGGATCTTATTCAAATGATAGGAGATATTTTTTGTTTTACTCCAACTTTAACGATTTTTAGTTGTGTTTTGGGGGAAATCCCAGGTAATTTATCAAAGGACATGAAGTTTATGGTGTATAAATCTTTCTTCTTAACTCGGTTATTGCCAGGAAATGGATGGGATCTGTTGTGCCCACTGTGAGGGAGTGGATAAACATGATGGACTTAAATAGAGCCATTGAAAAAGTGTTATTAAGCAAAACAAGGTGCATGGTTATGGAGTAAATGGGAGATATTTATTGATAAGCCTTTCAAGCAGTTTTGTTATCATTTATTCTCTCCTTGTATTCTTCGCTCATCTCTTTCTTTATGATCTTTGATATTCATTGGATATCATTTTTGTGTGTCCTGTTAGGCATATCAATATGTATGTTTTATTTAGGTTCCTCTGGGAACCTAGCACTCCTGCTCACATGTTTGCAGCTTCTGATCAGGTAACTAGCTGGGTGCTCCTTTGATTCAGGCATGCAGGTTTTTGTAGGATGCATGTCTGTGTTAGAGTAGGACCCATCTGATTGGAAGCCACCTTGTCGGTCGGTAGATGGGCTCGACATATTCATGATTATTTATATGCGCTAAGAGCTTCCACTTTATCTTTAGTAAGTATAGCAGTAATGCTTTTTACCTTTTCACACATTCACAATATCTCCCTTAGTGCATACAGAGTGCTGCTACCTTTTTTTTGCATTGTATTAAACAGCCATGGTAGCTTGCACCTGACTCTCACCTATAGGAGGTGCTGTTCCTTTTTTAATAATTATATATATATATATATATATATATATAGTGGTTCTCATTCTATGGGGTTATTGGCGTGTTTGGTAGGCTGTTGAATTTAGCTAGGATAGACCCCTTTAATTGGTTGTCATGTTCTGAGGTTTTCATTGGTAACCCCCTAAATGATACAGGTAGTCAGGAACTGGGATAAACTGTCCAGAAACTTTTAGAAATATACATGCTTTTTCAAGTAACACCGGCAGGGACTGGCCCATCAGAAGATCCCCCTATGTGCCCAGGCACTAAGGCTTGGGCTACACAGTGACTTTTTGTAGCGCGACTGATTTTAACTATTGAAGGACAGCTGAAGTCCACAAGATTGCATTCAACTAAATGCATTCATCTGGATCTGGAGCTGCAGTTCAATAGTTAAAATCAATCAGTCGCGCTACAAAAAATCGCCGTGTAGCCCAAGCCTAACACAATAATGGGTTCCAGAGGTCCACCAAAGGAGAACCCTATATGGACTCTGGACTATTTTTTATCAGTTGATCCACAAATAACCATTTATACAAAATGTTTTCCTCTCCTATTGCATGTTTGCATTGGTCTTATGATTCAGAGAAGTAGCTAGGCTTTCCTTTATATGTTTTAAACTTTCAGTTTGCCTTAATGCGGCTTCTAAAATAACCTGGCAAGACAGAGTAGTAGGAAAATCATACATCATCAAGCCTTGTGCTTTTACAATATTATTCTAACATGGCACAGTAGCCAGAATTTAGTCTTTGCATGTGCTAAACATTAATGAAAATAAAGGAGGGCTTCAAACTGGGCATGATCTGTCCACAAAGCAGAAGAACAGATGAAGGGGATTAGGATCAAAGAAGCAGAGGCAAAGACGTAGGCCTAGATGTTGACAGTGGAGCACAGATTTTTTTTTGGTTCACAGGACGATAGAGATGACCAGTCATTCACATGTGTGCCAAGTGAAGCGTGCTGTCTCATAACCAGAGGTTGTCTTTTTAATCCTATAAAATGAGAAAAAGAACCGTTTATAGCAGGAGAACAGTGCATGGACTTGTCTAAATAATGGAGGTCATGGGCATAGGTTGAATTCTTGTGTGCAGTAAGTTTTCTCAATTTCTTCTAACCTGGTCTACTCGTTCCGTCACTCAGCCACTCTCTATTAATAGACATTTATATCGTGTATGAATCATGTTTATTTGTGCATCAGGGATGTGTGAGACACAACAGGTGGCCTGACCTTATCTAAAATGTGGTCAGTGGGGGCCAGACTCATGCACCCTGCCAATTATGGTAGTTGCATGACGTGGCTGCTGTGTTCTCTGGATTACCATTACTCATCATTGTTTATCTTGGCACACCAGCTTGTCGATACATGTGCTAGGCCTGGTAATGCTTCTCAACCCTACTTGGAGCTGCAGTACAAGACACATTGGCACGCTAATACTGTTGATTGTCCGGGGCCGAGAGGGTGGAACCCTCACTGATCAGGGGTTAATATATTTTTGTAAGTAAAGACAAAAGTAACTAGTGTCTCCTCTTGATTGGGGATCAATAATAAGGAGAAAGGAATTTTACTAATGTTTTGTTGCCTTATACCCTTACTAGTTTTTGTTCAGATCTCTGATAAAACCCTCAAATTATATTAACCAGTGCTTTACAATAAAATTGTAATTTAAATTGTAAATTTGTTCTGAAAACCTATAACTGAATGAATACATTAGAGTTAAAATATCATACTTGCCATATTTGTGTTGCAATGTGGTCTGGTAAGACTCTAGTACATTACACTAGCTTTGATCCTGTGCTCTACTTGGCCAGTAGTCCATCTTGTAGGTGCATTACTAAGGAAATACTTATGTAAGCATTTGCCTTTTTCAGATCACAATAGAGAAAGAGAGTGGTTTGGATGTGAGCTCACCAACACATGGAAAGCTGGATCCAGATAACATGCCTCATGTTGGTGGTAATACGTGGGCTGGAGGAACAGGTTAGTAACTATACGTACATCACGTTAATATCACTCACAATATCTCATTAATATTTGGTATCGGAGACCTCACTTCTTCCACACTTGGTGCTCATAAGTCTGGTCATTCCTTCACATTTGTAACATGCTTCTTAGTTTACATGATGTGGCATTATATTTATTGTGTGAGGAGCTTCATTAATACTCCGATTAGAAGAGATGGTATAGATAACTACTAGTTCTCCTTGTGAAGTGTATGAGCAGTGGCACACTGTGTGGATCTTGATGTATGCATTTCAGTGGTTGCATCCAGTATGTGGAACAAATTGTCACATACCAAAATGTACTGAGTCAGTGCATCAAATGCAGGTTGGGTCTGGATATTTTCAGGCTTCATATTTACTTCCTATGTACTGAAAATTACTGAATTGTATGGGAAACCTTTAAAGGAAGTCTGTCACCAGGAAATTCACTGGTAAAGCAGTCTCAATGCATTGTACGGTTAGTTAAACTAAAAAACTTAATTCCATGTCCTGCTAGAAATGTACATGATGTAACCTGTAGTGAATGTCAGTTTCTTAAAAATGGCTGTATTTGGGAGTAACATCTCCCTTATGTTTCTTATCTGTGTCATGTGACTAGGAATCAGACCCACCAACTCACACAGAGACTTGTGTGGACAGGAAGTCTAATTTTCTATGCATTCCTATGGGAGCCTCACTTTCAGTCTCATAGGAATGAATAGAGAAGTGACTGGCTTCCTGTCCCAGGTCAGCTGGAGGTCAGGGAGTTGGTCACATGACACAGCTACAATAAGAAGAGAGGGGATAACTCAGAAATGCAGTCTGTGATAAGAAGATTGCATTCACTACAGATTATATCATGCACCTTTCTAACAGGTGAGAGAATAAAAACTTTTGCGGGAGTTCTTCTTTAAGGTGAATGTAATGATAAATTTCACTTAATGATTCGTTGGTCCATTATGGACAAAACATACTTTTAAACCATGTGCAAAAGAGCAGTTAAAGGGGTATTCCTATTTCATTATTTCATGGCCATGGGAATAACCACAGTAAGTTGTTTGTGTAGCTCTCGTTCACAGCTATGGGAGTTAGGGAATCCATGGAGCACTGGCCGCCTCATTATTTCTTAGTGTGGTTATTCCCATCTCAGCCATGAAAGGCAGGCGAGGCCGGGTCCAAGCTACACCATTCACTGTTGCTCCTCCTGCTTCCTCTCCTTCTTGATTGACAAACACAGGCAAGATCTACAGGGTTTTTTGTGGCTCAGAATTGCGCACTCAACTATGGGATTGAGGAAATAATTAATGTACATGTTTTTCCCAAATCCATTTTTTTAGAGAAGGAAATTCAGAAACAATTGTGTGAATAGGTTATTAGGCTGGAGTCACATTGCTAGGTTCCAAACACATTATACATCTAGTAACATAGTTTATAAGGCCAAAAAAAAAGACATCTGTCCATCCAGTTCGGCCTGTTATCCTACAAGTTGATCCAGAGGAAGGCAGAAAAACCCTGTGAGGTAGAAGCCAATTTTCACCACCAAAAAAATTCCTTCCCGACTCCAATCAGACAATCAGAATAACTCCCTGGGTCAACGACCCATCTCATAAAACGGATCCACATTTTTGCGGACAGCATATGGCCGTCTATTTCAGTGGCATGGGACCCAAGCTCACAGCATCATATACTAATCTATGATTCTCTGAGTCCAAGTCCCTTAAACCCGTGGTTGGGCTGCAAGTAATACGTATATAATACAACCGGAGTATAAATGTGTTCCAGGGACCTTTCTTGAATTGTGATGAATGTGTTAATAAAAGTAGATTTTGTGTTACTTTTTGACCTTTTTTGCTCTTCAGTATTTGATATGATGTCATTTTTCACTACATATCAACTAAAGATGTATAAACAGCCTGCCACTACCTGGTGAAAAGTTATTTTGACATAAAAAGTTATTCCTTTTTTCTCTACAGCAGACATTCATATTTCACTGTCCTTGTAAAGAATCCAGGCACATGCGTGTGATCAGTACATTGCTTTGAACACGTGTTTCCTGTAGGAATGCTGCCGCTCAATCATACTTGTTTTCTGCTGACAGTTCATTGTAGCTTTTATCCCCCCCTTCATTGGTAGCATCATCTCTGATTTTAATCCTGGGTGTTCAGAATTCAGGACCCTCACACCTGCGAGCCTGCATCATGAAGGAAGCGTACTGGTATGTAGTGGAGAAGCAGTAGCTTAGTGGGCGATCATCTCTATTATGTAAGATGTCACTTCTGGAATTCACTCATCTTAATGAAGCCTCAGAAGGGTAAACTTTTCTCTGGGTCATTGCTTGAATTTTCACTCTTTAGCAGAGAATCCTGACACCTGCAAAGCTGTTATCTGTTCCTGAATAACCATATAAGCCAGTGGATAATCCAATTATTTTAATTTCTGTTTTTTTTATTACTCGTTGAATTACAACTTTTTGGATTTCTGACATCATAGCCTGTTTAAAGTGTGTCATTTCATTTCATTTTACTATTGTAATGATAATTTCCCTAAAATGCCACCAGTAGTAATAATACCCCTATGTTGTTCCCCATATTAATAATGCCTCCTATAGTGCCCCAGTAGTAATAATGGCTCCTAAAATGCCCCACTAATAATAATACCCCTATAGTAACCTAAGTATTATTAATGCCACTATAGTGCCTTCAGTTAATGCCATCTGTTGTGCTCCATTTTTAAAAATTCCCCCAATGTGTCCACAGTAATGCCCCTAGTATTCAAAAACTATTCATAATGTCTCCAGCAATACCCCAATATTGCCACCTCTAGGGCAAGGAAGAGAGGAGCGTACCAAGCTGTCAGTAGTTAGCACTGGCAGCAGGTCAGATAGTAAGGACGACTGGCAGAGGGGGTACATACAGGGAGGCAGGGGCTGGGATAGAGAGCTAAGAAGCTCTATATGTTTCACATAGTCATCTTCAACACTCAGGAGAATTATGAGGATAATCGCAACAGTGTTGCTGATGAGACTCTTCACACCCTGTTTTCTAGTAAAAAATAAACATCTGTCCCTGATAAAGTATATTACAAAAAATTATTTTTTATTTAAATTTTTTCGTTTTAATTTTTTACTCCCAACCCTCCTAAAGCATAACTTTTCTATTTTTTCCTTCACATAGCCGCATGAGGGCATGCAATGTGGTGGGAAACGGAAAAAATTCCAAATGGAATGAAATTATTAAAAAAAACACCATTCCGCCACAGTTTTATATGGGTTTTTCTTACTCTGTTTCCTATGTGGTAAAACTGACCTGTTTATGTGTACTGAGTGGCTTGGGGGCTTATCTTTTGCGGTATGATTTGTACTTTTCATTGATACCATTCTGGGGTGATCAGTTTTTATTTAATTTTTTGTGGAAGGTAAAGCGACCAAAAAATGACGAATCGACCATTTTGACTTTTTTTTTCCGTTTCGCCATTTGCTGTATGGGATAAATATTTTTATATTTTAATAGTACTGGCGCTTTCGCAAGCGGCGATGTCCATGATGTTAATTCTTCGAATTATTTATGTATTTTAATTTTGGGGAAAGGGGGATGATTTGGATTTTTATATATTTTTTTTATGTATTTTTCTTTTTTTAAACTTTTTTTTCTTTTTTTTTTTTTTACTTTTTTAATAGTTCCCCTAGGGAACTATAGCAAACACTCGAATGTAGATACTGAAAGATCAGGTTCAGAGGAATAATTCTGAAGAGGTGGATGGAGAAGGGTTAGATCAGGGTAGGCTAACCTAAAAAGACCATTTTTTAGGAAGCGCCTAAAACTGTGGAGGGTATGGATTAACCTAATTGGTTGGGGTAGGGCACTCCAGAAAACTGGTGCAACTCGGGAGAAGTATTGGAGACGGGAATAAGAGGTTGGGATTATGGTGGCTGTCAGTCGTATGTTTAGCTGAAAGGAGAGACCGGGTAGGGTGGTAGACAGAGATGAGGGGCAACCTGTATGGGCAACCAGTGCAATGACTGGTACAGGGCGGAGGCATTGGAGTAGTAGTTAGAAAGATAGATGAGCCTGGCTTCTGCATTCAGAATAGATTGGTGAGGGGGGGGGGGCAATTAGTAATGAGTTACAATAATGAAGGTGGGAATGGATGAGGGCAACAATTAGAGTTTTTGTTGTTTCAAAAGTAATGCCTCCTTCACACATCAGTGTTTGGTCAGTGATTTCCATCAGTGTTTGTGAGCCAAAACCAGAAATTGAGTCTCCACAGATATAAGCTATAGGGGAAAGATCTGAACCTGTTCTATGTTTAGAGTGGCACCTGGTTTTGGCTCAAAATCACTGATGGAAATCACTGACTGTGTGAATGAGGCTTAAGAAAGAGGCAGATTCTAGAGATGCAGATGCATGATTTTGAGGTGCAGGTGGCATGAAGGGGCAAGAGGGTTCATTATACTGAAAACCAAAATGGTTTCCCTTCTCCTGGTACTTGTTCTCCCACCAAAATCATTCACACAACATAGGCCTAACACCTGTTACACACAGCCCGTTGAGGTGAGGGATGGCATAAACCAGGGATCTCAAACTCGTGGACCTCCAGCTGTTGCAAAACTACAACTCCCAGCATGCTCCAATAGCTGTAGGCTCTCCTGTCATGATGGAAGTTGTAGTTTTACAACAGCTGTAAGGCCACGAGTTTGAGATCTCTGGCGTAAACTGATGTAGGACATCTTTGTAGCAGGCCCTATAGCACCTGCAAAGGCTGTCACTTGTAGAACTTCTGTATGGTCTTCTTGGCACAATATGCTTCTATCCAGAGTTTTTCCAAATATTTTAAATCTGTTTGATTTGTATGGTATCTCGATGCCAGCAAGTGTAATTTTCCCCATACATGCCTATATGATAGCTTTACCATACGTATGACTTCATCAGAAATCTTTCCAACAGGTCTTAGCACTTAACTAACAGGTTAAATAAATATGATTTCTAAGATAAATTTCTCTGCAGGGAAAGATACTTTGCTTCAATGCCTTCTCCATATCGTCAGAAGTCTGCAGTTTGATGATGGAATATCTGCTATAAACTTTTATTTCAGTAAAAATGTTTCACCCTCATTTCTAATCCTGTATACATGAGCTCCAATGAGTATTTTAACATTGATGCAATAAACATTTAATAATAAGGGTCATATGATTTCTTGACAGCATGAAGCATCACTGCAAGCCACATAATGGAGGCTAGATTCTCAGCCCATAACAATATTCCCGTCAATTGTTGCTTTCTATTACTTTCATTTTTGCTCCTTTCACACGGTCAGTATTTTCCATAAGTATTTGTAAGCCAAAACCAGGAGTGGATCCAAAACATTGAAAAGGCACAAATATTTCCATAGCACTTTTTCTCTGTACGTTTCACTCCTGATTTTGTCTAATAACCGTGTGAAAGTGGCCTTAGGATGGGTTTCCACATTCAAGTTTTTTTTTAATGTTTTTAAAGTTTTTGAAGGATCTTAAATGGAAAACATGAATAAAGAAAATGCAGAGTCTTCTCTTTTTGTTTCCACTTTGGGCATTAGCTTCAAAAGCTGCATAAAAAACAGAACTTGGAAACCCAGCCTTTTAAACTATTCAATGGTTGTGCAGGGGGTAAATGAGTGATCATTAATTGCAGTTTGCATTAAGTTGGCAGCACATCCTCTATTTACACAGGGCAAAGTGCTGCCAACAAGTGATCAATTTTGCGACAGCATAAAAGATATGATCAAGCGGGCAAACAAACGTTTGTCAGCTGATTGAGGCTCTGATTACATGGGGCAATGATGTTCTTTCGGACTGATCACTGTCTCGTGTACGTTGACCGATTTTCACACTAGGGTACTTGTTGATCTGTTTCTGCTAAGAACTTCAGTTTCTGTGATAGAAAGTAGCTGTTTGATAGTTATGATTGTTAGCCATATACCGTCTCCTGGGGTTATCACCTGGTCATTCCAGGGTCCTCCCATTTTCAGCTATTCCTGACAGTCATTCACAGTAAGAAAATACCTCCCCTCCCATCTCTCTTGTTGTACAGATACATGCTCAATTACATCTATCTTTTAGAGTTAAAAAATATAATTTGGCATCAGTCATCATAGTATTTTTTTGTTTGCATCAGAAATGCAACGGAACCCTACCGACCACTAGAGCTAAGTGGCCACATTAATCTTCATTGTGCTATGCGCCTTCATCTGCTGTTGGCTGCGCCCAATTTCATTCAGTAGACATCAAGTTGACCCATAAGGTTGGGAACTACATGGCGATCTTGGCCGTGACACCTGTCACATAACCAGAGATCGCTGTGTAGCAGTTCAGCCATCTAATTGCAACCCCAGAATTGAAAAAGTTCCCACATCGTTTGAATGATTGCAAGAAATAGGGATTTAATTTTAATTTGCTAGCTTTTTATGGCCACCTTAGAAATGTGCAACATTAAAAGGGTTTTCCGAGATTTTTATACTGATGACCTATACCCAAGATAGGATATCCCGCCGATCAGCTGTCTGAGAAGGCACCAGCGCTCCTGTGAGCACCTCGGTCTTCTCCATGCTTACCAAGCATAGCGCCATACATTTGATAGCAGTTATGCTTGGTATTGCACTCAGCTCCATTCACTTCAATGAGGCTGAGTTGCGTCTAAGCCACGTGATCGATGAATGTGTTATGGCCTAGGGAAAGTAGTGAGAAGGCAGCGGCATTCATAGGCGTGCCAGTGCCTTCTCAAACAGATGATTGGCAGGAGTTCCGGGTATGGGACCCCCACCAATCAGATACTGATGACCTATCCAGAGGACAGGTCATCGGTAATGAAATCTCGGAAAACTCCTTTAATTGTTCATTTCCTAAATTTAAATTAGTTTGCAACACAAAATTCATAATAAAATACAAATCTATAGAGGTTACGTATACCAAATACTAGAATAATAGAAATATGAAAACCCACTCTATAACTACTACATTCTCCAGTTGGTTGTGGTAGTGATCTTGGCTGTGACGTGGCAACTTGTGAGCCACACTACAACACCATTCAGTTCAATAGCTACACGTCGAACTGTGCAATGGTTGGTTGTGTAATGGGTGTCGCTGCCAAGATCACTATGTACCCCGACCCCGTATTTCCCAAGTACAACCAATTGGAGCATGCAGTAGTTAGAGTGGTTTTCATATTATCTCTTCAGAATGTTTGGTGTATGTAGCCTCTATAGATTTATATTTTTTTACACCATAAACTGATTATAATTTAGGTTTGCACTTCATACAACATGTAAAGGAAACAAAGAATTACTGATACACATCTTTAAGGTGGCCATAGAAAACTAGCAAAATAATGAATCCCTATTTTCTACCGTGAGCGTTTCCTTGTAGGTCTCCGGTTAATGATGTTCTACTTGCCGAGTATAGTCTTCTGCTTGTACAACGGCTGTCGCTTTGATCAGTAAATTAGTGTCAGCTGCAAATGAATGTTAATTCTGTCTGGAATGCATCTTCATGAAGGACGGCACATTGCTGGTTTAGTG
Organism: Rhinella marina; assembly: GCA_900303285.1. Classification (NCBI taxonomy): domain Eukaryota; kingdom Metazoa; phylum Chordata; class Amphibia; order Anura; family Bufonidae; genus Rhinella; species Rhinella marina. The sequence continues at coordinate 444,315 of ONZH01007079.1, read as the reverse complement.
GATAGAAGCATGTGCTGGAACTATATTAAAGAAGTGAACGTTAATATTGTGACATTCTCCAGATCAGATATTGTGCTAATTACAGTCATTTCATCTGCTTGTCTTGGCTGCTGTTTCAAAATGATTTGATTAAGATGATGCTGATGTCAATAAATATGCTTCTCCATAAAACATCAGTCGAGCTCTGCTCAATGATTCGTTGAGTTCCCCAGACAAGATTGAAAGGAAATTTGTCACCAAAAATTTTATCTGCCAGTTAAATCCAGATAGAGACACCTATCTTTTTTTCTAATCTGTTTTTATTTTCTGATTACAGATTTCTTTATTCTATTTTCTGAACAATATTATGGGGGCGGCCATCTTGTCTGAGCTGTTTTGAACAGAATTTAGAAAGCATTAAGAAAATTGCTTTACGGCAGCCCATGGGTAATAGACACAATGGTCAGGAGGGGACCTCATTGACTTCTATGGGAGAGTTTTAGATCATTGTACAAGGAAAGAATCTATAAGCTTTGACATTCACCAATTGTGGATCCCGTCTTATCTATACACGGAGGTGATATATTTCAGGCAGGATTAGAATGACAGATAAGCAGGTAACTGCAGTAAAGTGATCTATAAAAAGTGGCGCCTATTATTAGGCTTAGTGTCCAATGCGAAAACTGAAGGATTTTCTGTTTTTGTTTAAATATACACTCACCGGCCACTTTATTAGGTACACCTGTCCAACTGCTCGTTAACACTTAATTTCTAATCAGCCAATCACATGGCGGCAACTCAGTGCATTTAGGCATGTAGACATGGTCAAGACAATCTCCTGCAGTTCAAACCGAGCATCAGTATGGGGAAGAAAGGTGATTTGAGTGCCTTTGAACGTGGCATGGTTGTTGGTGCCAGAAGGGCTGGTCTGAGTATTTCAGAAACTGCTGATCTACTGGGATTTTCACGCACAACCATCTCTAGGGTTTACAGAGAATGGTCCGAAAAAGAAAAAACATCCAGTGAGCGGCAGTTCTGTGGGCGGAAATGCCTTGTTGATGCCAGAGGTCAGAGGAGAATGGGCAGACTGGTTCGAGCTGATAGAAAGGCAACAGTGACTCAAATTGCCACCAGTTACAACCAAGGTAGGCAGAAGAGCATCTCTGAACGCACAGTACGTCGAACTTTGAGGCAGATGGGCTACAGCAGCAGAAGACCACACCGGGTGCCACTCCTTTCAGCTAAGAACAGGAAACTGAGGCTACAATTTGCACAAGCTCATCGAAATTGGACAGTAGAAGATTGGAAAAACGTTGCCTGGTCTGATGAGTCTCGATTTCTGCTGCGACATTCGGATGGTAGGGTCAGAATTTGGCGTCAACAACATGAAAGCATGGATCCATCCTGCTTTGTATCAACGGTTCAAGCTGGTGGTGGTGGTGTCATGGTGTGGGGAATATTTTCTTGGCACTCTTTGGGCCCCTTGGTACCAATTGAGCATCGTTGCAACGCCACAGCCTACCTGAGTATTGTTGCTGACCATGTCCATCCCTTTATGACCACAATGTACCCAACATCTGATGGCTACTTTCAGCAGGATAATGCGCCATGTCATAAAGCTGGAATCATCTCAGACTGGTTTCTTGAACATGACAATGAGTTCACTGTACTCAAATGGCCTCCACAGTCACCAGATCTCAATCCAATAGAGCATCTTTGGGATGTGGTGGAACGGGAGATTTGCATCATGGATGTGCAGCCGACAAATCTGCGGCAACTGTGTGATGCCATCATGTCAATATGGACCAAAATCTCTGAGGAATGCTTCCAGCACCTTGTTGAATCTATGCCACGAAGAATTGAGGCAGTTCTGAAGGCAAAAGGGGGTCCAACCCGTTACTAGCATGGTGTACCTAATAAAGTGGCCGGTGAGTGTAGATATTGACATGGAAAAAATCTGATTTAAAAAATACAGTGCCTTGAAAAGTATTCATACCTTTCGAATTTTTCCACATTGTTTCACGTTACACCCAAAAAAGTAAATGTATTTTATCAGGAATTTATATGATAGACCAACACAAAGTAGCAAGTATATGTGAAGTGAAAAGAATATGATACATGGTTTTCAAATTAATAATAATTAATAAATAAAAATCTGAAAAGTATGGTGTGCGTTTGTATTCAGGTCCCCTGACTCAATACTTTGTAGGACCACCTTTTGTTGCAATTATAGCTGCAGGTCTTTTGGGGCATGTCTGTACCAGCTTTGTTCATCTAGAGGCTGAAATTTCTGCCCATTCTTCTTTGCAAAGTAGCTCAAGCTCCATCGGATTGGGTGGAGAGCGTCTGTGAAGAGCAAGTTCTACCACAGATTCTCAATGGGATTTAGGCATGGACTGGGTGATTCTAACACATGGTTATGCTTTGATCTCAACAATTCCTTGGGATATTTTTTTTTACAACTAACCCTGCTCTCCACAACTTTATCCCTGACCTGTCCTATCTGTTCCTTGGTTTTCATGATGCTGTTTAATTTCTAATGTTCTCTAACAAAGCTCTGAGGCCTTCACAGAACAGCTGTAGTTATACCAAAAGTAAGTTACTCACAGGGGGACTCTATTTACTAATTTGGTGACTCCTGAAGGCAATTGTTCACACTGGATTTTATTTAGGGGTATCAGCGTACAGGAGGCTGAATACAAATGCACCCCACACTTTTTAGATTCTTATTTATTAAAATTTATTAAAACCATGTATCATTTTCTTTTCACTTAACACATACTTGCTACTTTGTGTTGGTCCATCACATTCTGATTTATTTTCCCCTGCCACAGCAATGGCAGGTCAGGAGTGGAGTGCCGTCTTTTAGGACAATCTCCTATGATAAATAAGACCAAAAGCCACAGACACAGCTGGATTTCTGAAGTTCAAATAATAACTTTGCCCTGTTACAGACTATTGATACATTTGTCTTACAAATGTAGAAAAGTTGCAGTTTACTCCAAAATAAAGACAAGATCAGTTTGATAAATCAAGGCCATAATCTTCTATCTGCTGACATGAAGTTTGGGGTCTTCTCAATTTCCCTTAAAGAGGTTTAATGGGATTTCTAACTGGTGACCTATCCTTTTGGATTTTATGGTTTTTCAGCACAAGGAAGTATAGGCCACTGGGAGACATGATACCAGAAATTCAGCTTTGTCAAATTTATTTTGCAATGTTACTCATAACAACTAGTAAAGGAAACATTGATGGTGATATCTGTTATATAATCCCTTGCAGCAGCAATCCGCTCCCTTCCTTTCTGAGTCACACACTGTAACTATGTGGATAGTGAATTACAGGGCGAGAGATCCCATACCAGCCTAGTAGAAGTGACATAGCAAACTTAATTTTAGATTACCTTTTTTTTGAGAATATGAACAGTGTCCTTTTTGGAAGAAATTTTAATTGCCATATTTCTAACCAAGGCAAAATTACTTTTGAATAACATTTTCATTACATTTTACAGAACTAATGTACACTATTATATATGTGCGCTCCTCCACTTAGATTTAAGTTTTTTTTTCAATCTGGCTGGGGTTTTTTATCTAAGTGCAATGCATTGTGGAAGCTCATAGCTAGCCTACGTGGCTGCATATGACAGATTCTAGTTGACTGTCAGATTCCAAACATCAACATTTTATCATTCTGGCAGTATGAAAAATGCTAAGTATGAAACACTTTAAGGCCTTGTTCACCTTTCTGTGTCCGTGTTTCATCTGTGAAGGATCCGTCTTTGGTCCATGTGTCCGTTTTTTGCCCTCCATGTTTCATCCATATTTGTACACTGCTCAGCTGAATTAATTTCCAGAGCATCTCCTACCAGTGGTCAGTGAAAATGGATGCCATCCGCATCACAGACCAAATAGTGCATGTCTTGATTTTTTTCATTGACCCACAGTCAGTAAAAAGATACTGAGAACAATCACGTTAAAAATCAATGGGTGCATGTGCTGTCTGCAGAGAACACACGTCAGTGAAAGATGGAAATGTGAACAAGGCTTTAAGCAAAGTATGTGTAAGTTTACCTGACAAATCTCAAATGCCCAATTTGTATGAATGCAATGCCCATCCTGTGCCCATGCTGTCTCCTTTTGGCATCTCTTCCATCAGAACATTTTTGATTCAGCAGTATGGGGGAAAGGGGGCATTTATCAAGATTGGTTTTGCAGTGCAGAATAGTGAGATATAACATTTATTAATAAGTACAAGCCTCTTAATAGATATGGCGCATCTTCAGACCCTCTGTGTGCCAAAAAAAAACTCAAATCCACACTAGCTGTGAGTTGAAGTAAATTAGAGCTATAGTTTAGACAAGTTTTTGGCACAAATTATATTGAATTTGCTCGCCTGTGGGAGGCCATGTCCCCTTCCACCTTCCACTAAGCACCAACCACACCATACCCACTTTTTGTAGCATGGTGTAAGTGCAAAAAACAGCACATTTTTGCTCAAAATATCACATTTTGGACTTCTTTTCTAAAATTTTAGCAAAACCATAAAGCCTTACATCATCAAGCACAATGCCAGGCATCAGATGGAGTACTGTAACGCACACTGCCACTGGATTCTGGAACAATGGAAACAGTGGAAGAATGTTACCTGCCTGACTGCATTTTGCCAACTGTAAAGGACCCTTAGTTCCATTGAAGGGAAATCTTAATGCTTCACCACACCAAGACATTTTGGACAAATGTATGCTTCCAACTTTCTGTGCAGTAGTGTAACTACAGTGGAAGCATCTGCTTCGGGGCTGGGGTTGAGATGGGGCCTGGAACAGTGTCTTTTGTAGTACTATCAGGGGCGTAGCTATAGGGGGTGCAGAGGTAGCAGTCGCTACCGGGCCCAGGAGCCTGAGGGGGCGCAAAGAGCCTTGTGTCACATAAGAAGATACACAGACATACATACGCAGACTGCGAAATACATATGGTCATGTGCATGAACCCTAACTATGCATACATGTTATAGTACTATAGAGTAGAGTTGATCGAACGTGCTCGTAACGCTCGTAACGTCCCTGCACCTAAGGGAAGGGGGGCCCAAGCTGAACTTTTACACCAGGGCCCATGAGCCTTTAGCTACGCCCCTGAGTACAATTCAGGCCAGGCTGGACCCCCTCCAGGTACAGTCACATTGGGAGCCCGTGCCTGTCATAGGTGTACATACCAGAGTATAAAGGACCTTTGAGAAATAGTAATGGTAGACTAAAGAACCTTTCATGATGTCATCTTGTGACATGATCACAGGTCCTTTAGCCTCCAAAAGAGGAGGAGGAGAATGGAGAACCTGCAGTAAATAAGTGTGGTTGTATGTGTGTGTGTGTTAGCATGTGAGTGTCTGTGTATCTGTATAAACATCTTATTATTCTGTTCAGATATTTACACTGATACTGAGACAGATACTTGTTGAATATTTGCTGAATACAGATGGAAGTGCTCATTGCTAGAATGCAGGTGACCTGGCGGTCCTTTCACTTATTGACCGCTCAGCTTCCCTTGCTCCTTCCCTCCTCCTGGAGCCACACAGTGCTGCAGTGCGATCCCTGCCTACAGGGGAGTGCTGGAGGTTATCATTAGGAACCGGATAAGGTGAATAGTTACAGTTTTTTTTTTTTTTTTTTATTAACACTGTGGGGGCACAGAGAGGGCATTACTACTGTGAAGGGGGCACAGATAGGGCATTAATACTGTGAAGGGGGTACAGAGAGGACATTACTACTGTGAAGAGGGCACAGAGAGGGCATTACTACTGTGAAGGGGGCACAGAGAGGACATTACGCAGTAAGGGTTTAACTACCGGGAGGGCGGGAAATGAAGGCAAAACAACTGTGAGGGGCACAATGTTTTAAAGTATGGGGGGTGCCAGAGAAAAGACCCGCCCTGGTTGCGAAATATGCAAGCATGTGCCCTGACCCCTGCCTCATATTAAAGAGTACCTTCCCTGACCTGGAGATACAAAGACAAATTAGTTTCTTCAAAGGTTCAAGGCGGAGGGGGGCATTAAAAATTTGCTCTGGGGCCCAGTCAGTTTAAGCTACGCCCCTGTTTCTGTGAACAGTTTGAAGATAATGTTCTGTTCATTCATGACTGTATCCTAGTGCTTAAAACAAAGTCCATAAAGGCATGGACCTTGACTGAACCGTCCAGAGCCCTGACTTCAACCCCTTCGAGCACCTTTGACATGAACTAGAACGGAGATTGTGATCCAGGCCCTCTAGTCCAACATCAGTTTCTTACCTCACAAATACTCTTCTGGATGAGTGGGCAAACATTCACAAAGATACACCCCTAAATCTTGAAGAAAGCCTTCCAAGCCTGTGGATTTAGAATGAGATGTCATAAACGCTCCTGTAGGTATAATGCGTAGTGTGTGTATATTACTGTATTCAGAAGAGAGATAATCAACCTAAAAAACATTGTTTTCAGTGGGAGGCAGCGCCACAATTCATGCTCTGGTGGTTTAAAGCCGTGGGCACGGCAAGAAGGCAAATATCCCTTCTTGGTGTGGTGTGCAGACGACCACCGCTTGGAGCTACTCAGGTGTCCGCTCACTGTTTAGCTGGATTCAATGGAGCTAAGCCGCGTGCGGGTCAGGGGCATCCAAACTGATCAACTGCAGCAAAAAACGCTATGGTAGATGCTGCCGACACATGGACCTGATCACAGCATAAAAATATTTTAACATTTGGTAAATGAAATTCCACAGTGGGGAAGTAGAACACTGACACATGGTCATAATAAATCCATAATTGATCAGGAATAGTTGTCGTTCTTCACAGTTTATCCACTTTGTGAGCCAGGGTTGACCAGGGTGACAACCTTTACTCTCACAAATAAAAGTAGTAAAAAAAACTTCAAAGGTTTTGTAGTCCCGCTTTAGAACTTGTGTAGCCAACATGCCCATGGGCCTCAGAGGTCAGAGAAGCGGGACAAGGAATCAGTCTTCTAATCTCTGTAGAGTTTTTTTTCATTCCAATATAACCATATATTATGACGCCTAGGTGAACTTTTAGGGAAAACAAGACAGTCTTACCCAGCAATTCCCGGGAAGTTGTGTTGACATGTGCTTATTATTAGTGTTCACATTGTAAGGGTGAAAAGAAAGGTCAAGGATTCATTTACTTCAGGGTTTCTCGTGTTTGCCTACACCAAGGTGCATATAGTGCATGGCCTACACATTTATGTCACGTGGCCGTCAATCATTTACTCTCTTTTCACACATGTATACCGTGTAGGAGAACCCGCCTGTGCTTATAACACGCTTGTTAGATTTAACTCACATGACAGGATAACATGTTGGAGTAGAGATCATACTTTTCTGTATGTGTACAATACGGGCAGCAACTAATTTTTTTTTATCTGTGACATATTTGTTGCTCGTGTGTCATTATCAGAGATATGTTGCATGCTATACGGTAGGAAATTATTATTAGGTATGGTGCCCATGCCTGGTGACTGAAGTGGTTGTGAATACTTGAAATTTATTTAATTGAAAAGTGATGTAAGGTAACTGTAATCAAAAGGGTTAAAATTGATGTCATTTTCTAGGTGGCAGAGACACCGCAGGACTGGGTGGAAAGGGAGGCCCATATCGCCTGGATGCAGGACACAAAGTCTACCAGGTATCACAAGCGGAAAAAGATGCTGTCCCCGAGGAAGTGAAGAGAGCGGCTAGGGAAATGGCAGAGAAAGCTTTCAAACAGAGGTAACACTGTCCTGCAAATACCTGCATTCTCCAGGAAATCACAATTCTGAAGCATCTTTTCTTAGAAGTCTCTGCAATCTGATATTCTTCTAGGAAACATGTGAATAAATTGAAATTGGACATTCATTACCATTCCCCTTTGTCATTTGGATGTGTCTCTATTCTGCATGTAAATGTAGTAATTAGTAATTAGTGCTGAGGAATATTTAAAGAAATTTCATCTATGTCCCAAGAGTTCAGCCATTCTCCCTTCTCACAACCTTCTGTTTGCAGCAGGAGCCTCCCCCTCTGCCCTGTCTGCAGTAGGACACACAGATTGTGAACGGGAACCTGTTAGATTCTCTCTCTGCGGGCAGCATAATGTAGTGACAGACCTTCTGATTTCAGCAGTCTGTCACGTATTTGTGTCTCTGAAGTAGTTTCAGAGAAATTTCATATTAAATGTATACTATACGTACCTCAAGGAGTCCGACGATATGTGGACTTACCTTACCCTCCAGCTACCCATGTTACGGTGAGCAGGTAAACAATGAAGAAGAGGCAGCGCTAGCACGGCGCACGCCTCCTATTCAAACAGCTGATCAGCGGGGGTGCCGGGTGTTGGACCCCGCCAATCTGATATTGATGACCTATCCTGAGGATGGGTAATCAATAAATATAACTCGGATAACCCCTTTAATATCATGAATATTGTTGGCCTTATGCTGCACATGTAAGTTCTTGAAAACGACTACACTAATGGACATACTGTGATCACTGAGGGGCATTTGTGAAAGTGTTTACGCCACCTTTGTGAAAAAGGTTGAAAATGATGGCACATGCCACAATAATTTGCACCTGTTCACTTGTATTGTCAATTTTTAACAGTGGCGAGAAAAATGGGTGGGTCTTAACAGTAGGGGCGAGGCCTTACGCAGCCCACCCGATTTACTATTGTTTACGCCAGGAGCTGGCATAAATGATAGTTCAAATCTACGCCAGCTCATAGCCTGGGTCTCTTAATAAGGTTGGCGCATTCTGTGCTGACAGACTGGTGTCGGTAATAATAGTCTTAGTCTATGTCCCCCACTGTGTCTCTTACTACACTACACAAGGGACTAGACAGGTTCCCTTTAAAGGGGTCACTCTATGAAAAATATTCTACATTTTTCAAAACCAGTACCTGGATCTGAATACTTTTGTAATTGCATGTAGGTAAAAATTTAGCTATCCGAATTGGGCCACCTGCTGTTTGCTTTTTTTCTAATTTCTGTCCTAATCTCTGAGATGGAAGCACATGCTCAGCTTCAGTAGAACGGACACAACCCCTGGGAAAGTACACGCCCCTCAAGCTGTCAGCTTGATATAAATCTAGCAGAGCAATGAATGAGGAGATCTCTGGATCCATGTGAGGTACAGGGCTGGTTCTAGCTTTGTTAGAAAGAGATTGTCAAGTACTATATGATATCAGATTTAGAGTTTTTAAATTAATCATAGGATAACGCATTTAAGCATTACTCACTAGCTAAGCCTGTTTACTTTGCAGAATTTCTACTGGAATGACCAGAATGTGGCAGAAAATTCAATTTCTCTGCTACTGATTTTGCTCTTTTATTGCTCCTGGTTATATTAGTGAATTTCTCATAATTCTGCTCCCTAATATACATGTACAATATTGAATGTGCAACAGATGTATACACAAACTGGAAACTGGCACATAACTGTTTAATGATGGCCCTCCCCACAAAAAAAAACAAAACTTTTTGTTCCCCCACATTTGGAAGTGAGTTGGTATACTTAACCATTTGTTTAACACGCTTGCATATGGATTAATTAATATATTTTCAGCCTCCATTTTTAGTGCCCCCCCATGAGAGTCTCTGGATTCCACATCAAGGTTCTCATGGGAAGCATTGGAGAAACTGATTTCCTGTCCACACGGCGAAAGTTGAATCCAGCGAGTGTCTACAGGGGTCACATTACCTGTCTGCCGATAAAGAAATTGATAGTTTAATAAAGGTGACCGAAACCTTTGGTGAAACCACGATAGTGCAGCAGCACTTCTCCGAACGCTGTTCATCTTGGAATACAGATCCCATGTGCTTTCTGGGGATTTGTACTCCACGTGCTGGAAAAGCCAAGCAGAGCGGATGAAATCTGATGAAGTACTGCTGCACAATCTTGGTTTCACCAGAAGTTTAGTTCCCCATGAAATAAATGCTTATATATAACCAGCACATTTGCAAACAAGGGGGGTAATTCCGTTCTGGGCGTGCCCCTTTAAGTTTATACTTTGTTTCTGTGTTTCATATTTATTTTATTTTTTTTTATGGAATAAGCTAATCTATGTGTGTGATGTTGTGTTGCTTATAGGCTGAAGGAAATTCAAATGAGTGAATATGATGCTAATACATATGAGCGCTTCTCCGGAGCTGTGCGCAGACAAGTTCAATCTTTGCGGGTTATCCTGGATAGTCTACAGGTAATCCACTGTTTGGAATAGGCCTAACCTGAGTATGATCCTGCAGAAAGGAAATTGCTGAATATTGCCTGTGGTCTTATGTCTGCTATATGTATGTCAGAAGAATGTGCTATACTTAATATATTACCTGATCTGTGCTGTGATGCATTTACCAACAGGACATCAAAGTTATCAGTAATTTTCATTCCCAAAACGTGTTTCAAATTTCAAAAGACGCCTTCATTGTCAATAGATGCCTGTAAGATGTCTATGAAAAGTGAATCCAGTTTATGATACTGCATCAGCATTGCCGGGTGATCACATACGTACAGGCACATATTTTTTTTTTCTTTTATAATATTATAGTCATTGTTATATTTCATCTTCACTATTTGTATTGTATTTATCTGTAGCTGTAGAAAGCATTGTTGTATTGGAATAGCAACCACAAGGTGCTGCCTTCATAGTTTGCAAGGTGCAGCCAGGATGAAGCCGGCCTCAGCACCTTTGTGTTTCTTAAAGTGTTCACTTGTCATTTCAGATGTCATGGTGGCATGTCAAGCTCTGATGGGTGGGGGTCCAGGTGCTGAGGCTACCACCTATCACTAATATGAAGGGACAGGAGCTCTCAGCTGAGCGCTGTGCCCCTTTAGCTATGATCAGCTCTGGTCGGCCCTCTATGAGTCCTGTATAGAGCTGATCAGTCTATTCTTTGTAGGTTTAAACAGGAGTATGTATGCCACTGTGTAGTCGTGCAGAGGCATACATCAGCCGGCACAATTCTTCGGCAGCTGATGGAGCTGGTTGTAAGCAGTTTGAACAGTGGTGAATCGCATTGTGACCATCAGCTATAGGTGTGTAATTTTTATCAACAAAAAATGTTTACTTTGGATACAAGACCTGTTGGAAAATGTATTTTAGGTTTAAAGCCCGAAACAGTGGTGTGATTCAAAGAAGGCTCCTTACAGTAACATCTCTAGGTCCCCAGGAAGCATTAGTATGTGAATCAGGTCATTTAAAGTCTAAAGTATTCTTTTTGTTAAGACATTGTTCGGAAAGTCTTCAGACCATTTCACTTTTTTCACATTTTCTTATGTTGTCACCTTGTGCTAAAATAAAATTCATGTTTTCCCCCATCAATTTGCACTTAATACCCCATAATAAGAAAACGAAAACAGAATTTTAGAAATATTTGCATTTATTCAAAGGGAAAAACTAAGATTTCCGATGGGCATAAGTGCTATGACACTTGAAATTTAGCTCTGAAGGCCTCCCATATTTCTTTATCATCTTTGAGATGTTTCTACGAGTTGATTCCAGTCCACAGTCCACCTGTGGTAAATTAAATTGATTGGTCATGGCTTGGGAAAGCAGGCCCCTGTGTATATAAGGTCAGCTGATAATGTATATCAAAGAAAAAAAAAACAACCCATGAGAAGGAAAGCACTGCAGTTAGAACCTAGAGACAGGATTGTGTGGGGACACACAGATCTGGAGAAGGCTACAAATATAAATATTATGCTGCACTGAAAGTTCCCAAGAGCACAATGGCCTCCATAATTCTTAAATGAATGCTGTTTGGAACAACAAAGACTCTTCCTAGAGCTGGCCATCCCTCCAAATTAAGTAATGGGGAGAAGTTCCTTGGTAAGAAAAGTGACCAAGAACCCAATGGTTACTCTGGCTGAGCTCCAAAGATCCTATGTGCATATGGGAGAAACTTCCAGAAGGTCAACTATTACTGCAGCACTTCACCAGTCTGGGCTTCACGACAGAGTGGCTAGAAAGAAGTGGCATGAAAGTCTGTCTGGAGTTTGCACAAAAGCACCTAAAGGACTCTCGGACTGTGAGTAACAAGATTCGCTGCTCTGATGAAACCAATATTTAACATTTTGGTCTCAGTTCTAAGCTTTATGTCTGAAGGAAACAAGGCACTGTTTATCACCTGCCCTGTACTATCCCTACAGTGAAGCATAGTGGACACAATATTATGCTGAGGATGTTTTTTTAGCAGCTGGGGCAGGGAGACTAGTGAGGGCTGAGGGAAAGCAGATTGGAGCAAAATACTGAGATATTCTTAATGAAAACCTGAGCTACAGTGTTCTAGACCTCAGACTGGCCCAAAGGTTTACCTTCCAATAAGACCTTACACATGCAATTAAGACAACACAGGAGTTGCTTAGTGACAGCTCTGTAAATGTCCTTGAGTGGCCCAGCCACAGTCGTCAAACATCTCTGGAGAGACCTGAAAATGGCTGTCCACCGATGTTCCCCATCCAACCTGATAGAGTTTGAGAGGATCTGCAGAGAAGTAGGACAGAAAATCCTCAAATCCAAATGGGCAAACCTTGGAGCATCATACCCATGTATAGGCTGTAATCGCTGCCAAAGGTCCTTCAAATAAGTACTGAGTACAGTTTGCTGGGACTGTCTGTAGGATTTGCTTATATACAGTATGCTAATCTTTATATTGGGGAACAATTAATAACACATAAATAAATACAGCTACATGAGAGATGATACTAGAGCCACAAATGCAATATAACTTGTGGTACTCATTTCTTTTAATCAAGTAGGGAATAAGCACATTAAATCTAGAGTAGATCTGAATGTGAAAAGTCCGAGTTACTGTATTAAATATTATTAAGCAGACGAGGATAAATTTTTCTTTCTCCCTTTCCATTATCTCATCTACATCTTTCATACTGTGGTTATTAGATTGAAAAACTTCTGAGAAATCTCATTTTCATGCCAAAGCTGTCCAAATTCTTTGATATTTATGGTTTCATGAATACAGTGGTTTATTCAGTCAGGGTTTTTACATGAACCTTTCAATGTTTGATATAAGGGATCATGAATATTTTTCACATACCCTAAAAATGAAGCCTTGATGACAGATCAAGCCTTAATTACATTGCGACATGTATGTATGTACAGTAGCACATTTGTTCAAATAACACAACTATAGCCACATTTATTCAAGAGAAGACAAGGTACTAACATCTCTTGTGAGCCCTTACTGACATCTCATGTATTTCCTGCTTTTCTGTTTCCTTCTGCTATTTATCGTGCCATACAGCTTAAGCTAGTTTCACATCTGCAGTCGTTCTCCGGATCCAGCATTGCCGGATACTGCCGCCTGTCTGCTGGCCCCCTATTGACTATAGTGAAGTCCAGCAGAGATCCAGCCCCTACCCTGCAAATATGTCAGGCAACAACCAATGTACTGAGTGTTTGTCCAGCCAATTCCCAGCATTCTATGCCAGAACAGCCAGGTGTGACACTAGCCTTAGCTCAGCTGTTCCTCCTGACTTGCGGGATATGCACTCATCTTGGTTGAAAATGTGTATTTAATGGAGAGAAGGGGATAAAACTTACTAGCTAAGACAGACTTATTATTTGTGTTTCTGCTTATTAGCCGCCTTCTGGATCATGTAAAACCCTAGGGATAAACCATGTTATCTTATTAAAATACTTACATTTCAGAAGGTAAGATTCAAGAAAAAATAACAAAAAATTACATTAACTGGGGAACGAACAGAACACTTGCATGGTTCCCACCTTTCCATTTTCAGCAGCGGATCTGCCAATTCTACCATCCAAGATGGCCACACTGCTTCTCAGATTACCTGATACAAATTGTGCATTTATGATCCAAAACATGTCCTACTGCCCACAAGTTGGCCAGAACAGCTCACTTGAGCAGTGCTGGCCAATCCAAGAGCAGAGCTGGCCAATCCAAGAGCAGAGCTTGTAGTGGAATACTGATGCACATAGTACATCAGGTAGTCTGAGAAACAGTGCTGCCGTGTTGAACGACAGAAGAGGATCCTGGGAATCTGCCGATCTACAGATGAAAAAGAGGACACCAGGTAAATGTTTTGTTCGTTCCTCAGTTAATGTTTCTTCAAAACTTGCTGGTAGCATTTTGCCCCTTTACCATTCTTTGTCCCAATACATTATTTATGGAGCTCCTTTTTTACTTTCATTGTTTAGTCATGCATATGTAACACGTCTGTATTCAGTAGTGTTCAATAGTGGTGGATAATACAATATCTTAGACTGGTTTCACATTACTGGAAAATACACCAGTTTTACCGATCCTTTCTTTTTCATTCATGATAAATTATAAATATCTCTTGAATGGAAAATTATTTTTTGTTGGTGTAAAAAACAAAAAAAACTTTCCATTTCTGTCTTTTGTTTCCTGTATTTTAGCCTGCTTTAATGAGAACCACCATTTACTCAGATACAGATCCATTTACAAGGAGAGTTCAGCTCTTTTCATTAGTGATCACTGCCTTCAAAGGACTTCAGCACCTCTTTGTGAGCCGTGCACATGAGCGGCTCATATCCAGCGTTGCATGATGTCACTTCCAAGACATGCTTTTCAAGTAATAATTTGTTCAGCCCAGAGCTGGCCAGCAGCATGAAGATGCTAACTCTGGCGAGATTGTATCGTGTCTGTGAAAGGGCAGCCCGCCAGCTTGCTATGAAAGAACTACTCATACTTGGAGAGCTAGCACACCAGTTGATAAGCAAGACATCTAACAAAGAGAGTAGACGCTCCATAGGAAGTAGACACATTCATTTATTTGTAAAGCTCTGCTGGAATTTAGCATTGTATTGTCAAATGTAAATAAGGAGCAGTAGAATGAATATTCCCCACCAAACTGATGCTCACACTTTTAAAGGGGTATTCTGGTTTCATGAAATTGCTGACCTATCCTCAGGACCTCAGGATAACTCATCAATATCAGGTCGGCGGAGGTCAGCTGTTTGAAGGGGCTGCAACGCTAATGTGAGAGCTGCATCCTCTTCAGTGTTTACCTGCAGGGAGTCTACATTTTAATAGTGGAGTAGTTATGGTTTATAGCTGTTCATAACATTCAAGTGAATGGGAGAGGAAGCTGTAAATATGCTGCACCGCCACTACAATGTAGACGGCTCCAGGTAATCATTGAAGAGGATCCATCTCTTGTAATAGCTTTGCAGCCCCTTCAAATTGATGATCACCAGGGGTGCTGAGAGTCAGACTACCACCAATCTGACATTGATGACCTATCCTGAGGTTAGATCATCAATATCAAAATACCGTAACACGCCTTTAAGGTCTTATCTGTGCAAGGAGGAAAACTGTCTTAAAAATGGGTGATAAAATTAAACACTATTGTCATTACTTTATTCCCACATTCTTCCAAGGGTTCTTTCTTTGTATGTATTTACATGAAAAAATAGAAATAAAAAAAGTTTATACAACAGCAGTGATTGGCCTTGAACGTCTCCACAGTTGTAAATGTTGCTTTTTTACTATTTTTTTTTATACCCATGTCTGTGACCTAAAGGTAGCAGTACACCTACCGTAGTGGTCAGCTAAATGTTCTTTGGCCAACAGCTATTCACGACCCCCCCCCCCCCCCCAATGAAACCCATGTACATTCAATTGGCCAGAGCATGCATGTGTTCTCGAGGGAGAAGGAAATCACTGTTCAACTAAACTTGTAATGAACAAATATTTTTTGTTCATTACAGTAACACAAAAAAATCATAATTATAAATTAAAAATATGATAAAAGCCTAAAATCTAAACTATAAATGTTTAACTTAAAAATTGATAGAGGTCACGTGATCATCTGTGATTGTGTCTTCCTTCAGTGGCCTTATCAGCTGCTTATACAGTGACCTAAATCTGATTAATCCCCTTTGGGTCGGACTGGACGGCCATATTAGATATGTTATCTAAAAGTGTAAAGGTTAATTGCTGATGAGCAAAAAAAAAATAATTGAAACATATACAGTACATGTTCATTATATTATAATTTTAGCAGCACTAAAAGAAGTGTGATAATTTGCAGAAATACTGTGAATTTTGTTTTTGTTTTTTTTTAAATTATACATCATTTACATTAAACATTATTGCAAGGGGGTGTTCCGTCTGCACTGGAGGCTCCATTCGAGGTCTCTTTCACAGATCTCACTTAAAGAAGAACTCCCGACAAAAATTTTATTCCATGTCCTGCTAGAAATGTACATGATGTAATCTGTAGTGAATGTGATTTTCTTACCAGTGTCTGAAGTTTCTTATCTGTGTCATGTGACCAGCAATTAGACCCACCAACTCACACATAGACTTATGTGTGGACAGGAAGTCTAATTCTCTATGGATTCCTATGAGACTGAAAGTGAGGCTCCCATAGGAATGAATAGAGCAGTTACTGGCTTTCTGTCCTGGGTCAGTTGGAGGTCAGGGAGTTGGTCACATGACCCAGCTACAATAAGAAGAGAGGTTTTTACTCACCGAAACAGTCACTGATAAGAAAATGACAATCACTACAGATTATATCATGCACCTTTCTAACAGGTCAGAGAATAAAAATATTTGCGGGAGTTCTTCTTTAAACAGCTGCTCAAAATATCTCTGCTTGCTGCACTGTTTTTTCAGGTCATATGATGAGCACCATAAAGGAAACCCAGTGGACCTCAGTATAGTCAATGGAGTCTCTTGGACGCTGTTGTCTCTCATCTGACAGATCCAGTACTTCTGTCATCAGCAGAACAATGGAAATGATTAGCAGAAGCCCAGTGCCGAACAAGCCTTAAAGGGAACCTGTCATCTCCGAAACACCCCCTGAACTAGAGTAAGCGGTGTATAGTGTAAGTGACGTCGAGTCTGGTTATGTAATTTTTATCTTCATACTCGCTTCCATTCTAATGTTGTGCTCCCACAAACCAGCAGTAAAATGCACTCAGTGGACTCCAGTGCTCACTCACATAATGGAGAGGACTCTCAATGCATTTTACGGCTGGTTTGTGGGAGCACAGCGTCGGAATGGAAGTGAGTGTGAAGATAAAACTTACATATTCGGATTCAGCATCACTTACACTATACACTGCTTACTCTAGTTCAGGGGGTGTTTCGGAGATGACAGGTTCCCTTTAACCCGTTTCAAATCTGAGAGAGCAAAAGGTCCTCTTCGTAGACACATACTGTGCAATTGTGGTGTTGACAGGACAGATTCCATGGTGTAATATCATCATACTATGGTATAGTAAAAGTTATTGATAGTGATATAACCCTTCATGTCTTTTGTTTTATTAAAGGCAAAGGGTAAAGAAAGGCAATGGCTTAAGCATCAAGCAATGGGAGAGCTGGATGACACTAAAATCATTGATGGTTTGACAGGAGAGAAAGCAATTTACAAAAGACGCGGAGAGCTTGAGCCTGAAGTGAGTACAATGTGTTTCTTGGACATGATCATCTCTGGGTGTGGATAACAAGCAGCTTGACTCATGTCTGACTAATCATTTTGGTCAGACAGAGGGTGGACGCCAAGACTGTTACAACAGTCCTTTCCATAAGACATTTAATACTTTTCATGATGATCTAGAACGAATTGATTTTAACAACTTGACAGACAGAAAAGTACAAAAAAGTATATTTACTGGTCTAGCTATTCCCATTGTCTATACCAGAATCTATCCAACTGACATAGTGATTACTTTACGCCAGGAACGTGTACTGTTGTGGAGTGATATACATGTGGTGCCTAAACCTTGCTGTACAGACTAGCCATGATTTCAGATGGACGTCTTCTGAATGACTTTCGTAAATGGCCTGTGAAGATAACGTATTTTTCGCTTTATAAGACACATCTGATAAGTCGCACCCCAAGTTTTATAGTAGGAAAATAAGAAAAAAATATTTTTAATCAGACCTCATATCAGATCCTGAGATCAGACCCCCATAAATAACAGGTCATCGGATTAGACCTCCATATCAGGACATCACATCAGACCCCCATATCGGCCCTCCATGTCAGAATCCCATCAGCCCTCCATGTCAGACCCCGATCAGACCTTATATCAGCCCTTTATTTCAGTCGCCCATCAGACCTCAGATCAGCCCTCAATGTCAGACCCCCATCACACCTTAGATCAGCCCGGAGACCCCCATAAGACCTCAGGTCAGCCCTCATTGTCAGACCCCCCAAACAGAGTTCCTTGCCAGAACCATCAGACCTCAGATCAGAATAAGATAAAAAACTTGTGCACCCATGTCTTCTCCAGCCAACGCTGCACAGTCACCTGACTCCGTGCAGCGTCAGGTCATAGTGCACACACTATAGGAAGGAAGACGGGGGAGGGTGCCGGAAGCGCTCTCAGCACTTCACTTGCTGCTCCCAGCACCTAATGCATACTAGTGAGCACTTCCATAATGGAAGCGCTCCCTAGTATTCACTTTATAAGATGCACTGCCTTTTTCACCCCGCTTTTGGGGGAAAAAAGTGAGTCTTATAAAGCGAAAAATACGGTATTTGTTCTTGATGGCAAGACCATAGGTTAAAACGTCAGATTGCCGGCTGTCTGTGGCCTAGTCTGAATGTCTGATGGGATGCAGATCTGGCTTTTAGTACCCTCTGGGTACTTCAGTTGCCTGCCTCACTCCAAAGATATACTGATAGGGAACTTAGACTGTGAACTCCACTGGGGACAGTGTGATGATAATGTCTGTAAAGCGCTGCGGAATATGTCAGCGCTATATAAGTTAGTAAACTAATTAATTTGGAGACTTTCCAATGACTGCACCTGAAACGGGTAAAAACATAAAAAAATCCAAATCTAGCACATTTTTTCTACCAAATCCAGATTGTAGTTATTGTTATAGTGATTTTGTATCGTCACATATAACATTCAACATAGTCCAGGGTAATGGACTGCTTTCTGTGATGTCACACAACAATAAAAGTGTGCAATTTAAAGTAGGGATGAAGTTTATCTTAAGCAATCTTTTT
Source organism: Rhinella marina (assembly GCA_900303285.1). Taxonomy (NCBI): domain Eukaryota; kingdom Metazoa; phylum Chordata; class Amphibia; order Anura; family Bufonidae; genus Rhinella; species Rhinella marina. The sequence continues at coordinate 425,358 of ONZH01007079.1, read as the reverse complement.
GTGTTGTCCGTCCATAAAATTCAGCATTTTTGTAAAATGTAACAGTAGCATGAATGACAGCTGTCTCTTATATTCTGCTGCTCTGCACAGATTGGAAGCCCACAGCAGAAGCCCAAGAGGCTGCGTCTCCTGGTTGATGTATCTGGCAGTATGTATCGCTTTAATGGGGTAGATGGCAGGCTGGAGCGCTCCATGGAAGCTACCTGCATGCTGATGGAAGCATTTGAGAACTATGAGCATAAGTTCAAGGTAATTAACAATGAGAATGATACATTGATGACGCTCTTGAACACAAGAGTTTGTGCATCTGGGGAAATGTGACTCAGGACCTGTGTTGCCGGGATAATGAACACTCAGCTATGGTCAGACGTTTCATTTTTCAGATGGAAAGTTGGTCGAACATTTCTTTTAAACTAAAAAACATTGACAGCTGTTAAGTGTTAGCTTTATAAAAAACTAGCAAAACTGGAGCAGTTGCCTATTGTAACCTGTCTCATTGCAGCATTCACCTGCATTACTGAATAACACTGATTGTATACTGTGACAGGAGGCATTCCTATTCATTTGGGGCTCTCTTCAGTCGCCAATCACACTCCACCTATTACTTTCCAGTGCAAATGTAAAAACTAATAAAAGCAATTTTACTACTTGCTATGGGAACATAATCCATGTGAAAATGGCACGTTTAATAGGATTGATGATCGTGGAGCAGGATACTACAGGATGGCTTATGGAAGACATAGCTCACCTGCACCATTTCTTTTATTTCCATGCTTCTTTGGTGTGGTATTACACATTTATCACCGCACGCACCACATTTGGTTGTGAAACTAACCTTTTATTTAGGAATAGTGTAAAAAATATTTTTTTCATACTCATAGAGCTCTTTTGAAGCCTGGTAGGAGCTTGTATGGGGGAATGATCCACTATGTCAGAAAAAAGTTTGACCACTAGAGCATGTGCCATGAAAGAGTTAAATTATTGGGTCCCTTTAGTTAAATCATAGCGTTGGATCCACTTTGAATTCCAGGGTTTATGTGGATATGGAGAAAATATTGGGGGTCATTTTCTTTGCCCCTGTACACCGGAAACTGGCATAAAAAGTCACAAAGACTGCTACAATAAGGAGTATATTTCAATTTAGGCACACAAACTGCTGGAGGGTGCACTTAATTTATGACAAGGCATATGCCTTATCATAAATGAAGCGCATTAATCAAAGACCGGTGTTGAAGGAAAAATAAAAAAAAAACTTATGGGTGTCACAATATGGCAACAAAAGCAAATGTTTAATTACATTTTTTAAAAGTATAAAGCAAAACAAAATCTATATATGCAATGCCAGAATTATACGGTCCCAAACTTACTGCATACTGAACTCTGCTAAAACATCAAATGGCGCCATTAAAAAAAAATTCACCTTAATATCTTAATCTAATCTCTTCTGCTAAGGTAGTTGTAGAAATTCTGGAGCTTAAGCATCAGTTTACACTGGTAAACTGTTTTTGAAAGACGGCAATGACAAATCCGTTTTGATGCGTTTGTTTTTTTAGTCTTATAATGGATCCATGAGATTACCATTGTTATGTTTACTGGATTGAACAGTGCATACATCTAGAATGAGTGAGGATGTCATACCTACTTTTTCTTTTAGCATAACTCTTAAAGAGGTTGGCCTCTTTCTGGCTACAGTTGACCAATGTGTATGTAAGATGATTATATCACACGTACCAATACAGCTTTTGTTGATATTCAGTGCTGTCCGCATTGAGGTCCTGTCCATAAGATGGCCGCTGATGGAGGGTCATGTGACCAGACACATCACTCAGCCTTTTCCACCCTAATACAAAGCACCTCCACTAAACTCCCAGAGGTGCAAGTGCAGATGGCAGGTTTGGTGTATTTGAATGAAGGAGGCTGAGCTATTTGCCTGGTCCCATGAACCTCCATCAGCAGCCATTCCATTGACAGGACCTCCATGTGGACAGTCCCCATTGGCAACATGAAATATAGAATATGGTGCAAAATATAAAAAAGCTATATTAGCAAATGCCATATAGTTATCTTACAAACACAATGATCAACACGAGCCAGAAAGTGTCCAACCTCTTTAAGATATGTCAGAAGATAAGGATGGGTAGAACTGCCCTTAAATCCAAACATCCATATGCCAGGTATATACATTGCATGATTTCAGTACATACCTTGTCAATGTTAACAAATTATTATTTGTAATAAGCAGATACAAACTAGTCTATTTGTCTTCAGTATGTGAAGGAATGCCATGTGGGTAGTTTCCAGTCTGAAGACAGATGAATAAACTTTAAGGTGTGGTCATCTATCAGTATATGGCTTCATATGGAAGGTGAAGAATGTATACAAATAACATTACAGCCTGAAATGTAGAAAATGCTGGAGTGAAATAGAGCAGTGCAAACTGTATTCCTTTATCAACAAAGCTGTTGCACGTACAGGTTCTTGTGTGGTATGCTGTGTGTGCGTCATATGAATAGACATTGTATGGCCTCTTTAGTTAATTTATCCCCATGTTTAATTTATGTATACTGGACCAAGCACTGTCCTTCAAAAATGGAGTTCCTGTTTACCCAAGAGGATATAAAAAAACAGCCTAAGGCTACTTTCACACCAGTGTATTTGCTGGATCCGGCAGGGTTCAGCAAAAATGCTTCCATTACTGATAATACAACCATCTGCATCCGTTATGAACGGATACGGTTGTATTATCTTTAAAATAACCAAGACTGATTCGTCATGAACTCCGTTGAAAGTCAGCGGAGGACAGATCCGTTTTCTATTGTGTCAGATTGTGTCTGAGTTAAACTGATCCGTTCCCATTGACTTGCATTGTGGGTCATGATCCGTCTTGCTCTGCATCCCATGCAGTATAGGAACGCAATCAAACGGAACAGAATGCTTTTTGGAGCATTCTGTTCTGTTCAGGTCTGTTTTATCTCCATTGACAATGAATAGGGACAAAACGGAAGTATTTTTTCCGGTTTTGAGACCCTATGACGGATCTCAATACTGGAAAATAGAAGCGCTAGTGTGAAAGTAGCCTAAGGCTGTATTCAGAGTTGCGTTGGGAATCTGGTAGCCTGTAGCCTGATCCAACAGAGGATCAGCTTAAACGGAGCTTACTGTATCTGGCTTTGCCAGACACGACTTTGTACCACTGTCTCCCCATTGACTATAATGGGATCTGGCAGGTGTTTTGGCTGGACAAATACGGCTGCATGCAGAGTTTTTTTTCTGGCCAACGGCCGGCATTTATACAGGAACAGGCTAACAGAATAGCAAACGCAACTGTGAACACAGCCTTATGGCCCATTCTCACGGCCGTATTTTTCTTTCCATGTCCATTCCGCATTTTTGTGGATGAGATGCAGACCCATTCATTTCTATCGGACTGCAAAATCCACGGATAGCACACCGTGTGCTATCCGCTTCCGTATGTCCGCATAAGAGAGAGAACATCTCCTGTACTTGTCTGCAAAATGTGGTCCGTGGTCTCATTCAAGTCTATGGTTTTGCAAAAATGCGGATTGCACACTTTAATGGCCTGTCATGTCACCTTTTAATCTTTTTTAAAATGATACCTTCCATTTTTTTGTGGATCCGCAAAATATGGAAACATATATTCTTTTGTTATGCGGACATGCAGAAGATTTTGCTGAACAACTGATCCAGATGTTTGCTGACTGCAAATAACATCCGGCCGTCTGAATGCGCCCTTAATAATAAACCCATGGATGGGCCCACTTTACGTTAACTGATTGAGGAGCCATTAGTTGTAGTCAATTGCTTATGATTTTTCCTTTTCTTTTACATCAGTATGATGTATTGGGTCATTCGGGAGATGGCTACAGCATTGAACTGATCAGAAGTGAGAAGATCCCCAGGAACAATAAGCAGAGGCTGGAGGTTCTGAAGGTAATTAGGTTAGAGAACTACTGTGACCAGCTAAGAGGGTTACATTGTTATAGACATGTAATAGCAATTACCGTATGTGAAAAAGAACACATTTAACACGCAACATTGGAGTGGAAATAAACTGAACGGAGACATATGAACACTCACTCACCTGCTAAATCCATAGGCAAATATTTAGGTTGGCATGGCTTCTTGTTTGTATTTGTATTAGTTGAAGGTCTGGAAGGTCATTTACTTCATGCAGCACAGGCCACAAGAGAAGCTGCTTTTAAAAGTGTTGTGTTCTGTCTAGTGTGGGGTGATGACCCTTCTGTGCCTAGATATGAAGGGTTTATTCTAAAATCCTGAAGTTTCCAACTTTATTTCTTTGGAGTAATTCTTGTTAGTCAGAGACATTGCAAAATTCTGTGACCCAGTCTTTAAGTGTGTGTGAGATTTGAAGGTTATCTCGCTTTTAAAACTAACATGTACCCAATTTTTTCAATAGACAATGCATGCGCACTCCCAATTCTGTATGAGTGGAGACCACACACTGGAAGCCACAGAGCATGCTATAAAGGAGATAGCGAAGGAGGACGCCGATGAATATTTTGTCATAGTCTTGAGTGATGCCAACCTAGAGCGTTACGGCATACCACCAGCAAAGTTTGCTCAGGCCTTGATGATTAATCCTCAGGTTAATGCATTTGCAATTTTCATCGGTTCCTTAGGAGACCAAGCTGAAAGGTAAGGGTTCAAACGAGACACCAAATGAAAGCAAGAGTTAACTACTAGCTGTAAAACATTAGTCACACAAATGACTTTGTTTTTCTGAAACAGCCCATTTTTCATTGGGTCCACCATAAGTAAAATGAAATGTCACACACCCCAGGTCCCTTACCACCCTCCTTGTCACTAATATGTTTTTTTTATATTTTCAAAACATTTTAATTCTAAAATAATAATAATAATCCGCATTGTTGTGATGCTTATGTGATATTGTACTTACAATAATATTATTTCAATAATAATAATAAAAATAAAGCAATAATATTATTCCAAAATGGTTTGACCTAAAGGTCAAGCGTAAGGTGCACTGTGCCAATAAATGCAGTCTTTTTGATACAAGTCATTGCATGGCAGAAGGGACTGTGTAATCAAGGCCTGAACTATTACTATATGGTAGATATTAGAGGGGTTATACAGGAGTAGAATAGGATAGGTCATCAATATCTGATTGGAGGGGGACTGACTCCTGGTAACCCCACTGATCAGATGTTTGAAAAGACCGAGGTCCCCCTCACAGCTTACCAAGCACCTCTTCAGACAGCTGATAAGCATAGTGCTAGGAGTCAGACCCGCACAAATCAGATATCGACCTATGTATTCTACTCCCAGAAAATCATTTTAATGCTTTATATCGATTTTATTTTATTTTTTTTTTCTGGCGAGATGATAAGTCTGGGAGGATATATGAATGCCATAAATACTTTTAAAAAAATATCGAGTTCAGGTTAACACCATGAAGCCACTGCGTCACTTTTTCCCTCATGTGCGCTGGTTTTGGAGAAGGGCTTCAGTTGCACACTGGTCTGGCCCATTTATCAGGCTTTTCCACCAGGTCCAGCCTGACATTATTTCTTCTCTGTAATAGATCTCTCAACAAACTATGTGCCCTCTTGATAAATCTGCACACATTGCAAGGGAGAAGACACTGCTAAACTGTGTTTTCTGTCTTATACGACAGTAATGACCTCTATATGCCAAAAAAAGCTTCAATAATGATCACCATGGCCTGTAAAATTGATATAGTAGGAATGTTTCTTGTGCCCATGGCTTTTTCAGGCAGAGGCTAAGTTAGGTGATGGATTGTCAGAAATATTGTAATGAAAGCATTGGTCATTTAGCCAGGTCTGGCCTTGTGGTTCAGTTTCCTTCTTGGAAGCTTGTGTTAGTGTATCCTTCCCTGGTCTATTCAGCAGCATTCATTCACTGGGCGGTTGAATAGCATGTGTCAATTCATTATTCACAATTGAAAGCTTTTTTTTTTCCTCTCGCTCTCCTTGGTAAAGAGATTTGCATTGCTAATATCCTCTTCTTTACCCCTTTAACCCGCAGGCTCCAGAGGACACTTCCAGCGGGGCGATCTTTTGTCGCTATGGACACAGCACAGATCCCACACATCCTGAAACAGATATTCACATCCACCTTGCTGTCAAGCGCTTAGCTGCAATATTAAAGGGAACATATCACCTCTTCTGACATGTATTCTTAAGTAACTACTTTCATTCCCCACAGAATAACAGCTCCGTAGCATCTTTTCATATATAATTCTGTATTCTGCCATTCTTCTATTATTCCTGCTAGAAGATCACAAATGAATTGCCCACATTCTGCAATAAAGGTCCCTCTGAGTATTACTGGTTGGGGGAGTGCCCCTGCATCGTCTAACACTATCCAGTCAGAGCTGCCGGTGTCGGACTGTGCAGGGACACACACCCAGATGGATCTTTATTGCAGACTGCTAGCAATTGATTCATAAACGTCTAGAAGGAATAACCGAGGAATCAGTTACTAATTTACACATGTCAGGATAGATGGCATGTCCTCCTTAAAGGGCTTATCTAAGACTAAAAGAGTGGCCCAGACCTGCCCAACCCATGGTGGGGGTGATGCTAAACTGACCCCCACTGCTGGATCTGGTCTGTTGGGCTCCCGGGCTAGTAGTTCCGCTCTCACGTATGTCAATGACGACATCCAACGATGGGGACACACATGACCGCTCCAGCCAATCATACACCGCAGCGATGTCCTGCTCCCCCTGCATCACATGTCACGCAAGTGGAGCAGGTCACTGTTACGACCTGTGATTGGCTGCAGTAGTCACGTGTTCCCCCGTCGACTGATGTTGTCCTCTGTGCACGTGGGTGTGGAACTGCCAGCCCAGGAGCCCAAGAGATGGGATCCAGCGGTGGGGATCAGGTTAGCATTTTAATCTTGGGTAACCCCTATAAGTTCTGGTCCTTGTAGAAGATATACAGTAAGCAGTGGGGAAAACATGAACTGTTTTTTTTATTTTTTTTTATTGAAATGTAGATGATAATATCATATTCATATATCATGTGTAAATATTGTAACCTCATTCAAAGACTCAATTCTGATTTTATTGTTTTCAATATGTCTGTGTTAGATTACAGTTTTTATTATTGCTATTTAATTTGATTAGATTCATCAGTTTAAATCAAATTCTGTTTATTTAACTTTATATATATATACAATGGGATTTAAAATGGCTGCTATATATATATATTAAAAATAACTCCTCATATACAGCAAGTTATGTGTTTTATTGGGTGTGTGGCTCTGAAGGGACCCAACTGAGTAAATTCTGCCTCTGCACAAAAAATCTGTCCACCAGGAACTTTAGACCAACTCTAAACTGGTCTAATCTGTGCCAGTCGTATTCACCAGAATCGTGGATTTCATCTTTGTAAAAGTGTCTAGAAGGTAGACAAAAGCTGGCCATTCCAATATTCTAGTTTAAAAAGGGAAAGTTGAGGATGTCAGTAAAAGTCATTCTTTTTTTCAGGCATCTGAATAATAAATGTGTTTAAAATGAGGTGCGCCAGAATTTTGGCTCAAACAAAGCCAAGAGACTGGCCGACTGGCTGTGATACAGCTCCAAGCTGCCCTCAGTTCCCGACATGTCCCACTGTCCTTGTAATAAAATTGGCCGGTGCTGGGGCTGAGCACTGACAAGGGAGGGAAGACTGGTGAGAACATTGAAATCACTGTATAGTCTAATGGAGGCAAGTCACACAGAATGTGGTCTACACAGACAACTATATTCTAGATCAGTAGTCAGAAGCTAGTCAAGAGGCAGAACACCACAAGAGAAAAGTTCATGATGAGAGTTAGCAGCAATGGATTTTCACACACATTAGTAAAAGGGTTTTCCAAGATGGATAGGTCATCAGTATCTGATCAGCTGTTTGAGAAGGCATCGGCACTAGCATTAGAGCTGAAGGCTTCTCCAGCTTTGCCTCGGCCTTGTGACATCAGGTTCATCGGTCACATGGCCTACATGCAGCTCAGCCACATTCACTTCTATGGGGTTGAGCTGCTTCTAGGCCACATGACCGATGACCATGTCATCACTGGCCTAGGAAAAGCTGTAAGGCCACAGCACTCACAGGAGCGCCACTGTCTTCTCAAACAGCTGATCCCTGGTGTCGAACCCCCACCGATCACATACTGATCCAGAGGAAAACCTCTTTAATGGTAAGTTTTTTTTTTCTATGGCCAAGTGCTTCTTTAAAGGGTTATTCTCATTTTAGACAATGGGGGCATATCGCTAGGATATGCCCCCATTGTCTTATAGGTGCGGGTCCCAGCGGTGTATCCAGAACGGAGCCCCCGAACTGAATGAGGGCGCACTGTGCCTAGTAGTGGCCGGCGTCCTCCAGGTGCAGCGCTCCCCGCTCCATTCTGGATAGCGATATGCCCCCATTGTCTAAGGTGAGAATACCCCTTTAAAGAAGAACTCCCGCAATAATTTTTATTCTCTGACCTGTTAGAAAGGTGCATGATATAATCTGTAGTGAATGTCATTTTCTTATCAGTGACTGTTTCTGTGAGTAAAAACCTCTGTTATTGTAGCTGGGTCATGTGACCAACTCCCTGACCTCCAACTGACCCAGGACAGAAAGCCAGTAACTGCTCTATTCATTCCTATGGGAGCCTCACTTTCAGTCTCATAGGAATACATAGATAATTAGACTTCCTGTCCACACATAAGTCTATGTGTGAGTTGGTGGGTCTAATTGCTGGTCACATGACACAGATAAGAAACTTCAGGATGATATAAGTCAAAAATTCAGACACTGGTAAGAAAATGACATTCACTACAGATTACATCATGTACATTTCTAGCAGGACATGGAATAAAATTTTTGTCGGGAGTTCTTCTTTAACATGGGTTATGGGTTATCTCTAGAGATGAGCGAACGTGCTCGTAACGAGCACTGTAGCGCTCGGCTCCCCTGCTCTCGCATGGGCGCAGGCATCCGCATCCGTCCTCCTCACCCGACGGGTGCGGATGCCTGCGCCCATGCGAGCGCAGGGGAGCCAAGCGCTACAGTGCTCGTTACGAGCACGTTCGCTCATCTCTAGTTATCTCCCATTGCTTAAAAGTACATTTTTATTAGAAATACATTAGAAAGTATCATCACTTTGTGATTAATGGGCTGCGCTGGATTGGTGACTGGTCCCATCACCCTTCTTCCCCGCACAGTCAGCCATAACAAAGTCAAAGCTTTTTCTTACTTTGTGTGACATCAACGTGAATCAGTACAGCTCTGACCCGATGGTGATGATTAGATTGTGACACCAAATAATGTGAATTTATATTTTCCATTTATTCATTTGTAACATGTTCCAGCTGTGGTAATACATAGACTAAAGAAAAAATGAAGGGTGCTGCCACACGTTCAGGTTTTTTTATGTAGTTTTAAAGACAAAATCAGAAGTGGATTGAAAAAAGTGGAGACGTTGTATCTGCCCTTAATACCTTCTCTCCTGTTCTGAGCCACACCTGAATTTGGCTTCAAAAACTGCATGAAAAAGCCTGAACTTGTGATAGAACACAAAGCAGGAGGTTAGCCCAATAAAACACGCTAATGCAGTGCTGTGGAGCCTAGCAGTGCTAAACGGTACACTGTTGGGTAACAGATACATAAGGCTAGCCGTTAGGGCTGGGCGATTAATCGAATTAATTTGATTAATTCGCCAATTGCAAGCCTCACAATTTTATTTTTTAGGAAAATCGTGAATTCGATTTTACTAAAATGGCGCCCGACGTATAAAATAAAAAAAATCTCTCACCTGTCCTGCGCAGCGGCTCCGCACCGGTGTCCGGCGCTCCTCTTCTTTTCCGGGGCTGCGCTGCACTGTCCTGACCGCTTACAGCATCAGGACGTAGTGCGCGCACTCTGACCTGACGCTGCACGCAGCCAGGTGACAGTGCAGCGCCGGGAGAAGAAGAGGGGCGCCGGACGTGGAGCGGAGCCGCAGCGCAGGACAGGTGAGAGATTTTTTTTTATTATTATTATGATGGTGGCTGATCGGAGGTCTGAAGGGGGCACTTTGGGCTGCTCTGAGGTCTGGAGGGGGCACTTTGGGCTGCTCTGAGGTCTGGAGGGGGCACTTTGGGCTGCTCTGAGGTCTGGAGGGGGCACTTTGGGCTGCTCTGAGGTCTGGAGGGGCAATAAAACATTGGACATATTATTTAAAAGGAAATTCATCTTTCCCCTTGACATTTGTCATCAGGGAAAGTCAGGACACCTCCATAAGAGGTCGGCCAGTCCCCCTGAAATTGTTGCGTTCAATGGACATTAATGTATATAGCCAGCTAAAGGCTGCATCTTAATTCACCAGTCAGAGATGATTCTTTAGATGCTGATGCTGAATGTGTTTACTATGCCAACACTGGCTACAATTCCAATGCTGTGTGATAGTCTTTTATGTTGTGTCCTCAAAAGGAATTTATACATTCAAATATCTGCTCAATAGCCAACTGGGCTATCAGCAGTTTGTCACTGAAAGGATGGCCCACGTGTACAAGTGGACTCAGAAAGAGCAGAGATTTAAAGGGGTTATCCCATGATTAATGTAAAAAATTAAAAGCCAATGTCATATGTACACATCAGTCTCTTTCTAACAAACTTAGAACCAGCCTTGTAACTCACATGGATCCAGAGATCTGCCAGTTTATTGCTCCAATTGCTCTGCTAGATTTATTTCAAGCTGGCAGCTCAGTAGGTGTGTCCTTTCTCGGGGGGGGGGGGGGGTGTCCTTACTGCTGCAGCTGGTGGCAGTTGAAGGATGAAACTGAGCATGGGTATCTGTCACAGTGAGCAGGACCGAGAAATTAGAAGAAAAGCAAACAGCAGGTGGCGCTATATAAATAGATTTCAGTGAATAACGCAGTGGCTATACTAAATTTTTAATTACATGCAATTACAAAAGTATTCAGATCCAGGTGCAGGCTTGCGAAATGTAGAATATTTTTTGTAGGACATCCCTTTAAATGTATAAATTACAAGTTTTACTGAATCTTTTCTGTATCAATCTGCTTATGTCCTCCTGCTCTATAAAATGCCACCTACAGAGTGCACTACATTTTGTGGTGACAGGCTCTCTTTAAACCAATAGTTGACTAGGTGTTAATATTGGCACCCTGTTGTATAATCATATGTATTTCAGGATTACCAATACCTAAGAAATCAACGTTCAGTTGAAGACTATTTGAAGTACAAAAACAATTTTATCATCCTGCATTGTTCATTATATTGATCTATTCTGTGTAAACTATCACTGACTATTCTACTTGTAGTAGTCATTTTATTTGCGAAACTACACTATACTGACAGAAGTATCGGGACACCTGCACATTACACCTACAGGAGCTTTTGTGACATCTCATTAGAAATCCATAGGCAGTAATATAGAGTTCTTACCCCTTTTCAGCTAAAACATCTTCCACCCTCCTAAGATTTTTTACCAATTCATCCATGAGAGAATTAGTTGCAAGAGGTCCTGTCTTGCATCTCTGTTCTAGGGCATCCCAAAAGTGCTTATATGGCATTCAAGTCTTGGATTTGTGCTGGCCAGTCAAGCTCTTCCACAGCAGACTCGCTCAACCATGATGTTACGACAGTGGATGTGGAATCACTGTGTCAGGCAACGCAGGGTCAATATCCAGGAAACGGACAGAAACTAGTAAGCTAGGAACCTATTCTTCAGGGACCCTCCAACAGGGAGGAGTGCCCTAAATACTCCACGGTAGCCAGCAATAGGCTGGAGCAGATTAGGGTGGATAAGCCGGCCATTTAAGAGCTGAAAGGAGCATGCCCACCCTACAAGCAGAGGAGCAGGGACCTTTCCTGGCAAGCTGTTCGTAGTCTGCATGGTGGGACACAGCAAATGAAATGATGGGTCTGGCAGGACAGGGAGAGCAGGAAACATATAATCATCCAAAATTTCTTGATATATTCTGAAGCATTAAGATTTCACTTCAGTGAAACATAAAGGGCCTAGGCCAACCCCTGAAAAACAACTCCTTAAGCATTATCTCTCCTCCCTCCATAGCAATTGGCACAATGTAGTCAGACAGGTATTGTCAGGCAAGAAATGTGTATGCAAAGCAATTATAACTGTAATTCAAATAGATCCATATGTTCAGTGGTTACGCCTTAGCAGTTTATTCGAAAAGGTCTTATCAGGAAGAGTTATACAAGTCTCCTTGTATATACTTTTGTATCAATTCCTTTCTGCGGAAACCAGAGTTATACACATTTATACTTGGCAGCAATGGTTTTATTCACAAGCAGTATTTTAGCGCTACTAACTCATACCTCCCAAGTGTCCCTCTTTGGGAGGGACAGTCCCTCTTTTTGACCCAAGTCCCTCTGTCCCTCTTTTCTCCTTAAATGTCCCTCTTTTTGACCTGGAGATTTAATGCATAAATGTGCATTAATAAATTTACTAAATTGCTCCTTACTAAGCTATCTGTTTGGTTTTTACCTGTATTTTAGACAATAACTCCATTATTTGGTGCAATTTGGACCTTAAAATATCTATAATCTGATGATTTATGTGTTAATATTTATATGGACATTGAAGCGCAAGAAAAAAAAAGGCTGCAGGGGCTCCAGTAATTATGATTACGGAGTTAGAGGCGTGGCCTAGTATAAAAAAAAACTGCCGTGATGCGCGCTGCACACATTGTCCCTCTTTGCAATTTTCAAAAGTTGGGAGGTATGCTAACTGCAATCACCGATTCTGCTATATCATGCATAGAGGATAGTACTGCAGGCTAATTGCAGTAGGGAGATATTTTACTTAAAATCCCACAGGCCAGCAGAAGCTAATTGCTTCCAGGATGTATGTCTTAGAGGACACATGACATAATGGATACTGTACACAAATTATAACGGTCTCTAGCATTTATTAATGATCTTGTAGAAGGCTTGCACAGTAAAATATCAGTTTTTGCAGATGACACTAAACTGTGTAAAGTAATTAAAGGGGTTGTCCGAGTTATGAAAAAAATATATAGCACTGTAAATCTGATGGGCAGCAATATATAACTAAGTTAAGCAAGTTTTAGGCAAATAAAATCCATATTTCCTCATTTCCCTGGTTCTCTTCTGGTCTTTGTTTACATGCAATAACAACAATCTCAGCCCCTCCCCCTTCTCCCCCCCTCTCTGCAAAGGGAATGAATACAAGTGCTGAGTGACATGTCTGCCTGCTGGAATACTCAGCAGCATGTTGTATGTGTAGGACTACAAGTCCCAGCTGTACAATGACAATGCTGATACACACATGAAATTCTCCCTACCTGTTCTTGTACAATACAATTCCTCTATAGCTCCTTGCCCAGCATTTGTCTCCTCTCACTGCTGCAGCTACTGTTTGTTCTAAAGCCTTGAGCCCTCACTGTGTTCTGGCTGAAGGGGTTAATGTTTTATCTGAAGGAAACCAGGGAGAGCAGATAGCAGGAGCCCGGCAAAGGAAGGGGGCGTGGCTAGTGACGTCTCGTGTACAGACTGTGATCTGATCTCTGAGGCTTGTGAACGAAACATCACAGACCAGGGAGATAAGCTGACATCACAGGTCATGTGACCCTGAGTCAACTCTGAGAAACCAGCAGCTTTGGAAACACAAAGTATATGGGAAAGTTGTTATACCTGACAAGTTAGAAACATATAAAGAACAAAAAAATAACTGGGACAACACCTTTAACACAGAAGAGGACAGTGCACTGCTACAGATGGATCTGGATAGACTGGAGGCTTGGGCAGAGAAGTGGCAGATGAGGTTTAACACTGACAAATGTAAGGTTATGCATATGGGAAGGAATAATGCAAGTCACCAGTACATACTGAATGGTAAAACATTGGGTAACTGACATGGAAAAGGACCTAGGAATTTTAGTGAACAGCAAACTAAGCTGTAAAAACCAGTGTCAGACAGCTGCTGCCAAGGCCAATAAGATAATCGGTTGCATCAAAAGAGCCATAGGTGCCCGTGATGAGAACATAGTCCTGCCACTTTACACATCACTAGTCAGACCACACATGGAGTACTGTGTATAGTTCTGGGCTCCTGTGAACAAGGCAGACATAGCAGAGCTGGAGAGGGTTCAGAGGAGGGCAACTAAAGTAAAAACTGTTCACTGTTCTGGTAAGTAGAGGACCAGATCCACTAATAAATAATGGTACTATAAATCCGACAAAAAAGTCACAGAAAGAATACCATAAAAAGTAGCCTTTATTAAATATGCATTAAAAGAGGCTGGTAGTAACAGCTCACAAAATAATAACAAAGATAATTATATCAAAGTGAATGATAGGTAGTATGTGGAGGTGGCCTATATCGATGGGCTTGTTGATGTAGTAGGAGGGGGCCTACAGAAGATGAAGAAAAATAGGCCCTATTTTAGCCCTATGCTGGTATACCCTACCTAAGACGGAATGGCCGACCCGATAGGGGCAATCCCATGCCTGGAACCTCCTGGGATCCCTAGTGAGTCCCTGACACAGAACAGACCGTCACCACAATACTACCTCTAAAGAATACACCACACCAGTGATATGAAAGAAAAATACCAAAAATAATAAACTGATAAATTCCAGAGAAATAACAAAGAAAAAAGGAACCAACCGATTCTACTATGGTAGGGTTCCAAATAACAGAGCCTCAAAAATAGGCAATTATAATATATATTCTTAAAAATGCTGGTCAGCACAATTCATCGGTAAATGTCAAAATACATCATCTGATTACCACGCGTTAAACCTGTATGCGGAGTGACATTACTTATGGGGACACGCAAGTATAAGCAACATGTTTGGAGTGCTATTATGCACTAGCTCAGAATTGCGGATATCATCCAGGAGCTCTTGTCGCTATACTATTTTGCTTTTTAAGTATTGGATATTATGCATTTTGTGAGGGGTGCCCCTAAAACAAGGGAAGCGCCTCTCAGCAATTATTATGTCCCCATATGATTGATTTCTATCTAACTTCTATGTCACTCTAGCTGGGAGGATACTATGTTAACTGTGTTTGGACACACTTATTTGTGGACCAATTTATGTTTCAGTTGTTTACCCTCCATGCATAAACGTGGCCATGAATTATTTTCTTTGTAATACTGGAATTACCAAGGAATACAGGTTGTTTACTTCAATACTTACTGCAATATTTAGTGCTGTACTTCTATATAATTAGATGTTATATCATACACCAATATGTCAGAGTGACTTTATTGATGAATGTACTCACCATCTTTTGATTGAAAAATCTTGGTTTTAAGTACCTTGATACATCTCTAGTCTGGTCGCGATACTTTCTCAATATCATCTTGCCCCTGATGATCCTTCAAGTAAGGTGAAACGCGTAGGGCTTTATATTACTGCTACTTACACATGAATATCTGCACTATGTATGACTGTTAATTATACATTAATATCTGTATTTTGACATTTACCGATGAATTGTGCTGACCAGCATTTTTAAGAATGTATATTATAATTGCCTATTTTTGAGGCTCTGTTATTTGGAACCCTACCATAGTAGAATCGGTTGGTTCCTTTTTTCTTTGTTATTTCACTGAAATTTATCAGTTTATTATTTTTGGTATTTTTCTTTCATATCACTGGTGTGGTGTATTCTTTAGAGGTAGTATTGTGGTGACGGTCTGTTCTGTGTCAGGGACTCACTAGGGATCCCAGGAGGTTCCAGGCACGGGATCGCCCCTATCGGGGCAGCCATTCCATCTTAGGTAGGGTATACCAGCATAGGGCTAAAATAGGGCCTATTTTTCTTCATCTTCTGTAGGCCCCCCTCCTACTACATCAACAAGCCCATCGATATAGGCCACCTCCACATACTACCTATCATTCACTTTGATATAATTATCTTTGTTATTATTTTGTGAGCTGTTACTACCTGCCTCTTTTAATGCATATTTAATAAAGGCTACTTTTTATGGTATTCTTTCTGTGACTTTAAAGTAAAAACTGGAAAGGGTGGACTACAGTATCCAGAAAGATTATCAAAATTAGGGTTATTTACTTTAGAAAAAAGACGACTGAGGGGAGATCTAATAACTATGTATAAATATATCAGAGGTCAGTACAGAGATCTCTCCCATCATCTATTTATCCCCAGGACTGTGACTGTGACGAGGGGACATCCTCTGAGTCTGGAGGGAAGAAGGTTTGTACACAAACATAGAAGCGGATTCTTTATGGTAAGAGCAGTGAGACTATGGAACTCTCTGCCTGAGGAGGTGGTGATGGTAAGTTCACTAAAAGAGTTCAAGAGGGGCCTGGATGTATTTCTGGAGGAAAGAAGGTTTGTACACAAACATAGAAGCGGATTCTTTACGGTAAGAGCAGTGAGACTATGGAACTCTCTGCCTGAGGAGGTGGTGATGGTAAGTTCACTAAAAGAGTTCAAGAGGGGCCTGGATGTATTTCTGGAGGGTAATAATATTACAGGTTATAGTTACTAGAGAGGGGTCGTTGATCCAGGGAGTTATTCTGATTGCCTGATTGGAGTCGGGAAAGAATTTTTTCCCTTAAAGTGGGGAAGTTTGGCTCCTACCTCACAGGGGTTTTTTTTGCCTTCGTCTGGATCAACTTGCAGGTTAACAGGCCGAACTGGATGGACAGATGTCTTTTTTTCGGCCTTATAAACTGTTACTATGTATTAATACCACCCAGAAACATCAATGTGAAGTTGGCCTTACTCTGCTGGGGCATTCTTGTATCTGCTACTACATTGTTATTTTTCTGTATCTATGGACTGATGACTCCTTGACTGTACTTGTGTAAGGACAGAAGAGTCCAGCTTGTCATTGTTATACACAACGCTTGTGGCTTATTTCCAGTACTGTAGGATTTTTAATATCCTCCTGACCTATCATTTCCCCCACACACACATTCTCGTTAACTTTCATGTGATGTGCTCAGTAATCTCCAACACCCCTGTACGGTATATAATTACTCATTTCCACCCACAACATAAACTGAAACTTCTATTACCAGCTCATGCTTTTTTTTAGTATCTCTTTGAACCATGTTGGCGCATTGATCTGTACATATGACTGATGGTTCCCTGACTTCAGAGGTCATGTAACATATCCCAGACTATTCTCACTGTACATTGACAAGTCATGTTCTTCTTGGCTTTCAAATTGTGCACATTTTATTCTCAGACTGTTGTGTCATTTTTCTGTAATAAATCACTATCTGTCACTTAAAGGGGTTGTCTCACTTCAGCAAATCACATTTATCATGTAGAGAAAGTTAATACAAGGCACTTACTAATGTATTGCGATTGTCCATATTGTTTCTTTTTCTGTCTGGATTCAGTTTTCCATCACATTATACACTGCTCATATACATGGTTATGACCACCCTTTAATAAGCCCTAGCCTATGTGCACTCCCATGGTCCCGACCACCAGAGAGGCGGACGCTTTTTCCTATAGTGTGCAAGCACAACCACCACTGATGGTGCACGGCCCGGCTCCCATTCATTTCTATGAGCGCAGCGGGGAGCTGTGCCTGGTGGTGGCCGGACCCCCGGAAACCTGGGGTCCTCCAGGCGCAGCGCTCCCCGCTCCGTTCTGGAGATAGGTGCGGGTCCCAGCGGTGGGACCCGCACCTATAAGACAATGGGGGCATATCCTAGTGATATGCCCCCATTGTCTAAGATGAGAATACCCCTTTAATTGGTTCCAGGAAAAACATTGTATGTTGAAACCATTGTAAGGTGAGTCATTGGTTCCAAAGCCCCAAATTGTCATCCAAGGTAAGAGAAAATGAAGATTTAAGAAAAATAAGCAGATAAATAAGTCCTTACATATAACAGTCAGGAATAGCTGCTAACTAGTAACTAATAAAGGTATTTTACCAGAGAAGTGGCCTTGATTGGATGGATCTGGGTCTGAGACATTGTATGTTCAGTCTGGTTTCAACTTATGATGGGTCAGAAAAGACCATTGTGTACTGAAAATATTGTATCCTGAGGCCATTGTATCTTGAGGGATCACTGTACTCAATTCTAATCACAGTCAATTCTATCAGGACTCTCTGGTGGCTCGTCTCCTGAAGGATCATCTAAACTGAATTCTGATAACTGATCATAATTCAGCTTAGAGAATTTGTCACCACAAAATGCAGTGCAATCTGCAGGCAGCATGTAATAGAGCAGGGGGAGCAGAGCGGATTAATATATAGTTTTGTGGGAAAAAATTCAGTAAAACTTGTAATTTATACATAAACATTTCTGTTCTTTCTGACTTCATTGTACATGGAAGAAGTGTTCTCAGTGATTGACAGGGTTCTCTGTGTAAGTGTGTATACAGAGATAGCGGTCAGTCACATGCTCTGTAACATGCTTCCTGCAGATTGCATTACATTTCATGATGCATATTGTAATGCATGCAAATTGCAGATGCAAAACTGCAAAATCTTTAATAAAACAACCAATTACAAAAGTGGTTTTATCACATAATATATTCAGTGTACTAGTTATAATAATAATGATAAAACAATCAATTAAAAGGTATCCATGGCCATTAAATGAGCTATCCCACAAATTTAAAACACTTATGTATCACATATCTGGAGGACTTGCTTTCCTTACTATGGGTGGGCAGCAGCTCATCAAGCACCTACATCTCACAGGATGTATTGCAATTAGCTCTTTTTAAACCCTTTCTTTCTTGCATAGAAAATAGCCACAGATTTACATATGGCTTGTAATGTCCCCATATTTTCCTTCTCCGCTGTTTAAAGAGAGATATAGCTATATACTGCAAGTATCTGATTGGAAGGAGGTCCTGTTTCCTCCCCAACAGATGATGTTAGGAGAAAAAAAGATCAGATATGTTGGATTTCAGCGCCCAATCCTTGTGTTCTCCACTGCCAGAGGTGCCTGGTAGTGTCTTATTCCCCTCTCTTCAAAGCCAAGATAAGTGTTCGTATGTAGAGGGGGTTGAGAAACAAGTGAAGGTGTGTCTGCACCTTAAGAAGAGAGATGTTCTTAGGCTACTTTCACACTAGCGTTAGCACGGATCCGGCACCTAAAGGGTGCCGACGGATCCGTGCTAACGCTATACATGTGTGGAGCCGGAGCAGCGCTCCGGCCCCACACATGACACACATTAAAACAACACACAGACTACATACAAACAAACATACAGACATACATACATACTCACATACTCCCGGGACGCCGGCAGAACGTCTTCACGCGCCTCCTGCGCGCAGTGATGACGATTCCCCACAGCGCCCTCTGCTGGGCGCAGTGGGGAAATGTCATCGCAGCGCGCAGGAGGCGCGTGAAGACGTTCTGCCGGCGTCCCGGGAGTATGTGAGTATGTATGTATGTATGTCTGTATGTTTGTATGTATGTCTGTATGTTTGTTTGTATGTCTGTGTGTATGTATGCCGGATCCGGAATGACCCCCCATTGGAAATCAATGGAGGACAGATCCGGATTACTGGTGTGTCCACACCAAACGGATCCGTCCCCATTGACTTGCATTGGGGGTCATTCCGGATCCGTCTTGGTGCGGATGCCTGGACCGGAGAGCAAACCGCAGCATGCTGCGGTTTGTCCTCCGGTCTGAAGACGGAACGGAATGCTTTCAGGAGCATTCCGTTGTCTTCAGTTCAGTTTTGTCCCCATTGACAATGAATGGGGACAAAACTGAAGCGTTTTTTTTTCCGGTATTGAGCCCCTATAACGGAACTCAATACCGGAATTTAAAAACGCTAGTGTGAAAGTAGCCTTACACAGTTGTATTTCTTAAGATGGATATCATAGCTTTTATTACTGTCCCTTTTATGGCACCCTGCAGCTTCAGCTTTACAATTCTTATCCAGTTATCCTAATTGCTAAGTGAACAGAATACTTTGGATGGCATTCTGAATACTGGTGCTTTGTAATGTCGATTCTAGGGTGGAGTCGCCTTCTGTCATGACTGCTATCATGTACTGTATGGCCTCAGTTCAGCTCTTTGTACAGTCATCTCCATTCCCACAGATATGCTTGAAGTAATCCAATTGTGCTCCACTGAAGGTTTTCATCTAATTAGTAATGCATATTTGTGGATTTACAGAGCATGTATGTAGCTGTCTATTAAGGTGGTCGTAAACATTTGATTGAACGTTGGCTGAACTAAATAATTTTGGCTGGCCTGGGGGTGTCCTATCTCTTCCTCAATTGCAGATGTTGGACTTCAATTAGCCCAACCCTTTTGTTCTCAATGGAGATAAAACCCTGCAAGGGGTGTCTGGCATCAGTTTCTTTCCCTTTCCCTATTAGGAACCTTTGAATGCTTGTCCAAGCATTCATGTGTATGGAGTGGTCAGAAGAAATTGCCGTTATACAGCGAACAACTGTATGGCTTCCTTTACATCCTGTATACTCTAGCAATATAAGAAGATACATAGGAGGTACTTACCATCAGCGTAGTTCTACTTATCTCGCACAGGGCATCATCCAAAAAATCCCAAACCATATATGTTCTGTAAACCTAAAGGGTGTATTAGACACACCGATCACACACATGATTGTCAGGAGGGAAGCGTTCCCTCCTGGCAATTGCATTCTCACTAGCAGAGGAGATCGCTGCTATTACATGCAGCGATCTCCTCAGCAACATGGGGAGGAGCGATCATTATGCCATCGCTCGTCTCCATGTTCTACAGTGGTTTGCTGGTGGCAGATCTTAATTAGACAACCGTCTGCAAATCTTGATCTTTTAGCTTACTGAAAGATCTGGATTGCCCGATGATTGCCATTAAGCGTTACTACGAACACTCGTTGGCGATCATTGGGCAGAAAATCTGCTTGTCTAATATACCCATTTGCAAATAAGAAATAATTATAAGAGCCATTGGGTTACATCATTGTGTGACCTGCCTAACATTTTCCAATCTCATTAGCATAGCATGTAAAGAGTGATTGTCAGAGAATCCTAATTAGAAGGAACAGCGGGGCTCTGATTGGGGCAGGATGGGAACATTTTTATGTTTTGGCAGATACAGAGCACAGCTCTATAGAGACTCATCCACTTTATTATCTGCACATTTACCTGATTTATTCATTTATAGTATTAATATTATATGATATTACATTTTTAGAAATTATTGATCTCTGTAAAGTCAGTCTGAAGTTGGCCACACACAATAGATCTATGTCAGCCAAACCCACTGAGTATATTGTGTTCAGCTGACTATCTAATGACCTACCTTTTCCCTTACTAAGGCTACTTTCACACTAGCGTTTTAAAATTCCGGTATTGAGTTCCGTCATAGGGGCTCAATGCCGGAATAAAACGCTTCAGTTTTGTCCCCATTCATAGTCAATGGGGACAAAACTGAACTGAAGACAACGGAATGCTCCTGAAAGCATTCCGTTCCGTCTTCAGACCAGAGAACAAACCGCAGCATGCTGCGGTTTGCTCTCCGGTCCAGGCCTCCGCACCAAGACGGATCCGGAATGACCCCCAATGCAAGTCAATGGGGGTGGATCCGTCTGGTGTGACCACAATGGTAACCGGATCCGCCCTCCATTGACTTTCAATGGAGTTCATGACGGATCCGGCTACACATACACACATACAGACATAGACATACACATAAACATACACAGACATATACACATACAAATACACATACATACTTACATGCACCCCGGCAGGTCTTCAGAGCGTCAGAGGGACAGGACGGCACGCACAGGTGACGAATCCACCAGGC
The DNA here is from genome assembly GCA_900303285.1 of Rhinella marina. Taxonomy (NCBI): domain Eukaryota; kingdom Metazoa; phylum Chordata; class Amphibia; order Anura; family Bufonidae; genus Rhinella; species Rhinella marina. Next base: position 403,580 of record ONZH01007079.1, on the reverse strand, counting down.
GCCCAGCAGAGGTCCCTGTCCCTCCGACGCTCTGAAGACCTGCCGGGAGCATGTAAGTATGTATGTGTATTTGTCTGTGTATATGTGTGTGTATGTTTATGTGTATGTATGTACTGTGTGACGTGTGGGGCCGGAGCGCGGTTCCGGCTCCACACATGTCACTGCGGCAGGCCTGATCCGGCAGCACCCTTCACCTGCCGGATCAGGCCTGCCGCTAGTGTGAAAGTAGCCTAAGCTGTTGGTGAAACGCTTTGGGTAAGTAGGGGGCCTCCATGCAGACGTTGGTTATGTGATTAACTTCCTGCACTTGCTTTTACCACTGGCGTGGTGTCACCAGATTTTATGCACAGTGTTTGTGAAGCTTATGCATATTTCCTGTGCTTTGATTACTTTACTGTTTCTACTTGGTCCTTGTACTACTGCAGTTTAATTCTGGTATACTCACAGCCAAACTTACCTTTGTCTGCATGTGAGTCTGTCCCCCACTCGTTAGGTTATTTTAACCTTTTTTTTATCTCCTATAATCATGTGGATTCCTCTGATTTTAATGTAATCATGTTTTAATATTATTTAAATAAAGATTATTTAACTTTAGTTTTAGTCTATTTATTTTGATATGGTCTTTAGGCAACCATTTTTTGTAGGTTTAGATTGACCATCTAGGTAATATGTATGGATCCTCCTGACTCTCCCCCGATGGCTAATGTCAGGAAGATAAGAATTGGCATGTTGGACTTCAACTGCTTGATCTTTTTTTCATGGGGAGATATGCTACTGCCTATGTGTTGGAGAATCAGAAAAGATTGTCTGTTCAGCCGACAGTTATCTCGAGTGTGGCCAGCTTTATCCTATTAGCTTGCTGTAAGGACATATTTCCCTTTGACACAATGAATGTCCAGGTGTTGGAGGATGATGGGTGTTTTCCATTGGAAACAATTAAAGTAGCATAGGTTAAATACCACTTTTCCAATGCATTTACACAGTCGATCATCATTAAGGAATCCACTCGGACAGAGCCTTTGCCTTTAGTGGAAGGTTCATTATTAAGACAATCTGCAGTCTTAGGTGTGAGCTGATATGAAAATTCTTTAGGAATGCGCCCAGCGTTGCCTTTCATAGCAGCTTCTTGAAATTAGTTTTTGTTTTAATTATAGTGATGTATGGACCTGAGGGTCATCAGACTGTGAACCCTGACCTCCTGCTTGGGCTGATAGAAACATATGTTACACCGTATGCTATGGACAGGAAATACTAGCCCTGAAGCAGTTAATGGCTATTACTGGGTGGGTATGCTCAATGTAAACGACTTAATGAACTGCACTTGGGTGAATTGTCTTATCTTACTGGATTTGAGCTTTGAGATTAATAGATTCCTTCCAAGCTTCAACAAGTTAAGCGAATATCATACAGATTCTCATGCATGTGAGTGAAAATGAATGAGAATCGTGTGATTTAATAAATATGAACGACGAGGATTGAAGACGAGCATTGAATCGCTTATTTGTAGTCCATCGTGATCTTACAGCACGCTAAAAAATTATCGCTCCTCGTTAATAGATCGGTTTGTATGATTGTATAGGTTTGTATGGAGCCGTCTACTCGCTAACAATCTCATACATGCCTTTGGACCAAGCCTCTGTCCCCCAACGATTTAAAAGTGGATGAGTAATGATGAGTAATGACCGTACAAACTACTATCTACTGTATGCGTATAACAAGCGAAATTTTACTCGTTAGCGAGTCGCTACATCTTCAACCGTGATCTTTATAACATCTGCTGATGTAATTGTAACTTTAGGTTCACATATGTGGCAACCAAATGTATCCGGCAAATTTGTCAAAAGTTGGCACTTATGCTTGAAAGCAGCCATATCCATGTTAGATCTTGTCATAGTCAGTGGGAATCTGGCAGTGTGCAGCATTAAGGCTCATGCACATGGCCATAGCCGTTTTTGCGGTCCGCAAGTTACGGATCCGCAAAACACAGATACCGGCCGTGTGCATTCTGCATTTTGCGGAATGGAATGTTCAGCCCATAATAGAACTGCATTACGGACAAGAATAGGACATGTTCTATACTTTTGCGGGTGTAACAGAACAGACCAACGGATTTGGACAGCACACTTTGTGGTGCCCGCATTTTTTGCGGCCCCATTGAATATTCCATATATCCTCATACATTCATGTGCATGAGCCCTTATTTGGCTGTGCCCGATATGGTAAATTCTCTGTTCCTCTGCTGAAACAGACTACCAGAGTTGGTTACCACATATGTAAACCTAAAGGCCCTGTTATGTGTGCCAAATATCGGGATAATTATTGGGGAGGAACATATGTACAAACACTCGTTCCTTACTACTACCTTGTGGCACAAACAACCTACAATGAAAAAATGCTTATTTGTTGGGTGATCGCATTCATCCACAGGAATGTGCTGGTCACCACACAAGGAGCCTGTATGAGCTGAACTATCATAGTAATGATCATTTAGCCACGTAACATAGTAACATAACATAACATTGTAACATAGTTTAAAAGGCTGAAAAAAGATATCTGTCCATCCAGTTCGGCCTGTTATCCTACACGTACAGCCCCTGATTATTGCTATATGTGATCGGAAACGAATGTTCATAGGAATTGTTAGTTGATCATTGCCTGCTCTTTCACCTCATGTATAAAAGGCTGTAGCTACATTGTGATTTGCTTGTGGGACACTGCAGTCTTGTAACATAATAGAAGAGAATGAAGTCACATTATGACCTGCAAGTTATCCTGACCCAACATTCATGAAAAAATAAAATCCTGCAGTGTTGGATTTTTTTGTGACTGTCGTATCGCAGTTGCACAAACTTGAGGGTGATAATGCTACCTCATTTACTTTCATTGTGTTGCGAGGCTGTAGTGCTACAAGGCACATGTTGGTCACCTGCCACTTGTTGCAGCCAAAGTCACCATGTAGCCCCGGCCTGTAGCTGACTATTCACCCAACAACTATTTTTACCAACCCCATCATAGACATACACGCACGGCTATATATGTGTTCCTAATAAGGAGATGGAGTAAGCCGCTGCCAGACACCTCTGGTGATGGTATATCTCCTGAGAACAAATTGATTGAGCATGTGACCCTAAAGCCCGCACCACAGTTTTTTGTGGGCTTTAGCCGGCTGCCCAAGTGACCAGGCAGCAAAATGCTGGGTCCCTCCAGGACCCTGGAAAGAAGAAGCAAGCAGTTTTCACCACTTCTGTCTTTCCTATTCTCAATATGGACAATGGGATCCCAGTGGTCATGAGGCGGTCACACGATCGCTGGGATGCAGGTCCTATCAATGTCATTAGGGAAGAGTTGAGAAGCCCTTAAACACATTTGATGGCCACACAGTCTCATCAGAAGATTCAGAGACCTCTAATGTGCATGGTCATCTTAAGATGTTAAACCATAAAATTAATCATAAAATCAATAAAATTATTACACGGAAGGTTCCTTGCAACTTTTTTCATGTGGCCTGATCATTATGCTTCTATTCTATTTTGCTCTAGGATAAAATGGAAGAATATATTGCAATACTTGCTCATGCACTTTACTCTATTTCTCTCCTTACCTCATGTTTATGTAGTGCCCTCCTCTTATTTACTTGTTTTGGAACAGAAAATTATAAAGTTGGGGTTATAGGAGACCGACTTATGGTGGGTTCACATGCGGCAACTAGCACCCGATTATCGGGAAGGAGGCATTCGTTCCCGAGAACTAGCTGCTCGCAGTGGGGGCAATCACCTCCACAGTATGAGAACTAACTAATGTTATCACTCGTGCTCATACAGCTGAATTGTTTCTGGAGAGCAGATCGCTGTTTAGACAGCACGATCTGCTGCCCAGAAACAATAATTTACTTGTTTGCACAAACAACGTCACCTGATGAATGAGTGTTTTAGTTGTTCATCAGGTGATCGACTGCAGCTTTGTACCGGCAGATGAACCATATTTTGACCCCCATAACCTTTTTATAGTTATTTCTACCTAGCTGGATGGAATGTGTATGAACTTGTGATCAATTTTAAATTTTTTTTTTAGATGAAGTGACAAAAAATGGTGAAACGACCATTTTTGGTTTTTTTTCAATGATGCTGTTTGCCAATTTCCCAAGAAGAGGGCATAGCAATGGCAGGGAGGTGGCGGGCCAGCGGCCCTGGCACATTTATCTTCTTTTATACCAGTTTTCTGGTGTAAAAGAAGACTGAAATCCATGCCAGCTACTAGCTGAAGTAGATTTCTGTATAGGCGCAAGGACTGCCAGAGGATTTGCCTAATTTATGACATCATAAATCAGGTGCATGCTTCAGGCCGCACAGGGGATATCATAGACTAACACACAAAGCTAGTGTATGACAACCCTCCCAAGAGTTCAAATTGAGCTGCAGGGGAAATGAAGCATTGCGAGGTGCTTAGTGAAATCAATGGGTGACCAAGTAATGCACATGCAGTACGTCCCAAGTGACGCTCTTTACACTTTTTTGCATTTAAAATCATGTCCCTCTACACTTATGCCACCTATATGAACATGCTAGATGTTTTTTAAACATGATGCGATGGTTAAATGACGACACGACTAAGGGATTATATCAGTGCTGGCTTCTTGCCTATGACTTGCGCATGACTACAGAAAGCTCAATAGAAGCGATCACTGGCCATACCCTGAATCCATCTCTATTACATTATTATATGTGGGCCCCTTCCTCGTGCAACAGATCATTAATGTAGAATTTCTCTGTCATACTAAATGTTATACAAGTTGCAGGGAAATATATTTACATTACAGGGCCACACCAAATCTTAATGTAAAGGTTATAGCCTTTCAGAAGTTCTTCCATATTTTAGTGGTATATCATATAAAGGATTCAAACCCGGCCCTGTTATGGACATGAATGATCATAGAGCTGGTTGTCAGCTAGAAGAGGATTTCTACTGTAAGCATGCAGTTCTGTCCCTACACTGGGATGAAGGGGTAGTGCTGTGTTGCTCCATAACACACTAGTAGATCAGATTGCTCTAAAGGACCAAGGTTTAGGGCAATTATTGGGAACAAGCATTCCTATGAATGATGGTGCCAAACACCCGACATATAAGCAAATGCTCACTCATTGGTGAATGCATTATGTGGGACATAAAACCATCATTTGTGGACAGCAGTTGTCCTGTGTAAATAAGGATGTGCAGTTTACAATGTGACCAATGACCAATTGCAGTAGTAATCTCTTGTCTCCAATCAGAGGGAATGACTGCTACATGTAAATGCAGCTCTTATCTGGACTCCACTATAGGCAATTATCAAGAACGAACAATTTGTTCAAGATAATTGCATGTGTAAAAGGGTCTTAAGCCTTCACCAATCCTCTGATAACAACTAAGTGAAGAGGTTGACTAAATCTAGGGGCAAAGCATTACAAAATAAATGGGCCAATTTTATCCTGTCTTTCCTGAGGGCTGTTTTTCCCTTCAGTAATGAATGTGGTGTATGTGACCCAGATAATGATAATGTTTGTATTTTGTCATATAAATGAAGTACTTTATAAGCACTATTTTTTTTCATTTCACGTATGCTATCCTTTGGGATACGACACTCTCCACAGCAAAGGCAGGATTGATGTGCTCACCAGCAGGCCTTACTACTCAAACTTAACTGTTCTCAGTTCCTAAACAGAACATGGATTCACTAGAATTGCTAACGACAATATGTTGTTCATGACACCACTGCAAATGAAGGTGACGGTGGTTGGCTGTCAATGGCAGTATGCATAATGGGTGCCATGATACTAAATTTCCTTCTACAAAGTGCCTGGAAATGCTCTGTGCAGAGACGGGTGTGTAATGATGGTGACACGTGTCTGGATGGTGGCCAAAAAAACTCTGAGAATTGTTCATGCTGGTCAGGGGATCAAAAGATTTTCTCTATGATTGGTCTGTCTGGGCCTCCCTGGAGCATGTTTGCCATGTGTGCCTGCCCTTACGTAACTACTGCTCCCAACAGCCAGGTCAGAACAGCTTAAATGGCAGGCAGTTTGTCAAAATGCTCATCCTGCCTCTCTCAGTCCAATGAGGCTTCACCTCTAAAAGTCTGTCAACTGGGCAAAATGTCTTCAAGTTTGTTATACAGATATTTTGAGCAGTCAACAATCTCTCACCAAAAGGTACAGTACTCAAAAGTAGCCACTGACAGCCTTTTTTTTTATTAGCAGGGAGGAAGCACTTTTACAGCCACTTGTGACAAGACCTAGTTTCTTCTCAGACCACATCTATAATCATTTACATATCTGCTTGAGACATACACTAAGAAGCAAAAGGGTAACAATATTTAGAACTTTTGACTTTCAGGCTCCATATCTCTCCATATCTCCACTACAGCTTCGAATATGAGACTACCATCATTTTGTAGACAATCATCTTGGCTATCTTATATATAAATTGGAATTGCAACTATTTAGCATATGATTATTTATGCAGATAATTGTCCTGTAACTGCATTGTTACTGTTTTGCTCCTGGTGGTGGAACAATCTGATTCTTCTTGTATACTACAAATTACAACCTTTTTTCACATTCCCTAAGGCTTCTTCCACACTAGCGGCAGCACGGATCCGGCACCTAAAGGGTGACGACGGATCCATACTGCCGCTGACACGTGTGTGGAGCCGGAGCAGCGCTCCGGCCCCACACATGTTGACACAGACACAGAGAACATACATACACACACATACACACATACACATACATACTTACATACTCCAGCCAGGGACACCGGCAGCATGTCTTCACGCGCCTCCTGCGCGCAGTGATGACGATTCCCCACAGCGCTCTCTGCTGTGAAGACATGCTGCCGGCGTCCCTGGCTGGAGTATGTAAGTATGTATGTATGTGTGTGTATGTATGTATGTCTGTCTGTATGTATCTCTGTAGCCGGATCCGGAATGACCCCCCATTGCAAGTCAATGGAGGACAGATCCGGATTACTGGTGTGTCACACCAAACGGATCCATCCCCATTGACTTGCATTGGGGGTCATTCCGGATCTGTCTTGGTGTGGATGCCTGGACCGGAGAGCAAACCGCAGCATGCTGCGGTTTGTTCTCTGGTCTGAAGACAGAACGGAATGCTTTCAGGAGCATCCCGTTGTCTTCAGTTCAGTTTTGTCCCCATTGACAATGAATGGGGACAAAACTGAAGCGTTTTTTCCGGTATTGAGCCCCTATGATGGAACTCAATACCGGAAATTAAAAACGCTAGTGTGAAAGTAGCCTAATAGCTCAGTGTGTTATTAGGTTGATTCCCAAGCAAAAGCTCACTAGTAGAAGATTGGAAAGGCGTCATTTGGAGTGATGAGACGAAAGTCAATAGGGTCTGAAAGAAACAAGGGAAAAGGGGGCTAACGGATCAAGAAATTGAAGGAACTGTCAAGTTCGGTGGAAGAAGCCTGATGATATGGGGTTGTTTCACAGGCAAAGGCGTTGTATACTTGACCAGGATCAATAGTGGTCTCATTGCTGAACTATACATGACTCGAGTACTATGGGTATGAAAAGGACAACATTGTGTTCCATCGGGACAATGACCCGAAGCATACATCGAGATTGGCGAAGAAATGGTTAATGACAATGAAGTAGAGGTGCTAGATTGGCCCCAGACCTCAACCCAATCGAACAGTTGTGGGTAGAGTTGTATTTGTACCCAAGTGAGTAGACCAGTATGCACTAACATTGGGAATGTGTAGAAGAGACCTGGGAACAGATTTTGGTTGAGACATGCTTGAATCTGATCCAGAGCATGCCCAGAAGGATTCAGGCAGTGTTGAAAGCCAAAGGTGGATTTACAAAATACTAAGAAAATAATTAAAAATTAAAAATTAGAAGTTTAGGAGTAAAACAGCAACAATGCAGTTACATAACAGGAATCTGCATAAATAGTTGCAAGTCTAATTAATGTATGAGATAGCCAAGACAATTGTCTATAAAATGATGGTAGTCTCATATTCGAAGCTGTAGTGGATGGTGAGATACAGTATGGAGCCTGAAAGTCAAAAGTTAAAAACATACCCTTTTGCTCGTCAGTGTAACTACATACCAAGTTTTGCAGAAATCTGCCATTTCTATCTGGGTGCATTATGTTTTTTTAGTGAGTGCAAAATTGAAATACAGAACATGATTTGTTCATGATGTGGGATGGTACGTAGTATTGGGGCAAGTACAGGCTTGTATTCATGCCCAGGAGCTCCATTTATGACACACATTTGTTGATTAAAAGAAATACAAGCAATCTTTTTCCTATGGCACAATTAATATAATCCATGTACTTCTGTTATCAGGTAAGAAGATAATTTTTAATTGCTGGATATGGAAAATGCCCCTATTCTCAATTGTTAAATGTACTAAAATTCTTTACCACTATGGAATGGCTGGACCTGGGCCCACAGAAGCTAGAAAGTAGGAATAAATTAAATGAGCACTGTCTTATTTTTCTTTTGTAATAAATTGATAGTCCAATAAAAATGGACAAAAATAGCACTATATGTATATTTGTATATAAGATCCATGTGAGTCTTATACCGCCAACATGGTATTCAGTGCCATAACATTAAAGGGGTTATCACATGGTATATGTTAAAAATGGAAATCTGATATCATATAGTACGTGCCAGTCTCTTTCTAACAAAGCTGGAACCAAACACGGAACCTAACATGGATCCAGAGATCTCCCCTTTCATTGCTCCAATTGATCTGCTAGATTCTCTTTAGGCATTCAGCCCAGGAGGGGTGTCCCTTTTGCTGCAGCTCTCTCCTTGTAACAGTCATCGCTTCAACAGTAGATCTGGCTGATGGCAGGCGAAGGATAGAACTGAGCATGTGCAACCACTGCAGAGAGGTGGACAGCAAACTAAGGAAAAGAACAAAAAAAGGTGCTATGCAGATACGTTTTATTAAATAACTCAATAGCTATACAAAATTTAATTACATGCAATTATAAAAGTATTCAGATCCTGATGCTGTTTGAAAAACCCTTTTAAGTAACAACAACTGTTCAGTTTCTCCAGTGATATCTCTGATTTTTCTAAAATAAATGTTTTACTTCAGGATGAGATATTCTTCGTGATTAAATGACCCTTTGCTAAACCAGGAGTGGTACTTAAAGCACGACAGACACGTCACGATTGGGGGAAAGTAAACAACGCAGACCTAACTTCACATAGGGATAGTTAAAGTAGGACATACATGTCATGACTGTAGAAAGTAAAGCTTGACAGACATGTCATGACAGAAGGGTCCCTAAATCAGGACAGACATGTCATGACTAGTAGAGAGTAAAGCTGGACAGACAGGTCATGACGAACAGCAGGGGCGGATTAAGTGCATGATAGACCCGGGGCTGTCTACCCAACTCGGGCCCCTCCCTCTATTTTAGTTTAATTTTTTTTTGTATAAGGAGAGGCTGCAGTGCTTCATGAGCGTCACAGTCTCTTCCTAGGCCATATGACATCACATTCATTGTTCACATGGCCTAGGTACAGCTCAGTCACATCCGAGTTATCACTGGTATCTGAACTATTACATAGGACTGCAGGTGACAATGTGATCTACACATTAAAATTTTAGTCTCCAAAAATCACAGTAGTGAGCCATCTCTACATATAGGAGAATACAGCACGACATACCTCTTACATCCAGTGACCTAATCTCCTGTCATGTAGACCTTCTCTTTCCTCTTCTCCTCCGTTTGACCCAGACCGTCATGAAAAATTCTTTCAGCTGCATCTCGTCTCTACAGTTTTTGTTACACAGACACGTAAGATTTCTCAATTTTTCCACCATTTTACCACCGTATAGGCCTCAGGCCCACTAGGACTGAAGCCTATGGCGTTTATTGGCTGAGAGGCTGGGAACTATGTGCTCCCGAGCCCAGCGCAGTATGTGGGCGTTTGGGTCAGCGTTGGGCCCCCAAGCTATGCCGGGCCTGGAGCTGCTGACCCGAACGCCCCTATTATAATCTGCCATTGTATATTACACTGCACCCCATATATAGTCCTGTATATTACACTGCACCCCATGTATAGTCCTGTATATTACACCCCCCCTTGTATAGTCCTGTATATTACACTGCACCTCATGTATAGTCCTGTATATTATACTGCACCCCATGTATAGTCCTGTATAATACACTGCACCCCATGTATAGTCCTGTATATTACACTACACACCATGTATAGTCCTGTATATTACTCTACACCCCATGTATAGTCCTGTATATTACACTGCACCCCATGTATAGTCCTGTATATTACTCTACACCCCATGTATAGTCCTGTATAATACACTACACCCCATGTATAGTCCTGTATATTACACTACACACCATGTGTAGTCCTGTATATTACACTACACACCATGTGTAGTCTTGTATATTACTCTACACCCCATGTATAGTTCTGTATATTACACTACACACCATGTATAGTCTTGTATATTACTCTACACCCCATGTATAGTCCTGTATAATACACTACACCCCATGTATAGTCCTGTATATTAAACTACACACCATGTGTAGTCCTGTATATTACACTACACACCATGTGTAGTCTTGTATATTACACTACACCCCATGTATAGTCCTGTATATTACACTACACCCCATGTATAGTCCTGTATATTACACTACACCCCATGTATAGTCCTGTATATTACACTGCACCCCATGTATAGTCCTGTATATTACACTACACCCCATGTATAGTCCTGTATATTACACTGCACCCCATGTATATTCCTGTATATTACACTGCACTCCATGTATAGTCCTGTATATTACACTGCATCTCATGTATAGTCCTGTATATTACACTGCACTCCATGTATAGTCCTGTATATTATACTGCACCCCATGTATAGTCCTGTATAATACACTACACCCCATGTATAGTCCTGTATATTACTCTACACCCCATGTATAGTCCTGTATAATACACTACACCCCATGTATAGTCCTGTATATTACACTACACACCATATGTAGTCCTGTATATTACACTACACACCATGTATAGTCCTGTATATTACTCTACACCCCATGTATAGTCCTGTATAATACACTGCACTCCATGTATAGTCCTGTATATTACACTGCACTCCATGTATAGTCCTATATATTACACTACACTCCATGTATAGTCCTGTATATTACACTACACTCCATGTATAGTCCTGTATATTACACTGCACTCCATGTACAGTATAGTCCTGTATATTACACTGCACTCCATGTATAGTCCTGTATATTACACTGCACTCCATGTATAGTCCTGTATATTATACTGAACCCCATGTATAGTCCTGTATATTACACTGCACTCCATGTATAGTCCTGTATATTACACTGCACTCCATGTATAGTCCTGTATATTATACTGAACCCCATGTATAGTCCTGTATATTACTCTACACCCCATGTATAGTCCTGTATAATACACTACACCCCATGTATAGTCCTGTATATTACACTACACACCATATGTAGTCCTGTATATTACACTACACACCATGTATAGTCCTGTATATTACTCTACACCCCATGTATAGTCCTGTATAATACACTGCACTCCATGTATAGTCCTGTATATTACACTGCACTCCATGTATAGTCCTATATATTACACTACACTCCATGTATAGTCCTGTATATTACACTGCACTCCATGTATAGTCCTGTATATTACACTGCACCCCATGTATAGTCCTGTATATTACACTGCACCCCATGTATAGTCCTGTATATTATACTGCACCCCATGCAGAGTCCTGTATATTACACTACACCCCATGTATAGTCCTGTATATTATACTGCACCCCATGTATAGTACCGTTTATTACACGGCACCCCATGTATAGCATACCTCCTAACTATCCTGGATCCAGCGGGACAGTCCCGGATTGCAGTGGCTGTCCCGGTATGGGGGGAGGTTTGTCCTGGTTTCTGGCAGCTCTATAGGATGCAGGGACAGTTGCCTGTATTATGAGGAAGCAGACAGCTGGCATCGGCTGGCTGCGTCATCAATTATCCCTCCCATCCCCCTGCAGGCTCTCCATACCTCTGGTCTGTGCGGGGGGCAGGGCCTGCCGGCAGTCAACCTTGGCCCCGCCCCCTCCACAGAACAGAGCAGCAGATCTGCTGCTGCTAGGAATAAGGTAAGTATGTGGTGTTTATTTTTTTAACTTTCTGTGAATGGCACAATGTGGGCATATTACTGGGGGCACAGCTGGGCATATTAATGGGGGCACATAACTGGGCAATATTTACTTTACAAAGTTGGGAGGTATGGTATAGTCCTGTATATTAAACAATAATACATTGTAAAGTATCAGAAATATCTTTAAAATATTGTTTTATTGTGAAAATGTTACATAATAGATAAATATCTGTAAACACTCCAATCATCTTACAGATAATGTATCCCTCCCATCCTCTCATACACCGTTTGTCTTCCCCATCGTTGTACAACCAATGTCTTATTCCCATCATGTCACACACAATGCATCTCTCCCATCATCTGATACATAATTCATCACTCCCACCATCTCTTACACATTATATTACTCCCATGATCTCGCACATCGGATCAGATTAACAGTAAAACAGTCTTTGTTGCACACAGCAACCAATTACAGCGCTGCCTTTATTTTCCAAAAGCAGAATACAAAATGAAAGCTGCGCTGTGATTGGCTTCTACAGGGATCAAAGTCCTCTGGGGTCACATATCCCACCCCTCATCCCAAAATCTATGTGAAGAGAATGAAAAAACATGAAGAAAATGTCAGGCAAGAACATGTGTGTACACTATGTGATATTAAAAAAATTGTCCCAAGAACACCCCTGAGGGCAAAGTGTGAGCCCATTACATTTAATATGGCCGCTCTCATGCTAAGGAACTTCTTATGATGTCATCAATAGATACTTGGCCCCCCTCCTCTGGCATGACCACTTTACTTGTGATGTCATAATGGGCATGACTCACTTACTTATGACATAATAATCAGGAGGTGTGGTCTAATCTCATAAATGAGCGTCACGCCCTGACACCAGTGTCAGTATCTCTAGCTGGCTGTCACTATGGGGAAGTCTTGGAAGAAGAGGCGGATGATGCCAAAGACAATTCCTGTGGTGAAAGCAATAGAGAAAATGGAAGTCGGCCCTCGACAGTATTCGGACGACATTGATATGAAGTCTGATCACGGTGATGAGAAAATGGATGTTGGCCCTCGTCAATATCCGGACGATGTGGAGATGGACGACCTTCCGGGGAGCACAACCAACATCAGGGCCTCAAATCCCCGGAAGAGAAAGCGGCCATCTTGTATTCTCTGCCGCCGGCTTTAACATCTGCCGATAGGCCTTTACTATACCATCTGCCCCTTGGCCACCATAACATCTGCTGCTTGGCCCCACTTACCATCTGCCGCTCGGGGCCAATTACCATCTGCGGCTTGGGGCCATTTGCCATCTGCAGCTTGTGGCCTACTTACCATCTAACCCTTGGGGCCCACTTACCATCTCCCCTTTTGGGCCCACTTACCATCTACCCCTTGGGGCCCATTTACCATCTATCCCCTGGGGCCCACTTACCATCAACCCCATGGGGCCCATTTACCATCTACCCCTTGGGGCCCACTTACCATCTATAGATGGTTTCTACCATCCAAACCATCTGAAATTCCAGGGAAGACGAGTGGAGCACCACCAGGTCCGGTAAGTTTGGCCGCTTCCCTCCATCTTCTCCTTCTGTTTTTGTTTTTTTTATTTGGGTATTTTCTCTTCTAGGATCTGACTACAAGACAACATGAGGAACCTCTGGTGACAATATTCTGTCCCTGAAAATCTGCCAGATGCGCGACCCCCGACCTCCTCCTCTCTACAAGTTAGCGGACCTAAATCCAGCCAATCCTGAAGACGGAGCCAGAGCCACAGAAAATGCACTTAAAAACTAAAAACTTTTATAAATAAACATAGTGTTGTTTTTTTTAAAGAAAAAATAGTGTTTTATTTCTCTTAATTATCAACTTGCAAAAATCAGCTCCTATTTTCTATGGGTATCCTAAGGGTATAGTAAGTAAGCTCAGAGCTGGATCCTGAAGGGGGGAGTTACCAATTTTCAGGAGAGTAATATTTAAAGTCACACATTTTTCTATAAAATCGGCTTGTGCCAAAGATTGTGACTTTTATTGTAGGCATAAAACTAGTACAAGTCTCAAAATAAATGATCCTCCCCAGGTAATACTCCATCCACTAGTGATATCTCCATTTAATAAAGAACATTCAAGATGGCCGCTCTGATGCTAAGCCACCCTTTGTGATGTCATCATTAGAATCCTGGCATGGTCACACTTTTTGTGATGTCAACACTAGAATCCTAGCACAATAACCATTCTCGTTTCCTTAGAAACACTATCTGTGATGTCATCGGCTAGAGAGTCTGAGTGCCATAATCAGTGGCATGACTGCGGGGCATAGATAGTGGGCCTCCAATCCAGATAATGCCGCACCATGACTGCTAGTTATACAGCTAAATAGTGACTGAATATTACTACCATACTGTTACTAACAAACCACTGCAGGAAGATCAGTATTACCCTCATATATTAATAACATAGTTGTAACGCTGAAAAAACACATCTGTCCATCCAGTTCAGCCTGTAAGTTAATCCAGAGGAAGGAAAAAAATTCCATAAAGTAGAAACCAATTTTCCTAATTTTAGGGGAAAAAACTCCTTCAGGCAATCACAATAACTCCTTGGATCAACGATCCTTCTGCCTTCTCCTGTCAATCAAAGTGTAGATGGCGTGGCAGTTGCAGAGAGAGCTGAGGCTCTAGGTGTAACGGCAACGCCCCTGTTGCTCCTAGATCCTCATTCACATATATGCAAAATTATTTGGCCCATTTACTTTCAGTTCAGAAAACTCACTCCAGAAGTTCATTGAGATCTCTGAATGATCCAATGTTGTCCTAAATGACTGATGAAGATAAATAGAATCCACCTGTGTGTAATCAAGTCTCCATATAAATGCACCTGCTCTGTGATAGTCTCAGGGTTCTGTTTAAAGCACAGAGAGCATCATGAAGACCAAGGAACACACCAGGCAGGTCCGTGATACTGTTGTGGAGAAGTTTAAAGCCGGATTTGGATACCAAAAGATTTCCCAAGATTTAAACATCCCAAGGAGCACTGTGCAAGCGATCATATTGAAATGGAAGGAGTATCAGACCACTGCAAATCTACCAAGACCCGGCCGTCCCTCTAAACTTTCATCTCAAACAAGGAGAAGACTGATCAGAGATGTAGCCAAGAGGCCCATGATCTACAGCTGTGGTGGGAGAGTCTGTCCATAGGACAACAATCAGTCGAACACTTCACAAATCTGACCTTTATAGAAGAGTGGCAAGAAGAAAGCCATTTCTCAAAGATATCCATAAAAAGTCTCGTTTACAGTTTGCCACAAGCCACCTGGGAGACACACCAAACATGTGGAAGAAGGTGCTCTGGTCAGATGAAACCAAAATCCAACTTTTTGGAAACAATGCAAAACGATATGTTTGACGTAAAAGCAACACAGCTCATCACCCTGAACACACCATCTCCACTGTCAAACATGGTGGTGGCAGCATCATGGTTTGGGCCTGCTTTTCATCAGCAGGGACAGGGAAGATGGTTAAAATTGATGGGAAGATGGATGGAGCCAAATACAGGACCATTCTGGATGAAAACCTGTTGGAGTCTGCAAAAGACCTGAGACTAGGACGGAGATTTATCTTCCAACAAGACAATGATCCCAAACATAAAGCAAAATCTACAATGGAATGGTTCAAAAATAAACGTATCCAGGTCTTAGAATGGCCAAGTCAAAGTCCAGACCTGAATCCAATTGAGAATATGTGGAAAGAGCTGAAAACTGCTGTTCACAAACGCTCTCCATCCAACCTCAAAGAGCTCGAGCTGTTTTGCAAGGAAGAATGGGCAAGAATTTCAGTCTCTAGATGTGCAAAACTGATAGAGACATACCCCAAGAGACCGCAGCTGTAATCGCATGCAAAAGGTGGCGCAACAAAGTATTAATGCAAGGGGGCCGAATAATTTTGCACGCCCCACTTTTCAGTTTTTTTATTACAAAAAGGTTTAAATGATCCAATAAATTTCGTTCCACTTCACAATTGTGACCCAAAAATTGGGACCAAAAATTTAAAATGTTATATCTTTTTGTTTGAAGCCTGAAATGTGGCAAAAGGTTGAAAAGTTCCAGGGGGCCGAATACTTTCGCAAGGCACTGTATGTTTTTTAAACCAGCACCTGGATCTGAACACTTTTGCAATTGCATGTAATTAAAAATGTATTATAGCCACTGAGCTATTCAATAAAATGTATCTGTATTGGGCAACCTGCAGTTTGTTCTTTTCCTTATTTTTTTCTCGTCTCACTGATCTGGTCACACATGCTCAGTTTAAATCTCTGACTGCAACCTGCCATATGTTTTGAAGCTGTGGCAGTTACAGGGAAAGAGCTGCAGCAGAAAGGACATATCCCTTGAGCTGCCAGGCTGAAAGGAATTAGGAACAATTAGAGCAGAAAATGGGGAGATCACTGGATCCATGTGAGGTACAGGGCTAGTTGTAGCTTTGTTAGAATGAGATTGTCATGTACTATATGATGTGTGATTTTCATTTTTTACATCAATTATGGCATAACCCCTTTAAGGGTGCATTTACACGTGGCCGATTTGTTGCAGACATTTCTGTGACTACAGGGAGCTTGATTAGAGAAATCCACCTCAAACATCTCACATCCACCTCACTTGTTTAAAATAGATTTCCTCATCATCCTTAGGAAGCACAGAACAGTATGTATGATGCTGCCTGAGGACTCAAGAAAAGTAAAATTACAGGTAACAAATGTTCTATTTCTTCATTGTCCCCAGACAGCACATACATATGGCTCTGTGCTGCCTTTGGACTCAAGGAAAGTAAAATTATAGGTAAAACGAATTTTCTATTTCCTCATTGTCCCCAGGCAGCACATATATACCGCTCTGTGCTGCCTTCGGACTCAAGGAAAGCAAAATTATAGGTAAAACAAATTTTCTATTATCTCATTGTCCCCAGCCTGCACATATACACAACTCTCTGTGCTGTCTGGGGACTCAAGAAAAGTAAAATTACAGGTAAGACAAATTTTCTATTTCCTCATTGTCCCCAGGCAGCACGTACATACCGCTGTGTGTTGCCTTTGGACTCGAGGAGAGTAAAAATTACAGGTAAGGTAATTTTCTATTTTGCAACCACAGAAATTTCGGCAACAAATCTGCTGTCTAAGAATCTACCCTTCCAATAAATCCTGCATAGGAAAAAAAACAAACCAGTAGATCTTAAAAAATGGAAGATCACAAGTAAACAGATAAAACACCTCAGCTGTTTGAAGAGGTTGCGGAGCTTCGGTGAAAATAAATGGGTCTCGGCTGCAATACCAAGCACAGCCACTATACAATGGATGGTGCTGTGCTTGGTAAGCTGTGAAGAGGCCATGGCGCTCTGTTGTCTTCAAGCAGCTTGTTGGCAGGGTGTCACACCCCCACTGATCAGATATTGATGACCTATGTTGAGGTTAAGCCATTAACATTAACCTCCCGGAAAATCCGGCCATTATTTATTAAATCGGTCTGGTCGTAGCAACCAATCACAGAGTGGCTTTCATTTTTTCCAGTTGAAAGGGATCGTGCCAAGGTTTATACTATTCTTCATCATGAGGATAATTGTCTGATGAGGGGTGGTCAGATCACTGGGGCCCCCACCAATCACAAGAACAAGGTCCTGTGTAGTCCTGTATGAATGCAGCGCCGGTCAGGAGTGCACGCTGCCACTTAATTCTCTATGGGACGAATAGAGTGGCAGTGCCAGTGGTGGAATAAGTACATGATAGGCCCGGGGCCGATTACCCAACTCGGGCCCCTCCCTCCATTTTAGTTTCATTTTTTTTTTCTGTATGAAGAGGTTGCAGTGCTTTGTGGGCACCACAGTCTCTTCCTAGGCTATATAACATCACATTCATTGTTCATGTGGCCTAGGTGCAGCTCAGTCACATCCGAGTGATTGGGGCTGAGCTGCAATACCAAGCACAGCCACTATCAAATGGACAGCGCTGTACTCTGTAAGGAGCAAACAGGCTGCAGCGCTCACTGGAACTTCGCGGTCTCCTCAAACAGCTGATTGTCGGGGGTGCCAGGAGTCAGACCCCCACCATCTCATAACTCCCTGAGTACAGATGTCATAGATGATACCTCCAGTCCTATGTAACAACCCACATAACACAGCAAATTATTGTGTTATGTGGGGTGTTACATAGGACTGCAGGGAACATCTACTACATTATCTGCACACAGAAAGTTACCACTATTATCTGGGCTGTTACATAGGACTGCAGGTGACATCTACACATTAAATTTTTAGTTGCCAAATTTAAAATACATATAAATATAATAAAAAAGACTTGGAGGAGAAGATGAGACACAGGTCACAGTAGTGAGAATACAGCACCACATACCTCTTACATCCAGTGACATCTCCTGTCATGTAGACCTTCTCTTTCCTCTTCTCCTCCCTTTGACCCAGACCGACATGAATAATTCTTTCAGCCCCATCTTATAATTGGGGTCATTTATCAAACTGTTGTAAAGTAGAACTGGCTTAGTTGTCCGTAGCAACCAGATTCCACCTTTTATTTTCCAAAGGAGCTGTCAAAAATCAAAGGTGAAATCTGATTGGTTGCTATGGGCAACTAAGCCAGTTCTACTTTACACCAGTTTGATAAATTACCCCAAAGGTCCCTATAGTGTCTACAGCAACTATAATGTACCCTAGAGTGTCCACAGTAATAATAACACCCTATATTGTGCTCCAGGTAATAATGCCTGTATAGTGTCCCCAAAAATAATGTCCCCTAATATGTCCCTGTAGTAGAAATTCCCCCACACTGCCTCATATAGTAATTTTCCCCCACACTGACCCCATATAGTAATTTTCCCCCACACTGCCCCCATATAGTAATTTTCCCCCACACTGCCCCCACATAGTTATCCTTCCCAAAGTAATTGACCCTCACACTGCCCCCCATGAAGTAGTTTACACCTACACTGCTCCCTAAAGTAATTTGCTCCCACACTGCCCCATGAAGTAGTTTGCCCCCATGTAGTCATTTCCCCCCACTGTCCCTGCAGTAATATGTGCTCCTGTGCCCCCCAGTAATGCCCCCCAAAGTTGGCACAAAAATTAAAAAATAAAAAAAACAACTAAAAGCTAATACTTACCTGTGTCCAGTATGGTGAGGCAGGCACGCATACATCACTGCCCTGCATCCTGGCACAGGTGCGCGATGACGTCATCACGCACGCCAGCGTCGGGATTTTACCACTGTATAGGCCTCTGGCCTGAAGCCTATGGCGATCGGCGGAGGGGCAGGGAACTAAGTGCTCTCAAGCCCGGCACAGTATGTGGTCGTTTGGGTCAGTATTGGGCCCCGCAGAGATGCCAGGCCCGGGGCTGCTGTCCCGACCGCCTCTATAATAATACGCCATGTCAGGGAATCTGTCAACAAACCTATTTATATGGGGACAGCCTGACAACTCCTGTTGGGATAAGGAGGTGACAAAACCAGATAGCTTTGTGTAAACTCTATGGTCATCCATTCATTTTCACTTGTCACTAGACTGTATCCTCCAGCACTTTCAGTTGAGAGAAGATAGCTCCAAGTCTGAAGCCAAGAAGGAAAATAGGAATGAGTGTTCATAAACAAGTGCTGTTTGGCATCTGCTCCATCTCTCTCATGTTCTGGTCCTTGGAATGTTTTCCATGTCCTCTTCGTGTTCTGTCCTCAACTTGGAAGCATTCTTGTTTTTTTGTTCTTATTTATACTTCAGTCAAGCCTCACTTTAACCTGTTTGTAAATCAACATCTTATACCATGCAGAATTTTATTGCAAAATTTTAGGATGAATTTTTCTTCATCATATTCCAGGTGACCTGCTACGTAACCTTAACACAACAGTGCTTATGAATAGAAGCTGTGTAGGTCCTGCAACTCAGAAGTACCAGAGAAATATTTACTCTAAGGAACACTTGAGTTCATGTACTGTAATTCCCATTACTCTCTCTGCCATCCAACTGCTCCCTCTTGTCTGACCCATTTTCCACAGAGGTTTAATCTTAGATGTGGTGTAAGCTTTCATATATTAATCTTGCTGAATGATGTTGTTTTCTTTTCTGATCAAATGCACTTTTGATATTGAGTTTGAAAGTTCATTTTTACTTTTTTTCTAGACTTTAAGGTAAATCTGTCAGCAAAGCTTCAAAAAATTTGGAGTAGTTTTGACTTTTCTCCAGGCTAATGTAGTATTGTTTAAAAATCTTATTTCTGAATGCTTGGTTTCGTATTAGTTATCTGTCTTCATGATTTATAAGTACAATTAAAATAGCTACCATGTGCCATGATTAATAAGCTAGCACATTTGCAAATAATAACACTGTATGCCACTGTACTGATTTGGCTTTGGGCTATTCCTAAGGGCATTATTAAAGTAGCAACCCTTTATCCCCTATACATGGATCTGGTCTCTGCTGCCGGGAACCTACAGGCCGCTACCTCTTGGAGTAGTCTCTGCTCAATTGCTGCTGATGTACTAGGGTCAAGAGACACTAGTGTGCATCACCAAGGGATAAGGCAAAACCATAGTTAGGAAACAAGCTGAAGCATTTGAGCAATCCAATAAACAGTCCAAAGGTCAGAGTGGGCAGCACAGGGTCAATACAAGGAACTGACAAAGGTCCCATCAGGCAGCAAGGGGTGAAATACAGTAAAAAGGTAGGAGACGGTACACAGGCAAGCAGAATGGTGCACGTTCACAGGCTGCCATAGTCTAGGACAGGGATTAGCAACCTCCGGCACTCCAGCTGTTGTGAAACTACAACTCCCAGCATACATACATACTCTGCCATTCTCTGAACTCACATAGAAATGAATGGAGCAAGCTGGGAATTGTAGTTTCACGAGTAAAAAAGGTTGCTGATCCCTGGTCTAGGAGCAACAGGAGGTGTGTGTATGCTGGCCTTTTAAGAGACTGTGAGGACCACGCACAATGTAGGAACACCAGGAGAAGCTGCAGACAGGACATATAGAAACCTGCTAGGGACAGAAGGGCATGCCAATGGATACCTTACAGCAGAAACCTTCCTCCACTGCTGTCTGTGTAAATCAGGCAAACCTAAGATAGATATATAGATAGATAACCCATTCCACTGCACCAACCAGAGAAAGACCATAGAGGAAGAAACAGTTTTTCTCCACCAAAGATTGCTTGTTTCAGGATTTCCCAAAAGAGAGATTTCTAGAATGTCCACCTTGGCAAACTGTTCCCTGAAAACAAACTTCTTATATAAGAAGTACAATTTTCTCTTTTTCTCATGTTCCTATTTTAATAAAAGAACGGTTTCCTGATGTCAGGTTATAGCAGCCGCACAGTATTAGTTCTGTTCTGTGTCAGTTATGTTCACAGCAATGAGCAGGTCAGCCAGATCTGAAGATGGGGGCTCTTGACATCCAGGTAGATGACATACTGCACTGTACAACCTAAATGATTATGTTTAAAAAAGCCTTTTCTCTTTACAGCTATATTGCCTGTTGCCTTTTTTAAATTGCTTGTTATGAAATTCTATCTGGCTATTAATTTCTACCCGGCAATACTTCATGTTTTGGAAAATCATTTTGTCTGAACCCATCTGATCTGTTGTCTGTTCTCTATTAACATCTGTTCAAACAACAAGCAAAGAAATCTGATTGCTCCGTCTGACCTTTGCTTTCCCTGTTCTGTCACAGTCACACAGAATGGCCTCTTTGTGGCCTCGAGCTGAAACGCTATTCTGTATTTAGCTGAAGATGTATCGTTTGCTGGAAATTCTGTACTTTATGTGCTTCATCTCTGATAGAAAAAGAAGCCTTTCATTCAGTCACAGAGCTGCAGGGAAGCTTCCATAGGTCTCTTTGTATACAGCTAGAGCTATACATGTTCCTTAGAAATTTAGCTTGATGTCAAGACCAACAAAAATATCAGTTAGCCAGTGTCTCCCTGCCATGGAGATGATGGGTGCAAAATACCCAAAAAAGCTATAGCTACACTTCAGAGCTGTATATAAGCATCTATTCATGGGCCATTTCAATAGATGTTTATGTAGATTCCTCAATCTTATAGTACCCACATTGGCAGAAAGAGTTTTAATACATACTAGACTTCCATTCTTACCTGTGGAATTCAGTGTTATGGGTTTTTTGTTTTTCTAATTTTGTTGCTTTTTTACTTAAATAGGCAATGCACTGTCAGGTTCCTACATAGGCACTACTTCTGTAATGGTCTTCTTGGTTACCTGGATTGTGGTACTAGAATAAGGTATCCTACCAGACTAGAGTCCACACTTTGATATCACAAGGGCTAATATAACTAAGTCATGGCCATTTCTATCTATATTTTTTAACTCATGTGCCATCTGTGCATATTTTTTTCACTTTTAAAGGTTGCAGAATAAGACCTGTCACTGAAAGAGGGGAGGCAGAAAAGTAATGTTCAAGGAGACAATGCTCCAAATGTGGCTTACAGGGCCTTTGTGAAAGGTCATCCCCTTGTTTAATGCAGGCTTTGAATAGGCCACAGCAATTCATCCTTCTCCTTCCCCTCTTCACCCCCAGAGGGCTATTTGATTTGGGCACAATAATACTTCCCCCAGGACAAAATCAGTTCTTTCTCCCTGTGATAAAGAGTGAATGGGTGAGCAGCAGGCACTTGGTAAAACACTGGAAAATCCAGAACCTACCAGATCTCATTGATGTTGGATTAAAATAATTTTACAGTATCCATTTTATTCATCTATAATGGCACACAGTATGTCATTTTGATGAACCTTTGTTTAAGAATGAGATACAGTAACATTCTTCTAATCTCACGTCAATGTAGTCTTGTAGATGCTAGATTAAGAGTTGTACAAGGCCTAGCCTGGACCAGAAGCGGAGGAGAAGGCCCTGGAACTAGAGTGTTAGTGACAAGTCAGTCATTTTTTTAAATCACTGCAACTTTCCTGGCCAGGTGAGAAGAGGTTTCTAGTCTCTGAGAACCCCTTTGTGATCAGACGGTCGTAGTAAAGTATATTTCTACTTGTAAGAATAGAAAACATCAAGCCTTGCCAAGAATTGGCTCAGAAATATACACAATACCCCTTAGAAAGCCCTCTTTAGGTCCATTTCGGGGACAAAACTGCATGATTAGGATGTATGTTAAAGGAATTTCCTGTGCCCAGTTTTGTACTTTTTATTAGAATTTCTGATTCCAGTTTCACAGGAACAATAGTTTTGTTGTCCGCTAAAAGTAAAAGTATGTTAGATATTCTTCGTTTCTTTAGGTAAAAATAAGCCAATTACCTAGTCAAAGACAACAAACGTCCAATGTTGTTTTTACCCCTTAGGGCTACGTATCAATAATAGTTACCGCATGAAAAAGTGTTGGTTCTGGGTCACACTCTAGACTTCCCCTTTAAATATACAGAAAAGAGCAGACAGTAATTACACAGCATCTTCAGGGGTAGAATGTGGTGCAACAAATGTGCCAAGAATAACAGAGATTAGCATCACTGTAGTTTTAATACTGTACATTGAGTCTGGAAGTTAATATTTACCTGCATGTCACAAATGTGCTTGAAGAGTGATGAGCCTGGCATTAATGAGTAACTGTTTCACTGCTGGTTAGAAAACTTTCCTAAAAAACCTGTATACAGTACACCCACAAGAAGTAAAATCACTGTACAGGCCAGGAGTAGACCTAAAGTGGCCCTGAAAAAAAAATCTAAAAGTGGCCCCCACGCTGTAAAGAGTGGAGGAGGACAGAATGGTAGCTGCCGAGGAAAATTATGTTTTATATATGCAAATGAGCCTCTAGGAGCAACGGGGGTGATTGAAGACTGATGTTTTAAATATCTTATAGGCAGACAACTGGTTCACTAAATGGGTGGCTTGTAGTTGCATCCATAATAGTTATGGGTCACCATGTTAGCATGGTAGGGAAGAGGTGATGATGTAGGCTTATATCATAAGCAGTAGGCTAGATTGACTTTTACAGGTTGTAGATGTACTGAAAATCCAAACTCTGATACAAGAAATAGCTAGCAGAAGAACAATGCTCCAGGCTATACCTTCATGTAGTTTACTGCTTCACTGCCAATAAATGTAAAGATGGCTCAGGTCTCTTGATCTTGTATCTTCAACAGAACTTGTAGGCTCTTGTTAAGCATGAGATGTATAGTGAAGGAAGACATGATGCATCTTTGAATGGCATCTTAGTAACTGTATTGGCTGATTCGGGTAAAACTGGCTGGTTGGGGACAGCTACACTGACTTGTTATATTGTGATTTAATATTTCTTGTTTACCATCAGCACTAATATCAAAGTATCTGCTCAGCAGTAAAATACTCCAGAGAAATAACAGCAGTTGCCTACAAATTGTGCACACAATGTACATGTTGGTTATGTAAGCTAAAAGTAATTGAAGTCTTCTATCCACTTGCGGGCAGACAGTGCTGTAGGCTCCTCCAGAAGATCAGTTATCTTACGTCATCACAAAGACTTGACACATCAAAGTATTGGAACAGTCTCTAAACAACAGGCAGTTCTCAGACAGGTGTGTGATGTATAAGTGAGCCATAGTTACCAAGATCAGTCACTGCTGTCACAATATTCAGGCCACAGAAAGAGCTTCTGCATTGCAGGTGAATATGGTGGGTAATTCCAACTTCTTGTGTCTAGTCGTATGCAGCTAGAGACCAAGGAAGGCTGATACCAACATGAACACTCCCTAAATAATGTGATAAGATGCCTTATAGCAGGCATCAGCCACCTCTGGCACACCAGCTGTTATGAAACTATAGCTCCCAGCATTCTCGGTTCACTTCTGTGGGCGTTCCAAGAACAGCTAAGTCAGTGTGCATGCTGGAAGTTGTGGTTTTACAACAGCTGAAGTGCTGGAGGTTGCTGACCCCTGGCCTAAATAAGAGTAGTGTGAAGTATAGGGTACCACTAATTGTAGTCACTGCAGGTCTTCTCTACAGAACACTGAAATTATTTTGTTGGGAGTGGTTGTGATCACCATCAAGAATATCCAGTATTCAGAGGTTCCTTCTGTACAATTAAACACCATTTCAACCTTTGCTGTTTGCAACATTCTGACATCAATCAATGGAACAGCAATTTGTCATTCAAGCTTAAAGGGGTTCTCTGGAATTCTTACAAAGCATCCTTTCTTCTGCCTGTGGCACTTACCCTTCTGTTGCGTTACCAATGCTGCCATCTCCACTGCAGTCACACAGGTTGTGGGTTCTTCTACCTGGGTCCTGACTGGATGTGTTCCCAGGTCTTCCTATTCAGCTGCATTTACTGTTATGGGGCTGAACAGGTAGACTAGGGAATATATCTGGTAGGGACCCAAGTGGAAGTGCCTGCAACCTGTGTGGGTGCAGCAGAGACGGTGGCATTGGCAGAATGCTGGATGGGTAAGTATTACCCAAAGGGCAGAAAAAAGGACAGTTTTTGTAAAAAGCCCAGAGAACCCCTTTAAAAATTATACTGTCATAGCCAGGTCTCAGAACAGGAGTGTGGACCCATTATGACACTATTGAATTTGATTAACATCATCCACTATATTAAAGGGGTTATCCAGTATCTACAACAGCCCCCCCATGTGCCGGGCCCCTCCGTGGGAATATACTTACCCCGCTCCCTGCGCAGCTCCTGGTCCCCGCACTGCCGCTGCTGATTCTCCCTGCACATGGATAAAAACATCCGGGAGGGAGCAGCCAATGGCGGGTGAGGACGGTGATGAGCCACCCTAGCGTTACCCACTCTGTTGTAGATACTAGATAACCCCTTTAAGACCTCATTCACACTTCAGTATATGATCAATATTTTTTCGATATTGTGTAGCCAAAATCAGGAGAGGATCCTACATTCCAATCGTGGCTTCAAAAAAAAAAAAACAGTTGACTATTATTTGTAAGCTTTAAGATGTAGCAGAACTTGTGCAAGCATCACTACAGTGGCAGCGGTGAGACACGAAGAATGCTGAGGTAAGCGTCCAGTTATATGGTGTTCCATGAAGCAGTACATGAGAGCACAGTAGCCTTATCTCACCCCACATTTTATTCTTATTATGAAGAAGTTTGATGTGGTAGGATTGCGTTTATATAAGAAAAAGTGGACATCTTCTACATCTACAGGAAAGAAGGGTTCACTATTATTACAGATGGGGATTCTTTACTGTGAGAGTATGAAACCCTCTCAACCAGAGAAGGTTGTGATTATTCATTGAACAAGTTCAAGAGGGGCCTGGAATTTCTTTAAAGTAATATCACAAGTTATAGATATTCGATTCAGGGATTTGGTCTCCTTGCCATATTTGGAGTCGGGAAGGGATTTTTTTCTGTACCAGGGCAATTGGTGATCACCTCATAGTGTTTTTATTCCCTTCACTGGATCAACAGGAGTTGTAGCTTGGACATGATGAATCTGCTTTTTTTTTTTAGCAACCAGTCACACCTCATCTATTATGTTCCAAACTAGACTTGGAGTATGAAATCTGGACTTTGCTACAGATAGCACAAACACATTTCCTTTATATTTTCAGTTGTTAGTTGTAGTAGTCATGCATATTGGTAAAAGTCTTTAATAACATTGTTTTCAATGCGCGGCAGCACTGCTGTTCGTAGACTGCTGGTTTAAAGCTTCAACTAAGCCAAGAAGGGACGTATCCCTTGGTGCAGTGTGAGCGCATACGGTTTAGCTCCATTGAATAGACCCAAGCTGCTAGCAAGTCCGTAGCATCCAAAGTGAACAACCGCGGCAGATACCACTGCAGTTTCTCTTGTATTTGCAGTGGATTTTGACAGCGTCAAAATCCACCATGTGAACCGACTCTTCTGAGTAATGTCCATGTCTTCCATTGTCAGAGCTCTATAAATGCATTTTTTTTAATTTGGATGTAGTTGTACTTCTTTGTGTGCTCCATGTTTTAGGTATCTTCTATGTAATGCTATTCTGCATTATTAATCTTTGGGAATGTTAAGGCATGAATGAATATGAAGTATTTCAGATATGTTTCATGTCACATACATTAGTGAGTAAAGCCTCATATTTCAAAGTGGCTCTGCATGGTTAATTGATTGGGGTTCCAGAGCTTTGAACCCCTCTCTACAGTGTTAACGTTTTGCAGAAAAATGAGGCAACCATTTCATCAGTTTAGTAGCATGGGTACATTTTGTTATTGAGGTTAGAGCTGGATGAAAGTTCTGCCTTTTTTCTCTCAGGAGACATTACTTTTCATTATGTACACAGTAGCCTTGATGTGGCCTCTTAGTGTGACATTTCTGTGGTTCAGTACCATGTCATTCTTTTCACTTCCCCTTGTCGTACACCAAGTGCACAGGATCCTGCTTCATATCAGTGACACAGATCAGAGTGCAGAAGAATAGACCTGTGATCTGGATAGGAAGCTAATCAATAGAGGGAGCATTGCTGGAGTCACCTGAGAAGCCTGCAACTCAAGAGGGGAAGCCATGACAAAAGGTCATTGTCTTGCTATGTAGTGCAGAGTGATAGGTATAGCCAGCGGCCATCCGGCTGGACACTCATCTATTATTTAGAGGCTGCACTTCTACCACAAGAGGGGTTGGCATTTTTTTTACCTTTTTGATAAGTGTCACTGACAATAGCTACAAGCCAGCTGCTTCATTTCTACTGCTGCCGGGCCAATAGGTCAATCACATTGTATCACATATATCCTCACATTGTCTTGTCTGTTGGTGACTCAATAAAACTGTGTAATATAAAGATTTTATGAGTTTATTAGTAAAATGGCATATGCAGCCACTGCCAGGCTGGAACAGCCTCTCTCTGCACACAACCTTCATCCTTCATCTGCTCTCCCTTTTAAGCCCCACCTCTCCAGGACATCTCCTGTGTAGCTATCACCTCAGAGATGTTCCATGTCGGGTGCGTTCTCACTACAGAAGAAATGTTCCAGGTGCCTAGACAAGGGGTGGAACTTAGGCATGGCCACTGTGATTTTTGTGGAACATTTACTGCTGTTTTCACACATGCGCTCACTCAGACATAACCCGGAGTTAGTACTAGGGCTCTAGGGGGAAAAAGTCTGGGTAAAGTCTGGAACAGATATTGCGGATGTGTGCTCCCTTCCAGGAAAACTCCAGAAAATGTCTGGATTCCACTGTAAGGGTGAATGGGGCTTTGTTGGTTTCCATGGTCACGACCACCCTACAATCTATCAGCAGTGGTCGTGCTTGCACCCTATAGAACAGGGGTCCCCAAACTTTTTACACAGGGGGCCAGTTCACTGTCCCTCAGACCGTTGGAGGGTTGGACTATAAAAAAAAACTATGAACAAATCCCTATGCACACTGCACATATCCCTATAGTGCTTTGCCTTTCTTCCTACTTCCTACTGTTATTTCACACTGCTTCCGGTGATGTGGGGCGCCGCAGCCACAGACCGGATGTGTGTCATATGACGCGCTTCCGGAGCCGTGATGCGTGCATCCCGCATCACCGGAAGTAGTACTGTACGTGAGCGACGCCGCCACATAAGTACCGTATTTTTCGCCCTATAAGATGCACCAGCCCATAAGACACACCTAGGTTTTAGAGGAGGACAATAAGGAAAAAAAAAATTTTCATTAGACCTCAGATCAGACGCCCAATGTTAATCAGATCTCAGCTAATAGCCCCAATAAGATCCCCAATGTTAATAATGTTAATAAGACCCCCAAACCTCAGCTCAGACCCCAATGTGAATAACCCCCAATCAGACCTCAGATAAGAACCCCATGCCTCTCATTAGTACCCATATGCCTCATATCAGCCCCCCAGTACTCTTATAGTCCTCCAGTACCCTTATAGCCCCCAGCAGCCTCATAGCCCCTCAGCAGCCTCATATCAGCCCCCTATCAGCCTTATATCAGCCCCCAAGCAGCCTCATATCAGCCCCCCAGCAGCCTCATATCACCCCCCCAGCAGCCTCATATCAGCCCACCAGCAGCCTCATATCAGCCCACCAGCAGCCTCATATCAGCCTCCCAGCAGCCTCATAGCCCCCGCAGTCTCTCTTCAGCCCCCCAGGAGCCTCATAGCCCCCACAGCAGCCTCATAGCCCCCACAGCAGCCTTTCTTCAGCCCCCCAGCAGCCTCATAGCCCCCCAGGAGTCTCATAGCCCCCCCCCCCAGCAGCCTCTTTTAAGCCCCCATATTGCCTCATATAGAATAAAACAAAAAAAACACTTACCTCCCCTGCTTCTGGACGCCGCTGACTGCGCTCTCTCTTCATCTTCCTGCCGGCTGTACGGTGTACTGGCGTGCACAGTGTGAGGTCACAGAGTGCCCTCACGCTGTGCGCAGCCCTGCACAGCCGACAGCCGAGCGGAGGACCAGGAAGCGGTGAGTACAGAGTCTTCACCGCTTCCTGGTCCTCTGGTGTTGTGCTCCTCTCACTGACCACCAATGAAAGAGGTGCCCCTTCCGGAAGTGCGGCGGGGGCCGGATAAATGGCCTCAGGGGGCCGCAGTTTGGGGACCCCTGCTATAGAAAAAAAACACTAGCCTACAGTGCCTTGCGAAAGTATTCGGCCCCCTGTAACTTTTCAACCTTTTGCCACATTTCAGGCTTCAAACAAAAAGATATAACATTTTAAATTTTTGGTGAAGAATCAACAACAAGTGGGTCACAATTGTGAAGTGGAACGAAATTTATTGGATCATTTAAACTTTTTTTGTAATAATAAAACTGAAAAGTGGGGCGTGCAAAATTATTCGGCCCCCTTGCATTAATACTTTGTTGCGCCACCTTTTGCTGCGATTACAGCTGCAAGTTGCTTGGGTTATGTCTCTATCAGTTTTGCACATCTAGAGACTGAAATTCTTGCACATTCTTCCTTGCAAAACAGCTCTAACTCTTTGAGGTTGGATGGAGAGAGTTTGTGAACAGCAGTTTTCAGCTCTTTCCACATATTCTCAATTGGATTCAGGTCTGGACTTTGACTTGGCCATTCTAAGACCTGGATACGTTTATTTTTAAACCATTCCATTGTAGATTTTGCTTTATGTTTGGGATCATTGTCTTGTTGGAAGATAAATCTCCGTCCTAGTGTCAGGTCTTTTGCAGACTCCAACAGGTTTTCATCCAGAATGGTCCTGTATTTGGCTCCATCCATCTTCCCATCAATTTTAACCATCTTCCCTGTCCCTGCTGATGAAAAGCAGGCTCAAATCATGATGCTGCCACCACCATGTTTGACAGTGGGGATGGTGTGTTCAGGGTGATGAGCTGTGTTGCTTTTACACCAAACATATCGTTTTGCATTGTTTCCAAAAAGTTGGATTTTGGTTTCATCTGACCAGAGCACCTTCTTCCACATGTTTGGTGTGTCTCCCAGGTGGCTTGTGGCAAACTGTAAACAAGACTTTTTATGGATATCTTTGAGAAATGGCTTTCTTCTTGCCACTCTTCCAAAAAAGGCCATATTTGTGAAGTGTTGGACTGATTGTTGTCCTATGGACAGACTCTCCCACCTCAGCTGTAGATCTCTGCAGTTCATCCAGAGTGATCATGGGCCTCTTGGCTACATCTCTGATCAGTCTTCTCCTTGCTTGAGATGAAAGTTTAGAGGGATGGCCGGGTCTTGGTAGATTTGCAGTGGTCTGATACTCCTTCCATTTCAATAAGACCGATTGCACAGTGCTCCTTGGGATGTTTAAAGCTTGGGAAATCTTTTGGTATCCAAATCCGGCTTTAAACTTCTCCACAACAGTATCACGGACCTGCCTGGCGTGTTCCTTGGTCTTCATGATGCAGAACCCTGAGACTATCACAGAGCAGGTGCATTTATACGGAGACTTGATTACATACAGGTGGATTCTATTTATCTTCATCAGTCATTTAGTACAACATTGGATCATTCAGAGATCCTCAATTAACTTCTGGAGTGAGTTTTCTGAACTGACAGTAAATGGGCCGAATAATTTTGCACGCCCAACTTTTCAGTTTTATTATTACAAAAAAAGTTTAAATGATCCAATAAATTTCATTCCACTTAACAATTGTGACCCACTTGTTGTTGATTCTTCACCAAAAATTTAAAATGTTATATCTTTTTGTTTGAAGCCTGAAATGTGGCAAAAGGTTGAAAAGTTCCAGGGGGCCGAATACTTTCGCAAGGCACTGTATGTGCAGTCCCATGGCCTTGGCCACCAGAGAGGCTGTCGCTTTTTCCTATAGTATGCAAGCATGACACTGGGGTGAATTCTGGTGCGATTTGGGATAAAAATGTTAACTTTTAGAGCTTTTTTCTGACTTGTATGACAAGTGGCTTGGTAGGAAGAGGCATAGCTTAACCTAACAGCCACATTAACATTGGAAAAACCCTCCTACTTTTTTATTGTAGATTTTTAATATGTCTGCAGTAAATCTTGTTGGTGCACAACTCAGGGGACATAATTGCATTTTTAACCTGTTAGTGACATAATTAATAATAGCCTTAGGTTCCAGCAGTCATAACTTTTTAATTTTTTCTTCTATTTTTTATTTTTATTCTGCAGGATTAGTTGTAGGTTTTTTAGAAACCATTTTGGATTATATATAGTGTAGTAAATAATATTATTTTGTGGACTTTATTTATGGCATTCACTGTGGTAAATAACATAACTTTATTATGTGGGTCACTAAAATGATGATAATGCCACACTTCTAGATATTTTTTTACTATTTTTTCTCTCCTCCTGCAGGCTGTCAGCTCTGGACTGCCCCCTCCTCCTCAGGACTGAAATGGTGGGGGGCAGCTGCTTTAGCTGCTCATATCTCTGGTTTGGAAGCAGCTAGAGATGAGGGCTTTTATTCCAAACTGGGATTCCAAGCTTTCAAACAATACCAGAATAACAGCAATATCTTCACTACATGTGAAGATATCAGTGTTGGAAATCAGGATTCAGTGAATGCAGCTGAAAGTGAACGTAAAAGCAGGTTTTAACTGCAATTATTCCTGACTCGATTTCTCCTGCTTATCTTGAGCTAATGCTGTCATTTTGGTCTTTCAAACAAGACCAGGCCCATGTAGTACCAGTTAGTATCAATTAGTAAAGAGCAGCAGCTTTAGCACATGGTTTTGGTGCAAAACAGATCAATAGGTGGTGTAAGGTTAAACTAGGCAGTTTAAGGGTGCGACAGATTTACCATCCAGCGTTTGCCACTGTGATAAATCTGGTGCATCTTTAGACTGCCTAGTCTAAGGTAATTCATCAATGGTTTGAAGCTACATTTTTGCTGCAGATTTACAAAGTGTTGAATGCCATTTGTTGCACAAAATACTTATGAATTTTCAGTCTAAAGGCAAATCATGTGTATTAAAAAGGCTCTGTCAGTCCACATGCCGCTAGGTAACTGGAGTATACTTGTGACTTTTTGCGACTTAAAAAAAGTTGAAATGATAAATCTTTCTAAAAATGTAGTTCCACCCCCAAAACATCTGTCTGCCCCTTAGAAAATGTAAAATGCTGGGCATGGTGCATACTATACCAAAAATGGCGCAAATGCATTATAAATTTGCCCAAATTTCTACTCCATTAATTAAATAGGCAAAATCACTTCACTGTTTGGACGTAGCATCTGCTGTCTAAGTTTACACTTTTTAAATGTAAGAAAGAATTAGTAAATCTGCCCCATCACCCTTCTTCTACAGAACTACACCTAATGAATGGAAGTACAGTCAATGTGAGACCTTCCCTATAAAGTAAAGTGCAGATTAGGAAGGGTAAGCATTACATATGTCTTGTTATTTGAGCCCTCACTTATATATTAAAAAACGTATTCTTAAATGTGATACTGTACATTCCTGACGATTACACTTTTTTAGATTAAGTTGTCAGATACAGTATATCCTCAGAGATCATGTCCTTCATAGGTCTGACAAAATGATTCTGATTGGGTAAACAGGGTGAACAATTCTACCAAAAAAGTTATGTAAAATTGGACTAGTGTAATATTTACATGTGGCGTCTGCGTTACTGGCAGCAATGAAATCATTTTGCTGACTAGGACTATATAACCATATGGGGATGCCAGATCGTGAATGCACATATTTAGCAGAACCTTAGCAGTGGACATACAGCAACATTGCGGTTAGTGTGTTGTTCTTGCTGAAGTCTACAGAGAGGAATATTCCTGCCAGCCCCTCTGATGCATTCTTCTGAAATGAGGTCTTTCTCCTGTGATGAGAATCAAGACTTCTAGCAGCCAAAGCCATACAGCAGCCATCAATTTGCCAAAATCATTAATCAGAGAACATATTCCAGGATCATCATTGAATCATTACTCCAACGATGACTTCCATAAATCATTACAGATGAAATGCCTTGAGCAGAGCTTGCTTCTATGGGGGAGTTAACATTATATTCACATTTACTGTAAAATGTACTAGTAAAGAACAGTCATTATAATGGCAAGTCTGCACGTCGTGTTTTTCCATGGTGCTTTCTACCACAGCAATTTTTATATGTAATATGCAAAATTATATTATCCGCTTCTAGTGCAGCAATGTGACTGTCACTATGTTCTTCTTAGGGGTGTGACTATATGCAGTGCAGAGGTAGATGTTGCAGCCAGGACACTAGTGTAAAAAAATGGCTCATGGTAGGTGGTGGGCTATGCTACAGATATGGGTAGTCAGAAACTTCAAGTTATACCTCTGCAGGGGTGGACACAGACAGCAGAGGGCCCTTGTGCAAGGAATGTGTTTGGGCCCCCCCCCCCCCCCCCCCCCCCGCCGTTCCCAAACCAAATTCTCAACCTAACCTATGGTGTCCTAACATTACATACAGCAATACAAAACATACAGGGTAAGGCTACTTTCACACCTGCAGCACTACGCTCCGGCCACCTGATTTGGCAGAGAATGCAAGAAATTGGCCGGACACAGACTCAGTCATGCAGAGGTTTGTGTCCTGCTGATTCTCTGCATTTTTGCCAGATTGTGGCCGGATCTCTGCCTGACCCCATTATAGTTAATGGGGCCGGCGGGCATTCTGTCTGCATCCAGCAGTGCCAGAGCCGGTGAATTCCAGAAGGCTGTTCTCTGCTGGACCAGCCTGCCAGAATCACCAACTCAGATGTGAAAGTAGCCTAATACAGGTCCACATACCTCCTACATCCAGTGACGTCTTCTTAGATGTAGATGTTCTCTTTCCTCATCTTTTCCTTTCAGACCAGACTGCCATGATGATTTCTTCCAGCCATCTCTTCTCTCTGTGGAGTTTGACAAATAGACATCTTAGATTCCTACTTTTCTATCATTCTTCCACCTTCTTGAACTCCTCATCCTGCCACTCCCCAATACTGTGCCCGCTGTGCTCCCCAAAACTATACTGCAGAAACAGTCCCCCTCAAATACTACCGCCTTCAGTAATTAAAATAACTGCACCCAGGAAAGTGTCCCTGACACTAAATTATAACCAAAATGTTCCCCAAAAATAACTGTTGCTAAGCTGATAGTAATAGTCCCAACAATAGAAATAATTAGTGCCCCCGGCCAGCCAATGTCCCCATAGTGCCCTCATAATGTGCCAATGCCCCCTACTATGTACCCAAAAAACCCTCTTAGTGCCCCTATACAATGACCCCAATAGTGCTCCTCTCCCCCCCTTCTCCATAGTGCCCCCATGTCTGCCAGAATATAAGATAGGGCCCCCATAGTGATCCTCGCCCTCCATAGTGCCAGTATATATATAGGGCCCCCCATAGTCGTCCTCCTCCTCCAGAGTGCCCCCATAGTGCTCCTCCTCCATAGTGGCCCCCCATAGTGCTCCTCCTCCATAGTGGCCCCCCATAGTGCTCCTCCTCCATAGTGGCCCCCATAGTGCTCCTCCTCCATAGTAGCCCCCCATAATGCTCCTCCTCCATAGTGGCCCCCCATAGTGCTCCTCCTCCATAGTGGCCCCCCATAGTGCTCCCCCTCCATAGTGGCCCCCATAGTGCTCCTCCTCCATAGTAGCCCCCATAGTGTTCCTTCTCCATAGTGGCCCCCCATAGTGTTCCTTCTCCATAGTGGCCCCCCATAGTGCTCCTCCTCCATAGTGGCCCCCCATAGTGCTCCTCCTCCATAGTAGCCCCCATAGTTTTCCTTCTCCATAGTGGCCCCCCATAGTGCTCCTCCTCCATAGTGGCCCCCCATAGTGCTCCTCCTCCATAGTGGCCCCCATAGTGTTCCTTCTCCATTGTGCTCCCCCTCCAAAGTGGCCCCCATAGTGCCTCTCCTCCATAGTGCTCCTCCCCCATAGTGCCCCCACTGAGTGCCAACTTAAATAAAAAAAAAATTAACAGTTATACTTACCTCCTTGCCTCTGTCAGCGACGAGATGCAGGCCTCTTCCGGCCTGTGTCCCGCGCTGTACGGCTCAGGCGGCGCGATGACGTCATCGCGCCGCCTGTGCCGGCCTCTGATAGGCTACAGGCCTAGTGCCTGCAGCCTATCAGAGGAACGGGGAAGGGACACGCCTCTCCCTCCCTTGCCCCGCATTATCCATATGTATCGCCGTCCTAAGGACGGCGATACAGATGAATATAGAGATGAGCGCTTCCAAAATGGAAGCGCTCATCTCTACCTGCCGCCGGGAAGAAAGGGCCCCCCTCCGGTCCCGGGCCCCGGTGCAGCCGAACCGGCTGCACCGCGGTATGTCCGCCCCTGTACCTCTGGTTCTTCCCGGTTCTATGGATGTGATATTAAGAACAGCTCTACTGCTGCCCTGTGTAATTCCTGCCTAGTAAATCATGATCAGTAGTATAGTACTAGCATGAGATGAGTACTTTCACAAAGATCTTCTGACAACAAGGGGTCAATGCAGCTCACAGGACAGCACGATAAATCATTCAAAGAAACTTCACTTTCTGTGTCATGCAGGGGTGGATTGGCCATAGACCTTACAGAGAAATTTCCCGGTACACCAATGCCTAAGAGGGCCACTCAAGCCCTCCTCACGGCCGCCAGCCAGGTACATAATGCTCTGATTCTCTCCTATGCACCTGGCCAGCTACTGCAGGTGCCCTCCTGAATTCATCTGTATTGACATCTTCAGGGCAGTGGTACAGTTGAACACTGTGGCACAGGTGGATGTATTTTGTGCTGCAATGTGGTATTGGTTCAGCTGGGGCAGTATATTGCTCTGCACTATGATATTGCTGGCCCTGCCTAATTATGTTGCCTTCTGTCAAGTTGGACCCACCTGCAACACAGGGCCACTTTTATGTTTTTTTCCAGGGCCATTTTTTCGTCCCAATCCGTCCCTGGTGTCATGAATCATGTAATTTAGACGACCTCTCACTAAGCACTGTTAGCTCATAGCCAAAGAAAAAAATGTTGACATCTACATCTGGTGACAAGACATGATAAACACTATATGTACAGTACTATGCATGCAGCAGTATTTGTCCCAGGATATTTGCTGGGTAGCGGCCAGATCTCTACTGGACCCCATTATTGTCAATGGGGCCGGTGGACATTCCAGTAACACCCGGTAATGCCAGATCCAGATAGCTCTCTGCCAGAAAAACTTAGCGGAACTATGCCAGCAGTGTGAAACTTTTTAGGCAGGTGTGGAAAAAATACGGCAAGGTAAGAATGCTTTCAAAAATAGAGATGTTAATAGTTTATAATAGTTTTTATCAGTTAACAAAATGCAAAGTGAATGAACAAAAGAGAACTCTAAACCAAATCAGTATTGCTTGGAACAACCTCCATGCTGAGTTCCTTTAAACACTGTGTGTAAGTGTACCTAGAAGAACTAATGCTGTTTTGAAGACAAAAGCAGACATAGCAGAGCGGGAGAGGGTTCAGAGGACAGCAACTAAAGCAATAACTGGAATGGGTGGACTACAGTACCCAGAAAGATTATCAAAATTAGGGTTAAAAAAGACGACTGAGGGGAGATCTAATAACTATGTATAAATATTTCAGGGGTCAGTACAGAGATCTCTACCAACATATATTTATCCCCAGGACTGTGACTGTGATGAGGGGACATCCTCTGCGTCTGGAGGAATAAATAAGCATTGTAAATGTCCTTCATAATGTATAATTTAGAATTTAATAAATAGTTCTGATCTGAAGCCAAGGTTAATATACGGATATATTACCAGTATTAATTGTGATGTTTAGGAACAGATTACTTTGAGGTTTTGGTATCAACACATTCCCAGGAAATGAACAGATGAATCTTTGCTAAGTACAGGCCAATATGTTAGACTCGCCTAATATCTGTAAGTGAACCTCCACACTGGAGTCAGCTTTAATGATTATATAAGGAAATTGCAAATTAATTCAATAATTTCTTGAAATAATATCATTATCAGAATTCTTGGCTTCATAACTAGGTCTTGTACATGATAATGCTCCTAGAAACTACAATTGTAGACAGAATACTAGGGCAGCATGGTGACTGGTACCTTGCAGCACTTAATCCGACCAATGGCAACGCTGGCATGGTGTCTGAATGTTCACTCTGTGATTGTATGGGTTCTTCTCCTTATTCTCTGGTTTCTTCCTACCCTCCAGGAATATACTGAGGTGACTTGGCTTCCTATGAAATTTGCCCAAATGTCCGTGTATGTCTGATATAAGGTAATTAGAGTGTAAACCTCATTAGAGACATGGAATGAGTGGTGACCAGGCTAACTACAAAGCATAAGTGGCTAAGTTAAATACAGACCTACCACTTGTTGATCTAGTATTATTATAACTGCAATTTGGAGGGGCATTTTCCAGATTGTTAAATAGCTGAAAGTTTCCAACAATTGAGGTTTGGCAGTCGTATCAGGAATGTTCCAAATCTAATAGAAAACACTGAGGCATTGTGGCTCGCCTGATTCCCATAACTTAAGACAATGATTTTGTTTCTTTTGTGTTTTATTTGAGACAATAAGGGAGAGATTTATCAAGATCAAGTTTTTTTTTGCGCCGTTCTTGATATCCCCTGCGCTGTCAGAGGATGTGCCTTATTTATGACGAGGTGCACACCACTTGCAGTCTGTGTAACTAAGCAGAAATCTACGACAGCTCAGAGCTTCCATAGATTTCTGGCTTCATTTGCACCAGAAAACTGGTGTAAATGAAGATAAATTTGTTTTGGATGTTGGCCATGCCCCCTTTTGGAAAAGTACCGAGGGAGGCGTAAAAAGAGGTTGTTGTGACTTTTTTTTTTTCAAACACACAGTGTGTGACTTTTTTAAAACCACCTTTCTGGCACTAGGGGGATGATAAATCTTACCCTAAATGTCTAATATTAAAGGGGTTGTCTCATCTCAGACAATGGGGGCATATCTAGTGATTATTATCTGATAGGTGCAGGTCCCACCTTTGGGACTCGCACTTATATTGTAAACGCAGCCGGCAAAGTCCCAGAGGGTACATCACGCTTGCACGGATGCCCAAGCGTTCATTTTTATGGGGCCACCAAAAATAGCTGAGTACTGGCTCGGCTATTTCTGTTGGCCCCATAAAAATGAATGGGAGCCGTGGCCCTAGTGTGATCCTAGTGATATGCTCCCCCCCCCCCCCGTCTCAGATGGGACAACCTCTCGTATTTCCTTTGTCTGTCCCCATCTATTGAATATTCTCAGCATAGAAAGGGTTATTCAGTACTTTCTATAATGCAGGCCAGCCAGCCAAGCCTGTAGGGAACTGAGTGTGCACGTTATTCTATGTCTGGAAATAAAATTGTAGGTTAAATTAAATCCAGAATGTCACTTTATTTGTTTGCCAAGAGCTCATGAATTTTGGAACGTGTATGGAATACATATAGCAATCCATAATCATTCAATGCACCTGGAAAAATTATCACGTATAAAAGCAGTACAAGTAGCTTTCATAGTGTCCTGTACTAGATGATGTAACCAGTGCTTGTGAGGAAGGCAAGAGGGATAATGTCCCATATTCATTTACCGATCCTCACCTGAGACAAATACCTCCAAAATGCAGCACTTTCTATACAATCTACTGCATTTTAAACTGTGGTCATGGGCTTATTGTGAGGCTTCGGTATCATTGTTATTTCATACAGTACAATGTGTGCATTTTTAGTATGGAGAGGGAGATAAACCTCTGACAGAAACCCATGGAGCAAAAGGTCTGCCATATTGAGATGCAGCTGAACGATCCCCTGACACATGGGTGGATTGGGAACTTAAAGTGGCCCTGGAAAAAAACCTAAAAGTTGCTCCATGTTGTAGGTGGGTTCAAACTGACAGAAGACGGGCCAAAACAAGTAGGTGAGGCCTGCAATGCTGTAGCGCAGCACAGAGTACTGCCCCAGCAGAACCAAATACCACAGTGCAGAACAAAATACTGCCACCCTTACCACAGTACTCATATGAATTATCATCATGAGGACAGTAATACAGTTGAGTTCAGGAGGGCTGTTGAGCATCAGATCATTATGTGCCTTGCCTGCGGCCATCAAGAGGGCCTGAGTGGCCCCCTGGGCATCGGCCCACCATGAAAATTTCCCTGTAGGGTCTGTGGCCAATCCACCCCTGCCCTGACATATGCCATTGGGGTAGAATCTGGAGACATCCTCAAAGAGATTCTTCACCTCTTGAAAAGATTTTGCGCCTCTCCTACCTGTTGGACCTGTGGAGATAAGTATAGTTACCTGCTCCCTGCTGCTTGTTCCTGGCTACTTTCATGGCCCTGCAGCCAATGACAGGCACATGTGACCCCTATCTTTGCCAGAAGTTGACAAGTGGGAACTGGAACAGGCAGGCAGAGAGCTGGTGAGTATGCTTTCCTGCATAGTTCTTTTGTGGAAAACTCAAAATTGGTTTAAAAGGTAGAGAGCCCATTTAAAGCCCTTTTAAACAGATTGACTATTGGGAACAAATGTTCATACAGATGCTTGTTCCTGTAAATTTGTAAATGTACCACCAATCACCCGATGAACGTGTCCAACAGAAGTGATTGCTGTAGGTAAATGATGCTCTCACTTCTGCTCATGATCAGGCAATTATCAGAAATAAACTGTTCATTCCCGCTAAGGCTACATTCACATGACAGTTGTTTTTGCGGCCTCCGATCTGCATGTTTTGCTGATAAAATGAATGGGGCTGCATCTTAATAGGTCAGCAAAAAATGCTGACAGCACACTGTGTGCTATCCGCATCGGTATGTCCATTCCTTGGCCCTGCAAAAAAAAAAAAAAATAGAATATGGAACAAGGATAGGCATTGTTACAGTGGATCCGCAAAAAAAACGGATGCCATACGGATGTGATCCGTTTTTTTTTTTTTTTTTGGCGGATCTACAATTTGCGGATCAGCAAAACACAACGGTCGTGTGAAAGTAGCCTAAAGCTTATATTACACCTACAGATAATACTGAAGATCATTCGTGGTAACACTCGTTAGGGTTGTATTATACCAACAGATTATCTGACCAATGTCTGTCCAATCAGAAGAATAGTTGGTGTTTATAACAAAAAAATCTGTGCGTATGTAATTGGCCATCTGACCAATGATTGGGCAGAAAATCTGTCAGATAATCTGTTGGTGTAATACAGCCCTTAGCGATGATCTGGCAGTGTGATACTGCCGCTAATTACCTGTTCATCCGGTAATTGGAATCTTTTAGCAGGTTTAAAAATTATCGTTTGCCGGTAGCAGACTGTGCTGTGTAATCACTCTCTGCTACCGGCAAACAGTGATTTAGTATAGGGACGAGTGTTGGCATTGGTGATAGATCCTCCTGGCAATCGCCTGCATAAGGCTACTTTCACACTAGCATTATTGCTGGATCCGGCAGGGTTCAGCAATAACGCTTCTGTTACTGATAATA
The DNA here is from genome assembly GCA_900303285.1 of Rhinella marina. NCBI lineage: Eukaryota > Metazoa > Chordata > Amphibia > Anura > Bufonidae > Rhinella > Rhinella marina. The sequence goes on along the minus strand of ONZH01007079.1, from coordinate 362,547 downwards.
CAACCATATGGATCCGTAATGAATGGAGCCGTAATTAACTGTCTGGTCAGTTGTCCTATGTAACGGGGCTTTTTCAGATTAGATAGTTAGCTGATCCCACCATAATCATCAGGTTCAGCTGTCATATATCTAATATGCTTGGTTACCTTTATGTTAGAATACCCACCTTCTGAGTAGTCTCGTTAGACCACGGAGCATAACCTGAAGCTCATGAGACCTAGCAAAAGGTTGTGGCACCACCTAACTGCAAATGACACCACATGCCACCACAAGTGTTATGAGCTTACAAGGTTTGTCATCCATATGCATACAATTTCTGAAATATTGATTTGTATAGAACCATTTCTGACGTTATTGTATGATTAGTTTAGTATGTTATGGTGGCACGACACTGTCCACCTATTGCACTGCTCTTCTCTTTCCCCATAGTGGAGACAATGTAAAGCCTATGTTACAGTCATGAATTCCAGTTCACTTTTCAGTATGCATCTTGTATTGTATCCATTGATCTACTAAAGTATCACTCATGAGACATTTAGCTCCTAGTGGAAAGACAGCGATACACAAATTTTCCAGTTTATGTGCGGTACAGCCAGTTTTAGATGAATTTGTAATAAGAGTCAAAGTGTCAGGGCAAATGGCAGCCATATCTCATGGCTAAACAAAGACAAGCTTCACAGTCCAATGAGACCATGGCACAAACGTCTGGATTGTTCCTCTAGCCTGGGAAACGAAGTGGAAATAAATGTTCCATGGCATAAATGTATCATAATCCAAGAAAGGCTTCAGAACAGAATTACCTCCCTAGGCGACATCTGTAATCTGTGTGATCAGATATGAGGCGTATTTCTAAGAAGGTTCTGACTCTGTAATATGTGTGGGAGAAATATTATAAAAATGAGTTTATCCAACAGGCTTTCTAGAGAGAGTGGGTCATTATAGTCTTCAGATGGGATTCCAAGTGACATTTAGGGGCAGATACAAATAGATGCAATAGAAATTTAATTGTTAATAATTAGAGATGAGCGAGTAGTGAAATATTCGAAAGTTCGAAATTCGATTCGAATAGACCGCGAAATTCGACTATTCGACCGGATATCGAATCCCATTAAAGTCTATGGGAAAAAAATGCTCGCCACTTGGAAATCTCAATTCGACCACTTGGAGGTCACCAAGTCCACCCTGGAACCTCAGAAAAGGATGCCAACACTGCTGGAATGCAACTGGGACAGCAGGGGAAGCATGTCTGGGTGCATATAACGCGCCCAAGTCGCACTATTACGCCACTATCACAGCCTCTCAACAATACACTCCAAACACAATCTAACCTCTCTGTAAAGTGAGACCATACAAGGAAACCTTCTTTCCTCTACATTGCCATGGACCCCAAGCCAAACTAGACAAAAAAGAAGATAAAATTCTGCACCCCTTAAAATCACGTTGCCTATGACAACCACAGATGGCATAGGCAAGGGGGAAAGCAAATAGACCCCACCCCTAATTGTCATTGTGTGTGTGTGTGAGATGTGGTCAGACATGTCTTCTTTAAAATGTAAAAACAACTCAAACACATGCAGAAGCCTTAAAATGCCCAAATTGTTGGCGCTTGAGATGTCAGTGACCCGACCTGGCCCAGTGTCATGTCTAGCAGGTAAAGCAGTGGGGATGTTGAGGGATGCGTAGGACCGCAAAAGGCAGGAAGAGGCCGTGGGCTGGCCAGAGGCTCATGGAAAATTTTGTGGAGGCCCAAGAGGTGAGACGTCTTAAAAATTGTGTGGAGGCTAAAGAGGTGAGACGTGTTAAAAATTATGTGGAGGCCCAAGAGGTGACACCTCTTAAAAATTATGTGGTGGCCCGAGAGGTGACACCTCTTAAAAATTATGTGGAGGCCCGAGAGGTGAGACCTCGAAAACGTTTTGTGGAGGCCCAAGAGGTGACACCTCTTAAAAATTATGTGGAGGCCCAAGAGGTGACACCTCTTAAAAATTATGTGGAGGCCCAAGAGGTGACACCTCTTAAAAATTATGTGGAGGCCCAAGAGGTGACACCTCTTAAAAATTATGTGGAGGCCCAAGAGGTGACACCTTTTAAAGGCTGCAGTTATCCACAGATTTGCATGCAATGTAAAATGGTTACACTCATTTTATAAAGGCAACTATCATGAAAAATCAGTTTAAATGTATTGAGGGCAGCACAGAGTATTTCTACAGAGGAAGGAGTATTCTTTTTATTTTTTTTCCTTTTTTTTATATGTATATGCTGTTGCCTTCAGTATATGAGAGTTGATTTCATGATGCTACTGCAGCCACTTAAAACGTTTTAAGTCTTGTTTTGTTTTTTTGAATACTGAGAATGCTATTTTGTACCAGATTTTGTATGTAAAGACTGAACACATTAAAATGAGAATGTTACCAAAATTATAATTTATAATTTATTTACCTTTTGTGGAGGCCCAAGAGGTGAGACCTCTTAAAAATTATGTGGTGGCCCAAGAGGTGAGACCTCTTAAAAATTATGTGGTGGCCCAAGAGGGGAGACCCGTTAAAAATTATGTGGAGGCCCAAGAGGTGAGACCTGTTAAACATTTTGTGGAGGCCCAAGAGGTGAGACGTGTTAAACATTTTGTGGAGGCCCAAGAGGTGAGACCTCTTAAAAATTATGTGGAGGCCCAAGAGGGGAGACCCGTTAAAAATTATGTGGAGGCCCAAGAGGTGAGACCTCTTAAACATTTAGCGCAGGCCCAAGAGGTGAGCCATAAATATATAAATTGTTCTTATTTACGGAGCAATTCTACGGCGGTTAAGGAGGAGGAGGAGGAGGAGATGGCACTTCATACATATGGCACTTTACTTTTGGCTGCTTTCCACGGTTGGAGAAGCAAAGTCCGGGTCAATCCACTTGCTGTTCATTTTGATTAGCGTCAGCCTGTCGGCACTGTCGGTTGACAGGCGGCTGCGCTTATCGGTGATAATGCCCCCGGCAGCGCTGAACACCCTTTCTGATAGCACGCTGGCGGCAGGGCAGGCAAGCACCTCCAAGGCGTACAGGGACAGTTCCAGCCACGTGTCCAACTTGGAGACCCAGTAAGTGTAGGACGCCGAGGGATCGGGGAGGACAGGGTTACGGTCTGCCAGGTACTCCCGCAACATCCGCCGATACTTGTCCCTCCTGCTGATAGCGGGCCCCGCAGTGATGGAAGTTGCACGAGGGGGTGCCATGAACGTGTCCCACACCTTGGAGAGTGTTCCCCTGGTGGCTGTGGGCCTGATCGATGTTGAGGGACTCTGGGAGACCCTCTCCTCTCTGCCGCCAGCGATGCTGGGTGGGAAAATCTCCATCATGTTCTGCACGAGTTCCCTCTGGTATTCCAGCAATCGATTCGTCCTCTCCTCTACCGGAATAAAAGAGGAGACGTTATCTTTATACCGGGGGTCCAGGATTGCGAAGACCCAGTACAGTTTGTTCTCCACTATCCGGACAACACGTGTGTCCCGGGAAAAGCAGCCCAGCATGAAGTCAGCCATGTGTGCCAGACTCTGAATAGGCATGACGTCACTGCCCCCACCAGAAGGATCACTTGCCATTTCCTCCTCTTCCTCTTCCGCCTCCTCTCCGCCCCATCCGCCGCTGAACCAATGGGACGCGCACAGCCTGACTGCTACCCTCGCCGCCAGCATCCTCCTCCTCTTCCACAGCCACCTCCACGTCGTCCTCCTCCTCCTCATCCTCCTCCTCCTGCAACTGCCACCGTGAAGCAGACAAAAGTGTGGTCTGACTGTGTAGCTCCGTTGCGTCTCCTCCTACCCCCGTCTCCTCTGCGTGCAATGCGTTCTCCCTTATTGCGATGAGGGATTCTTTAAGGACGCATAGGAGCGGGATGGTTACGCTCACTATAGCGTCCTCGCTGCTGACCTTCTTGGTGGACTCCTCAAAGATACGCAGTACATCGCATACGTCTGCCATCCATGGCCACTCGTGGTTGGCAAACTGAGGGAGCTGAGTTGGAGGCACGCGTGGATTATTAATCTGGTACTCCATCAATGCTCTCTGCTGCTCACACACCCTGGCCAACATGGAATAGGTGGAATTCCAGCGAGTCGGCAGGTCGCACAACAGCCGATGTTCAGGCAAATGGAGGCGTTGCTGGAGTTTTTTTAAGCTAGCAGCAGCTACAGTTGACTTCCGAAAGTGTGCGCACAAGCGCCGCACTTTCACCAGTAGCTCTGCCAGGTTGGGGTAAGTCTTTAGAAATTTTTGGACTACCAGATTAAAAACGTGGGCCAGGCATGGTACGTGATTGAGTTCGGCAAGCTCCAGAGCCGCCACCAGGTTACGGCCGTTATCGCACACGACCATGCCTGGTCCTAGCTGCAGCGGCGACAGCCACATCTCCGTCTGCTGCAGTATGGCGTCCCTCACCTCTGGGGCGCTGTGCTTCCTGTCGCCCAAGCTGATGAGCTTAAGCACCGCCTGCTGACGTCTCCCCGCGCCAGTGCTGCAACGCTTCCAGCTAGCGGCTGAGGGCGATGTTAAGGCACAGGAGGAGGAGGAGGAGGAGGAGGAGGAGGGGGGTTTATCAGAACCCATGCTGGCAATCTTGGGCGGGGGTGGTAGGTAGGCCGTCTCTGTTTGCGACCCCGTCCCCGCCTCCACTACATTCACCCAGTGTGCCGTCAAAGAAATGTATCGTCCCTGGCCACAAGCGCTTGTCCACGCGTCGGTGGTCAAGTGGACCTTTGCGCTGACTGCGTACCTCAGGGCCCGCCTGATGTTACGCGACACGTGCTGGTGCAGGGCGGGGACGGCACTCCGGGAAAAGTAGTGGTGGCTGGGGACGGAATAGCGAGGTGCGGCAGCCGCCATCAGGTCGCGGAAGGCCTGCGTCTCCACAAGCCTAAACGGCAACATCTCCAGGGCCAGCAGTTTGGAGATGTGGCAGTTTAAGGCTTGGGCTTGGGGGTGACTCGAGGCGTACTTCCGCCTGCGGTCGAACGCCTGCGAGATGGACAGTTGTTGGGACGAGGAGTGTGAAGGTGCAGGCGAAGAGGCGGGGGAAGGGGCGGGGGAAGGGGAGGCTGAAGGAGAAGGCCCCAAAGTAGCAGAGGCAGAGGCAGAGGCAGATGTGGAGGTGTCCTGGCTGGAGGTCTGGACCGCAGTGGCAGCACACAACAAAGGGGAAGAGGCAGTGGCAGCAAGACCGGGCGCAGTTTGTATTGCGTTTGCTCTCTCCCACTCAGCCCAGTGCTTGAATTCCAAGTGACGCCGCATGCCTGAGGTGGTCAGATTGCTCTTCTCAGAGCCCCTACTCAGTTTTGAGTGGCAGAGTGTGCAAACCGCGCTCAGTTTGTCATCCGCACAAACATTAAAATATCTCCACACCACAGAAGTACGAGGCCTCGATGGGGGAGCTTCGCGCGACTGGCCGCTGCCGGGAACAGCTTCGGCCCTGCTGGCTGTGGCCTCACTTCTCTGTCTGAACTGTCCTCTGCCTGTGGCCATCCCTCTGCCTGTGGACATCCCTCTGCCTGTGGACATGCCTCTGCCTGTGGACATGCCTCTGCCTGTGGACATCCCTCTGCCTGTGGACATCCCTCTGCCTGTGGACATCCCTCTGCCTGTGGACATCCCTCTGCCTCTTGCTGCCTTTTTCGGTGCTGCGCAGACCACCACCTCTCCACTGCTTTCCTCGCTGGACATCACCCCTGGCCAAGTGGGGTCGGTCATTTCGTCATCCACCAGCTCCTCTTCCACTTCCTCACTCTGCTCCTCCTCCTGCCCACTGGACATTCCAACAGCCTCCCTTGATGGCAACTGCGTCTCATCATCATCATCGCTCATGATAACAGATGCTGGCTCAGGGTCCACATCAGCAGGAGATGGCGAAAACTCCAGTGTTTGGGCATCACTACAAACAAATTCCTCTGCTAGCTCCTGGGATTCTTCCGGCACATCTGAAAAAGGACCCGAAAAGAGCTCCTGGGAGGGGTCAATGGTGGGATGACTCTGTTGGCCAGGTGTGGAGGAAGGAGGGTCAGAGTGAGACTGTGTGGATGACTGGCTGGTGGACAACTGTGTGGAAGCGCTATCGGCTATCCATTGCACCACCTGTTCAACCTGCTCAGGCCTCAACAGCGGTGTAACCCGCCCCCTGCTTAACTGTCCCATAAAAGCAGGGATTCTGGATGAGCGGGATCCTGGCTGACCCTCACCAGCACGCATTGTATCCCCACTGGCTTCAACAAGGCCCCCAACAGCATTTCCGCGCCCCCGTCCTCGTCCACGTCCTATTCCGCTAGCCCCCCGCCGCATTTTGTTTTTTTTTACAATATTTTGCCTTCACAGCCGTGAAATTAGTTTGCAAGAGAACGCACAGTACAGTTGCCAGTTAAGGCCTATATATTGTATTTTTCAAGGTACACAGCAGTGTACTAAGTGATCAGACGGTGTGTATGAACAACAGTTATGAGAAATTACTTTGCAAGAGAACGCACAGTACAGTTGCCAGTTATAAGGCCTATATATTGTATTTTTCAAGGTACACAGCCGTGTATTAAGTGATCAGACGGTGTGTATGAACACCAGTTATGAGAAATTACTTTGCAAGAGAACGCACAGTACAGTTGCCAGTTATAAGGCCTATATATTGTATTTTTCAAGGTACACAGCCGTGTATTAAGTGATCAGACGGTGTGTATGAACACCAGTTATGAGAAATTACTTTGCAAGAGAACGCACAGTACAGTTGCCAGTTATAAGGCCTATATATTGTATTTTTCAAGGTACACAGGCCTTTTATTAAGTGATCAGACGGTGTGTATGAACACCAGTTATGAGAAATTACTTTGCAAGAGAACGCACAGTACAGTTGCCAGTTATAAGGCCTATATATTGTATTTTTCAAGGTACACAGGTCTTTTATTAAGTGATCAGACGGTGTGTATGAACACCAGTTATGAGAAATTACTTTGCAAGAGAACGCACAGTACAGTTGCCAGTTATAAGGCCTATATATTGTATTTTTCAAGGTACACAGCAGTGTACTAAGTGATCAGACGGTGTGTATGAACAACAGTTATGAGAAATTACTTTGCAAGAGAACGCACAGTACAGTTGCCAGTTATAAGGCCTATATATTGTATTTTTCAAGGTACACAGGCCTTTTATTAAGTGATCAGACGGTGTGTATGAACACCAGTTATGAGAAATTACTTTGCAAGAGAACGCACAGTACAGTTGCCAGTTATAAGGCCTATATATTGTATTTTTCAAGGTACACAGCAGTGTACTAAGTGATCAGACGGTGTGTATGAACAACAGTTATGAGAAATTACTTTGCAAGAGAACGCACAGTACAGTTGCCAGTTATAAGGCCTATATATTGTATTTTTCAAGGTACACAGGCCTTTTATTAAGTGATCAGACGGTGTGTATGAACACCAGTTATGAGAAATTACTTTGCAAGAGAACGCACAGTACAGTTGCCAGTTATAAGGCCTATATATTGTATTTTTCAAGGTACACAGCAGTGTACTAAGTGATCAGACGGTGTGTATGAACAACAGTTATGAGAAATTACTTTGCAAGAGAACGCACAGTACAGTTGCCAGTTATAAGGCCTATATATTGTATTTTTCAAGGTACACAGGCCTTTTATTAAGTGATCAGACGGTGTGTATGAACACCAGTTATGAGAAATTACTTTGCAAGAGAACGCACAGTACAGTTGCCAGTTATAAGGCCTATATATTGTATTTTTCAAGGTACACAGCAGTGTACTAAGTGATCAGACGGTGTGTATGAACAACAGTTATGAGAAATTACTTTGCAAGAGAACGCACAGTACAGTTGCCAGTTATAAGGCCTATATATTGTATTTTTCAAGGTACACAGCCGTGTATTAAGTGATCAGACGGTGTGTATGAACACCAGTTATGAGAAATTACTTTGCAAGAGAACGCACAGTACAGTTGCCAGTTATAAGGCCTATATATTGTATTTTTCAAGGTACACAGCAGTGTACTAAGTGATCAGACGGTGTGTATGAACAACAGTTATGAGAAATTACTTTGCAAGAGAACGCACAGTACAGTTGCCAGTTATAAGGCCTATATATTGTATTTTTCAAGGTACACAGGCCTTTTATTAAGTGATCAGACGGTGTATGAACACCAGTTATGAGAAATTACTTTGCAAGAGAACGCACAGTACAGTTGCCAGTTATAAGGCCTATATATTGTATTTTTCAAGGTACACAGGCCTTTTATTAAGTGATCAGACGGTGTGTATGAACACCAGTTATGAGAAATTACTTTGCAAGAGAACGCACAGTACAGTTGCCAGTTATAAGGCCTATATATTGTATTTTTCAAGGTACACAGGCCTTTTATTAAGTGATCAGACGGTGTGTATGAACACCAGTTATGAGAAATTACTTTGCAAGAGAACGCACAGTACAGTTGCCAGTTATAAGGCCTATATATTGTATTTTTCAAGGTACACAGCAGTGTACTAAGTGATCAGACGGTGTGTATGAACAACAGTTATGAGAAATTACTTTGCAAGAGAACGCACAGTACAGTTGCCAGTTATAAGGCCTATATATTGTATTTTTCAAGGTACACAGGCCTTTTATTAAGTGATCAGACGGTGTGTATGAACACCAGTTATGAGAAATTACTTTGCAAGAGAACGCACAGTACAGTTGCCAGTTATAAGGCCTATATATTGTATTTTTCAAGGTACACAGCAGTAGTGCCAAATATAGTTTGGTATGTAGCAGAGCACCTAATACACCACTAATGCCTCTCTCTGTCCCTACTCCAGCAGCTATCCCTGAATACAGCAGCCGTTCTCTGTAAAGTCTATATTGTAGTAAGCTATCACTGAAGTCCACTGTAGTAGCCCTGATAAGGGCTTTTAATCACGCTCCTGCCTGTCCAACAGCTAAAATCTGTCTCTCCCTTCTCCAGCCTCTGTCCCTGACTAAGTTCACGCAGCATATGCGTACGAGCAGGAAGAGCTGAGTTTTTAATATTCGAGGTCACATGGTTTTTCCAGCCAATGCATGTAGACGCTGTTTTCGCGCTGCCAGCGTGCTCAGCGTGCCTGTCATACCCCCCCTGCATGGTGATTGGTGGAAAAAGAGCGCCAGGGAAGGTGGGAGGGGAAACGAATTCTAAGTGCGCCATCGCCGTTATACTCGAAAGAAATCGAGCACGCCGAATATCGTAGTATTCGATCGAATACCAGCTCGATCGAACACTACTCGCTCATCTCTATTAATAATGTGTAGAAAATAACTGGTTCTACCATTATCAATATAGTTTGTGATGGTAAACAGTAAATGCAGGTGGAGCAATGCCAATACACAATATTTAATAAAATACCATTATATAAGTATATCACCGAACGTCAGGTTTCTGCATGCAGTTTTGAAGGCCAAAATCGGAAGTGAATTCGAAAAAAGAGAAGTTGTACCTGCCCTTTATACTTTCTCCCCTTTTATGATCCCGTCATGATTTTGGCTTCCAAAACTGCATCCAGAAGCCTGACCGTGTGGCCAAAACCCAAAAAGCGCATATTGGGGGAGATATCTCTTTTATTAAACTTGATATGATCAGTGTAAGGCCGCTTTCAGACGAGAGTTGCATACTCCGGACTCGCAGTGTGAGTATAAGACAGCTCCCGTTCTGAACTTCCAGCACTGCCAGGGTTGCATAGCATTATATTGATTTATGATGCTATGTAACCCTTACAGTTCTGGAATGTATTGGATAACACGGATGGCATTATGTCAGTGTTATCAAGTACATTCCAGACCTCTAAGGGTTACATAGCATCATAAATCAATATAATGCTATGCGACCCTGGCAGTGCTGGCAGCTCCTCTGCAAGAGGCCTAACACAGCATTATAAAATGGTGAAATTCAGTTGTCGGCAGCAGTCTAATGAAAACCATATGAAGACTAGAGATTATGATGTAAAAAACCTATGACTGTGAATATCCCTGTCGTTTGCATGGAAACACTTTTCCTACATGTCTTATTCATGTTTAAGACACATGAACATTATGGCTCCATACAACTCTGAGGTTGTATGGAGCGGTAATATGTCTATGGGGTCCTGCTGTATCAGATAAACCATTGTCATAGCATTGTATATTCTGGATGAGAATACCTCCATAATACAGCGCAATACAAAGGTGCCATATGGAGTGCCTACAGGACTCTGGTATGGACTTTGTGTGCACAATGCCTTGCATAAACCCTAAAAAATATTTTTGTTATTGCTTATCAAATATTTGGACACAGTCATAAAGCTCTTAGAGAATGATATTAGGATAGGAAGCATGCACAATTTGTGAGGGACCTAAAAGATTTCAAAGATAAAAGAGCAAATGAGGTAATGAGACCCAACATAGGGGCCCAATCAGGGATAACAATTTCATCTTAAGATGGAGAAATTACTGGTAATGAAAACCACCAATATCCACAGGGGTTTAATGCCAGAGGGAAGAAAGGTGACAGAACTGGCAACAGAGAGGAAGAGATATTGGGACCATCACAATCACACATTACGGTCTCAGAAGCAAGAGGGGGGAAACCCAGAAGCATTAGGGGCTGAGTTGCAGATTATTAACCTATAGGTTGGCTTATCCTAGGTCTATTTAAAGGGAACCTGTCATGCTGAACATGGTGTCTGAGCTGAAGGCAAAGCTGAACTGCTTGATATGTAGTTTTATAGGAAAAAAATTCAGTAAAACATGTGACCGGTTCCCTTTAAACCTTGGGAATGTGGTGTCATGGTGGGCAGCTCACTTCAATGCTGACATGACACTGTGAAGTGTAGCAACGATGAATATAGTGCAAGTATAGTAGTAGTATAAGTTTAACCTGATCAGACATGACTGTAGGAAACGTGTTGGGTCACTTGTGCTAAGAACAACGAGGGGTATAGAATGGATGTTGAGGTAGCGCTGTGGCTCGTAGGGCTTATGTGCTGGCCACGCCCATGCTGTGGACTGCAAATTGCTGTCCGCAATGCACAGGCGAAGACTGTGTGCTCACCGTCTGCAGACGAGGGCCCATTCACTTGAATGGGCTCTGTGATCCGCATCTGACAGTCTGCACCGCAAAAGTAGTGCAGCACTAATTTTTTGCAGTGTGGAGGAACGGACAGAAAACCCACAGAAGCACTCAAGTGAATGGGTCTGCATCCATGATATGGTGTGCACACGGCTGGTGCCTGTATGTTGCAGACCCACTGTTTGTAGGCCACAATACGGGCTTAACCGCCACACGTTCGTTTGCATGAGCCCTTATACTGAAGCAACTGTTCCTGGGCTATTTGAAAATATACTAATAAAAGGTCCAGGTCTTCAGACGCATTGGGGGAGATTTATCAAAACTGTTGCAAAGGAAAACTGACTTAGTTCACTTTAGCAATCAATCAGCTCTGAAAAGGTGGAATCTGATTGGTTGTAATGTACAATTAAACCAGTTTCCCTTTGCCCAGTTTTCATAAATCTCCCCCATTATTTCTAGAGTGATACAAGTCTACCTGCAAGCTGTAGGCAGCATAGTGTGACAAAGAGTACAAAGAATATATCAATAGTTCTGAATGGTGGGGGTAGGGTGTGATTAAAAGAGTATAGGCATGCCTTACCAACCAGTACACATGAAGCAGTGTTCATTCACCATATGAAGGGTTTCACTGGTTACTGTTTCCCGATACTGAAAGGTCTTGCCATGAAAACAGGCGATTAGAATTTTTATTAACTCTTATTTCCAATCCTGGAGTGTTAATGCTTATGAATAAAGTGTATTGTGTTACTAGCTTACCCTTCAAGAACAGTGAATCTACTGAATACACTTTCACATACTTACCTATGCCATTTCAATGCACACACTCAAAGTAGGGATGTGAAATACAGGTAGCATTTGAATCAGATGGTTTAGATGTAAATGAACATATGAAAGGTTTTCAATTTTTCATGCTTGCTTGTGGTATCAGCAGGAAGAAGAAATCAGATGCATATATAAAAACCTTCTGCCCACAGCACCTAGAACCCACATTTAGTTTTCCTATTTCAAGGGTTTTTTTTTTTAAAGATATGGCTTAGTTACCTACTGTTGCCAGTCAAAATCGTGGGATAGAAGGAATCATCCGTGGGAACCCAGAGCCATTTCTAAAAATTCACTTGCAAAACTGTTGGAACTGCTTATCTCAATTTAACACATCTAGGACTTCTAGTAGCAAAATCATAATTAAAGATTTTTCAAGAATTTAACCCGTCCCTAGGATAGGTTATCAATATCAGATCAACTGTTCTGCAGCGGATGGAGGTAGTTACTGTAGTATTGCTCTCCTTTAGGCCTCTTTCACACTAGCGTTAGCACGGATCCGGCACCTAAAGGGTGCCAACGGATCCGTGCTAACACTGATACATGTGTGGAGCCGGAGCAGCGCTCCGGCCCCACACATGTTGACAGACATTGGGACAGCAATACATACTTACATACTCCAGCCCGGGACGCCGGCAGCTCGTCTTCACGCGCCTCCTGCGCGCAGTGATGACGATTCCCCACAGCGCCCTCTGCTGGGCGCAGTGGGGAAATGTCATAGCTGCGCGCAGGAGGCGCGTGAAGACATGCTGCCGGCGTCCCTGCCTGGAGTATGTATGTATGTCTGTATGTATTTCTGTGTAGCCGGATCCGGAATGACCCCCCATTGCAAGTCAATGGAGGACAGATCCGGATTACTGGTGTGTCACACCAAACGGATCCATCCCCATTGACTTGCATTGGGGGACATTCCGGATCCGTCTTGGTGCAGATGCCTGGACCGGAGAGAAAACCGCAGCATGCTGCGGTTTGTTCTCCGGTCTGAAGACGGAACGGAATGCTTTCAGGAGCATTCCGTTGTCTTCAGTTCAGTTTTGTCCCCATTGACAATGAATGGGGACAAAACTGAAGCATTTTTTTTCCGGTATTGAGCCCCTATGACGGAACTCAATACCGGAATTTAAAAACGCTAGTGTGAAAGTAGCCTTACTTCAATACTGCAGTAACCAGTTGTGAAGATCCTACCTGAAAACCTGAACAAAAATCCACGTTTGTTATGAGGATTTTGTTGTGCACTATGCCCATTGCAAATTTTCACATTTGCAGGGTCTTAGTGAAAAAACTGTGTGTACATCAGGATTGTAAAAAGCGCAGCTTCCTAAAAGGTTCCTATACAGAAGAATGACCACTACATGGTTACACTACAGAACCCTATACATTGTAATGCTGATCTGCACAGCCAACACAAGGGAGCACACAGTCAAAATCCATTTGGCGTCGTGCTCTGTTTTTATCTGTTAAATACATAAAGATCATATATTGCTGCCATTATTCTGGAAAGTAATATGGTTGTAATGCTTTGTGCCCGAGTTGGCTTCTAATCGCAGGAGAACAGATTTGTGTATTCCAGATCCAATAGGAGACAATTGTGTTGTAGTACAGCTGCACGGTGGTTGGCACATTGGTACAATACCTTCCACAGCAGTAACTTGGTAGACCACCGCTATCAGCTCAGTCAGGTATTTCAGGTTGTGCCATGTATAATGTTGTGTGTAAAGAAATACAATCCAGACTGTTTTATTTGAATACAAAAATATATTATATGAGAAAAAAAAAAAAAAAAAAAGATCTTCATTACATTTCTCTCAACTATAACATTACAAATTATCTCCATAAAAGCATTTTAAATTACAATTAAGCAATATGTACGTAAAAATACAGTCAACTGTATCTTAAAGTATTAAAAACACACTTCAGTTTTTCTACAACCGTGCAGCAGGTTCATATGCTGGAGCCACATAGCAGTATACTCTGTAGATATGGTCTTCAGCTGGAAAAATCTGCTTTATGTAACACTACTTCATCAGTATATACAGCCTTCAGTGTCAATGCAGACTGTATGACCAGCCATACAGTGCTTCACATGCCTGGGGGAGGGAAGAGGGACACAGGTTAACATACAAAAGAAGGCGTTACTGTAAAGGTGAGTGCTCACTATGAGATATATGAGATGCCAACAGTCATGGACAGCTGCAGCCTCAAACCTCTTCAGAGAAAATTATCTTTGGATGATTATATTGCAAATAAAAGATGTCATGCGATTAGTAGGGTTTGTGACAGAGACATCTCCTGACCAGAAGATTGGTGATCTACTGACAATCTCCTAGCAGTACACCACAATGCAAATGAGGTGGGGGAGGGTGTAAGCAGTATGTAAATTCTAATGAAAATCCAGATTATAGGCTAAACGTAAATTATATATAAATTTAATTATTAATATCAGACAAAGATACATAACATTAACATAGTGTTAAAAAGAGGGCCACATCCTCTAACAGCAGCAGCCACCTTTACCTCCCGTTGTTGGAGGATGTGACCGGTCCTCTTTAAATTAAAAATTCTAGCTTCTTGCTGTCACCACTAGAGGGAGCTTTAAAACTCATTGAAAATAGATTTAATTTGGAATTCAATAAGAGTGTATTCAGGAAACAATCAGAAGTTGTCTCCCACATGCAGATCTGCACCCTTGTACCCGTTTGCAACATGGAAAGGAAATTTTTCTTGCCGAGCCACCATATTGTAATTTAGGCAAAAACCACACAGGTTACTTATACTCTTCATGTTACAGACAGGTAGAGTAGCCACTATAGCAGTGTGAGGGCCCCCAACAACTTGCTGTAGGATAGTATCCAGTACCTTTGAGAGAGACATAAGGGACCAGGGGACTATTGGGAATATCACGCACTATACTTACTTGCAAGCGTTCTGTCAAGATCTGCAATGAAATCTTCCAGTTCTTTTGTATCTCCGAGTTTAGCTGTGGAGGAGAAATACTTGTTACAAACCTCCATACAGAAAAGATACAGTAAGTTGTCACAATCAATGAATCACAATCAGTGTAAACTGTAAAGCACAGCAAGCAGGAATGGATCTGCGAAAGGAAAGAATACCCCTTCCATAATGAAAATAAGTAATATATTATCTTTCTATCCTGCAGCAATAAACGTATAACTGAGCCAACAGAAAATCTGGTATCACCCGTTACCTTTCCGAGGAGTCTCTGCTGGAGATGACAAGGGCGGAGAAGACAGTGTTGGAGAGTTTAGCTTTTCATCACTGAAACTAAAACTGTTTCTACAGAGTGAATCTGCACCTGCAACACAAAATAACACAAGAAAGAATATTAATGAAAAAAAAATGCTATAAAAAGGAACATTCCAGACAAAGTTCACTCTTCTGCTGCTGGAGGGCCAGAAGGGACAGGGCGTGACACAGAGATTCCTAAACGACCTATGAATCACAGCATCATGCACCAGTGTATACATTTCTAGACTTTTCACAATAACCACAGCGGTTTCAGCACCAAGGACATTTACATATGGACACCTTTTTTATTGCTTTGTACTTATTTTGGTGTTACTTCTGTTGTTCTGTTTCTTCTGCAGACACCTCTGTCCCATTTAACTTTTAAACTTAAATCAGCTTAGAAGATCAATAAGGAGAAGAGAGGCACAGGAAAATGCGCTGTAGGACAGCTCATCTGATATATTTCACCCTGAATGGGACAGAGCAGCCTGCAATGTACATGAAAACAATGAAGGCTGCAGAAGACAACCAGAGAAAAATATTTTAAGAGAGACCAATTGTAAAATGCAATAACAAAATGCATTCAAAAGGTGTCCATAGGCTTTAAGTATGGATGTCCTTTACTTAGAGAGTCACTGAGGTACATATTGTGTGCAATATTAAAATGGTGCATCGACAGCGCTCCAAGTTTGATATTGTACAATTTTCTTTTCTAGTTCAACTACACTTTAATATTAGTTGTGATTATTAAAACACAAAGGGAATACAACCCTCACAATTTAATCACAACCCCCATCATCTCTCAATACTGCATATCTGAATTTTCCATAATGTTTGCACATTTTGTGTATTGACTTTTCAGTCACTGCCCTTGTCCCTATTCCAGCACAGCCAAGGCAAATGGTTGCATATCTTTCTATATAGGTCACAGGAGGAGATACTGGTTATCAGCATCCAGCTTATGATAGAGATGGAAAATCACTAGTTTGTATTTCTGAAGGGTTGGTGAAGAATTTATGTAATATTCTATGTTAATTATTTAATACACAGAACAGATAATGAAGATTTATCTAACCTCTTCATTCTTATAACACTGTATTGTGTGACCCAGTACAACATGGCAAAGCGAGAAGGAGCCTCTGCAGAAGGTCACCACTGAGGCACCATGAAGCCTAGCCACAAGTTAAAATAGATATAATTACAACTATAAAGATATTTCCTGAGACTTCAGGCATGAGGAAGCTGAATTGGATTTTTTCAAGCCTGGGCAATATGCTCAGTTTTTATACTCCAACTTGTTCAAAGATTAGCTATTGAATAGTCTTACTTGACCATTACAACTTGAGTAAGGGAAAAAAAAACTGTAATTTTAATTCATTTTACTCTGTACTGTAAATGGGTAAATTGTTAAATTAATGTTTCATCTATATTATACAGTAATTATCATGTACACAAATGTGAGAGGGACTTGAAGATCGCAATATCTCATCTAATGATTGTCAATGGGGTTGTGATGTGACTTGCCACAACTGCGACAGTCACTGTTGGTCATTTGGTTGCAAATCAATATGCCTAGAACTTGTCATAATAAGACACAATATAAGTCGACTCTGACAGGCCTGCAACTTTTCTGCGATTTGGCTGCATCTTTACAGCCAAATCACAGCTCTAAAATACGACACGACAGCAAGCAGCACACAAGTCACACAGAGTTTTTGGTTGCGTATCTGGGACTACATCTGGTGCTTGTTAAAACAACCACACCCATAACCAGCTAGTACAGAAGCACTTCTGTGCTCCATCTGCTCTCCATGATCTTTGTGTTAATTCCTCACACCCTTGTTTGCTAATATTTTAGGGTCTGTGGAGAAGGTATTCCTACCAGGTTCTCTCCCCAGATCAAAGGTGGCCATATAGATTAGACGTGTATTGGCCGATCATCTAACATGTCTATTGGCTTCCCAACTCTCCATGGCTGATGTCAGGGGAGATGACGATTATGGAGTTTAGCTTTCAATGCCTGATCCTTTTATTAGCAGGGAGATAAGCTGCTGCCAAAGGAGTCTGGTAGCTTCTTTCTCCCCTCTCCCATTGAGCTCAGCCTAAATAGGTAGGCATATGCATGGGAGGATCGGGAGAACATGTGTTCAGCCAATGGCTCTAATGTGTACGGCCTGCCATACACAAACTGAATTAAAAAGGGGCAGGTAGCAGAAAATAACAGTGTTTTACCAATACACGTCACATGACAACTGGAACAAAACAAAGCAAACCATTTCCTGTGGGTTTACTGATCTCTATGTGTAGCAGACACGTGTCACCAACCACCATCACCAGGATACACAACATGTGCTACTTACATACAACATCAGATACCAAGAAATAAGTCATAACTGTTTAGGTGGCAGCTACAGGTACATTTCACCAGATCCTCTGGATTCCAGCACAGGATAATAACTTCATATGGCAGAGTCTTCAGACTAAATACTATCCCTCTGACTAATTAATGAGATCATACCACGGTCTACTGAATCCTTGACAAGACAGCTGAGAAACTGCCCACATGCATATGGTTAATGAATTATTTAACTGCACCGTCCAAAAGATCTACACCAGTATCCATGGGGTGGAGGGGGGGTTTGGGGGGGGGGGGGACCCAAACGCTCTTTAGAAATGAGACCACACAGACTGATTCTTGGCTCTGTCTAGAAGTAGATCAGTACAAACAGTTCTAGTCCAACCAAATCACGGTAGTTCATTGGGTAGACTGCAGAATCCACACATCTTTGGCCAGTGGTTGCCACTGAGGGGAAATCAATTCAACAAAATAGATTTTTCATGTACAATCTTTGTTTCTCCGAGGCAGTCTCTTTTCTCCTCTTCCTCTATTAAAATAACATGCAGGTCCCTTCAAAGGGAGTAATCTGGGTTGATATCTGGTTACATAGGTCAAAGCAAGGTGCAGCTAAATTGATATTGGTTTCCTCAGAAGCGGAATTCTAAGGGGAGTCACTCAAAATAAGACGACCATTTCTTCATCTCCTTTTGAGATCAGAGGTCTACGTTAAAGGGGTAGTCCAAGTGGCATTTTAACACCTACTCTGCCTTTCTCCAGTTTCTTATTAATGCCAGTCTGTTGTCACATTCACTGTGTTGAGCACTGAAGCTAGGTAGGTTTCTTTATTGTCACACATACAACTTGCTTCTAAAAGACATTTATTAAACTGGTGTAAAGTAGAACTGGCTTAGTTGCCAATAGCAACCAATCAGATTCCACCTTTCATTTTCCAAAGGATCTGTCAAAAATGAAAGGTGGAATCTGACTGGTTGCTGTGGGCAACTAAGCCAGTTCTACTTTACACCAGTTTAATAAGTGACCCCAAAGGTTTCTATAGTAATTTCAGGCCTCCTAGGGTGTGGATCTAGTTATAATCTCTTTGATTTATCAAGAGCACAGTTTTATCATGATAGTGATAATTCTATCTACTCTCTGTACTGTTAAAGCTTGTGAACCAAGATAAAGGGATTTTTCCATTTTAATGCCTTCAGAACGTTAGAGACATTTTACATGGTGAGATGAATCACATGAAGGAGCGCCAATCAATGACACAGGAAGTCGATCGGCGCTCGTTTACCTTTATTTTGCAGTTATTGGGAGGGGATTTTATGAACAATTGTACAAATCCCTTCTCATAGAATTACATGGTTTGTCGGCAGCACATCCCCCGGTTACATGAAGCCATGTGCTGCTGATAAATGAGGATTCTGATGCCCACATAAAAGATGCAGTACTTATTTGACGGGTGATCACTGGGTATATTTACACAGGGCAACGATCGGGAAAAAACATTCATACCACCCCTGACTCAAGTAAAAGGGTCTTCACACTGGAATGAGTTTGAGTTGGGTGCCCAAATGAATCCCAGAAAAATGAGTCCTTTTCATAGTGCATGGTGAAGGGATATAAAAAAAAAAAAGCAAAACACTCATCTGTCACCAGAGGTCCAGTTCCAGTCCCCTCTACACGCACTTCTGTCCGTCCAGAAGGAGCAGTGAAGTGTGTAGACAACGCATCAACTACTGACTGGCCATATGAAAAGGGGTTCCCTGTCTCTAAGAATCACCATAAAACAGAAGTATTAAATAAAGTCTTACTTCTTGGAAGAATTAACATGAGCCACTGGAATTCTAGAGCAAACCTGGGGATAAACACAGGATTCGCAAAGTGCGATTCCTCATTACCTACATAAGGTAAAGTGAGAAAGGTGTTTAAACGTATTGTACAAGATCTTCAATCCTGATATATGACCATGTACAGCACCACACTGTCCCTCAAGAACATATTTGTGGGTGATATGTCTTAGGATGCTTGATAACCACCCCTGTACACTGAGGACTGAGCCGCTCTCCACCTTTAGAGTCACCCCAATAATGTCACCTGTACAGGTTCTCACTTTCTGAGTCGCTGATTCCACTGTCACTGATGCTGGTGCTACTCCTCCTCTTCATGGTCTGCAGATGTTCATCATATCGGAAACGCCTTTTGTTGAAAGGTGAGGAAAAATCTTCTAAGACGGCATCAAATTCACACAACACTTCATTGAGGTCATCATCTTCGATAAAGGCCGCTGAAAATAAAAATATCGGAACAGTAAGAAAAAAACAAAAACTTTATTCCAAGACAGACAAGTATTTCACCTTTGCCCATTCATTTTTACTGATACATAGTCCTCTTGAGAAACGGCTAATACGATGTCAATGCTTATGTAACCCATTTAAATACACAAAAATATGACAAAAGGGGTTCCACAGCTAATCTGTGGAAGGAAGAGAGTTCCAGCAGTAGTTACCCTTCCTTCACACCGCAAACTCTGATCTCAGCTGTGACCACACGACTGTTCTACTGGATGTGGGCTCTTCCACTGAGGTCCTGACCAGAAGAGCTCCCGTTTCTTCCTTTTCAGCTACAATACATAATGCAGCTGAACAGGAAAGCCCAGGAGCATACCCTATCAGGACCTCAGCTGAAGAGCCTGCAGCCAGTAGGGCAGTCACAGCAGAGGTCACAGATTCGGCTGCACAATGGAAGAGTACATACCACTGAAACTCTTCCTTCCACTGGTTAGCTGAAATAAAAAATTTGGGCAGAGTCTCTTTAAGGTGTGAAATAAGAGGAAGATTAGTCTGCATACAGACCCTGTAGAGATTAGATCTGTGGGTCTGCACCTGAGGAGTAGGAAGGTAGACATTAAAGGGGTTGGCCAATCTCATATATTGGGGGCATATTGCTCTCCTTCACTTTGCCAGTCCCATTCTAGAGAAAGGGTCCCAGAGGTGGGACCAGCACTTATCAGACTCTGAGGGCATATCCAAGCGATATGTCCCCAATGTATGAGATGGGCCAACAAAATAAAAATCCGCATGATTTAACCCTATGCATTGCAAACTATGAAATTTTCAGCAAACAAACATAAAACATTGAAATATTTAGATCTAGAAGCACGACAGGTTCATTTCAACCAAGTTCTGCGTAGACTTTCTCCACAGTGTGTAGATGAGACTTGGTGACTTTGCTGCTACTATAACACACTGCAGATTTTCCACCGCTAAATCCAAATGGAAAACCCTTAATACTGTGTGAACAAAACTTTATACTGATTTCCACTTTATGTAATTGTGTCTGTGGCCTTGGAATTTAGTTACTGTCATATCCAGACGCTCAACATGACCCAGGTTATGGTACAATTCTGAAAATGGAAAACCCATCACCAACCACACAATGAGTCACGGTCTATTACAGGGTTTAGTAATGCTGCAATCATGTCATTTTAAGACCGATTACTTTTCAAGACTTTCCCCCTACCAGCCTTGAAACAGTCATCAGGCTGGCAAGTAACTCCTGTGGGTGACTTGGCAGCGCCAGAAATCTCTTCCACTGTGGGTACTCCTCATAATAGAGAATTAGCAGAAGGCTGGGAACAAAAGGCAGAGAAAGCCTCTTTAGCAAAACACAACTCTCTGCTTTATGGGAAGCGCTTTCATTCAGCATCCCAAGACACATTGAATAGCACATCTGCTGGGACAGAAGAAGCCGAGGTCCTCGCTGAATGGACAGGTTAGAGCTACAGAAGCCTTAATCACCAGAGCCGGGGCAAAGCTTTGACAATCTAAGGGCTCATGCACATGAATGTATTTTTTCGTCCACATCTGATCCGTATTTTGTGAGGGTCAGATGTGGACCCATTCACTTCAGTGGAGCCGCAAAAGCCATAAGTCTGTTCCGCTGCCCAGCAAAAAAAATAGAACATGCCCTATTCTTGGCCATTTTATGGACAAGTATAGGGCAGTTCTATTAGGCGCCAGACGTTCCGTTCCACAAAATCCACACAGCCCGTATCCGTGTTCTGTGGACTGCAAAAATGGTAACGGCCTTGTGCATGAGAACTAATAAGGGTGTGCATGAAGCCAACTTAGAAGAACTCTAAGCATGTGGTCACCACTTCAGTAATTCCCGTATAATACAGGACTAATCTTTATAGGATGGAGCCACTTCTCATGGTCAGGAACAGAGAACCAGAACAGAACCCTATAAAAAGGGGAGAAGAAGTCTTCATGTTTGGTTCTGCTCCATCAGAGGTCCTCAAGATTTGATAGCATCAAACAGAAGACTGACTAAAATCAGTTGAAAATGCACTAACTTATTAATAGTCAGAAATGCCTTATGGTTTTGACTCAAGAGCCAAATATGAGTGTTATCCTGGTGTGAACTACCAGGATGGTGGTGACCATGGTACAGGACAGCATCTTCAGTGGTCAGCAGTGCCAAAGGGACAGCACTGGTTGAAGTCTTGGATACAACAGTTTCTCCTTACCAGCTAGTACAAGAACAGGTGGAGAATAAAGCAAGGTGCCTCTCACGCACCCATGGCATCACCCACCATTAGACAACACTATGGGTAGGAGCATTTACCCTTGCATGCATGGCAAACAGATTGCTGGAATTATGACCATAACCTAATCTACTTTAATCCCAAACCTGAACCAGATAACCCAGGGTAGGGAGGTGGGCAGGATGAAGCAGGTGCCAGGGCATGCGCCCCCTGACAGGCAGCCTCCTGCAGGGACGTGGCCAGCCGCACTCACCTCTCCTGGAGCTCTTCACTTTAGGTGACTTCATGCCCTCCTTCCTATGTAAAGCGCTGAGTACAGATCCCGGTAAGAGGTGAAGCAGTGAGACGCCGCTAGTCGCTCTGTGTCCCCAGACAGCCCTGTCCCGCTCTGAGTCTGAAGCGCTAAGCGCCCACTACCTCTTATACGCTCTTCGGCTGGTGGCGCTGACGTCACGCTGGGCGGGGCTAATAGTCCCAGAAACGTTCCATTCATTCCATTTCTGGGTGATGTTTATGTATGTGCCGCTAGAGGGCGCTGATTACATGACAGCCACATGGACATTTTCTCATTGTGATTTCCATAGGACACTGACTCGTGTGCTGGGACCAGGGGCTGGAAATGCTGCAAGATATCATCTACATAGGAGTTTATGTAAATGGACACATAAGAAAAGCACAGCAGGAGCAGTACACGTTACATGGGGCACGTGCTGAGCTGTATTAAGTACATCTACAACGTTATGGACCCATATTACCCCCAACCAAAGGTTTAAAGGAACACTACCACATTGTGTGTGAATAGTTGGATGGTTTTCTGGATATCACAATTGAAGTCACTCCATGTATCCTATGTCCTGGCTCTTTAACTTCCTGCTTTGTTTGGATTTTTAGCAGGGCAGACAGCCTTGCTTGACTTTCTCAGTCAGATCTGTTAGGGAAGGGGGATGAGAGACTCAATTAGAACATCACAGTGATAAGTACAATACTGATCCTATACTGATATCCTAATCCTACATCTACAATAATCAGGAGGATTACCCTTCAGATAACATCTTTCCAGCACAGATGACAATGGATTGCTATCTGTATTGGAGTTTCATCTCTCTGTGCTGACTGCTGCAGAAGGACAACATTTTTTATATAATTTTTAATGATACAGAAATACCCCAAAAAAGTAGCCAAAAAGTCTAAAAAAATTACTTTTAAAATTGAGTTAAAAATACCCTTTTCTGACGGAAGTGCCCTTTTAATAATCTACCCAATATAGCTTTTCCTGATTTTGTAAGATTGCTCAGTGAAGTGTGGATCCTTTACATCATCATTCTACTCACCGTGGTTTTATTGAGAAAGACATAAATATATATTCAAATAACAAAGACTGCATCAATTCATACAGCTGAAACTACATTACTGAAAGGACTGGAGTAGATGTATGAAATAATGATGCCTCCTGTCACAAGGGCCATGTGATGTAGTGCAGTTTGTAGCCACGATGGACTCATGGAAAAAGGCCAGAGACATTAGAGACCTTGGATATTAGTGGATCGTATCATATCAGCGTGATTCACCTACAAAGATCTAAATTGTAAAGAATCTGTTAATATTTCAAAGGCGGAGCATCTAGGGAAGACTTTTCTTTATGGGTACAACCACACGGTCTTGTTTCCCATAGAGAAGTTGTATCTGTCCTTTATACTTTCTCTCCTTTTATGATCCACTACTGATTTTGTCTTAAAAACCTGCATTGGGAAATGTGAACATGTGGCCGTACCCTAAATAATATATAGCCCATAAGACCCCAACCTGTGTGTGTTAGGGCTCATCCACACGACTGTTGGCTGTTTTGTGGACCGCAATTTGCAGATCCGCAAAACACAGATACCGGCTGTGTGCATTCTGTATTTTGCAGAACGGAACAGCTGGCCGCTAATAGAACAGTCCTATCCTTGTCCATAATACAGACAGTAATAGGACATACTCTATTTTTTTGCATAACACGACCATATGGATATGAAACGCACACAGAGTCCTTTCTGTTTCTTTTGCAACCTCATTGAAGTGAATGTTTCCACATTAAAAATAGAACGGACACGGAAAAAAATATGTTTGTGTGCATGAGCCATTAAAAAGATATGAACAGCAGGTTACACTGGGCTTTTGTAATAAAACAAAGGATACATCAAATCATGCCCACGACACCCTGACCACAGCCCTCTTCTGATATATCAAATGTTTTATAACATGGAAATATGATGTCTTGGTTCTGCCATTATGTACACTGATAATCAGAAAGTCAAATAATAATAATAAAGTTTTTTATTTACAGTTTTAATAATTAAATTTACATGTATTCTGCAACAGTACAATAACCCCATAGTATGTCCCTATGACATATCAAAAATTTAAAAAAAGTGTAGTTACTCTAAATCCAGTGAATATTAGTTTTTTCCACATTTTGATGTGACATGACACATGATGACATTATCTCTGTATTTATTTTTTAGAAAAAATATAAATTATTAATGAACACGTTAAAATGTTAAAAAAATTCCTAAAAGTGGCCATGACCTCAGCACATTTTCACCACAGAGCACCACATTAAAGGCTTGTATGAAGTGACAACATGTCTACTGAAATGTTAATCTAGTGCTAATGAGGTGCAGAATTTGGCTCTTGTCACACAAATAACCCATTGATGTCTGACACGCCTAACACATGAAGAAGATCTCGGGAAAGTTAAGGCAGACATACAGTGGCTTATCCTAAAGGATGCATGTGCAGGGTAGATTAGGAATAGTCTGGTCCCATGTATGTTACTAATAATGGTGAGAACAGACGAGACGATAAATTATGATGAGGATTTATATTTATAAATTTTATATATTTTATTGAGTTAGGGAACAACCACACGGCACAGTCGGCTGTGACGGGCTTCTCTGCGGTTAAGTACTGCATGGATGCAGCTGGGTCTTGTTAATCTAATGAGATGGCACTGTTCAGTCGGTCGGCATTGTTAATAGCCGTGTAGCACCTTCATTACCATGCAGCCATTAACAATGCAGACTGACTAAACAGTGCCGTCTTCAATAGTTAACAAGACACAGCAGTGACCCGTATGGCTGCACGGTACTCAACCGCAGCATGGTCCATGTGGTCATACCCCTAGCCTGTGCCAGACATTTTATACAACAGGAAGAGTCTATAAAAATAGTTAAGTCTACTGATGCTTGCAAATCCTAAACGTCAGTAAGGTAGTGAAATCCTAAATCAAGACCATTTGACTATGACCCGACAGTGTGACTGTCCACATGCAGCCAAGCCATGTCCACTCGCATGGCTAATGGACGCACAGTTAGCGGTCTCTGTTCCCCGGGGTTCTGCAGTTATAATCATATTGGCCACCAGCTATTTTTTTATTAATTTTTGCCTAAGGCAATGTTCATATATTCATCGTACCTTTACTTCATTCTTTACTTCACCGCTGAGACCAACAACACCTTTGAAAACAGGGTTCTCATGCCCCTGTATGAATGGGGTGGCAAGTTGAGCATGCACACTGCAGCTCCATTCCCAACAATATGGAGATTAGGAGCTCATCACCAGTCCCACTGAGATGAATGCGTACAGGGGCATGAGGGCCCCTGCTCTCGTGATCTGTGGGGGTTCCAGTGGTTGGACCCCAACCGATCTAACAGGAATGTCTTATCCAGTAGATTGTGCATGACTTATTCTAACCGAAATACTCCTTTAAAACAATAGAGTTGTGGCTTTTTAATGGTTTCAACACCTTGTTTTGTAATAGCACTAGTATTAAGTATGTACTTGTTTGAAATTTTTTGTGGTCCTTCACCTCAAATGTTAGAAAAAACCTGGGTGGAATAATATATACATTCCTCCCTTACTTTACAGTTTGGTGACCCTTTACAGGGAATGATCCAATAACTGTATTTATGAGGAAACTGCCATAATTTATAAGTTTATATTTGGTGCATGAAGGTGAAAGGAAATGCTTAGTTCTCATTTCATGCCACGTGTCTGGTGAGAGGAGCATACATTATAAAGAGGTAATACTGCATCTCGTGTATTCTGACAAGTGCTCAGTGCAGGAGGCGATCAAGAGATTATAAAGAGTTATAAATTGTTCATTCAGTTGAATGAAGAAGATTGTGTAAATTTTTGGCATAGTACTGCAATTAGTGCGCTATCATACTTCTAGGATTTCCATAACAAAGAAAGCCTTATGTACATGGATGGGCTGAGTGGCGGTAATCAGGTCTCTGCGTGTTACATAAAGGCGTTAAATGACAGATTACTGTGCTATGAGGCAGCCTCGTGAAATACAGGCCAATTACACTGGACAAGCCATGACTTTATTTTTCTCATTAACAGTTCCATACAGATTGGTTGTCTACTGTCCAATGAAAACACAGTGGATTACAGATGTAACAAGCCATCCATTCATAGAGGATACACACCTGAAAGGTTTACTCACCCAAATACGCCAAATATCACAATGGAATTCCAGCCACATTGGAAACACGTTGGTGTCTGCATGTGAAGAAATTTCTCTACGCTTGTGTACAGTCCTATATAAAAGTGCTCAGAAATGAAGAACAGAGTCAATTTAGTGAAGTAGTGCCATGTAGGTTGTGTGATGGTTAGAAGACCTGTAGACTCAAACCAACATTTCATTTGTTCCTCTTCATTTGTACTCTAAAATGGTCAAATCACTCTGATAGTAGAAGCAGCAGATTTAGTTCTTCAAAAACTCAAGGGATCCCTACACTTGATGGTTCGTGTGGAAAGCTTTGGGTAATTGCCACTGTATAGAGAGGCCCCATGTTACAGAATATTAGCCAAATAATGTATCAGTCATGGCTCTGTTTTGGAGGACAGTCCTTTGCAATCAATAAAGAATCAATTCGTACACCTACAACACTTTGTATTTGACTTATTGTCACTTTACCTTACAAATGTGGCGATGTTCAGTATTGGGCGCTGAATTCATCAGTAGGTTTCTGCTCCCTGGTTTGTAGATATGGTGTGCTCTTAGGAGTGGTTAGTAGGCCACGATATGTACACCCCCCTGTACATATATAAATGTTGGCATTCAGGCCAGTTAGAATGTAGACATACATGTTTGATGGTTGTTGTGTGTCTTCAAGGTTTCTATGGCACACAAGCAGAAGATCTTGTTACAGTGGGGCAGTCTCAGGTTTTGAGTCTGTGTCTTCAAAGTTGACAAAAAATGTATTTCCAAGGAAGACATGACTAGACTTGGCCAGGACAAGATCAAGTGCCATCAAGTTGAAATTATGAATTTTACTAATTTACTTAATTTTGCTAAAGTGCAACCCCCCATGCCAAGCTTTTTGGATGCATGGGTTCTATTTAAGATGGCAGAGGCCTATATGATTTGCTTTATATTGATTCCTTGAAACGCACTGAACTTCAGTATAGAAAACTCATCCTTGGTGAAGTTGTTTGTTGGCTTACTGATTGTGGGTTCCACCTACAAGTGAACTTGGTGTGTGGAGGCTATATGCTTCCCCTGATAATCCTCCCTCTCGAGTGGTGTGTCACACTTTTTACTGTTGTTTTTATTTCTTCTGAACCCCACCAGTATGCCACGTGTTACATATTGGTGTTTTTGCCTTTATGTAACATTGCACGGCTCCTGGCATTTGGGAATCATTGAAGAGTGGAGAAGTCTACCGGAACCTGTGTTGAATACTGTCTAATGGTCTGATGGTCCTCCACTTGTTATGGTGGGTATTGTATCATTATTCTGTCTGATTCCAAGTTATTTCACTCTCCCCTTGTTCACTTAAATTCATTCTCTTTGTCCTTTGGTGCCAATTTTTTAACCGTATCTTTTTTTCTTTGTTACTGGGATACTATATGGCAACATGGCATTCACCGTCTGCAATTGACAATGGCTGTTGTGCTGCTTCAGACCTGCACCCTACACCTTGTGAACTCAAAATATGCTTTCCTGCTTCACTTTCCATCATACAAGTGAGAGTGATGAGTTTCCGAGCCCACATAGTCCTCCCTGTGAGTGTCAGGGACCACAGAAGTGAAACATTTTGCCCAATGGTTCTGCACAAGACACCTTTTAGGGCTACTGATTTGTCTGGTTCATTAAGTACTTGGCTATGACTTATTGTTGTAACCTTCATTGTCGTTACTGGTCCTTCTCAGGTGGTCCTCCATGATATCTCTCTCCCTGTCCAGGAGTAATAATAGACCTCCCAAATTTACCCCTGATTACTACAATTAGAAAACTGATGTTAGCAGCAAAGAGACAGCATTACCTCACTATGGAACGGAGCCAGATCAGCAGGTATTCATCACACTGTCAGGGAATAATATATCTTCCCGGACTGCTGTAGTATAGTGTTACATGTTCTTCATTCGACTGCCGAATGTGTGACAGTAGGATTGACTCATTTGTGTGTTTCATTCAGTCTGTTTGAGTCAGCCCTTAGAAGCAATCCTCATTACATGACTTCCAGGTGTTAGTCATATAACCAGGAAAGTCCTGTTATCTTCTATGTATGATGATTTTGAGACCCAAGTTAACTTTCCCTCCTTAATAGAATTGACTAAAGATCCCTTTATACGGGACAATTCAGCAGACGATTGTCGGGAAAGAAGCGTTCCTTCCCGGTAATCGCCTGCTTATCAGTGAAGGAGACCGCTGCTATTACATGCAGCGATCCCCTCCACAGTATGGGGAGTACTGATCGCTAATACCATTGCTCATCCCCATGCAGACAAGTTGTTTGTCGGCAGCACAGTGTGTTTAAACAGCACAATCTGACTCAATTACCTGATGAACCTGCCTTTCACTCAGGGGCACCTTTACACTGTCAGACACCTTTACACCGGCTCCCCCGATTCCTGTTCAGGGAGCCGTTGAACAGCCAGGAACGTGTGCTCCCGAGTTTTTTGAACTCCCACATGCTGTGGTCACATTTTACCATGGCATCTGAGGGGTTAAATGTGTATGATTGACATTATCATCGAACGCATACATTAACCCTGGGTGTCTGCTGCTTAAAACAGCAGGCACCTAGTGGTATGGCACCCGTTGAGCTCGCAACCGGGTGCCATATTTAAATACCCAACTCTTGACATTATTTTAAAGGGGTATTCCAGGATTTTACTATTGATGGCTTATTCTCAGGCTAGGCCATCAATATCTGATTATTGGAGATCTGACACCCCACAACCCAGTTGATTAGCTATTTCGCAGTAGCTCTAGTTCCATCCACTGTGTACTGGACTGAGCTGGCTACTGAAGTAAATGAGAGCAGCCCTCTAGTAACCACCTCCGTCCACTACACGTTGGACAGAACTGTGTAGGTCTGGCACTAAAGCAACTCTGAAACAGCTGATTGGGGATGCGGGGTGTTGGATCCCCGCCAATCAGATAACAATAGCATATTCCGAGTCCATTATCCATTATGTACAGTTACTTCATACATGGCCTATAAGACGTTATTGGTATTTTGGGTCTAGTGAAGATCATGTCCCCCTGATTATTTATGTCAGTAAATTTAATTTAGAAATTTATCGAAATTAAGAAATGTAGTGAAATAAATGATGCAGGGGGACATAACCTTAACTTGATTTAGTATTTCTACTACTAAGGCCCCTTTCACACGAGCGTGACAGATAAGGTCCGAATGCGTTCAGGGTGTGTTCAGGAAAACTCGCACCATTTTGCAAGCAAGTTCAGTCAGTTTTGTCTGCGACTGCGTTCAGTTGTTCAGTTTTTTCAGCGCGGGTGCGATGCGTTTTGATGCGTCTTTCACGCGCGTGATAAAAAACTGAAGGTTTACAAACAACATCTCTTAGCAACCATCAGTGAAAAACGCATTGCATCTGCACTTGCTTCAGGATCCAATGCGTTTTTCACTGAAGCCCCATTCACTTCTATGCGACCAGGGCTGCGTGAAAAACGCAAAATATAGAACATGCTGCGTTTTTCACGCAACACAGAACTGATGCATGAAAAAAACGTTCATATACACAGACCCATTGAAATGAATGGGTCAGGATTTAGTGCGGGTGCTATGCGTTCACGTCGCGCATTGCACCCACGCGGAAAACTTGCTCGTGTGAAAGGGGCCTAATAAGTTTATTATGATTGGAGCTCATGACTGTTTTCGACTAGTGCCCTAAGCTAAGCTGTTTTAGAACAGCTTTAATAGCTAGTGGTGGGTGATGGGGGATGGGTGGGGGGTCTTAGCCGGACACAAAGTTCTCTATGGCAGTTTGCTACTACATTTAGAATTAAGGGACTGTAAAAGTGACAGTCATGGACAGTTAGTTCCTTCCGACACAAATTAAAATTTCCAAATTTAGTCTTTTAGACTAAATATAGTGATGACTATATCGTCTAAATTATCCCATCAACAAACCGGTAAGAGGCTAGAACAAGCCACGGGATGACAAACTGCATATAAATATACCCGGAGAGACTGCCCCTTGTACGCAGACACATAGATCACATAATCTGTTGTCACTTCTTAAATCAGGAGCACGGATGGAAATTGGAGTTTTTATTCTAAGTAAGATTCATAGTTAAAATAATTCATAGAGGTATGTGTGGAGATAAACCAGTGCATCTATCACATCCTATACAGTACCTATAACTGGCGAAATTGTACAAATGGTTTATCTACTGTTCAGATGTAATATTTTTTGGAACTGTTGAGAAAAAAAACGTGAACTGTAAGAAGGAAAACGACATCCTACGGATCTCCCTCTTTGGATCCCTGTGCCTTGCGCTGCCCCCTCATGCCCTGCACTATGCAGAATCCAGCACCCACTCTGCCACGTGTTTCTGTATGTTACTGAAGTGATCATTTCTTACCCCTGTTTCTTGGTCAGCACAGATATGCAGAAGTGTTTAGACCTTGATATGGGCAACAATAGGGCTCATGCACATGAATGTGTGCCGGCCGTGCCCGTGCTGTGAACCGGAAATTGCAGTCCGCAATGCACTGGCACCGACTGTGGGGCTACCGTATGCGGATCACGGACCCATTAACTTCAAGGGGGTCTGTGATCCACATTCGACTGTCCGCACCGCCAAAAAAAAGTCCTATTTTCTTGCAGTGCGGAGGCACGGACAGAAACACCATGGAAGCACTCCATAGTGCTTCCGTGGAGTTCCACATCGCACTGCGTCTCCCGGATTGCGGACCCATTCAAATGAATGGCTCTGCATTCGTGATGCGGGGTGCACACGGCCGGTGCCCGTGTATTGCAAACCCGCCGCATGCGGGTCGCAATACGGCCATGGCCGGGCAACAGCTGTGTGCATGATGCCTTAGGGCTGATTCATACGGCCTTATGTATTTTGCAGTGCACAAAACATGGATCCGCAAAAAACACAGATAACGTCCGTGTGACATCCGTATTGCATCTGTTTTTTTTTTTGGGCGGATCCATTGTAACAATGCCTATCCTTGTCCGCAAAACGGACAAGATTAAGACATGTTCTATCTTTTTTGGTGGAACGGTCTTGCAGACATACGGTAATGGACCCACTGACCTATTAAAGTGAATGGTTAAGCATATGGGCTGCAAAAAAAACGAAATGGCCATGGACAAAAAATATGTTCATGTGCATGAGCCCTTAGGGTGCAATCACACAACCATGATCAGCCTGGAAAAGACGGCCCGCGTATCAGCAACATCTCCTGGACCGACCACAGAGATTTATGGTACAGTCAGTTCCTATCTGATCGTGGGTCTAATGTACTGTAATGTCGTTAGGGGAGCAGCAGTTGGTCCTGGAGATGTGGCCAACAAACAGGTCGTATTTCCTGGGCTAATCACAATGGTGTGAATCAGCCCTAAATGCTCTGGAATTGCATGCAGAAAATCTGTAGTGCCTACAGTAGCAGTGACATAACTTGACATATGATTTTCATCTTTGCAGGTATCTGCCGTAGGTTTCACCATTTGAATGCAGAGGATGAGATCTGTATCATATCTGCAGTATTTCCACACCAACAATCGACACAAAATCTGCACGATTCATTGCGAATTTTGCTTCTGCAGCAGACTCGCTATGTGTGGCCGTACCCTCATCTTGCTGTTTATGGTCTTTATGGTAACTAGTGAACCAGTAATGACAGACGCTGGTTAGATTAGAAGCAATTTGTCACCTGTATGGTCAGCTTTACAGAATATGACATGACACTGAGGTGTGATGAAAGGACAATTGAGATAGAAGCTGGATCAGGACATATTGGAGAGAGGGCACCCTGCCTTACAGTATATTAGTTCATGTTATAAAACCCCAAAGGCAGGGGAGTAGGGTCCAACACTTTTCTCTGCTCATCTCTTTCCCATCCATAGTAAAGATGTATTCACATGCTGCAGCCATATCATGGTATCTACTATGATTTTGCAGAAAAAAGATATGTCCTCAACATTCGAATAAACAATAAGAAAGTAGAGCAGCAGGGATCTTGGGCAGGTTCCTCTCTTCTATGTCCTGTACCTAAAATCCATTGTTTTTGGAAAACTATGTTTATTGCATGTGTTAGTAACTCCTGCCCATAAGAAATTTCAGAAGCAGATTTCGGATAAGCTCGTTAGGTCAAATAAGCTGGATTATCCCTTACGTAAATGGCTCACTCTCAGGAGATCAACCATTAAGCTACACATTGTACATAGTGTTGATTCCTCTACTATTACCTAATGCCAGGCAGGATCATATATGACATGATACTGCCTATACATCACACTGAATTTCTGGTACTCAAACCCAAATTACAGGGAATTTATGACCCTAGGACAGGTCATTAATATGTGAAACACTAGAACTCCTGGAGATCACTGCAAAAAATAGATTGTGAATCCTCTGTTCTCTCTCACCTGCACAACTATGGTGAGAAGACAAAGCTACGCCATTTGTTTGTTCATTCATTCATTTTCCAGTGCATTCTACTGAACTCAGTTTACTACATGTTCTATGATACATGAAGCAGATTCTGTCAGTGTCTCAAGTATCTCAGAGACATCCAGTGTACACTACACATACAAATGATTTACTGCTAGTTGACAGCTTGGCTGGGATTAGCACAACAGGCAGCACAAGAAGATAGCACCGACATTCTGAATAGCCTACTACAGTGACTTATATCATCGTCTGAATTATTTTGGATGGTCTTCTCCTCCCTATCGTCATAGTCTGTCTTCATGGCCCAGAGCCATGGTCCTGTCCTGTATCTATAGAATACCTAGCTGATGACAGCAGTTGTGTCTATTACATGGTCCCCAGGACAAGCAAGCCATGTATACTGTAGCTGGGGATCAGGAGACCATCAGAACATGCCAAAGGGGAGGCTTGAGGTGAAAACAGAAAAGTTTGAAAAGTTTTAGTATTTATGTGAACTTGGTCAAGAGATGCATGAAATGAAGACAGTGTAGGTTACCTGATGGCTTCATAACTCTTCTTTATTGATGGTGTGAACCTAGATAGGGCTCCCCTTTCCACGAGCACCACTCCCTCAGCAAACTAAGGAAGTAATCCCAAGGCTCCCACTGCCTCTTTCTCCAGAATGAGGGAGGGTCTACTGCAAGTAACACTGTGTTGAGTTGGGCTTTGTTGAGCACCAGGAAGGACACTCTGTTTCATGTTACTGTGAAGCTCACTTTCCTGTATATATGCTCTGATTCTGAAGATCAAGACTGGATTTGCATACTTTGCCGATATTTATTTCTACTCCTCATGATCAAAGCACCTACCTTATGACATGTAAAACTACAGATAAGTAACAATAGACGCCAGCTTTGTAAGTTCATAGCTAGGCCATGACCACAACTGCTGAGTACAGGATAGTGAAAGTAGACTACAAAAGTGGCCTAAAAGAAGACCAATTGGGAAGGCACGAACTTCAAAGAGGACCTATCACCTCTCCTGACATGTCTGTTTAAGTAACTGCTTGTATTCCCCGTGTAATACCGATTCTGGAGCCTCTATTCTTATGACTCTATGTTGTCCCATTCCTTTATTATTTCTACTAGAAGTTATGAATGAATTACTAGCAGTTTCTAATAAAGGTCTAGATGGGTGTTACCAGTTGGGGTCTGTCCCTGCACAGTCTGACAATAACAAACTGCATTGCCAGTGTAAGACCGTGCAGGGACATGTCCCCATCTGGTAAACCATTGCAAACTGCTTGCAATTCATTCACAATTTCTAGCAGGAATAATAAAGTAATGGCACAATATAAAATAATAAGAATAGATGCTCCAGAATTGTTACATGGGGAATGCAAGTAGTTACTAAAGAGGTGAAAAGTCCTCTTGATTAAAGGGGTATTCCCATCTCACAAATGTAGTTTGTATAGTTAGATATAACCATACCAATATTATTACTAATAGGATGTATTTATATAAAATGTACCGTTTAGAAGATTTGCCTATTTGTATTTCCATTGTCCCACACACATCAGTCAGGCCGTTGCCCCTGGTTACGACCACCACAGCCATGTAGTAGTGGTGGTCGGCTTGCTCTTTTTCAAACCCGCTCTGAGGTAACTGCTGTATTGTGAACGCACATTGCATGAGCATGCGGAGACACATCTTAGGGCACTTTCACATCTGCATTTTGGGTTCTACCAGTCCAAAACACAATGGTCGGGATCCGTCCAAAC
This sequence comes from Rhinella marina, assembly GCA_900303285.1. Taxonomy (NCBI): domain Eukaryota; kingdom Metazoa; phylum Chordata; class Amphibia; order Anura; family Bufonidae; genus Rhinella; species Rhinella marina. Next base: position 327,819 of record ONZH01007079.1, on the reverse strand, counting down.
CGCAGACTTTATAAACGGATCCTGCAACGTAGAGATGAATTGATCTTGGAACAGGATCCGTTTCTCTGCGTTTTGGAAGCGCAGACAAAAATGCTACAACTCTAAGATGTGTCCCCGAAGGCTCATGCAATGTGCGTTCACAATACAGCAGTTACCTCAGAGCGGGTTTGAACAAGAGCAAGCCGGCCACCACTGCTACATGGCCACAGTGGCCATAACTAGGGACAACGGCCTGACTGATGTGTGTGGGACAATGCCTATACAATAAGGCAAATCTACTAAACGGTACATTTTATATAAATACATTCTATTAGTAATAATATTGGCATGGCTATATCTAACTATACAAACTACATTTGTGAGATGGGAATACCCCTTTAAGTGAAAACAGACACCTGTATTTTTTGGATTAGGCAATGCTTACTATATGTAGTGAGTCTAAAAATGATTAGACAAGAGACGAAGTGTCATCTGCAAGTGACAGTGTTTACACGCACCCAGCTTCAGTATTATGTTGCTGCTCATCCACGTAGACAGGAATCTGTAGCAGCCACACTGACGCGTCCGCTGCTATTAGTGACTGTGAGAGCCCCCTTGTTTATATATAATCCGCAATTAATCAGAGTCATCCACCTCATGTGACTGGAGGAAACATTACTTGAATAACTTCTGTCTGACAGTTATCATACAATTATTATTAATCTAACAGAGATACAAATCAGGTACTTTATAAAATCGTAATTAACATGGGGAAGTACGGTAGGTTAAATATTCCTTTTGGTACAATTCAGACTGTAATCATATACATGGGGCAGATTAATTGTAGCATTCTCCCTATGTACTGTAATATTAGCATATTAGTAGTAGTGATGAGAACATAGTCCTGCCACTTTACAAATCACTAGTCAGACCACACATGGAGTACTGTGTACAGTTCTGGGCTCCTGTGAACAAGGCAGACATAGCAGAGCTGGAGAGGGTTCAGAGGAGGGCAACTAAAGAAATGACTGGAATGGGTGGACTACAGTACCCAGAAAGATTATCAAAATTAGGGTTATTCACTTTAGAAAAAAGACGACTGAGGGGTGATCTAATAACTACGTATAAATACATCAGGGGTCAGTACAGGGATCTCTCCCATCATCTATTTATCCCCAGGACTGTGACTGTGACGAGAGGACATCCTCCACGTCTGGAGGAAAGAAGGTTTCTACACAAACATAGAAGAGGATTCATCACCATCATTCAGCCAGTAAAGCTGCTCATTGCCTACCCCTATTTTTGGGGTTAAAATTTCTGAGATTTCAGAGTTGGTAGCGATGATGTGCACCAAACAGAGTGCCCCCTCCCACAGTGCACAGAAAATTTTATGTGCATAAAATTTTAAAAAAGCAATTCTCGGGATTCACAGACTGAATTTTTAGACCTGGTGTGAACGGGAAAAAGTTGCAGTTTGCGGCGCAAATAACCTTTGAGATGCAATCTGCACCAGAAATACACCTAAAAAATGCACCAGTACTTTCTATATAAGTAAGGATACACGGACTGTGGATAAATAGCGCTGGTTACCCACCATTTTTCACCTACTCGTAGTATATTTCTTTTCTGTATAGAGCCACTCTTTTTATGATTAGGGTGATTGTTTATACTGATCCACAACCCCACATTCTTGGACCCGAGGTTATCAGACATTTATAACATACCCTGTGACTCTGAGTCTAAATGCTAAATGGACTCATGGAATGGTCCTCCCCGTCATCACCTCTGTAGATCTATCAGTTTTAGTTTCCAGCGCCTCGTTTTAGCCTCCAAGGATATATGAGTTGAAATGCCAGCACCCAGCCGCTTTGTTCCCATGAGCCCTGTTCCTTCAGAGACTAGACATTGCTTGTGAAGGCTTATGACAGTGGATGGACTGACATTACATGTGTGTTACATCAGAGTCCACTTCTGGTTTGAGGTTTTCATGTGGTTACATATGTAACATTAGTGAGTGGCAATGTAAAATTCCCACACACATTACAGATTATTCTGCTTTAGTTTTGTTCCAGCTGCTGATAACTTTAAAGTGGCATTCCTGTCTTAGGGCTCATGCACACGACCGTTGTTTGGGTCCGCATCCAAGCAACATTTTTTGCGGTTCAGATGCAGACCCATTCACTTCAAAGGAGGCGCAAAAGATGCACTCTGTGTGCTGTCCGCATCCGTTGCTCCTGTCCATGGCCCAGCAAAAAAAAAAAAAAACATGTTCTATTCATTTTGTGGACAAGAATAGGCACTTCTATCATGGGCCACCTGTTCCATTCTAAAAATTTCAGAACGCACACAGCCGGCATCCGTGTTTTGCAGATCCGCAATTTGCGGACAGCAAAACATGGCGTGGTCGTTGTCATGAGGCCTTAAAGAGATTGTCCAGGATTTTACTATGGATGGCCTATTCTCAGAATAGGCCATCAATATCAGATTGGAGGGCGTCCATAACCCAGCACCCCCGTCGATCAGCTTTTACAGAGTAACTCCGGTACCACAAATCGGTGTTAGAACTACGCACCTCCATCCATTGTACAGTTGAGGGAGTTTGTAGCTGCAGCGCTGTTCCCATTTCCAGTATGCGGGCACTGGCCGTTTGTGCACCAGATCATGGATGCGGACCCACTCACACCATATAGTCAGGGCATGTAGTTACTATGAGGACCATGAGAAGAAGTCCAGTAATGCAACATCTGCCAAAAAGTCAGTGTGATATACAGTGCCTTGCGAAAGTATTTGGCCCCCTGGAACTTTTCAACCTTTTGCCACATTTCAGGCTTCAAACAAAAAGATATAACATTTTAAATTTTTGGTGAAGAATCAACAACAAGCGGGTTACAATTGTTAAGTGGAACGAAATTTATTGGATCATTTAAACTTTTTTGTAATAATAAAACTGAAAAGTTGGGCGTGCAAAATTATTCGGCCCATTTACTTTCAGTTCAGAAAACTCACTCCAGAAGTTCATTGAGGATCTCTGAATGATCCAATGTTGTCCTAAATGACTGATGAAGATAAATAGAATCCACCTGTGTGTAATCAAGTCTCCATATAAATGCACCAAGGAGCACTGTGCAAGCGATCATATTGAAATGGAAGGAGTATCAGACCACTGCAAATCTACCAAGACCCAGCCGTCCCTCTAAACTTTCATCTCAAACAAGGAGAAGACTGATCAGAGATGCAGCCAAGAGGCCCATGATCACTCTGGATGAACTGCAGAGATCTACAGCTGAGGTGGGAGTGTCTGTCCACAGGACAACAATCAGTCGAACACTTCACAAATCTGGCCTTTATGGAAGAGTGGCAAGAAGAAAGCCAATTCTCAAAGATATCCATAAAAAGTCTTGTTTACAGTTTGCCACAAGCCACCTGGGAGACACACCAAACATGTGGAAGAAGGTGCTCTGGTCAGATGAAACCAAAATCCAACTTTTTGGAAACAATGCAAAACGATATGTTTGGCATAAAAGCAACACAGCTCATGACCCTGAACACACCATCCCAACTGTCAAACATGGTGGTGGCAGCATCATGGTTTGGGCCTGCTTTTCATCAGCAGGGACAGGGAAGATGGTTGGGGCCAAATACAGGACCATTCTGGAGGAAAACCTGTTGGAGTCTGCAAAAGACTTGAGACTAGGACGGAGATTTATCTTCCAACAAGACAATGATCCAAAACATAAAGCAAAATCTACAATGGAATGGTTAAAAAATAAACGTATCTAGGTCTTAGAATGGCCAAGTCAAAGTCCAGACCTGAATCCAATTGAGAATATGTGGAAAGAGCTGAAAACTGCTGTTCACAAATGCTCTCCATCTAACCTCAAAGAGCTCGAGCTGTTTTGTAAGGAAGAATGGGCAAGAATTTCAGTCTCTAGATGTGCAAAACTGATAGAGACATACCTAAAGCGACTTGCAGCTGTAATCGCAGCAAAAGGTGGCGCAACAAAGTATTAATGCAAGGGAGCCGAATAATTTTGCACGCCCTACTTTTCAGTTTTATTATTACAAAAAAGTTTAAATGATCCAATAAATTTTGTTCCACTTCACAATTGTGACCCACTTGTTGTTGATTCTTCACCAAAATTTTAAAATGCTATATCTTTTTGTTTGAAGCCTGAAATGTGGCAAAAGGTTGAAAAGTTCCAGGGGGCCGAATACTTTCGTAAGGCACTGTAACAAGACGGTCGTCACTAAGGGAGGAAGAGTGGTAAGGAGGACAGCAAGCACTAGGCTAATGGAAAGTGATGGCATAAAGCAGTAACTTCTACTCTAATGACCACATGAGATAAAGTAATATAATGCAATGATGGGAATCAGCTTCAAGAATCCACAACACATATGTCAAAACACAAAGGTGTGAAGAGCTGGATGGGAATAGCACTTGTGACCTAAAAAATGCTCCGATAATGAGGCAGAAGAGAGAACTTTGGCGAGGAGTTATAGCATGACTGTTATTCAAAAAAACACCAATGTGCAGCTGGAAACACTTTCCCAGGTTAATACATCTGCTTTCTCATTGCCACACTGACATTGAGCTCTCAAGAGAGGTGTTAAAATTGGCACATAAGCAGGTAATATATATACTAACACTTTTAAGACCAGTTCTAAACGCAGAAGTCTCACAAAAAAAAGACAACAAGGAACCTCTTTTCTTCTGGCAATTTTCTCATAGAATATGTTTCATTTTCTTAAGTTCTTCCTCCTTCTTCCCTGTAAAAACCCCCCATATCATATGCAATGAAGATCACGCCTGTAAATTCAAGGTCGTGCACTTTGTAGAAAATGTTTCTGTTTCTTTTCTTTTTTTTCCATCTGTAAAATATACCCACAGACTTCCGCTACGTATCAGATATAATTTTTTGGTTGAAAGGGAAATGCCGGCCTGGATGAATCATCAAGTGTATCTTAAAGATCCTCACAAAGTAAAATGCAAGCAAGTATACATACATGCGCATGTACAGTAGTATATCATAAAACATATTCATTACTTATCTCTCAATGTGAACTTAATTCAAAAAATTGTAATTTTTACATACAGGTTGCCTCACAAAAATGAAAAAAAAAAAAAAAAACAAACAATAAGTTCTAAGTACCCAAACTGCAGTAAAAACTTCAGCTTTTTCTACAGAAATCCAAGTCCTTATACAGCTCTATTGATTTAAAAATAAAAATCTTCTGGGTCTTGGAATGTGGTGACACAAAACATTTTTTGATATTGCCGTAATAATGATAGAATAGATATACAGAAATATAACAGAATAAATATAATTTCACCACTATGCCAAACTGTGAATACAAAACCCAAAGTACCTATGATAAATTGCGGCTTTACAATGCATAATGTACCCCAAAATGGTGCAATTAAAAAATAAAATTGGAATAAACATGCCCTAATATGGCTTTATCGATTTAGAAATAAAAAAAAGTTGTGTCCTTCGCAATGAGGAGATGAAACCCCCCCCCCGAAAGGAATCGATTCTTAAAGGTGTATTTTGGTTAAAACAAGTTATTCCCTATTCACTGGGGTCCCACTAGATGGACTGCCATCAATCCCAAGAATGTTGAACAATGTGCTTGGCTATCTCTGGCAGTCCTGTAGTGATTAATGGAGCATGCATACTTCCATTTTAAGGGGGACACAGGACCCCAGTTCTTGTGACTAATGGGGGTCAGAAATGTTGGCCCCTACTGATCTTAAGGGATAGGGGATACGTTGCTTTTACTAGAATGCTTTAACTAAGAGCAATTGCAGACATATTCCAGACATACCTGTGTGCACATGTCCATGTCCAGGAAAAGCACTGTTATTCTGCTATAAAACAGCTCCCAAGTGCCCGGCTGAAAGTGAAAGTAAAAACAGCTTTCACTCCTGACTCGATTTCTAATGGCTAGATCTTCTGATATAGTGGATATAATGCTATGATTTTTTGAAAGGTTGGAATGCCAGCTTTCAAACAAAGTCAGGTTCATATTTCTAATGGCTACCAATCCCAAGATATGAGCAACTAAAGAAGCCCTCCCCTCTTCAGTCTGTTTTGCTTTGGGCACTTGCAGCAACAGAGCTGGGCACTTGGGAGCAGAATAAAAGTGCTTTTCCTGGACATGAAATATAGACACAAAGTGCACACAGGTATGTCTGGGATGTGTCTGCAATCTTCTTTGGGGCAGTGCTCTTAGTTATATTGGTGAAAAACAGGTGACAGACTCCCTTTAATACAGTGCACTTACTAATGTATTGTGATTGTCCATATTACCTCCTTTGCTGGCTTGATTCATTTTTCCATTACATCACATTTTCAGGGCTTATGACCACCCTGCAATCCATCAGTGGTGGTCGTGCTTGCATTCTATAGGAAAAGCATTGGCCTTTCTGGTGGCTGGGACTGTGGGAGCGCACATATACGTGCAGGCACTGCAGCTGTCCTAGACATCGCTGTAACACCTGGAATCAAGCATTGTATAATGTGATGGAAAAATGAATCCAGCCAGCAAAGGAAGCAATATGGACAATCACAGTACATTAGTAAGTGCCTTGTATTAATTTTCTCTACATAATAAATGCCATTTGCTGGAGTGAAAACTGTCCTGCTAATTAGGACATTGTATAACTTTTTATCAAGTAATAATATCCATATAAACTTTTAATTAATTTTACTAGTTCATAAGAATCTGACTACTAAAAGCACCGATTTATATAAGTGATCTTTCCCACTAACTCTCCCTTTCTAACATGCAGGACGGAGTTCCTTCTTGAAGTAATTTCAATACACACATAAAAACAGTAATGGTTAAAAACCACTGACAATTATAGACTGTGAGTCATGTGCAGGGCTGGTTGCCTTAGTAAAAAAAAAATAATAATAAAGCACATCACAATATGTGTGGTGTCACTGAAGAGAACCATTAAAGGGGTTTTCCGGGAGCAGAATACCATACCTCCCAACCGCCCTGGATCCAGCGGGACAGTCCTTGATTTCAGTGGGCATATTACTGGGGGGAACAGCTGGGCATATTATTGGGGGCACAATGTGGGCATATTACTGGGGGCACATAACTGGGCATATTACTGGGGGCACAACTGGTCATATTGCTTGGGACACAAAACTAGGCATATTACTGGGGGCACAGCTGGTCATATTACTGGGGACACATAACTGGGCATATTACTGGGGACATAGCTGTGCATATTACTGGAGCCACATAACAGGGCATATTAACAACTTCCAGTCTGCCCATTGACTATAAACGTACTGGTAGTGGATCTCTATCTCTGAATGGACGTTTTAAAACGTCCTTGAGCTTTGCCCCCTGTGTGCAGCACCTGTACATAGAAGCTCCATGACTCAGCTGCCTTTTTTCATGGCCTCCAGGCTTTTGATCCCTCTGACAAGCTGTCAAAGCCATCACAAATGCTTGTACTATCTCCCTCTCATTACTGCCGGTCACAGAGCAGTTTACAACCACATATGGGGTGTTTCTGCAAACTTCAGAATCAGGAAAATAAATATTCAGGTTTGAATTGCGGTTTACCCTTGCTATCTTATAGGAAAAATTAATTAAAAATTGAAAATCTGCAAAAAAAAAAAAATATTTATTTTTAAATTTCACCTTCCTTCTGTTTAAATTCTTGTGGGAAATCTAAAGGGTTAACAAACTTTTTAAAATCAGTTTGGATTACATTGGGGGCTGTAGTTTCTAATATATGTTCATTTATGGGAGGTTTCTATTATTTAAGCCCCTCAAAGTCACTTTAGAACTGCAAAGGTCCTTTAAAATTAACTATTGGAAATTTTCATGAAAATCTTAAAAATTACATCTAAAATTCGAAGCCTTCTAACGTCCTCAAAAAATAAAATTACATTTCCAAAATTATGCCAACATAAAGTGGACATATGGTGAATGTTCATTAACCCCTTGACGTCAGCCATCTGTGTATATACGTCCTATCTGCACATGCCCAGTGCAGATAGCACGTATATACACGTGCAGGCAGCGCTTTAATCCCAGTGCTGGAATTAAAGCTCCTGCTCCCGCAATCTAGCAGGAGCAGGTCGGGTCCCTGCTCACAGACAGAGCAGGGACCCTGAGGAGAAGACAGGAGCGGTTTATTACCGCTTCTGCCTTCTCCTATGCAGGAGGAGAACGTACCTGCTGCCATGCTGGAGGAGGAAGGAAGCGCAGAGCCGCTTCCTGTGTTAGTCCCGGCGGTCACGTGACCGCTGGGTGTCTCGGGGCCACAGCAGTGCTGCAGGGTCTAAGGAGACCCTGATCAGCTCTGCCTGTGTCCAATGCCCCCACAGGGGGCTGTTTTCCCCTGTAACTGGGGCTCCTGTGGATGCCCCAGTTACAGTGGAAACAGTGAAAAAAAAAGTGTTAAAAAAAAAAGTAAATGTCCTCCAGAGGTCTTTTAATGACCTCTTGGGGGACATATTATTTGTCAAAAATAAATTAATATATAAGTAAAAAAATAATAATAAAAATCCAAATAAAAAGTGTAAAAAAAAAAAAATTAAAAACGCAGTCGCCAACGGAAACAATCACCATAGTCGCCCTGTTCAATAAAATATATACATGTTATATATCAAAACGATCGTCATGAAATAGGGAATCCATTACAATAATTAATTTGTGTGTCAGTTTTTATATTTAAAAAAGAAAAATCTATAATTAAAAAAAATACTTTTGTTTTAATAAGTATTAGCGGTTTTCGTCCAAATTAAACCTAAAAAAATATAAAAAATCTTTGAAAGAAACATTCTAATAAAAAGTCCTAAGTGTCAAGAAAAAAAATTGCAAAAATTATTTTGGTATTCAAACAAATAAAAAAAAAATTATAGTCACTAAACCACCATGTGCCCAAATCACAAAAAGTTACCTGGACATTCAGGCCTTTTATAGGTCCGGTCATGAAAGGGTTAATAACAATTTTATTAGATATCCCTATGCAACTTAAAAGCAGAGAAATTAATATTTAAAAAATTGATTTTTTTCAAAATTTTCAATAAATTTTGGATTTTTTATAAATAAAGGTAAAATATATTGACTCAAATTTACCATTAACACAAAGTACAATGTGTCACAAGAAAACAATCTCAGAATGGCTTGGATAAGTAAAAGCGTTCCAAAGTTATTACCACATGAAGTGACACATGTCAGATTTGAAAAATTAGGCCTGGTCAGGAAGGGGGTAAATGGCCCGGATGGGAAGTGGTTTTAATGGAGGCCAGGGTTGCCAACCGTCCGTAAATTTACGGACAGTCCACAAGAAATGGTTGCTTTTCTCTGCCGTCCGTAGCGTCCGGCAGAAAAAAGCAACATCCGTAATTTTTGGGCCGAAACCCCGAAGTCTCTTACTGCGCATGCGTGCGTAGTGCAGGCAGCGCAGAAAGAGAAGTTCCGGTGAGCGCAAGGATTACCTGAGACTGGCCCGGCCGGGGCCAGAAGCGGCGCAGGAGGCAAGCTGGGAGGCTGCAGGTACAAATCATGTGGGGAGAGAGGGGAGGGGCGACCACGCAAGATGAGCACGGCCAAGGCGGTCATGTGACTGTGATGTCATCAAGGTCCTTCCAGATGCCGATGAGGAGCCACTGCTGGAGCAGGAGCCGGGACACCTGTAGTAAGTAATGTACGGCTCTTACATCACGTGGTCAGTACCGGTCCGCTCTGTCTCCTGGGCATTACAGGGCGCCCTCACTTACCACAATAGTCGCCAGTGTGAATATTTGTAATTAACTGTCATTAATGGAAATTCTAGTCAGTGAGTAGCAGGCAGCAGAACTGGTGCTGCTGGCATTTACTTAAGGTATGGGGCATTTAAGCTGCTGGGGGGCCACTATAGGGTACAGTAAAGCTACTGGGGGTAATTAAGGGGACATTATAATTACTAGGGGCACAATGGGGGCTATCTAACTTCTGGGGGCACTATGGGGACTATCTGAAATACAGGGGGCTATCTAAACTACTGTGGCACTACAGGGACTATCTGAACTACAGGGGGCTATCTAAACTACTGGGGCACTACATGGGGCTATCTAATCTACTGAGAGCACTATCTGAACTAAAGGGGTCTATCTAACTTCTGGGGGCACTGTGGGGGCTAACTGAACTACAGGGGGCAATCTAAACTACCGTGGCACTACAGGTGCTATCTAAACTACTGGGGGCACTACAGGGAGCTATCTAAACTACTGGGGGCACTACAGGGGCTATCTAAACTACTGGGGGCACTACATGGGGCTATCTAAAGTGGGGGTACTATAGGAGGCTACCTAAACTACTGGGGGCACTAGAGGGGACCATTTAAGCTACTGGGGGCACTATAACGGGTATGATAATTACTGGGACCATTACAGCGGGTCCTTATTATTTTTGGGAGCACTATTGGAGGCACTATGGGAAAAATGGTTTCTATTATGGGGAATTATTTCTACTACCAGGGGTACTATTGGGGTGTTACTATTATTAGTACAATATGGAGGGCACTACTGCTAAAAGGGCTACTTGTGGAGCATTATCACTATTGGGGCACTATTACTAATGAGGGCACTCTGGGAAGGAATTATTAGTATCAGTGGGACTTTGGGGAGCACTGTAACTATATGGGGTCCTACCTATATGGCACTGTTATATCTGCAGTATAGTATTTGGGGACATTGGGGAGCACAGTGGACACAGTATTTTAGGTAGCAGCAGGATAACAGAAAAGTGGGTAATCTAAGGTGTCTTTATGGCAAACTCTGCAGAGAGAAGATGTGGCTGAAAGAACTTGTCATGGCGGTGTGGGCCAAATAGAGAAGATGAGAAAAGAGAACATCTACATCAGGGAGACGTCACTGGATTTAAGAGGTATGTGGTGCTGTATCATCTTGTATGTTTGGTATTGTCCTATGTCCTCAGAGCCATTTTATGCAGCTCTGGTCTGTTAAACTGCAGCAAGGACTTGCCGGTATATGGTATGTTACTGCTGCAGCCAAACACCAATCGGTGATCTAATGGCTGCAGTGGTCACATGCCATACACCTGCACATCAATGTGCACATCACCAACATTGTGACAGATGTGCACACTTGCCCGTTACATCCCTGTCAGTCTTTGTTGACATGGCAGCAGCAATGATGCCAGAAAGTCCAGCGTGTTACAGGCATCATCACTGCAGCCATATAAACAAAGCACTCAGACTAGAAGCAGGGATGGAACAGCTGAAAATGTTGATTTCTTTTCCATATGCAATATTTTATTTTTAACTACTGAACAATCCTCTTCATTCTGGGGCATGGAAGGGGCGTGGCCTCTAAAAAAGGGGGTGTGGCATGTGTCCGTAAAAATGTTGGGCTGTCCGTAAATTTTGGGTCAGTAGTCCAGAAAAATTTGAAAGGAAGGTTGGCAACCCTGATGGAGGCACATAACTGGGGAATAATTAATATGCGGGGCAGTAAGGGGACTGGGTGGGATTAGGGGTATAGTTATGTTTTGGGCAGAGTTAGAGGCATGGCCTAGCGCCACGCAATGTGTCCCTCTTTATTCTTTTATAAAGTTGAGAGGTATGGAATACTGATGACCTATCCTCAAGATAGATCATCAATTTCTAATCAGTGGGGGTCTGAATCCCCCGTTTGAAGAATGTGCAACTCTTCGGTGAGTGCTGTGACGTCTTTCAAGGCCATGTAACGTCGAATTTATTGGTCCAGTCACAGTCTAGGTGCAGCTCAGTCCCATTCAAGTAAATGATACTGGGCTGCAGTACCGAGCACAGCCACTATAAAATGTGCAGCACTGTGCTTAGTGAGCTGGGAGGAGGCTGCAGTGCACTTGAAAACCGTGGCCTCGTCAAACCTCTGATTTGACGAGGCCACGGTACTGATTGGTGGACATGCCAGGTGTCAGACCCCTACTTATCAGATATTGATGACCTATCATGAGGATAGTAAAGAAATCCTTGACACTCTGTATGATGCAAATAAGTTCATATTTTATTAATAAGACTATATAGCTAGGAAAAAATCTAGATAAGTGCACGTAGTATATAATGGCCACTGGACATGACAGGCCCCTCAAAGGACAATCTGTGGCACAGAGGGAGAGTGAGGTGCTGGAGAAAAGGTCATTAATATTCTACTCCTGGAAATCCCCGTTAAGTGGCTGCTGATGAGGTCATGGGAAGTCATGGGAAATCATACATGCGGTTTCAGGTACTTCCTTATTAAACCGAATGATGTTTTCTCAATGACTGGGAGGATCTTTTATGTATTTACAACAAAGCCTTTTAGAAAACCTGTAGAATGGCAGTAAATCCCTCTAATGTGTAATGCCAGACAGGGGGTATGAAACACAGGGATGTTGAAGCTCTATAGCAGGGATGCACAACCTTCTCTGGTCTTAGGGCTCATGCACACAGCAGTTGCCTTTTTTGTGGTCCGCAAATTGCAGATCCGCAAAATACGGACCAGCCTTTTGTGTTCCGCATTTTGCGCAACAGAATGTCCTACCCTCTATAGAACTGTTCTATCCTTTTGCAGAGCTGCAGAATGGACATACGGATGCGGATAGCACATGGAAGTGAATGGGTCAGCATCCAACTCGCAAAATTTATGGATTGGATGCGGACCAAAAATACGTTTGTGTGCATGAGCCCTAAGGGCCACATTAGCAAACTGATGCAATTACATGTGGGCAGCACCTAGATAACTATGTCTGTGACCAGGTGTTTGGGGGCCGCATGGGTCTCCCAGGCCACAGGTTGTACACCTCTGCTCTATAGTAATGTAGTCCAATCTAGCAGTCAGTGTTCAACTGCCACAAGGAGAAATAATAAAGCGCACTAATGCTGGTGTCACACATGTTTTGTTTTTTGTGTTTTTGTGGTGACATTTAAAAAAAATCACAGCATGCTCTGTCTCTGGGCTTTTTCTTCCATTTCTTGCACCTTCAAAAAGGGCATGTGCAGTGTGTGTTGGCATTTGTTAATGACATTTTCGCATGGCGTTATGCTTCTCTTTTCCATTCAGCTCTACAGAGGAAGTGAAATTACAGAAGCGCACAAACTTTCCTCAAAAAAAAAAAGTGGCTGCTTTAGACCTGGACTGAATCACGTGAAAAACACAATTTTTAAAGCGCCGCACAAGCCACTTTATTTATTGCCGTTTCCTCTATTCACTATATAGTCACCATTGTGAACCACTACATAATCACTAGATAAACCGCTTCAGTCTTCTCCTCTAGAATCGGCCACCTGAGCTGCTCCTGCTAGACGGTAGGAACATCACTGGAGCCATGAGAAGTTGCTGCAGACTAGGAGCACATTGCATCAAAAGATGGCGAGAGATCCTTTAGGGGTTAAGAGAGAATTAAACTTTTTGTATCTTTGACATCCAGCTTCAGTAGATGGGGCCTCATATTTTTTGGTGATACACTAGGCTAATTCATAGGACAAAACTGGGGAGACATTGACAAATGGCACAATTGTGCTCCTATTGGTATGCTAACCACAGCTTAGGTCTACAGTGTGTGAACTACTTCATTAACAGTTGTTAACAAGTGAGTTAAGCAAATACATTCTTTTGTGAGGACCAGAGACCACAATAGTGCCGGTGCTGACCCTCGGCTGGACGACTGAAGACACAGTGATGAATGTCACCAGGACAGGCAGAGGGGCGGAGTACCTGCCGACATTTCTAGAATAGCAGTGTTCCTTTATAGAATGCATAATGACCATATGCTCTTTGAATTACAATTGACAAACCAGTGGGACACTTGATATGTCGGCTTCTGAGCTCACATAAAACTCACCAGTGAAGTCACAAAAGCTTACCTCATGTTAACACCCTTATGATGTCACAGTCACATAGCTGACAGAAGCCTTGTTGTGATGTCACAGCACCTTACTTCACTGTAATACAGTGGTAATGTCACAGCAGCTGACCTGATTGAAACCTACTTACAGTGCCTTGAGAAAGTATTCGGCCCCCTGGAACTTTTCAACCTTTTGCCACATTTCAAGCTTCAAACAAAAAGATATAACATTTTACATTTTTGGTGAAGAATTTGGTGGGTCACAATTGTGAAGTGGAACGAAATTTATCGGATCATTTAAACTTTTTTTGTAATAATAAAACTGAAAAGTGGGACGTGCAAAATTATTCGGCCCCCTTGCATTAATACTTTGTTGCACCACCTTTTGCTGCGATTACAGCTGCAAGTCGCTTGGGGTATGTCTCTATCAGTTTTGCACATCTAGAGACTGAAATTCTTGCCCATTCTTCCTTGCAAAACAGCTCGAGCTCTTTGAGGTTGGATGGAGAGCGTTTGTGAACAGCAGTTTTCAGCTCTTTCCACATATTCTCAATTGGATTCAGGTCTGGACTTTGACTTGGCCATTCTAAGACCTGGATACGTTTATTTTTGAACCATTCCATTGTAGATTTTGCTTTATGTTTGGGATCATTGTCTTGTTGGAAGATAAATCTCCGTCCTAGTCTCAGGTCTTTTGCAGACTCCAACAGGTTTTCATCCAGAATGGTCCTGTATTTGGCTCCATCCATTTTCCCATCAATTTTAACCATCTTCCCTGTCCCTGCTGATGAAAAGCAGGCCCAAACCATGATGCTGCCACCACCATGTTTGACAGTGGGAATGGTGTGTTCAGGGTGATGAGCTGTGTTGCTTTTACTCCAAACATATCGTTTTGCATTGTTTCCAAAAAGTTGGATTTTGGTTACATCTGACCAGAGCACCTTCTTCTACGTTTGGTGTGTCTCCCAGGTGGCTTGTGGCAAACTGTAAACTAGACTTTTTATGGATATCTTTGAGAAATGGCTTTCTTCTTGCCACTCTTCCATAAAGCCCAGATTTGTGAAGTTTTGGACTGATTGTTGTCCTATGGACAGACTCTCCCACCTCAGCTGTAGATCTCTGCAGTTCATCCAGAGTGATCATGGGCCTCTTGGCTGCATCTCTGATCGGTCTTCTCCTTGTTTGAGATGAAAGTTTAGAGGAATGGCCCAGTTTTGGTAGATTTGCAGTGGTCTGATACTCCTTCCATTTCAATATGATCGCTTGCACAGTGCTCCTTGGGATGTTTAAAGCTTGGGAAATCTTTTGGTATCCAAATCCGGCTTTAAACTTCTCATCAACAGTATCACGGACCTGCCTGGTGTGCTCCTTGGTCTTCATGATGCAGAACCCTGAGACTATCACAGAGCAGGTGCATTTATACGGAGACTTGATTACACACAGGTGGATTCTATTTATCTTCATCAGTCATTTAGTACAACATTGGATCATTCAGAGATCCTCAATGAACTTCTGGAGTGAGTTTTCTGAACGGACAGTAAATGGGCCGAATAATTTTGCACGCCCAACTTTTCAGTTTTATTATTACAAAAAAAGTTTAAATGATCCAATAAATTTCGTTCCACTTCACAATTGTGACCTACTTGTTGTTGATTCTTCACCAAAAATTTAAAATGTTATATCTTTTTGTTTGAAGCCTGAAATGTGGCAAAAGGTTGAAAAGTTCCAGGGGCCGAATACTTTCGCAAGGCACTATATAATGCTATAGTAGCTTAGTTCACAGAACCCCAGTTGTGATGTCACAGTAACTGACTTGACAGATAAACTGTTATGATGTCACAGCAGCCCACACACATTTCTTTTTCATATATGGAGCTTTGTGTTTCCATTTAAAGGGCATGTGTCATAAGAAAATGACCTATTGTTTAAATAGGTTTTTATGTTAAACATGGTAGGTTTTTGTTGAATTGTTGGTGAATTTGCTTTAATTATCCATGCCCCTTATCTATATATAAAATATCCTAAAATCCTTTAGTTTTTGCACAGATCACTAGACCTAAATATGTCAAGGCTTCCACTTCTTTGAAAGCAGCAATATGGGCCATGGACACAATGGGATGGAACTCACCCCTTTCAGTTTTATGTGACCTGTGCAAGGTCAGGAGGGAGTAGATAAGCTGTGATATCACCTTATAATGGGTATTGGGTGTGCGCTCACTGTACTAAGAGGTTTGAATCCTAAGGGCATTATACTTTAAAAATCAACTACCAAAGTTATTCAACAAAGTTTCATGCGACTTTGCAGATAACTAACTTCGGCTCATCGGAGCCTGTACATTTTAATACTGTACGGAGAGGGATCTCTGTACAGTATTAATGTAGCATCCGAAGCTCGCTTTATGAATAACTACTGAAGCTAATTAAACATTAGAAGCAGCTGTGCTACCACCCACAGACCATAGAGACGATGGGGAGTGGCGGTAAACGTAAAAATGGGAGTAGCAGGCCAGGGACGTATAAAGGCCACCGATGTAACACACCTATTGTGAATGTTGGATCCTGTGTTATCTACAGTCAAGGCCAAAAGTTTTGAGAATGCCACAAATATTATATTTTCACAAGATCTGCTGCCCGCTGGTTTTTATATGTGTTTGTCAGATGTTTTTATCACATACAGAAATATAATTGCAATCATATTATGAGTAACAAAAGCTTATATTGACAGTTAGAATGAGTTAATGCAGCAAGTCAATATTTGTAGTGTTGACCCTTCTTCTTCAGGACCTCTGCAATTCTCCCTGGCATGCTCTCAATCAACTTCTGGACCAAATCCTGACTGATAGCAGTCCATTCTTGCACAATCAATGCTTGCATTTTGTCAGAATTTGTAGGTTTTTGTTTGTCCACCCGTCTCTTGATGATTGACCACAAGTTCTCAATGGGATTAAGATCTGGGGAGTTTCCAGGCCATGGACCCAAAATCTCTATGTTTTGTTCCCTGAGCCATTTAGTTATCACCTTTGCTTTATGGCAAGGTGCTCCATCATGCTGGAAAAGGCATTGTTGATTGCCAAACTGCTCTTGGACGGTTGGGAGAAGTTGATCTCGGAGGACATTCTGGTACCATTCTTTATTCATGGCTGTGTTTTTAGGCAAGACTGTGAGAGAGCCGATTCCCTTGGCTGAGAAGCAACCCCACACATGAATGGTTTCAGGATGCTTTACAGTTGGCATGAGACAAGACTGGTGGTAGCGCTCACCTCGTCTTCTCCGAATAAGCTGTTTTCCAGATGTTCCAAACAATCGAAAAGGGGATTCATCAGAGAAAATGACTTTACCCCAGTCCTCAGCAGTCCACTCCCTGTACCTTTTGCAGAATATCAGTCTGTCCCTGATGTTTTTTCTGGAGAGAAGTGGCTTCTTTGCTGCCCTCCTTGAGACCAGGCCTTGCTCCAAGAGTCTCCGTCTCACAGTGCGTGCAGATGCACTCACACCTGCCTGCTGCCATTCCTGAGCAAGCTCTGCACTGCTGGTAGCCCGATCCCGCAGCTGAAACACTTTTAAGAGACGGTCCTGGCGCTTGCTGGTCTTTCTTGGGCGCCCTGGAGCCTTTTTGGCAACAATGGAACCTCTCTCCTTGAAGTTCTTGATGATGCGATAGATTGTTGACTGAGGTGCAATCTTTCTAGCTGCGATACTCTTCCCTGTTAGGCCATTTTTGTGTAGTGCAATGATGACTGCACGTGTTTCTTTAGAGATAACCATGGTTAACAGAAGAGAAACAATGATGCCAAGAACCAGCCTCCTTTTAAAGTGTCCAGTGGTGTCATTCTTACTTAATCATGACAGATTGATCTCCAGCCCTGTCCTCATCAACACCCACACCTGTGTTAATGGAGCAATCACTGAAACGATGTTAGCTGGTCCTTTTAAGGCAGGGCTGCAATGATGTTGAAATGTGTTTTGGGGGTTAAAGTTCATTTTCTAGGCAAATATGGACTTTGCAAGTAATTGCTGTTAAGCTGATCACTCTTTATAACATTCTGGAGTATATGCAAATTGCCATTATAAAAACTGAAGCAGTAGACTTTGTAAAAATTAATATTTGTATCATTCTCAAAACTTTTGGCCATGACTGTATATACACAGGCAGTATCTGTCATTGTTGTCCTGCCTGTGATGATAATGAGATGGCTACTGAAAAGTTACCTGTAATAACATGGAGCCTTGACCTAGGTTTAGCAGCCAGTGCGAATGCATCAGGATTTTTTTTAATATAGAGAGTAAAATGGAAAACTAAAAAAAATCTAAACAATCATGCTTAAAACTTGATTTAAACAATAGATCACATTCTCTTTAACAACGGTTTACCTGTCATATATATAGTTGTGATGTCACAGCAGCTTATCTGACTGAAACACACTTTTGATGTCATAGTAGTTTACCTGACTGAGATCTGGTGGTAAAGTCACAGCAGTGTCCTGACAAGATGATGTCATAGTAATTTACTCAAATGAAACCTATTGTATTTATGTTGCCACAGTAGCTTACCATACAGAACCCCAGCTATGATGTCACAGCAGCTTACCTGACAGACATACAGTTGTGATGTCACAGCAGCTTAACTAACAGCCATACTGTAGTGATGTCACAGCAGCTTACCTGAAGACAGACATATAGTTGTGAAGTCACAGCAGCTTACCTGACAGATATCCAGTTGTGATGTCACAGCAGCTTACCTGACAGATATACTGTTATGATGTCACAGCAGCTTACCTGACAGATATATACTTGTGATGTCACCAGTGGCGTGCCTAGGGTGTTTCGCACCCGGGGCGGGTCCTTTCTCTGCCCCGCCATTATGTTAAAAAATTGTACCCCCTCATAGTAGTATTGCCCTCATTGTACAAACTTCACGGTAATTTTGTACAGATGTGTGCCCCCTCACAGTAGTTATACCCACATTGTGCTCTCTCACAGTAGTTATGCCCACATTGTGTCCCCTCACACTTGTAATGCCCTCTTTGTACCCCTTTACAGTAATAATCCCCATTGTGCCCCCTTCACAGTAATAATGCCCACTGTGCCCCATTCAAAGTAATAATGCCGTCTGTGCCTCCTTCATTGTAGTAATGCCCTCTGGCTCTGTGCCCCCTCCATAGTAAAAATGCCCACTGTGCACCCTTCACATTAGTAATGCCCTCTTTGCCCCCCTCCAGAGTAGTAATGCCCTCTGTGCCCCCTCCAGAGTAGTAATGCCCCCTGTGCCTCCTCGAGAGTAGTAATGCCTTCTGTGCCCCCTCCAGAGTAGTAATGCCCCCTGTGCCCCCTCCAGAGTAGGAATGTCCCCCGTGCCCCCTCCAGAGTATTAATGGCCCTTGTGCCCCTCCACAGTAGTAATGCCCCCTCTGTATTAAAAAAAAACAAAACAAAAAAACAAAGCAGCTACTCACCTTGTCCCGTTCCTGAAGTCCTCTCTTCTCTGCAGGCACAGATCGCTCTGCAGCAATGTGTGGGCGGAGCTCATGCCGATTTCCGGGCTGCAGGCTCCGCCCACACATTCTAGCAGCGCGATCCGTGCCTGCAGCCTGAATGGTGGAGCGGGGAGAAGTCTCTCTGCTTCACCATTCAAAGCGCTGTGGGCCTGAGGGAGGTGAGTGACAGGACCCAGCTCCAGCAATGAGAGCTTCCATCTGTATTAATGGAAGCGCTCATTGCTTCTGGCACCCCCTGAGAGCTGACACCGGGGGCGGACTGCACCACCCACCCCCACCTTAGTACGCCACTGGAGGTCACAGCAGCTTACCTGACAGATATCCAGTTGTGATGTCACAGCAGCTTACCTGACAGCTAAACTGTAGTGATGTCACAGAGGCTTACCAGACAGATATACTGTTGTGATGTCACAGCAGCTTACCTGACAGGTATCCAGTTGTGATGTCACAGCAGCTTACCTGACAGCTATACTGTAGTGATGTCACAGCAGGTTACCTGACAGACATACAGTTGTGATGTCACAGCAGTTTACCTGACAGATATCCAGTTGTGATGTCACAACAGCTTACCTGACAGATATACACTTGTGATGTCACAGCAGCTTACCTGACAGATATACTGCAGTGATGTCACAGCAGCTTACCTGACAGATATACTGTTACAGTGCCTTGCGAAAGTATTCGGCCCCCTGGAACTTTTCAACCTTTTGCCACATTTCAGGCTTCAAACAAAAAGATATAACATTTTAAATTTTTGGTGAAGAATCAACAACAAGTGGGTCACAATTGTGAAGTGGAACGAAATTTATTAGATCATTTAAACTTTTTTTGTAATAATAAAACTGAAAAGTGGGGCGTGCAAAATTATATGGCCCATTTACTTTCAGTTCAGAGAACTCACTCCAGAAGTTCATTGAGGATCTCTGAATAATCCAATGTTGTCCTAAATGACTGATGAAGATAAATAGAATCCACCTGTGCGTAATCTACAGTCATGGCCAAAAGTTTTGAGAATGATACAAATATTAATTTTTACAAAGTCTACTGCTTCAGTTTTTATAATGGCAATTTGCATATACTCCAGAATGTTATAAAGAGTGATCAGCTTAACAGCAATTACTTGCAAAGTCAATATTTGCCTAGAAAATGAACTTTATCCCCCAAAACACATTTCAACATCATTGCAGCCCTGCCTTAAAAGGACCAGCTAACATCGTTTCAGTGATTTCTTCATTAACACAGGTGTGGGTGTTGATGAGGACAGGGCTGGAGATCAATCTGTCATGATTAAGTAAGAATGACACCACTGGACACTTTAAAAGGAGGCTGGTTCTTGGCATCATTGTTTCTCTTCTGTTAACCATGGTTATCTCTAAAGAAACACGTGCAGTCATCATTGCACTGCACAAAAATGGCCTAACAGGGAAGAGTATCGCAGCTAGAAAGATTGCACCTCAGTCAACAATCTATCGCATCAAGAACTTCAAGGAGAGAGGTTCCATTGTTGCCAAAAAGGCTCCAGGGCGCCCAAGAAAGACCAGCAAGCGCCAGGACCGTCTCTTAAAAGTGTTTCAGCTGCGGGATCGGGCTACCAGCAGTGCAGAGCTTGCTCAGGAATGGCAGCAGGCAGGTGTGAGTGCATCTGCACGCACTGTGAGGCGGAGACTCTTGGAGCAAGGCCTGGTCTCAAGGAGAGCAGCAAAGAAGCCACTTCTCTCCAGAAAAAACATCAGGGACAGACTGATATTCTGCAAAAGGTACAGGGAGTGGACTGCTGAGGACTGGGGTAAAGTCATTTTCTCTGATGAATCCCCTTTTCGATTGTTTGGGACATCTGGAAAACAGCTTATTCGGAGAAGACGAGGTGAGCGCTACCACCAGTCTTGTCTCATGCCAACTGTAAAGCATCCTGAAACCATTCATGTGTGGGGTTGCTTCTCAGCCAAGGGAATCGGCTCTCTCACAGTCTTGCCTAAAAACATAGCCATGAATAAAGAATGGTACCAGAATGTCCTCCGAGAGCAACTTCTCCCAACCGTCCAAGAGCAGTTTGGCGATCAACAATGCCTTTTCCAGCATGATGGAGCACCTTGCCATAAAGCAAAGGTGATAACTAAATGGCTCAGGGAACAAAACATAGAGATTTTGGGCCCATGGCCTGGAAACTCCCCAGATCTTAATCCCATTGAGAACTTGTGGTCAATCATCAAGAGACGGGTGGACAAACAAAAACCTACAAATTCTGACAAAATGCAAGCATTGATTGTGCAAGAATGGACTGCTATCAGTCAGGATTTGGTCCAGAAGTTGATTGAGAGCATGCCAGGGAGAATTGCAGAGGTCCTGAAGAAGAAGGGTCAACACTGTAAATATTGACTTGCTGCATTAACTCATTCTAACTGTCAATATAAGCTTTTGTTACTCATAATATGATTGCAATTATATTTCTGTATGTGATAAAAACATCTGACAAACACACATAAAAACCAGAGGGCAGCAGATCATGTGAAAATATAATATTTGTGTCATTCTCAAAACTTTTGGCCATGACTGTAGTCTCCGTATAAATGCACCTGCTCTGTGATAGTCTCAGGGTTCTGCATCATGAAGACCAAGGAACACACCAGGCAGGTCCGTGATACTGTTGTGGAGAAGTTTAAAGCCGGATTTGGAAACCAAAAGATTTCCCAAGCTTTAAACATCCCAAGGAGCACTGTGAAAGCGATCATATTGAAATGGAAGGAGTATCAGACCACTGCAAATCTACCAAGACCCGGCCGTCCCTCTAAACTTTCATCTCAAACAAGAAGACTGATCAGAGATGCAGCCAAGAGGCCCATGATCACTCTGGATGAACTGCAGAGATCTACAGCTGAGGTGGGAGAGTCTGTCCATAGGACAACAATCACTCGAACACTTCACAAATCTGGCCTTTATGGAAGAGTGGCAAGAAGAAAGCCATTTCTCAAAGATATTCATAAAAAGTTCTGTTTGCAGTTTGCCACAAGCCACCTGGGAGACACACCAAACATGTGGAAGAAGGTGCTCTGGTCAGATGAGACCAAAATCCAACTTTTTGGAAACAATGCAAAACAATATGTTTGGCATAAAAGCAACACAGCTCATCACTCTGAACACACCATCCCCACTGTCAAACATGGTGGTGGCAGCATCATGGTTTGGGCCTGCTTTTCATCAGCAGGAACAGGGAAGATAGTTAAAATTGATGGGAAGATGGATGGAGCCAAATACAGGACCATTCTGGAGGAAAACCTGTTGGAGTCTGCAAAAGACCTGAGACTAGGACGGAGATTTATCTTCCAACAAGACAATGATCCCAAACATAAAGCAAAATCTACAATGGAATGGTTAAAAAATAAACGTATCCAGGTCTTAGAATGGCCAAGTCAAAGTCCAGAATTGAATCCAATTGAGAATATGTGGGAAGAGCTGAAAAATGCTGTTCACAAACGCTCTCCATCCAACCTCAAAGAGCTCGAGCTGTTTTGCAAGGAAGAATAGACAAGAATTTCAGTCTCTAGATGTGCAAAACTCATAGAGACATACCCCAAGCGACTTGCAGCTGTAATCGCAGCAAAAGGTGGCACAACAAAGTATTAATGCAAGGGGGACGAATAATTTTGCACACCCCACTTTTCAGTTTTATTATTACTAATTTTTAATCAGTTTAAATGATCCAATACATTTCATCCACTTCTCAATTGTGACCCACTTGTTGTTGATTCTTCACCAAAAATGTAAAATATCTTTTTGTTTGAAGCCTGAAATGTGGCAAAAGGTTGAAAAGTTCCAGGGGGCTGAATACTTTCACAAGGCACTGTATGATGTCACAGCAGCTTACCTGACAGATATATACTTGTGATGTCACAGCAGCTTACCTGACAGATATCCAGTTGTGATCTCACAGCAGCATACCTGACAGATATCCAGTTGTGATGTCACAGTAGCTTACCTGACAGATATACAGTTGTGATGTCACAGCAGCTTACCTGACAGCTATACTGTAGTGATGTCACAGAGGCTTACCTGACAGATATACTGTTGTGATGTCACAGCAGCTTACCTGACAGATATCCAGTTGTGATGTCACAGCAGATTACCTGACAGATATCCAGTTGTGATGTCACAGCGGCTTACCTGACACATATACAGTTGTGATGTCATAGCAACTTATATACTGTTGTGATGTCACAGCAGCTTACCTGACAACTGTACTGCAGTGATGTCACAGTGGCTTACCTGACAGCTATACTGCAGTGATGTCACAGCAGCTTACCTGACAGCTATACTGCAGTGATGTCACAGCGGCTTACCTGACAAATGCATAGTTATATCACAGCGGACTAGTAACTTAAAGTGGACCTGGAAAAAACTAAAAGTGGCCCCATGATGTGGGTAGGTCTGAATTAACAAAAGGCAGGGCCAAAATAAGTAGGCAGGGCCAGCAATCCTGTAGTTGAGCATAAAATACTGCCTTAGCAGAACCAAATACACAGTGCTGCAGCATGGAGGCAAATGACACCATACCTTATGGCATAAACAATTGATATAAATAAACCACACTGACAACTTGCTGGAATAGAAATGGCCACAGTGCTTTATTAAGGGTCACATAATAATTAACATTAAATAAATTTAATAAATTAATTAAATAATTAAACCATAAACCAAATAAATCAATACTAATATTAACTATTCATATAACCAAGATCCAGTCATCATCAGCTGAGTGATACAGCCCCTCTAATAAAGCAAAGCGACAAAATTTAAAAAAGGGGGAGGGAGGGAGGGTGGGCGCTGTCCAAATCTTCTTCAACTGGCCACGAAGTCCCTCCGGACCTGCAATATAAAGGGTAGAAGCTTCCCGCCGCGGGAGCCACAACAAATCACATCACTGGAAATCTCCCCCAGCAACAGGCAGCAACCAATCAGGATCCTCGCTGTACATCTCCTCAGAACCTGCTTAAACCGGACCAAACTGTAAGTTAACTTCACCTGAGGTAATTCTCTGAAAAATAAAGGCGGGAAAAACGACAGGGAAAACATAGCCATAGAAAAAAGGGGGAAAGAGGGAAAAGAATACTACAATTTTTCTTAAAAAGGTGTCATTGCCCCCATGTGTCCCCCAAGCGAAGCGCTCTGGGAGGCCTGTACATTCAACAATATCACCGTCCGGAGTACGGCAGTTGAATGCAGGATGGACCTTTCTTCTGCCAGCCGTGTGCATAAATACCAGATGCTTTTAGCATTAATTAATGCTGAGCACATCAGATCACTATGTAGCCAACAGGCAGCCTTGTGGGGGCCATAGGCAGCCCCCTGTGCAGCGGCCCATCGGGGATTGCCCCTGTAGGGTCTATGACAATCCACCCCTGAATTAAAGTGACTTACTAGAGTGTAACCCAGTTGTGATGTCACAGCAGCTTACCTGACAGATATACAGTTGTGATGTCACAGCAGCTTACCTGACAGATATACTGTTGTGATGTCACAGCAGCTTACCTGACAGATATACAGTTGTGATGTCACAGCAGCTTACCTGACAGATATACAGTTGTGATATCACAGAGGCTTGCTTGATCGAAACCCAGTTTTGATGTCACAGATGCTTATCTGACAGAGATAGCCTTGTGAAGTGCACAGTAGTTTACCTTACTAAAACCAGGTTGTGATATCACAGTAACTTACCTATAAATAGAAATATAATTGTCATGTCATTGCTAATTACACATGATGTCACAGCTTTTTCTTTGTGCTTCCACATCCTGCTTATCCACTCTGTCGCACATACTCACATAACCACTCTTTAAGTGGAAATGATGACTAAATATGCCCTAACTTCCATCCTAAGCCCGATGCTCCAATTGTGCAATTTGACTAATGTACAGTATAAATCAGTCTTTCAGATCTCATGTCATAGTCGTGATATATGGGGGGTTGTGCAGAGCTAAAATATCAATGACCTAACCTCAGGATAGGTCATCAATATCAGAACGGCGGGGGCTGACTTCATATGCAATCTCGACGTTCAGCTGTTTAAAGGGTCAGCAATACTTGTAGAAGCACTGCTTCTGCTTCAAAATCGCCTGCATGCAGGGGCGTAGCTATAGGGGGTGCAGAGGTAGCAGTCGCTACTGGGCCCGGGAACCTGAGGGGGCCCAAAGACCCTTGTGCCGCATAAGAAGACACACAAAGAACTGAGGGAAGGGGGGCCCAAGCTGAACTCTTGCACCAGGGCCCATGAGCCGTTAGCTACACTCCTGCCTGCATGCCTCCTTGCTTGTAGAGGAGCGCGTACAGGCACTGCTTCCCCTTCAAACAGCTGATAGGACAGGATTCAGGGAGTTGGATGCCGGATGATCTAACATTGATGACCTATCCTGAGGACAGGTGATCGATATTTTAGCACTGCACAACCTCTTTAAATTGTAATCTTAACCTCAGTTCAGACGTAACCCAGGGCACCGTTTGTTCCTGTTGTCGGTCTCCACTCCTCTTGTACACAGATGTCTATGTAAAAACAGAAAAATATATACTATAGGAAATCACATATACAATGTGGTGTATTAAAATCATATAAATAAATATACAGAAGGGTGAACAGTAGTCATATTGAACCAATGAGGAAATCTATTTAGATGTGAAGGGAGCAGCCCTTGTGCTCCACGAGAGGTTTCTGTCCGCCTTGAGCTGGTCTCAGGAGACCTGTGCTAGATTGCTTCAATACATTTTTTTCTGTAGTGGTCAAAAAAAAAATTCCATGCAGTTTTTTGGTACATTTTTTTTTTTAGTCTACCCATTTCAGTAGGAAATTTGGCTGTGACTCCACACCAAGAATGAAGATGTCACCTCTTTTTTTCCACGCCTCAGATTCTGCGCTAAAAACACATACAGATCTTCCCCTTTGATTTCAGTTGTGAATCCGTTTGTTAATTCAAGCATCTCTTTTCTTCTTCACAAGTGGTTTTAAAAACCTCACCGCGGAAAAATGAAGTGACCTGTGCAGCATCCATTTCCAAAATTACCATTGAAAGTGGGCAGAAATAAAAATCCTCACCAGAACTGCACTGAGGTTATATCTTCTATTTCATTCATTTATATTCCTGCACAATCTGGGCTTTGAGGTCATGGAGGACCTATCAGTGACTGACAGCTATCTGTACACACAGTCATAAAGGGAAGGCTGTCAGTCATTGATAGGACCGACTCCTTGACTTCAAAGCCCAGAATAAGAGAGAATCTCAATGAATGAAATACAAATTATATTGAATCTTTTCCATAAAACTATATACAATCTGCTCAGCTCCTCCTGCTCTATCACATGCTGCCTGCAGATTACATTGCATTTTCATGGTGACAGGTTCCATTTATAGTGGAGCTGACCTGGTTTTAGCTGACTAGTAGCAGAAAATGTATCATACATTTGTGATACACATTTGTCCATTCTTTTTTAATCACATAAAGCAGAAGAGAGACTCCAAATATATTAACCCCTTAGTGACCAGCCTGTTTTTGGCCTTGGTGACCAAGCGTTTTTTTTTTCTTTTTTCATCGTCGCGTTCCAAGAGCTATAACTTTTTCATTTTTCCATCTATATAGATGTATGAGGGCTTATTTTTTACGGGAGAAGTTGTAGTTTTTAATGGTGCCATTTTGGGGTACAGATAACTTTCTGATTAACTTTGATTAACTCTTTCTGGGAGGGAAATGGGAAAAATTGCAATACCACCACTGCGTTTTTACATTATAAATTTTACGGCGATCATTTTTCGGTATAAATTACAACATATATTTATTCTCTGGATCAATACGATTACAATGATACCAAATACATATAGTTGTTTTTGCGTTTTACTACTTTTTTGCAATAAAATCCTTTTTTTAAAAGAAAAAAAAAGTTTTTGCATTGCTGATTCCCAAGAACAAATTTTTTTTTTATTTTTCTTTCTATGGAGTTGTGTCAGGGCTTCATTTTTGCGGGACAACTTGTACTTTTCATTGGTATCCTTTGTGAGTAAATGACGCTTTTTGATGGCTTGTTATAACGTTTTTTTGGTGGCAACTAAGAATAAATTAGCAATTGTCTTTTTTTTTTAATTTTTTTTTTAATTGTGTTTACCGTAGGGGCTAATTTTTGTGATATTTATGTAGTACGGGTCGTTACGGACGTGGCAATACCAAACATATGGGGGAGATTTTTTTTTGCAATTTTTTTCATTGAAAGGCTTATTTTCAATGGAAAAAAAAGAGTAATTTTTTTTTATGGGATTTTTTTAATAGAATAAATGTTTTTTTTTTTTTACTTTTTTTTACCACTTAATAGTCCCACAGAGGGACTATAACAAGCAGTACTTTGATTGCCTTTAAAATGCAATGCATTATCCCTATAGTGCATTGCATTTTAATGGCAATGCTATTCATACTTTGACCAGCAGGCTGCGCCAGAGAGGCGCAGTCTGCTGGTAATCTACTCAAGGCTGGTCTGGGGCCTAGATCAGACCCCTGCCAGCCTTCCCACACATCGGCACCCTGCGATCGCTTTTGCAGGGTGCCGATGGGAGACAGAGGGAGACCGCTCCCTCTGTCAGCACTTTACATGCGGCGGGCGCCATTGCCGACGGCATGTAAAGTGTTAAACAGCCCGGATCGGCACTCCTGCCGGTCCGGGCTGTTAGAGCAGGGCCGCGGCTTTCATGTGAGAGCCGTGCTCATGCTCCCAGCTGCACGGGAGACCCGTGCAGCGCTTAGACTGGGCCGCCGTGAAAAAGCGGCAGCCCAGCCTAAGGCCCCTTAGTGACCGCCGTAAAAAGGCGTATGGGTGGTCACTAAGGGGTTAAAGGCCTGTCTATATACAAATTATACTACCAATAACAGAAAATACACAGTAACAAAAGCATACAATGACCAATACTTTCTTAGAAATTCATCATTAATAATATATTAAATTACATATACTAAAATGACAATAGTAATCATACACAGAGAAATAAAGAGTGTGAACTGGGTGCATGTATGCAAGTAAAACTGTATCCCGATCTCCAAACCAATCAAGTAACAATATAAACTAATATCTCATGTGTTGGTATGTAACCCACACTAATAGAACTACTGTATGTAATATACTGCAAGTACCACTGTGGGTAGGGAGACTAAAAGGGTTCACTGAGACAGAAGCACATGCTCAGTTCCATCCTACAACTGCAGCAGCTGCAGCAGAAAGGGTACACCCCTGAGAAGGGACATGTCCCCTAAGCTGACAGTTTGAAAGAAATCTAGTAGAACAATTGGCGCAATGAATGGGGAGATCTCTGGATATATGTTAGATACAGGGCTGGTAACAGAACCGCTGATTATGACTCCTGTCGCACAGACAGGCGTTTACCCAGTCCTTTATTTCCCTTTTGGACTGGCTTTGCTGCTAGAAAATGCACATAATTTATTCACTGGGCTTTTGCCTCATCATTAATTAGATGCAACTTCGGGAATCTGTGCTCCTGGCTGGAGTCGTTTTTCCACCAACATGAACGCCTGTTTCCAGGCATAAATGTTGGTACATTTTTTAGGGCCAGTGTCCCGGACCCCACCCAGCCCCTGCTACTCCCAAAAGTCAAACGCAGCTCAAAAATACTCGGGCAACAAATTTTCCATAAATGACCCCCAGTGGTCACTTGGAAACCATATCTATTGGGGAAATAGCTAATAATGCAATTCCCTAAGGGTCGGTTAACATCTGTGGCAGGTAACTTCAGCAGTCTGTTCCAGAAGACCTGTGGTTGTCAGATTAATTAAAGGATGCTTAAAACACAAACGGCATTCACTATCTTTGGGGTGAACATATAGTGGAATGCAAAAATGTTGGCACCCCTGGTCAAAATGACTATGAACAGTTAAGCAAGTTGAAGATGAAATGATCTCCAAAAGGCATAAACTTAAAGGTGAAACACATTTTTCAATATTTTAAGCAATATCAGTGTATCATTTTAGTTTTTTACAATTTTAGAGGAGTACTTTGCAAAAGGAGATTTAAGCGCTCAGACAACTCAGACCTTAAATACCCTGTTAGGCTTAAGGATTGTCCACAATCATCGTTAGGAAAGCCAGGTGATACAAATTTTAAAGCTTTATAAATCCCCAGACTCCTCTCATCTTGTCCCAAAAAGCAGCAGCCATGTGTTCTTCTTAACAGCTGCCTAACACTGAAAATAAAAATGGTTGAGGCCCACAAAACAGGAGAAGGCTATAAGAATATAACAAAGAGTTTCCAGGTTGCCATTTCCTCAGTTCAAAATGTAATTAAGTAATGGCAGTTAACAGGAACAGTGAAGGTCAAGAGAAGGTCTGAAAAACTAAGAAAAAATTCACAGATAGCTGCTTGTAGGATTGATAGAGAGGCAAATCAGAACTCCTGCTTGACTGCAAAAGACCTTCAGGAAGATTTAGCAGACTCTGGAGTTGTGGTACATTGTTCTACTATTCAGCAAGACCTGCACAAATATGGCCTTTATGGAAGAGTCATCAGAAGAAAACCTCACCTGCATCCTTATCACAAAATTCAATGTCAGAAGTTTGCAAAAGAACATCTAAAATGTCCTGAGATTAAAATAGAACTCTTTGGCCACAATGAGCAAGGTATGTTTGGAGAAAAAAGGCATAGAATTTTATTAAAAGAACAACTCTCTAACCATTAAGCACGGGGTGCAGCCAATGGGTCATTTCACTGGTAGAGGGAAGAATGGATTCAATGAAATTCCTGCAAACATAACACCAACTGAGGATGGCTTCTACAAATGGATAATAATCCTAAACACACCTCAAAATCCACAATAGACTACCTCAAAAGGCACAAGCTGAAGGTTTTACCATGGCCCTCACAGTCCCCTGATTTGAACTCCATTGAAAATATGTGGTGTGAGACAGCGTCCCACTTGGGTTGTTGCAGTAGGCAGTTATGCACACGGAAACGGGGTAAACATAAGCAGCAGATACGGTTTATTGGCATGAACCAAACAGACACTTTCTGTACAGGGCTTCTTTCCACAACGCAAAGCAAAACAGAATAGACGAACCCATATAACTTTCTTCAGTAGGACACCAAAAGTAACTATAACATGGAAAGTCCTCACCCTGTAGCAGCCACCACCTGACCGTGCCAGTGTCCTTTCCTAGGCGTTTGCTGGTAGCAGAGTCTCCCTGGAGGAAGAAAGGAACCACTAGCCTTCCTCCTTGCTCTCAGCCAGACTTCACACACCTACACTGTCAGGTTCCACCTTTTAATCACGGCCAGCTGAGAAACCTACAGCACTAAAATATGGAGTGGAGGCATGGGAATGGCCATCCCACCCAAACTCTCTACAGCCACTCCTAAATCCCGGACCCTGAAATCCATCTTAAAAAAAAACCTGCTCATCAACTACTTTGCTGAGCATTAAACTTTTCCGGGATTTACACCACTGAGATAAGAAACCTCAGTGGCACATACCTCCCCTCTACCAGTCTTCCTACTGACTGCTTACATATCCCCCCCTCTGCCCAAGGCCAGGGGACTGGGCACTTGTAGCCAAAAAGCAATATTGACGTGAAAGGGCATCAGCATTGACATGTAGCTTCCCTTGTCTGTGTTCCACACTGAAATTAAAATTTTGCAATGCCAAGAACCATCTAGTTACCCTTGCATTATTGCCTTTGTTGTGGCACATCCACTTCAAGGGGGCATGATCTGAAACTAGACGGAACTTTCTGCCTAGTAGATAGTATCTCAGCGTCTCTAGTGCCCACTTTATGGCCAAACATTCCTTTTCCACTATTGAATAATTCCTCTCACAAGAAGTAAGTTTCCTACTTAGGTACACTATTGGATGCTCCTCCCCATTCACCTCTTGCGATAGGACTGCCCCTAAACCAACATTGGAGGCATCGGTCTGAACAACAAATTCTTTAGAAAAGTCCGGTGCTATCAATACCGGCTGACTGCACAAGGCTTTCTTAAGCCCCTGAAATGCCCTTTCTGCCTCTGGGGACCACTGCACCATGACGGACTTCTTCCCTTTCGTAAGATCCGTTAAGGGTGCTGCTATAGAGGCAAAGTTTGGGACAAACCTCCGATAGTACCCCACAATACCCAAAAATGCCTTCACCTGTTTTTTTGTAAGGGGCTGTGGCCAATTTTGTATTGCCTCCATTTTGTTCACTTGAGGTTTTATTACACCCCTTCCCACCATATAGCCCAAATACCGGGCCTCCTCTAACCCAATGGCACACTTTTCTGGGTTAGCAGTAAACCCTGCTTTTCTGAGGGAATCTAACACCGACTGAACTTTATTCAAATGGGTCTCCCAGTCAGGGCTGAAGATGACTATATCATCTAGGTAGGCTGCCGCGTATCTTTTATGCGGACTCAAAATCCGATCCATCGCCCTTTGAAAGGTGGCTGGTGCACCTTGTAACCCAAAGGGCATTTTTACATAATGAAACAGCCCTTCCGGGGTGGAGAAGGCAGTTTTCTCCCTAGCTTCTTTTGACAAAGGTATTTGCCAGTACCCTTTTGTGAGGTCCAAGGTTGTAATATATCTGGCGGGCCCCAATTGCTCAATTAACTCATCTACCCTAGGCATAGGGTAGGCATCACATTTGGAGACTTCGTTCAGCTTACGAAAGTCATTGCAGAACCTCCATGTCCCATCTGGTTTGGGAACTAACACTATGGGGCTGGACCACCCACTGTTTGACTCTTCGATCACCCCTAGTGCTAACATGCGTTTGACTTCCTCCGAGATGGCCTGTCTCCTGGCTTCTGGGATTCTATAGGGCTTAATATTTACTTTGACTTTTGGGTCAGTAATAATATCATGCTCTATCACATCAGTGACCCCTGGGAGATTTGAAAATAGGTCCCTATTACGCTGTAAAATTCTCTCGCTTCTTGTTTTTGTGGTGGTGACAAGGTTTCAGCAACCCTAACTTTTTTTATCTGTACATCTAGATCTCCGGATACTTTTGAGGAAGTTAGCAAGGATTCTCTATCCTGCCAGGGCTTAATTAAATTTATGTGATAGAGCTGGATCGGCTTCCTTTTCCCTGGCTGGTGTATCTTGTAAGTAACCTCACTAACCTTCTCCACAACCTCATAGGGGCCCTGCCATCTGGCCAAAAATTTACTTTCAACCGTGGGAATTAACACCAACACACGGTCACCCGGATTAAACTGCCTCACTTTGGCTGCCCTGTTATATATCCGGCTCTGAGCCTCCTGAGCTCTTTGGAGATGGTCCTTTACTATGGGCATCACCCTGGCTATCCTCTCTTGCATTTGTGCAACATGTTCTATTATGCTCCTATAAGGGGTTGCCTCACTCTCCCATGTTTCTTGGTAATATCTAGGAGACCCCGGGGGTGCCGGCAATACAGTAACTCAAATGGAGAAAATCCAGTAGAGGCCTGAGGGACCTCTCTGATGGAAAACAACAAATAGGGCAATAAACCATCCCAGTCTCGACCATCCTTCTCCACAACCCTTTTTAACATCCCCTTTAGTGTCTTGTTAAACCTCTCTACAAGCCCATCGGTCTGAGGGTGATAAACAGAGGTTCTTATTTGTTTGATCTGCAACATCCTACATAGCTCTTTCATGATATTAGACATAAAAGGGGTTCCCTGATCGGTTAATATTTCCTTTGGCAGACCAGTTCTTGAAAATATGTTTACCAACTCCCGGGCAATACATTTGGAAGAGGTGTTTCGCAGGGGAATAGCCTCGGGGTATCTGGTGGCATAGTCCAACACCACCAGAATATATTGGTGGCCTCGGGCAGACTTAACCAATGGTCCCACTAGGTCCATTGCGACTCTTTCAAAAGGCACTTCGATTATGGGCAAGGGAACTAACGGGCTCCAAAAGTGGGCTACAGGGGCAGTTAACTGACAGGTTGGGCAGGATTTACAATAGTCAGCCACCTCTCTATAACAGCCTGGCCAGTAGAATCTTTGTAGGATCCGTTCCTGGGTCTTATCTGTACCTAAATGACCCCCTAACACATGGGTGTGAGCCATGTCCAGAACCATACGCCTATATGGCCCGGGTACCAGCAACTGTTCAACTATGGTCTCCCTTATTTGTGTGACACGATACAGTAAATCCCCATTAAGAGCAAAATGAGGGAAACAGTTTTCAGCATTATGTCCCTGCGGAACACCATTAATGACTGTCACATTTTCAAAGGCATTTTTTAGGGAGGGGTCTCTCAGTTGAGCGGTTCCAAAGTTGTCCCGTGACACCTCAAGCTCCAGGGGACTTGCCTCAGTACCTGCAGGTTCTCCCTCTTCTCCAGCTAACACAGCCAGAGGAAAATGGTCGGCTCCCTTTTCCGTTACACCTACTGCTTCAGTAGGCCCATCCCCATTTAAAGGAACAGGGTGTAAGGACACCGTATCAACATTATTCCTATCTACCCTGGTCGACCTGAGGTCCCACAAGTCCCAGAATAAGGGAAAGTCACGACCAATGATAAAGGGATGAATCAAATTATTTACAACAGCGACCTCATGGGACTGAGTCCCACAGTCAGTCTCTACAGTGACATTGGCCACCGGGTAGTCTTTGGTGTCCCCATGTACACATATCACACCCAGCCGCCTTTCAGGTTTAACCAGTACATGTGGTAGGGTGGCCCGCAAGAGTGTAACAAGGCTCCCCGAGTCCAGGAGGGCGGTGACAACAGCCCCATTCACAAGGACTTGTCGCTCCTGTAGTCCCTCATCCTGTAGGGGACCAGTACTGCAGGCAACAAAGGCAAGCAGGGAGCATCGTCTAGTAGCACTGCAATCCATAGGCTCCGTGTGTTGGGGACAATGAGCCACAATGTGGCCCGGCTGCTGGCACCTCCAACAGAGAAAGTCAGCTCTACTCCGGATTGAAGACTGGAACTGTTGGGTGCCTGTTGCCAGGGGTTTAATCTTTGGCTTCCCTCCTCGTGGCAACTCCACCATTCTGGTCCTGGGGACCGGAGTCACCCTTACTGCGGCAGAGTGGACCTGGTAGGCTCGCTCTTTTGGTTCAGGGGCCAGAAAATCTTCAGTGGAGGTATACCTCTCGACCGCGGAAAGCATTTGATCCAGAGTCTGGGGGTCTCCCTGGGCAACCCAGCGATATAACTCTCTTGGTAGGCTACTCATGTAGCGGTCCATCACTACTCTCTCCACAATCTCCCCTGGACTTAGGATTTCAGGCTGAAGCCACTTGCGTGCCAGATGGAGGAGGTCGTATAGCTGGGATCGAGGTGGTTTAGTCCCCTCGTACCGCCAGGCATGGACCCGACGAGCCCGCACAGAAAGGGTAACCCCTAACCTAGCCAAAATCTCTGCTTTTAACAGGTGATAGTCTCTGGCTTGTTCCGGTGTCAGGTCAAAGTACGCCTTTTGTGGTTCTCCCACTAAAAAAGGTGCGAGGACCTCTGCCCACTCTGTCAGCGGGAGTTTCTCTCGCTCTGCCAGTCTTTCAAACATGGTTATATATGCCTCCACATCATCTGCAGCAGTCATTTTTTGCAGGGTGCTTTGCACCGTTTTTCGCACATTTGTCAGGGTGGTGGCTGTTTCCCGTGGCAACAGTGTTTGAGCCATGATAGTCTCTCTTAGGGCGGAAACTTGCTCCCCCAGCAGGCGGTTTGTCTCCTGTTGAACCTGCATAGCCTCCACATGAGCCCTCTGCTGTTGCAGGTTAGCCTGCACCATCTGTTTTACAAGCTCGTCCATACCAACAGTCTCTTTTTTCAAGCTGGTTGCTGCTTTTACCCAGGACATACAGATAGTCCAACCAGATTAGGGACCGTGCGAGGGAGAGCTAGCTAAGTGCCCGCATCCTCCACCATATGTGAGACAGCGTCCCACTTGGGTTGTTGCAGTAGGCAGTTATGCACACGGAAACGGGGTAAACATAAGCAGCAGATACGGTTTATTGGCATGAACCAAACAGACACTTTCTGTACAGGGCTTCTTTCCACAACGCAAAGCAAAACAGAATAGACGAACCCATATAACTTTCTTCAGTAGGACACCAAAAGTAACTATAACATGGAAAGTCCTCACCCTGTAGCAGCCACCACCTGACCGTGCCAGTGTCCTTTCCTAGGCGTTTGCTGGTAGCAGAGTCTCCCTGGAGGAAGAAAGGAACCACTAGCCTTCCTCCTTGCTCTCAGCCAGACTTCACACACCTACACTGTCAGGTTCCACCTTTTAATCACGGCCAGCTGAGAAACCTACAGCACTAAAATATGGAGTGGAGGCATGGGAATGGCCATCCCACCCAAACTCTCTACAGCCACTCCTAAATCCCGGACCCTGAAATCCATCTTAAAAAAAAACCTGCTCATCAACTACTTTGCTGAGCATTAAACTTTTCCGGGATTTACACCACTGAGATAAGAAACCTCAGTGGCACATACCTCCCCTCTACCAGTCTTCCTACTGACTGCTTACAGTGGATAGATCTCAAAAGAACAGTGTGTGCAAGAAGGA
The DNA here is from genome assembly GCA_900303285.1 of Rhinella marina. NCBI lineage: Eukaryota > Metazoa > Chordata > Amphibia > Anura > Bufonidae > Rhinella > Rhinella marina. Next base: position 291,970 of record ONZH01007079.1, on the reverse strand, counting down.
GAGGAGGTTCACAGAACTAGAAGACTTTTGCAAGGAAGAATGGATGTAAATCCCTCAAACAAGAATTGGCTACAAAATGCGTTTGGAAGCTGTAATTACTTGCCAAAAGGGGGTACTACTAGGTACTAACCATGCAGGGTCCCCAACATTTTGGTTCAGGTCCTTTTCCTTTTTAGTTATTTTGAAAATGTAAAAGATGAGAATAATAAAAAAAAGTTGTTGCTTAAAATACAAATGGAATGTGTCATCTTTAACTGTATGCCTTTTGGACATCATTTCATCTTCAACTTGCTTAGTTAATTGTTCACAGTAACAGGAAATTTGGCCAGGGGTGCGCAAACTTTTGCATGCCTCTGTAAGACAGCTTTGGATGAAAGTCACCACTTAGACTGCAGTGATACTTTAGGTATAAAAACAGAAATTCACATCATATGACTACTCTGGAAAGTTTTCTAACTTTGTATTAGGAAATTAATTCTATTGCAATCTCAGTGCTAAGGTTCCTCTTTGAAATCAACATCTATGTGGGAAACTAAGCAACGGTTTGTTATGTTTTCAAGAATTTCCCTCATTCAGCCATATCATAAGTACTCCGTTTTCTGTAACACATCTGCCAGACCATTGCTCTTATCTAAGGTCGTTTCTTGATACTACTTCGCTTAGGTTAACAGTACTGGTAATTATTTGTGCTCCATTACCTTTAATGTAGGTAGGTAGGCTATACACAGTGGAAAAGTCCTAGCCACACCTGCTTATATCAGTGTGACCAAGTGACCATCTAATGTGTGTGGGGGTGTCCCTCAGTGGCTGACGTTGGATTTTTTTTCTAATCTGTTTTAGTTTTTCTGTACATGTCTATTTTTTGAACATTATTATGGGGGCTACCATCTTGCCTAAGCTGTTAACAACGTTTAGAGATATGCTTTACAGTAGCCACCATGTGCCATAGACTGGACCCGATCTCACTGATGTCTATGGGAGAGGTTTTTTTTTACATGGTCAGTAACCTGTACAGTGGTCATCATTAAGGGAAGAACGGAGGGGGGACGCAGAGAGTAGATAAGTTGTGACCATCACCTATTGTCAATGGTAGATCCTGTGATAGTTATACAGTATATATAAACTGTGTGTGGTAAAGTACTGGCAGGGGTATATATCTCACCCAGAATGCTCAGATGGGTGAGGTAAAAAGAATTCAGAAAGCTGTGTTGTATTTGAGTGTATAGGAAGGAGCCGTTCCATAGAAACGAATGGGACGGCTTAGGTGTAACTACACTGCTCACCGCTGTGATGTCAACAGCGAGCAGGTAAAGAGTGAAGGGAAGCAGTGCTTGGAGGAGCACAGCCTTCTCTTCAAATAGCTGATTGGTGGGGGGGGGGGTTAAGGATGTCACCACCCCGCCGATCTGATATTGATGAACTATCCTGAGGATAGATCATCAATATTAAAAAAAAGCAGACAATGATAATGATGACACTTTTCCTTTGAAGGTCTTAGCTGGGGAGGAACACACTTCTCCAGCTAGTCAAAATGTGCTCGATCTAGAGGTGTCTAGAGATAATTTTGGCAAAGCACAATTGAGGAAACCTATTCTGGTAAATACTCGTAAATTCGTACAGTAATAAATGGTGTACCAGAAGCTGACCAACACTTTCCACATTTTGCTATGAATGGTGATCTCTTATACAGAATTACCAAAATTAAGTGAAATTGTGGAGCATCTTCTGGTACCAAAAGCTATACCAACTTATGGTATTTGTCATGGTACACGATTATATCTATGTGATACATGTTATTATAATCCTGTCTGTGATGATAATGAGATGACTCCAGAAAAGTAATCTGTAGTGAACAGTAAGTCTTGAGACATCAATAGATCTAGTGTCTAGTGCAGAAACTGCAGGATTTTATGATTTGTAAAATTAGAGATACACCACATTTTAGACAGTTTTTGGAACAGACACATTAGTTAGTCTTGGTTAGAGATGAGCGAACGTGCTCGTAACAAGCACTGTACCGCTCGGCTCCCCTGTGCTCGCATGGGCGCAGGCAGCCGCTTCCGTCGGGTGAGGAGGACGGATCCGGATGCCTGCGGCCATGCGAGTGCAGGGGAGCCGAGCGGTACAGTGCTCGTTACGAGCACGTTCGCTCATCTCTAGTCTTGGTCAATATGTTAGCTACAGAATAGTTATAGCTATTCTGATGACACATTCCCATTAAAGAGGAGCTGACAACATGATTAACCCTATTAAACCAGGCATATCATTTGGTAGGGTTGATCATGCTAATTAAAACAATATCTTTCATTTGTTTTTACTTTGTCCGACTGTGGAGATACTATTACTTTTCTATTTAAGCAAATTAGTACTTGGAGCACCGAGGGGTTCGCTGTAGAGCTAGAAGCACTGATACAGCTATGCGCTGGAGCTAAGTACATTTCCCCCTCCCATTTGATTGAGAGGATAAGACATCTTATCTTGCTCTGTCTTCTGGCTCCTTCCCGGTGGCTCACAAACATTCCACTCAGTAGTAGGAGCACCAGTGCCTTCAGAGACAGAGGAGTTAAACTTGAGGGTGGAACATTGTTGTCGGTGCTTGTGCACTGTGAATATGCCCTGCTCATCAAGCAGTATATCTAGAGCACAGGCACCAGAAGAAAGGGCAAGATTAGATGTCTTGCTCTGTCAATCATATAGGAGGGAGAAATGTACTGAGAACAAGGGCTTAGCTGTAGCTGGGCTCCTAGCACAATAGCCAGCCTCTCAGTGCTCCAACTAATTTGCATAAATGTAAAAATACTGACATCCCTGCAACCATACCAGCTAAAATGAAAAGAAATATATAACATTTTAATCAGCATGATCAATCCTGCCAGGCGGTATACTTGGTTTAATAAGGTTAATCATGCGGACAGATGCTCTTTAAGTTCATTGAGGGATCAGGTTACAGCTGCCACCTATAGAAGTCTATGGAGGAGCGTTAGGGTCCATTTCATCAGGTTTTTACCTTGCTCTGTGATGGTTAGAATAATGTAGTCTGCTGTTCTATTCTGTCCTGTAGAAAAAAAAAATGGAAGAGAAATAGACCCCCTATAAGTCAATAGGCTCCTCCAGGATTGTTACACAACAGATCCATCATGTCTGCCAGGTCTCCTGTAATAATGGAAACTATTAGCCTAACATATAATGCACATGATGCAAATAGTAATATTCACCAAAAGAGTAATATCAAAATAAATTATGTGAATCCATTAACAATCTGCTATAGTAATACTATTCATTACTAATAAATTACCGTATATTCGTGCTGACTTATTTATAATAACATGAAAGACAAACTATACAATTAAAACAGAAATCTTCAAACAGTAAAAACAGATTTATGTTCATTTTATATATTGGACTACTTTATATTCTGAGTGGTATAACTAATGTACTTGGGGTTGACAGAGTGCATAATGACTCATAAGACCCATTTACTGATAATGCAGAGGCAGCACAAACCACATATGAAGCATTCCCCCCCCCCTCCCCCGACTTTCTAGTTCATCTCAAGGACAGCCAGTGAGGTTGCAAAAATACTTCTCTATTCTTTTCCACTCTATTTCTATGCGTTTTATATTCATTAGCTGTTTTAACAATACTAAACATAACCACAAGATGGCGCAGAAGGGCCCCTGAAGAGACCAGTACTTTTGTATGAAAATTGATAGGATGACATGAGCCACATGGCACTTAAAGGGATTCTGTCAACAGGATATGCTGTATAGAGATAATGACATCTCTGTATTGGTCTTAGTGCTGTCATTCTAAATATGTTATTCTTAATGTCATCAGAGCTGTACTTTCCACAAAAAAAGCGTTTTAATTCATATTATAATTACCCACATAAGGAGCCCAAGGGGATGTCCTGGGGGCCGTTGGAGCCCAGTCACGCCGCATATTTTCGAGCCCAGCACCGCCCTCCCGCTAATTATTCACTGCCCTTCATTGCTGCCTTGTGAAAGTATTTGGCCCCCTGGAACCTTTTGCCACATTTCAGGCTTCAAACAAAAATATTTTGGATACCAAAAGATTTCCCAAGCTTTAAACATCCCAAGGAGCACTGTGCAAGCGATCATATTGAAATGGAAGGAGTATCAGACCACTACAAATCTACCAAGACCCGGCTGTCCCTCTAAACTTTCATCTCAAACAAGGAGAAGACTGATCAGAGATGTAGCCAAGAGGCCCATGATCACTCTGGATGAACTGCAGAGATCTACAGCTGAGGTGGGAGAGTCTGTCCACAGGACAACAATCAGTCGGACACTTCACAAATCTGGCCTTTATGGAAGAGTGGCAAGAAGAAAGCCATTTCTCAAAGATATCCATAAAAAGTCTTGGTTGCAGTTTGCCACAAGCCACCTGGGAGACACACCAAACATGTGGAAGAAGGTGCTCTGGTCAGATGAAACCAAAATCCAACTTTTTGGAAACAATGCAAAACGATATGTTTGGCGTAAAAGCAACACAGCTCATCACCCTGAACACACCATCTCCACTGTCAAACATGGTGGTGGCAGCATCATGGTTTGGGCCTGCTTTTCATCAGCAAGGACAGGGAAGATGGTTAAAATTGATGGGAAGATGGATGGAGCCAAATACAGGACGATTCTGGATGAAAACCTGTTGGAGTCTGCAAAAGACCTGACACTAGGACGGAGATTTATCTTCCAACAAGACAATGATCCCAAACATAAAGCAAAATCTACAATGGAATGGTTCAAAAATAAACGTATCCAGGTCTTAGAATGGCCAAGTCCAGACCTGAATCCAATTGAGAATATGTGGAAAGAGCTGAAAACTGCTGTTCACAAACGCTCTCCATCCAACCTCAAAGAGCTCGAGCTGTTTTGCAAGGAAGAATGGGCAAGAATTTCAGTCTCTAGATGTGCAAAACGGATAGAGACATACCCCAAGCGACTTGTAGCTGTAATCTCAGCAAAAGGTGGCGCAACAAAGTATTAATGCAAGGGGGCCGAATAATTTTGCACGCCCCACTTTTCAGTTTTATTATTACAAAAAAAGTTTAAATGATCCAATAAATTTCGTTCCACTTCACAATTGTGACCCACTTGTTGTTGATTCTTCACCAAAAATTTAAAATGTTATATCTTTTTGTTTGAAGCCTGAAATGTGGTAAAAGGTTGAAAAGTTCCAGGGGGCCGAATACTTTCGCAAGGCACTGTAACTATACTGGGACCATTTCTGCATCCTAATATCCTAATCAATTACTAACATCATCCAAATACTTATTATATCGTTAATTACAGTGATATTTTAGTTGCTATCATGAATATGCAATGGGTGCTGCCATGTTCAATACATCAGTGGTGGCCACTGGCCAGGTTTTATAGAAGCAGGACTTCAGTAGACAGTGCAGTTCTCTGTAGCCCCCTACACAGGACTCATACCAGTTTATTCCCATGACTGAAAGTTTTTTTGACAAAAAAACTGCTGCGTCTTTCTGATGTAACATAGTAACATAGTAACATAGTTTATAAGGCCGAAAAAAGACATCTGTCCATCCAGTTCGACCTGTTTTCCTCCAAGTTGATCCAGAGGAAGGCAAAAAACCCCTGTGCGGTAGAAGCCAATTTTCCTCACTTTAGGGGAAAAAATTCCTTCCCGACTCCAATCAGGCAATCAGAATTACTCCCTGGATCAACAACAACAACCCATATCTAGTAACTATAACCTGTAATATTATTAAACTCCAGAAATACATCCAGGCCCCTCTTGAACTCTTTTACTGAACTTACCATCACCACCTCCTCAGGCAGAGAGTTCCATAGTCTCACTGCTCTTACCGTAAAGAATCCTCTTCTATTTTTGTGAACAAACCTTCTTTCCTCCAGGCGCAGAGGATGTCCCCTCATCATGGTTACTGTCCTTGGGATAAAGAGATCATGGGAGAGATCTCTGTACTGACCCCTGATATATTTATACATAGTTATTAGATCTCCCCTCAGTCGTCTTTTTTCTAAAGTGAATAACCCTAATTTTGATAATCTTTCTGGGTACTGTAGTCCACCCATTCCAGCTATGACTTTAGTTGCCCTCCTCTGAACCCTCTCCAGCTCTGCTCTGTCTGCCTTGTTCACAGGAGCCCAGAACTGTACACAGTACTCCATGTGTGGTCTGACTAGTGATTTGTAAAGTGGCAGGACTATGTTCTCATCACGGGCATCTATGCCCCTTTTGATGCAACCCATTATCTTATTGGCCTTGGCAGCAGCTGTCTGACACTGGTTTCTGCAGCTTAGTTTGCTGTTCACTAAAATTCCTAGGTCCTTTTCCATGTCAGAGTTACCCAATGTTTTACCATTTAGTATGTACTGGTGACTTGCATTATTCCTTCCCATATGCATAACCTTACATTTGTCAGTGTTAAACCTCATCTGCCACTTCTCTGCCCAAGCCTCCAGTCTATCCAGATCCATCTGTAGCAGTGTACTGTCCTCTTCTGTGTTACTTTACACAGTTTAGTGTCATCTGCAAAAATTGATATTTTACTGTGCAAGCCTTCTACAAGGTCATTAATAAATATATTGAAGAGAATAGGGCCCAATACTGACCCCTGTGGTACCCCACTAGTTACAGTGACCCAATCTGAGTATGTACCATTAATAACCACCCTCTGTTTTCTATCACTGAGCCATTTACTTACCCACATACAGACATTTTCTCCAAGACCAAGCATTCTCATTTTATATACTAACCTTTTATGTGGTACCGTGTCAAATGCTTTGGAGAAGTCCAGATATACGATATCCATTGATTCCCCGCGGTCAAGTCTAGAACTTACCTCCTCATAGAAACTGATTAAATTGGTTTGACACGACCGATCCCTCATGAAGCCATGCTGATATGGAGTTATTTGCTTATTTTCATTGAGGTACTCCAAGATAGCATCTCTTAGAAAACCTTCAAACAGTTTACCCACTACAGATGTTAAACTTACCGGCCTATAGTTCCCGGGCTCTGTTTTTGGACCCTTTTTGAATATTGGCACCACATTTGCTATGTGCCAATCCTGTGGAACACTCTCTGTCAGTATAGAGTCCTTAAATATCAGAAATAAGGGTCTGGCGATGACATTACTTAATTCTCTTAGGATACGGGGGTGTATGCCATCCGGTCCTGGCGATTTGTCTATTTTAATCTTTTTAAGACGCCCCAGTACTTCTTCCTGGGTCAGACAGGACACTTTTAAAGGGGAATTCACTTTTATATTCTGCATTTCATCTGACAGTTTATTTTCCTCAGTGAATACAGTGGAGAAAAAAATATTTAAGAGTTTTGCTTTCTCCTCATCGCTCTCTGCTACTCCCCCCTCACTACTCTGTAAGGGGCCGACACCTTCAGATTTATACTTTTTAGTATTTATATAATTGAAGAACATTTTAGGGTTAGTTTTACTCTCTTTAGCAATTAGTCTTTCAGTCTCTAGTTTAGCTGCTTTTATTTGTCTTTTACAAATTCTATTTTTTCCTTATAGTTTTTCAATGCTTCCTCGCTCCCCTCCTGTTTTAGTGATTTAAATGCTTTCTTTTTGTCATTTATTGCTTTTTTTACAGTTCTATTTATCCACATTGTTTTTTTCTTGTTTCTTATTTTATTCCTATACGGTATGTACCTCTCACAATTAGATATTAGGATGCTTTTAAAAATATCCCATTTTGTGGCTGTATTTTTATTTTTGAGGATTTTGTCCCAGTTAGTTAGACCTATGGCCTCTCTTAGATGGCTAAATTTTGCATTTTTGAAGTTTGGTATTTTTGTTCCTCCCTGAAGAAACGCTTTTTTTAATGACAATTTAAAGGTTATTATGTTATGGTCACTGTTACCCAGGTGTCCCCCAACCTGCACATCTGTTGTTCTGTCAGGTCTATTGGTTAATACTAAGTCCAGTATGGCCGTCCCTCTAGTCGGGTCCTGAACCAGCTGGGAAAGGTAATTGTCTTTGGTTATTGCCAAGAACCTGTTTCCTTTATGAGATATACAGGTTTCAGTTTCCCAGTCTATATCTGGGTAGTTGAAGTCCCCCATAATAACAACCTCATTCTGATTTGCCGCCTCGTCTATTTCATTTAAAAATTGATTTTCTGTGGCCTCAGATATATTAGGTGGTTTATAATAAACTCCTATTAGTATTTTATTATTGTTTTTGGCTCCATTTATTTCTACCCACAGTGACTCCACATCTTCATGTCCCTCACTTATATCTTCCCGGATTGTGGGCTTTAGACAGGACTTTATATAAAGGCAGACCCCTCCCCCTCGCCGGTTTTGACGATCCTTTCTAAAAAGATTGTAACCCTGTACATTAACTGCCCAGTTATAGGTATCATCCAGCCATGTCTCAGTTATTCCCACTATGTCATAGTCCTCCTCACACATCACTAATTCCAGTTCACCAGTTTTATTAGTCAGGCTTCTGGCATTAGTGTACATACACTTAAGAGGTCTATGTATATTTTTTACCCCGTTTGTCAATTTACTATTACTTATGAAATGAATATCCGGGCTTCTTGGGTTACTTTGGTTGTTGTTTTGCACAGTCTTCTCCCTACATTCCTTACTAACCCCAGCCCCCACTAACCCCCACTTTTCCTTCCTATGACCCACTCTCTATCTACACTATCTACCCCCTTATTAGTATGGTCACCCACCCTCCCCCCAGATCCTAGTTTAAAAGCTCCTCCAGCCGTCTAACCATTTTTTCCCCCAGGGCAGTTGCACCCTCCCCATTAAGGTGCAGCCCGTCCCTACTGTAGAGTCTGTAGCCGACAGAGAAGTCGGCCCAGTTCTCCATGAACCCAAACCCTTCCTTCCTGCACCAGCCTCTGAGCCACTTATTTAACTCCCTAATCTCCCGTTGTCTCTCTAGTGACGCTCGTGGCACTGGTAGTATTTCTGAAAACACTACCTTGGAGGTCCTGGACTTTAGCTTCTCACCTAGTTCCCTAAAATCATTTTTAAGGACCTTCCATCTCCCCCTGACTTTGTCATTGGTGCCAACGTGTACCATGACCGCCGGGTCTTCCCCAGCCCCACCCAGCAATCTGTCAATCCGGTCTGCAATATGCCGAACCCGAGCACCCGGGAGACAACACACTGTTCGGCATTCACGGTCTCGGCGACAGATGACCCTGTCTGTCCGCCTAATAATAGAGTCCCCTACCACCAGTATCTGTCTGTCCTTTGCTGCTCTCCTTTTCCCATCCTTCCTGCAGCGGTCATCCTCCTGGTTTCTAGGAGAAACGGCCTGCTGCAGTGTCGCTGGTCCTGGGCTTTCATCCCTAATATCAGCCAAACAGGCATATTTACTAGGGCGTTCCAGCTCAGGACTAGCCTCCCTGGCACTTTTCCCTCTACCCCTCCTTACTACATTAACCCAACTGCTGACCTGATAGTCCGGCTCTTGCCCTTCTCCTCCCACCTCCTCTTCACTGACCCCAGCCAGTGCCTGCACTGTGAGGTCTAAGCCTCTCTCCAGGTGTTCAATGCCCCTAAGTATGCCAAGCTGCTTATTTAGATCCAAGATCTGGGCTTCCAAATATGCAACGTGATTGCATCTAGTGCAAATGTATTCACCCATGAATGGTTCTTCAAGGCATGCATACATTGCACAGGACACACACTTAGTAGCATTGTCCATGGAGCACCTGCTAGATGGGGATATACAGTACAGTATAGAAAAACAGTAAATATGTGATAAGATGCGGTTTTGCTGTAGTTAAAGGAGCAGCTCAGATCAAGTTACAATCAAACAAGGAAAATCCCTCCAACCTTACTTTTTCCTCCTTGTCTTAAACTCCGGTTCTTTAAACTCCACTTATACACAGCCCACTTACACAGCAAGCCCAAAGTCAGAGCTGTCACTGTCGTGAGGGACACTGCTGCTGTGAGTGTTTTGTTCTAAGTATCTTAAAGGAGTATTCTGGGACTTAGGATAGTAATATCAGTTCGGCAGTACAGTGCGCTGTTTCGGTGCTTGGTTCGGGCACACAGTAGCTCCTGTAACCAGTTGACCAGCAGAGATGCTGAGAGTTGGACCTAAGCCAATCTGCTATTGATAGGCTGTCAATATTAAAGCCCTAGAAAAACTCTGATCAAAACTGATCCACCGGGTTATGCCTAGAGCAGGTCCTAATCCATTGGTTTTTCATTATAGAAGTGGTTGGGCTACAGATATTGATGATTTATCGTCAGGATAGGTCATCCCTATCAGATCAGTGTTGAGCTGACACCCGGCACTCCCACTATCAGCTGTTTCAGCCAGCCGCAGCAGTGGGAACAATGCAGTGTAAAAAGCAAAAGCAGAAGCTGAGCTGCAGTACTCGGGCATGGCCACTACACATTGTATGGCGCTGTCTGCACTCTGGGAGATTTTTATTAAGACCAGCGTTTTCCACGCTCTGGAGGAAGCGCCAAAGTTATGTAGAGGCACAGGAACCAATGGCAAGTGGGGACGGGGACAAGCCTCCCTAGTATCGTGGGTGACGATAGGGAGCCTCCCCCCCGCCATTGGCTGCTCCCCCTGACACAGCATGTTTTCATCCGTGCACGGGGAGAAGCTGCAGCGGTGGTGCGGGGATCTTTCTTGTGTAAGATCCAATCAGGTTGTGAAGTTGGTCAAGGCTGCAGCCAGTGATTGGCTGATCCGCATCCCAAGCCATTTCCTTCCGTGTCAAGGCAGTAGTAGGAAGTGGGGTACATCACAACTAAAGTGGCGGGGATTCACTAAGGTTCCCCCGGGACAGCTTTTTTGTTGTACAGGAACAATCCTTCCAAATTGTGCCAAATATTAAAAAAATACATAAGCATATAAATATAAAATAAAATAAATATATAAGGTAAGGTCTAATATACAGGTAGGAACCAGTTTCTGGAGCAATTTACTATGTTTATTCATGCACATTTACGGTATTTGCCAGGACAAGAGAGGGCCATTTAAGGAACTAATTGGGTCAAAAAAAAAGAGGGACACTTGGAAGGCCTGTACGCACTCAGGTAAATGTGGATAATACATATAAATTGTGAGGGCTGAGAAGTTCCCAAAGAAAACAAGGATGTAGTGTGAAGGGTCTTTCTCCCAGAGTAATTAATTCTTGGAGCACAGAGGAGTGAGAACACGAGAAAACAGCTAATAAAACTATTTGTCAGATCAAGGAAAACCTCGGCATCTATTCAGGACTTTGCTTGTGTCCATGAAACAATCCAAAGAGTGGAGGCATTGCTCTTACAAAGAATTTATTCATAAACCATCATCACGTGAAATAAATAAAACCGTTCTGTAGCAATGTAAAAGGCCTTAACACAAAGATACAGCTAGAAAGGCATGTAACAAAGTGGCAAGGCCCATTTACATGAGCAGATCGTGGGTTGGATACAAACTTGGTTTTTCCCACAATACAAGATAGGATAGGGGATAAGCATGTGGATCGGTGCTCGATCGGTAAAACGGGTTCCTTGTCTGGAGCCACCATTCAATCTTTTAGAGCCCCATACACATTAGTTTAATCTATATGGGAAGCATCCGACTCTGATGTTGGGAGAGAAAAGGATCTGGTGAAATGAATATTCTCGTCTGATCCTATTGTTTTCTCAGATAAGCTGCCACCAGAAGTGTTTAGCAGCTGCTTTCTCCCCTCTCCGCATTAAATACACATACATGTTTGGGCGAGCATATATGTGTATGGGGGAGTAGGAAGAGATAGCGTGGGCCAACAGCTATTGAATGTGAGCGCCGGCTCTCTGCGGTAATTGTATTAATGAACGCTAATATGAATATCTGCTCCTGTAAATGGACCTTTACTATGATAACTCTCACCACAGATTATCTTTGCAATGATTAATGTTGATATGCTCATGGACAAAATCAAATCTAATACCAGTCTCCAACAACAGCATAAAGATAACCATAGACACTGGATAAAACTCTGCCATGCAATGTACCACCATGTGGAAACCATTAGGCCAGACACAGACAAGCGAGTTCAATGTGCGAAACTTGCTGCGTGTGGCAGTGTGAATTCCTGTTCTGACCTCTGCTCCTCTAACAGGATCGCAGGGCATAATAATGATTTATAATGCTGTGTGTCCCTGCCGGACCTGGAATCTACTGAATTACACAGACAGCATTATATCAGTGTAATTGAATAGATTCCAGGACTCTCAGGTCACACAGAATTAAAACGCTGTTCGATCCTGTCAGAGGAGCAGAGGTCAGAATGGGATCTCACACTAAGTTCCTCGCATTGAACTCACTCGGCTATGTCTGGCCTCCTAGGCAAACATCAGGTAATCTTATTTTTACCGCTCTGGTTGAAGGGTTGGCAATCAACCATATTTACCCCAAGCATCAGATCAAATGTTCATCAGATTGCTGATTGGTAATTGATCTCTTTGACAAAAGACCGCAATCAATACATGGCTGGCTGTCAATCGCTTTCCCAACATGTATCAGACGCTGTCAGTGGATGGTAAGAATGGTTTAGCTCTGAAGGATGAATACAGTCCAAATGTCACAAGTGCAATGAACATTAGAACAGAAAGCTCTGCTACACCAAGGTGGCCGTGCACCTTAGATAGCTGTTTGCCTCATGTACATTCATCTGACAGATATTCCCCCTGCCAATCCAACACACATGCACACTTGGCCAAAAGTGCATGTGTATTAAATACGGAGAGAAATTCAACATGCCTGATGCTTCTTTCACTTAACATCTGACATGAGAGGAAAGCTGGGACACTCGACTGTCCGTCCAATATGCATGGCCACCCCATGGCATGGTGCACACGGCACAGAACTTTATATGTCGCTGCACAATACTCTACAAGGAGCCCAATGTATGGAGCTATTCTCTTCAACCAGCAAAGTTTCAATGGGAGAATACCTCTGCCACCCAATAGAGTAGGTCACAATTCTTCTGTATAACATCTGATATCAGAGATTAACATTTTCTCAGGTTTTTTTAGCCACTATATCACATGTATTATATCCAGTTATCTTCCTGCATGTGTGATATCAACGGACAACAAAGTACTATGTATATTGAGCTACGTACAGTTTTATACTCTCTGATTCATTTACATAACCAGCATAAAACCAGTAGGGTGTGGAGCTGGCTCTAGACTCATATGGTGCTGACAGATCTCTGATACTCAGCATAACCTGAAAGAAAATATTTCGTACATATCCTATGCAATGCGATTAGTTCTAAGGCTTCATTCGTCTGAGCCTATTTCATGTGCACAATCGTTCTACACTTGGAAGGTTCTGAATACTGAGCTATGTTCATCAATGCAACTACTCACATTCATAATTCTCATATTTTCACATAATGTCCTAAGGTCTGTAATGTAGCTGACTATTCCTACTGATGACAATGTCAATAATCTCTCTTTTTGATCTGTATTTGTGTTGGGCAATGGCAGAATACATGTCTGATATATGTTAAAGAAAAAAAACACATAAAACTGAGCTTTAAAACCAACATGGACACAATATGGCGGTAAATAAAGACAAAACATCCAGATTTCAATGCACCCAATTGAATGAGGTCTTACACAGGATCACTGGTTAAAGAGGAGCTCTGGTTAGCAATTCTCTAACACAGCTCCCCTCTCGACAAGAAGTGTGACCGGTCAGTAAATCACTGGGGGAGATTTATCAAACTGGTGTAAAGTAGAACTGGCTTAGTTGCCCATAGCAACCAATCAGATTTAATCTTTTCTCTTTAAAAGCTTCTTTGAAAGGTTGCTATGGGAAACTAAGCCAGGTCTACTTTACACCAGTTTGATAAATCTCCCCCACTGTGTCCTATATCGAGAGGGACCTGAAGGCAGAGACTGCTGGAGGACCTGGGAAGAGGCGGAATGAGAGTGGCGGAGGTTTGATAAGGTATTACTTATTTTTATCAAATCTGAGCCTCTTTTTTCAATTAATCAGCCGAACAACCCCTTTAATTTGAATGTCTGCTTCTAAAATCCATTTGGTTTTGAGGGCCAAATAGAAGGGTTTTTCTAGAAATTAAATATTGATAACATATCCTCAGGATAGTTCATCAATATAGGATGATTGAGGGTCCGACACCCAGCTCTCAGCTGTTTGAAGAGACCACAGTACTCATAGTATACCAAGCACATCACCGTACATTGTATAGTGGCTCTTCTTGGTTTTGCACTTCAGTCCGATTCACTTGAATGGCACTTAGCTGCAGAAGGCCATATGACTGATGGATGTGTCACAAGCCAAGGAAGAGGCCACAGCACTTGCCTGAGCAACTGTAGCCCCTTCCAAAGCTGATAGGTGGGGGTGCCAGGAATAAGACTCCCTCCGATATGATACTGATGGCCTGTATGGAGAATAATGCATCAATATTTAACTCTGGGATCACCCCTTTAATCTCTTTTATGTTTGTATAGGTTGGAGCTCTGTTTTACTAATTTACAGAGTTGCAGATATTCTGCACATACATAGATTTAAAAGATAACTTGCGGGCTTCCTGCAGCCACTACTGCATACGGTTTTATTATTGAGTTAGGAGCTCCTAAACTCCATCTAGAAGCGGTGCAGGCAAGCAGCATGTTATGCGACTATGGAGGATATTTGTAACTTCGTATCAGAAATCATGATTTCTACTGCTTTTTAAAGGAGTTTATCAGAAGTTCTGACCATGCAAAACTGCCAACAGCTACAGTCAGGGGACCAGTAAATACATACTATTTGTAGAGCTTTTATTATCAGGAGCACTTTGAATATAAACTTTTATTCTGCTCCTGCAAGTGCCCAAGGAGCGGGCATTTACTGTGAAGTGCTATCTGCCAGGGGCGGACTGGAAACTTAAAGTGGCCCTGGAAAAAATACTAAAAGTGGCCCCATTTTGTAGTTGGGTCCAAATTGATGGAAGGCAGGGCCAGAAATACCATGTTGTGGCACATTATACCACCCCAACAGAGCCAAATACCACAGTCCATCACAAAATACTGCCAGCAGGACAAAATACAACCCCAAAAACTTCCACTTGCTGGCAATTAGGAGGGCCCAGATGGCCCCCTGGGCATCGGCCCACCGGGAAATTTCCCTGTAAGGTCTATGGACAATCCGCCCCTGCTATCTGCGGTGACTGCTTCACAACTCCTCCCACTGACAGGTGCATCGTCCAACCAGGAGACCACTACAGCTGTCACTCAGAGCAGAGGGGAGGGCATATGAAGCAGCTAAATGCAGCGAGTACTTCACAGTAAAGCTTCGGTTTAGGCACTTGCAGAATAAAAGTTCATATTCACACTACTGATGTGAAAAGTTCCACAAAAGATATGTTGGTACTGCTGTCGCTAGGGCTCTACAAAGCACTGTCAGCCGTTTTACATAGTCAAAACTGCTGACAGACTCTCAATAAGAAATATTGGCAAATAAATCAGTACGGAATTTAACCTATTTAGATTAAAAAAGGATTGTCTATGGATGTTGAAGACGGACTAGAGAGCAATTTCAGCACAAATATGAGTGATGAGAATGTTTGATTCATTCCTGATATTTTATCGTCTGTCTTATAAATGGACTCGACTCTTATACTTTAAATCCTATCTTCACACAGGAAAGATTGTGAGTCTGAACAATGGCAGCGGATGACTGATAAAAATTCAACCTTAAAAATCTCTTCACAGCACACAAGAGTTACGGGAAAATACAACATTCCCCATTTGATATTGCTTCCATGATATGTTTCTCTAATATCTGAACTGAAACGTGATCAGGGGTAAAGTCTATGGCTGGCAAACACATACAGCGACAAGCAACACAGTATAGCGGTGCCGACTGTCAATGACACGTAATGCTTCACTCAAAAGTCGTAAAAATTACAACTGTTTTTTAAAATTTACCTCCAAAATGTAAAAATCTTCAAGCTAAGGGTATTTTTCTCAACTAGAAGGGTTACATATGACACAAAATAGTCAGTATTAGTCTGAGGTTGTAATATTCTAGGAAAGCATTTTGCCCGGGTTTAATGTTCGTATTGCAGAAGAAGCAGCAAAATGACAACTCCTTCCATATTTCAAATAGAAGGCTGAAGACTGTACATACGAGAGATCTTCATCTACGTCTTATATTGGCCTTTCTTTGGGAGGCTCAGAAAGAAAAGAAAAAAAAGGCCATGGTCAAAAAGCGAAACCACATTCCTATGTGTCATGCCATCCAATGCATGTGAACCCTGAACATTTGTTTCCTGAAGTCTGGTCATTGTGCTACATTTCATTGCAGAGTACATCATGGTTGAGAGCTGTGTGGTTCATCTGTACGGTGTTACAGTCTTCTTCATTTGCAGACAGCATAAAGGCAGGCGTAAACGGGAAAAGTTTATGGCAGGCTGCCCGATACTCCTCATACTGAGTATTGCAGCTTCCAAAGCTTCCATCAAGAAGTGCTTCCAAGACCTTAGACAGACTCTGTGCAGGAGAGAGAATCACAGATCAAGATGACATTTTAGTTGCCGGTATATTTGAAAAGCTGTTTTACACCAATCTCAGCAACGTTCAGCAACGCATGGATTATGACCATGAGTAAGGCCTGAGCATCATCATCTTCTGGCTGGGGAGGCCCCAGTAGAAAGCACTGGTTTAGATAACTATACTGACATACTAAGTAAACACCAGTTCCTCCTATGCGATGCTAAGGGATTTAACACTTAAAGTTGCTTTAAGGAACTTAAAGGGGTATTCCAGTTATGACAAGTTATCCTCTACCCACTGGATAGGCGATAACTTCTAGAATGGTGGGGTTTGAGTCTCTTTGACATCCACCAGACAAGACAATAGGGGTCGGTGCCCCCATATGAATAGA
This sequence comes from Rhinella marina, assembly GCA_900303285.1. Taxonomy (NCBI): domain Eukaryota; kingdom Metazoa; phylum Chordata; class Amphibia; order Anura; family Bufonidae; genus Rhinella; species Rhinella marina. The sequence goes on along the minus strand of ONZH01007079.1, from coordinate 275,073 downwards.
GAGGTAGGATAAGCATTTGCACTGCCACTCCATTCCTCTGTGGTCTGTTGGACATGGCAGAGTATAGCGTTCTGCTATCTCTGGGAGTCCCACAGACCTTGAATAGAGCTGTGGAGCACATGCTTGACCACTGCTCCATTCAAAAAGGGTACATGGGATCCCCGTTCTCCTAATCGGTGGTATATCAGTGGTCGGACCCCCACAATGTAATTTAACAGTTATCTCCTATCGAGGGATTAGTTAGCACAGCCCTTCAAATAATAATGGTCTGTCCTTAGTAAAGGCAAGCAATGTTATATGGGTGGGATGTGAATTCTGGGACCCCTACCGACCAGCACAAGGCAGATGCCACCTCTTCTTTATTGTAGTTGTCGGTAAGTGTCCCAGGAGTGATCCCCAGAGATGAAACACTGATGGCCTATGCTACGGATATTTAAATTCTAGAATGAAGGAATATAAAGGAATAAAGGAATATAAAGAAGAAGTCCTGGATAATAAATATGGTGGCTGTATTACACCGCTTACCTGCACATTCCTATCTATCAGCGTCTCATCAAGTCTTGTAGCGATGGCTATCGCCTTCTCTTGTCTTGACTTGTCTAAATAATACATCATTTTTGCTCCTGTGTGAAAAAGGAAAAGAATACTTGGGTGCAAAGACAATTCCATTAGTGAAGGCTGGTAATGCTCGTGTTTTACAGCTAATTATGGAGCGGCAACTAGACTTACAACTTAAGTAGTACCTTCGGCCACTAACAAGCGTAGGTCATCCCAAGTGGTGCAGTTTACCTTGTTCGAGGGAAGAGATTTACTTCCTAAAGGGTCACTAACTTTTCACAAAGCTTTTGATATGTCATAGACATGCTGAGACCCCTACCGATCCCTAGAACAAGGACAGAGAAGCGCGTGCATATTGCATTGTCTCTCCTCATTGCACGAGACTGGCTCCTTAGAATTTTATGGGCCCGTCTCGATTCTGTCCTCTGCAGTGTGGAAACAGAGTGAAATAGGCGCACACTTCTCTCACCTTGTTCTAGGGATCAGTGGGAGTCTCAGCCAGGGGTGGATTGGCCATAGACCTTACCTGAAAAATTCCTGGTGGGCCGATGCCCAGGGGTCTGCCTGAGCTCTCCTCACGGCTGGCCAGTGGAAGTTTTTAGGGATGTATTTTGTGCTGCTGGCAGTATTTTGTGGTGGACTGTGGTATTTGGCTCTTTTGGGGTGGTATAATGTGCCACAATATGGTATTGCTGGCCCTGCCTTCCATCAATTTGCACCCAACTACAAAACTGGACCGCTTTTAGTATTTTTTCCAGGGCCACTTTAAGTTCCCAGTCCGCCCGTGCTCTCAGCACTCAGACGATCACCAATCACTAGCTTTTATATGTCTGACATATCAAAGATTTTGTGAAAAGTTTGTTAACCTTTAACCTTGTGACAATACAGTAAATGGGTTACACACCAAAAATTGTTTAAGTGTTTTTACAGAATTTTCACAACAAAAGACTGATCGTCCTACATGCACAAAGATTTTAGATAAACAAACATTTTTATCATTAAAATAAAATGTGTTGGAATATTGTACCCTGGTAAGTTAAAGGGGTTTTAAAGGCGAACAATCCTGTTCAAAAAAGAGGCAGAAAGGGCCAAAAAGTGTTATCCACCTTTGATTGTTAGTTGTTTGTACAATAGTAATAGTTTCCATTAATAATGCATAGACAAAAATACAGCACTTGCCCCAAGAAGGCACCGTACTGCTGCACTGTACACAGCAGCTTTGCTATGTGCGTGATCTCATAATCATCCAACACTTGCAGTTTTTAAAGGGCATCTGTCAGCATGAAAATCATCATCAAACCAGACACAGAGCCTATCAGGGCTGCCTCACAGAATTACATGCATACCTTTCATTCCCTGATCCCCCTAAGAAAAACAGGTATAAATTCATATGCTAATTAGGTCTTAAGTGCACTGAGAGCGGGCCTGAGCCACTGGGTGCACCTTTGCTCCTTTACTCTCCTTTGTTGGCTACTCGCCCTTCTAGTACATTGATGAGCCATTCATCTGCACCGTCATCTCACCTATCCCTGTATGTGGACTTAAAGGTGAAGTGGCCAGCAAAGGAGAGTGGAGAAACTAGGGTGCACTGGCTCAGGCCCACCCTCAGTGAACTTAAAGGGAACCTGTCATCACCTTTATGCTACCCATACTAACAGCAGAATAAAGTAGAGACAGGCGAATTGATTTCAGCGGTCTGTCATTTATAAGTTAAAAGTAAGTGGTTGCCGAGAACCAACATCACAAACATTGCAGATTAGGCCTGGAAAAGAGTCAAATCTTCATGAGAAGAGTCATGGTTATTCATGAATTCCTGCTCTCCCTGCCCACCTGATGATGATTGACAGGCTTCTACCTAGTTTTCTCCATTTCTCTCTAGGAGAGAACTGCCAATCATCAGCAGATGGGTGGGAGAGCAGGAGATTAGGAATAACCATGACTCTTCTCTGGTAGATTTGACTCTTTTCAAGGCCTGGGCTGCAATGTTTGTGATGTTGGTTCTCAGGAACCACTTACTTTTAGCTCAAGAGAGACACACCGCTGAAATCAGCATTTCTGTCACTAATTTATGCTGCCCTCAGTACAGTCAGCATAAAGTTGATGACAGGTTCCCTTTAAGACCTAATTAGCATATAAATATGAACCATGGCAATGGATTGTGATAAGAGCTATGCGTGTAATTTACTGAGGCAGCCCTAACGGGGGTGGGGGTAGAGCCTGGTTTGGTACTGATTTTCATACTGACAGGTTGTTTTTCACCGCTCTCATTTTCTGCAACCTGCCCTTGTATTGAAGTTACTTAGGCATGCTACAAAGTTCAGTTCTCATCCCACAACACTTGCATTGTGGCGTCCATTCTTCACAGTGTTTAGCTCCCAAAATGCCAGCTGTAGGAGGGCTCATTAGGGACCCCTCTTGAATAAAATGTAAGGTATGCTGCCAGCATGATGAATGCAGGGACAAAGCTAGTAGCAGAAAATGAGAGCATGGTAGTGGACACCACTCCTGAAGTACAAGTGGCACAATCAACCTAAGGCTTTATTCAGATGGCCGTATAGCACACTGGCAGCTCCGAGCGCTATGGGTGCAGTCTGAGATTAGAATAAGACCCACGGTCCACATAAAAGAGCTGAAGAGCGAATGACCCCATTGATTACAATGGGGGTCTGTGTGCTGTCCAAGCCCAGTCCGTCTAGATCTGACCAACACACGGAGCCTAAAAGCAAGAATATATTAACACCCCCCTTGTACCTGAAAGCGAATGCTGAATGGAGGTAGAATTGTTTTTGAGAAACTCTTCATTGAAGCTTTCCAGATTCTTGTTGGTGAAGATATTCTTCATTTCATGTACAAGCACTTTAAACACTATATCAGGCAGATTACTGTGATCTGAAACTAGACGCATGAGAAACAGTCAGTAAGGTGAAGTAACAGCTCATAATGATGAACGCTACAGAAACTAAACACATACTGCAGCCCAGTGTGTGCAGGTTACCTGATTTTGAGAACCGTATTAAACATTCATGCAGCCATGGGTTATTGCTATCGATAGAAAAGGCTCTTTTTACAGATTGCAGCATCAAGAGAAATTTTCCTATGACAAAAACAAATTGTAAACGTTATTAAAGCGCCTTTTACAGCTTCATCAGCCCTATTAAACCAGACATGTTGTCATACTGAGGAAAATGATATATTTTGATCCTCTCTAGGGTTAATAAGCATGGACATATATTTTTATATTTATGTAAATTAGCTATTTGGAGCAGCAGGGGGCTGGACATGGCGCTAGAAGCACTGCTAGTGCAATACCTCCTGTCCTCTCTGTACTACCCCCATCCTTTCCAGCCCTTTGTTCTTACGGCAGCATTGAGATTCAGTGACTTGCCGCTTGAACAGTGGATCTGATGAGCTTCAAAAGCAGTGCTCCTCCCACTGCACAAGCACAGAGTCAGTGAGCTGACCCGGCGCTTGCTCTGTGCTTCTTCTGCTGCTTCCCAAGCTCAGGAATCGGAATCGCTGTGAGAACACAGGGCTGGACAAGATGTCTAGCCATGTCACTCAAATAAAGAGGGTAGAGTACAGAAAGCACAGGGTGTTGCGCTAACGGTGCTCCTAGCATAGTGGCCAGCTCCCTGGTGCTCTAAATACCTAATTCAAATAAATATAAAAAATAATTTATGCACTTATGAACCCTAGAAAGGAAAGAAATATATCATTTTTCTCAGCATGATCAACCCTACCAGGCAATATGCTTGGATTAATAGGGTTGATCATGCTGACAGAAGCTCTTTCAGTTACAAATACATACAAAAAATTGAGAAAGAAATGTTATTATAATTTAAAATATCACAAGACTGAGATTACAGCGCTGGATTAAGGACCTGTTCACATCTGCATTAAAGGGTTTCCCTACGCCTTTTTGTATTTTTGATAGTTAGAACAGAAACCTGATTAAAGGGGTTATCCAAGCCTAAAAAAAAAGCCCCTCATATGCCGGGCCCCCCACAGCAGCGGTGGTGAGGGGACCAGGAGTGGCGCAGGGAGTGGGTAGCCAGGTAAGTATATTCAGTGTGGGGGCCCGGCATATGGGGAGGGGGGGGATGTGGAGATCGGTCAGGAAACAGATTTGTTTGCGCTTCATAGTGTCCGCTATAAAAGGAAGCAATGATATTAATGCGAACAGAGCCTAATACATAAAGAAAATGAATAATAATAATATAGCTTTAATCACTTTGTCAAACATCCCACCTTCTGTAACTATACACAATACTGATGATCCTTGTCTTTACCTTTTCTAAAATAGATCTCAAATGCCAACAAATGAGTCTGTATATTGTTAGACGCCAGGGTTTTCAATGGTGTAAGGAACTTGATCGCCTCTTCTAGGGGGTTTTCAGCCTGTTTTCATAGACGAGAATTTTCATGAAATTGCTGGACAACACTTCACACAGTAACTTTTCCTCAGAAATCAATGTATGTTCAGCCTTATGATCAAGCAATGCATTGTGACTAACCAACCATTACATCATTTTTCTATGGACAGGATGTAGTGTTGGTAAACCACTGGTGAGGCTCACCGACTGCAAGAAGTGCACAGAGTTTATAACCCTTAGGGCTCATGCATACGAACATATTTTATGTCCACATTTTTTTGCGGATGTTCTGTTACGCAATGTCTGGGCCCCACCATTGGTCGTACTTCATGCCTTTTTTAATAACTTCAATTTATTGTAAAACTTTCCTCCTGAACTCAGAAAAACATTACAATAAGGACAAAACAAGTCAATTCTGCTGAAAGACTGCATGTCTGAGACGCACTGTTGTAAATCATATAAACCTATCTGCACTGACATTTCAGGTCTTATTCATCACATGTTACTCTCCAATTAAAGCTCAGAATGGTTTGCAGTCACTGCACGCCAATGACTGACCATTAGGTATCTCCTTCAGTAGTAAGGAAATTCCAACTTCAATGTTTGCCTCTGCAGAAAATGTGGAGATTAACTGTATATTTATTACTCATGGTGACCAAGACCAGATGATTATCTACTAATTTTAAGGGGTTGTGTTAGGAAACATATTCTATATTTTTCAACCCAGCACCTGGACCTGAATACTTTTCTAATTGCATGCAATTAATTATTTAATATAGCCACTATGCTTTTCAATTAAACGTATCTGTAGAGCGCCACCTACTGATTGTTCTTTTCCTTATTGTTTGTCCATCTCGCTTAGCTGATTGAACATGCTCAACTGCAACCAGCCATAGGTTCTATTAGAAGCTGTGGCACTTAGAGTGCTGCAGCAGAAAGGACTCACCCCCTGAGCTTCCAGGCTGAATATAATCTAGTGGAGCAATTGGAGCAGTGAATGAGGAGATCTCTAGATCCATGTGAGGTACAGGCCAGGTTCTAGCTTTGTTAGAAAGACATTGTTCGTTGCACTGGTACCATACACCAGCCCTCCTACACTCCCTGAACTCGGCCATTCCATCGGCCTGCTGGCGCTGCATGAGGGAGGTCGGAACCTTATATCATATATTTTGGACATGCCCCCTGATTACCCCATATTGGGAAGGCGTTAGAGACTTACTACACTCACTTCTCTTGACATCTGTGGCCCTGGATCCAAAGATCTACTTACTCAACATCCCACCCCAGAGAATGAGCAAGCATGCCTCCAGATTGTTTCTACTGATTTACACTGCAGCCAAGTCCCTGATAGCTAAGTCTTGGAAACAACCCAATACCCCATCCATGTCTATGTTCATGGCCAGAATAAGGGATATCAGATCTCTGGACTATCATACGGCATCTCTTAACAATACAGTAGATCAGTTTAATGCGATATGGCAACCGTGGGACGCACACCCCTCATACTCCTAGAATTACTGTCCTCGATTAAGGAGTCACACTATCCTCACTTTCTGCTCCAACTTACTTTATCCCTCCCCCCCTCTTTCCTACTATGTCTTTCCCCCTTGGTTGTCTTTGTCTCGACTATTGTCTATACCTCCGTCACTGTGGGCAATCATCTTCTTGAAGCCTACAACCTTGAGAGATTTAAAGTACACAATGATTGGATACTACACGCGCTATCTTTGCTGCACGGATTGGTACTGGGTCTTTCATGTATATTCTCCACTATGTTACATGCTTGCTCTGACGGATTCTTTTTTCATTTATATCTCTCCTTTGATGTACTGTCTTATATTGTTTTATAATGTGTTTATGAAAATGGAAAAAAATCAGGTACTTTTACAGTGCCAATAAAATAAACAGTTTTAAAAAAAAAAAAAAAGAAAGACATTGTAACGTACTATTTTCATTTTTTTACATCAATCATGAGACTTCATTTGATGGTCAAGAATGTCCAGCCCTACAGACTCCAGATTATTGGAATTATACAGTATATAGGCCCAAATCATTTTGGAGGAACCATCTAAACGTATGTGTAATGTCAGACACTACCCCTACCCTTTCCAGTTTCTCGGGAACTAGCTCCTCTTTGGGTCCACTGGTCTCTTCTTCCTCTTCATCCCTCTTTTTCTTCTGATTTTTCTGCTGACGTTCTCTCTCGGCGTGTTTCCTCTCTTCCTGTAGTTTGGCTTTCTTCTGGGCTCTCCTTTGCTTACTTAGCACTTTTTTAAGCTCTTTTGCAGAAAGGTTTTCTAAAATATAAAACAGTATTAGACCCAAAGAACCTATAACCAACATAGGTCCAGCAGACTCAGCTATACACAGTCTAAAAGGGTCCACCAAATGTTTCCTTAAAGGGGTAGTCTCACTTCAGCAAATAGCATTTACTATGTTGAGGAAGTTATACAAGGCAGTTACTAATGTATTGTTATTAGACAACCCCTTTAACCTAAACAGATGAAACATTATTCTACATTTTCCAAACCAACTACATTTAATCCCCATTTGTTGCATGAGTTATTTTGAGTATTAATTGTGCCAGTGTCTGTGGTACTTTTCCTCCCATGAAAATAACCAAAACCTGACACAAACTGAAGCTCAAAACAAAACTGGTCAGCTTAAAATTTTTTGTTCCTCTGACAGAACAGAAATTCGTGAAACAGAACGCTGATGTGAATTTAGCATTACAGTGAACATAGATATTGAACTCAATCCCAAGCGCCCTCTAGTGGTGACTCCATGAGTTTAGAGAATTTGGAGCTTTATTGGAAAGACAGAGCTCCAATCACTAAAGAAAATTGATAAGGAAATTATTCAGAGCAGAATTTTAAACCTAAAATGAAGCTGCATCAAATAATAGAAATTTAATTTAAAATAAAGGGATGCTATGTTCATTTTATTATTATATAGGTTTATACTAATATCCAAATTGATTATTTTACTGTACTGCTTTGTATATACAATGACAGATTATGATGCATAGGGGTAGTCCGGCTGTATAACACTGATGACCTAACCTCCAGATAGGTCATCAATATCTGATCTAACGCTCCGCAACACCCCATTCCCCTGCCAGTCATGTCACATTCATCGATCACATGACCTAGGTGCAGCTGAGTCCCATTCAAGTGAATGAGGCTGAGCTACAATACCAAGCATAGCTGCTATCTAATATACGGTGTGGTGCTTGGTAAGCTGCAAGGAGGCTGATGGGTGGGGGTGCTGGGTGTTGGACTCCCACAACCAGGTATTGATGGCCTATTCTGAGGATGGGTCATCAATACAAACATACAAAAAAGTCCCTTTAAATTCCATAACCTAGCAAATTTACCATTAAGGGTCAGTGGTAAGCTAGGTGAGAACCCTTACAGTAGTGGTCAGCCAGTATCTGCTGCACAAGAGATGAAGAACTGTATTTGCAGGTATTTCAAGAGTAAGGCTACATGCACACGACAGTGAAAAAAAACGTCCGTTAAAAACGGACACACTGTCAGTTTTTCATGGCCATTTTGCATCAGTGTGTGCATCCATTTTCTGGCCGTGTGTCCATTTTTAATGTCCGTTTTGCATCAGTTTTTCATGTCCGTTAAAAACGGACATGAAAAATTGATGAATTGGATTGGCAGTTATTTCTTACCCCCAACTATAATCATGACCCCCATGATTCCCAAAATGTCCCCCATGTAGGCCCCCTGGTAAAATAATGTCCCCCATGTAGGCCCCCTGGTAAAATAATGTCCCCCATGTAGGCCCCCTGGTAAAATAATGTCCCCCATGTAGGCCCCCTGGTAAAATAATGTCCCCCATGTAGGCCCCCCTGGTAAAATAATGTCCCCCATGTAGGCCCCCTGGTAAAATAATGTCCCCCATGTAGGCCCCCTGGTAAAATAATGTCCCCCATGTAGGCCTCCTGGTACAATAATGTCCCCCCATGTAGGGCCCCTGGTAAAATAATGTCCCCCATGTAGGCCCCCTGGTAAATAATGTCCCCCATGTAGGCCCCCTGGTAAAATAATGTCCCCCATGTAGGCCCCCTGGTAAAATAATGTCCCCCCATGTAGGCCCCCTGGTAAAATAATGTCCCCCATGTAGGCCCCCTGGTAAAATAATGTCCCCCATGTAGGCCCCCTGGTAAAATAATGTCCCCATGTAGGCCCCCTGGTAAAATAATGTCCCCCATGTAGGCCCCCTGGTAAAATAATGTCCCCCATGTAGGCCCCCTGGTAAAATAATGTCCCCCATGTAGGCCCCCTGGTAAAATAATGTCCCCCATGGTTTAAAGAAATGCCCCCACAGCTGCTTTTTGATGATTTAAAAAAAAAAAAAAAAAAACCTCACCTTCTCCACTTGCTTGCGCTGCAGCAGTCTCTTCTCTCATGCACAGGACCTGCGATGTGAGCGATGAGGTCCGCGCATAACGCAGGTCCATCGGCAGGGCCTGCTCAATGGAGACTGCTCTGCGCGAGCAAGTGGGTAGGGTGAGTGGCCATATGGTACCCGTTTTTAACGGCCGGTAGATGGGAGCACTCCTGTCAATCGGCCGTTAAAAACGGCCCCATTCATTTCAATGGGGCAGTCGGCCCGTTAAAACGGCCCAGAAATAGGACATGTCCTATTTCTGGACGGACGCTATTCACTGGCCGTTAAAAAAATGGCCATGTGAATAGCCCCATAGGCTTTCATTGTGACAACCGCTACTTAGACGGCCGTCACACGGCCATTTTTCACTGTCGTGTGCATGAGCCCTAAGATGTCACGGCACACACCTGAATTCACTTCCTGCTCTTTGCTCTCATTCATTAAGGGGCTTTCATGTAACTTCAGGTAGATTTCTATGGCCGTCTGCGCTGCTTTGAAGTAGAAGACATGCTGACGCAATACATCTTCCAGCCGCAGCAGATCCACGTAGGCGCGCAGTGTCATTTTCCTCATGCAATATGTGTGGAAATCAAACTGGTCATCAGTGATTTCAAAGAAATGCTGAAAGAGATGAACATACAATGAAATAATACATTTAAAATCGATTCATCCTCATTTTGGATGACCAATGATTTCTATACAGGGGAATGTAATGACAAATGTAAAGTAAAATTCCATTCATTCAAAATCCGATTCAGAAATTCGGAGAATCTGTGGTTTGTTTTCAGCTACTACTAGACTAGAAGATTGAGCAATGATGAGTTAGATTAGCATATTTCATCAGTATTATAGATTTTCCTCCTGGAGCTTCCCCACCCCTATGGCCCATACACACAACTGGGTTAGCTACCCGTTTTTTACATGTATAGCATGCTGACCCATTCATTTCTATGGAGCCATGCACACATTTGTTATTTTCACAGATCCGTGTGATCAGTCCACAAATCTCAGCACAGGTCCTATTTCTGACCGTGTTTGTGAATGAGAATGGCGTTTACTTTTGACGGGAGTGAGATAAAAAAAGGAATGCGCATGGAAGCAATCTTTTGTTTTTGTGCAGATTGAAAATCACATATGGCCATGTGCATGAGGCCCCTATACACTGCCTGGTGTTTGGGGAGATTATCGCTAACATGCGTCCGTATAAACACGTGTTAGCGGTATTCTGCCGGTGTAAATGTGGCGATGATTACCAGATGAACGAGAGAAATCCTTCTTTACCAGGTAATAGGATCTTTGGTTATGGACACTTAAATCATTGTATGCCAGCAGCAGAGCCTGGTGTCTAAACAGCACTCTGCTACTGGAAAGCAATGATTCTGTATGGGAGTGATCGACGGCATTAGAGATCACTCCTCTCCATACTGTGGAGGGGATCGCTGCATGTAAATCCAGCTTTCTACTTCACTGACGAGAAGGCGATTGTCAGGAAGGAACTTAAAGGGTTTCTGTCACCTTGTTTGACCATATTAAACCAGATGACATTTGCAATGCGCAAAAGTCACCTGATGTCTAATATGGTCTTCTTTTTAAGCTTTGTGTTTCCGTTTTCTTAAAAAATCTACTTTTGTAATATGCAAATTACCTTTACTAGGTGCAAGGGGCGGTAACCCTTCACCTAGTAGCGCCGTTTTCCCCACCTTCTATATGTCATCATCAGCGCTGATTGACAGGGCCAGTCAGCTCGCTCTATCTGCTGCTGGCCCTGTCAGCGCTGCAAATACCGCGCCTGCGCAGAGAGTGGCTGCCGGGCTCCCGGCTTCCTCACTGCGCCTGTGCCGCCTTCTTTTCCGGCTGTAGTGTGACGTCATCGGCACAGGCGCAGTGAGGAAGCCGGGAGCCCGGCAGCCAGCGGGATTTGCAGCGCTGACAGGGCCAGCAGCAGATAGAGCGAGCTGCCTGGCCCTGTCAATCAGCGCTGATGACGACATATAGAAGGTGGGGAAAACGGCGCTACTAGGTGCAGGGTTACCGCCCCTTGCACCTAGTAAAGGTAATTTGCATATTACAAAAGTAGATTTTTTAAGAAAACGGAAACACAAAGCTTAAAAAGAAGACCATATTAGACATCAGGTGACATTTGCGCATTGCAAATGTCATCTGGTTTAATATGGTCAAACAAGGTGACAGAAACCCTTTAACAAATACATTTTATGTATTTCTCTTTGACTGTCTTTAAATTGAGAACATTTGATAATATAGCAACTGTCAGGTTCAGTAAGTGCTGGATTATTAGAATCAAACACTGTCTAAACTAAAAAGTGCATTTCCAGAGCGACAACTTATGACCTATACACAAGAAAAGTGACAAGTGTCAGACTGGTGCAAGTCCCATGTAAAGGACTGCTGGAGAAAGCTGAACTAAGTAGTATGTACTCCAACAGACTGTGAATGAAGTGGTAGTGCACATGCTCCATTGATGTTCCATTTGAAGAGGGGACATGGGACCCCCTTTAATCAGACACGTGACACCTATACCGTGGATATGGGAAGTTGTCATTCTAGGAATACCACTTTAAGCTTGCAACACAGCAACTTATGTGGAGTTCATTTAAAAAAGATTCACAAGAGGTTTTGGCTAATTTTTATGCTTTACATCACTCTTTCTTTTGTAAAGTGGGTGGGGCTTAGCTGAAGGCACGGGGACGCCACGGCCCAGCACATTAATAATAATTTATGCCAGAAAACTACAGTAGAAAGATGGAGTCTATTTCAATTTCTGGTACACGGCCAGCAGAAGATGTGACATGTATTACGAGGAATGCATCTCTTAATAAACTGCTAGGATCTTCCTCAAGCTGTTTTTTTTTTTTTCAACTAAGACTGGAGTGTGAAACGCCAATTTTTAGTAAATGAGCCCCTCTATTAAAGAGGTTCAAAAAGAATTCGAATGGGTCATCAGTATCCGATTGGAGAAGATCATGCTGACTTACGACGTAGTGGACAACATCTTTAATCTTGGAGCACAGAAAACTTACCCTTTCAATTTCATAGCATTTCCTTAAGGCTTCCCCATACTTTCCCAGTCTCTGGTAGGCAGCGGCACATTCAGTCTGGAACCACATACACTGCATCTCATTCAAATTGTCCATGGCTGGAGTCCCTTCCTGAAAGAAGCATGTCAGAGAAGAGGTTTTCTATGGATGGAAAGCTACTTGTCTCACACATAGAGGACTGAGGTATATAATCTACACTAGCACATACAGCACAGAAGTGACTACACAGTACGTACCCTTGTGAACTTTGAGCACATCTCTTCCGCCTCCTGAATCAGATTGGCTCGCAGCATGTATTTTGCACATTTGGAGTTAATAAATCGGTCTGCAGTGTCCAGAGACTGAGCTTCATCCATCCACTTGGCAGCCTCTTTAAAGTTTCCTATATGCTGATATTAAAGACAGATGAAAGTAAGTAGTAGTTCCCAAATCTTCTCTAACTCTGCACTGCAAAGTACATAACGTCACAAAAAATCATAATTAGAATAAATCTAGAATTAAAGAGAACCTTTCACCTCTCCTGACATGACTGTTTTAATAGCTTCGTGCGTTTCTCCATGTAATAACAAGTCTGGAGCATCTATTCTTTTTTTTTATCAGAGATAATTTTTATTGAAGTAAAAACAGGATTTTTGTAAAACTTACCGTAAAATCCCTTTCTTGTGGCTTCATTGGGGGACACAGCACCAGTGGGATATAGGCAGCTGCCACTAGGAGGCGACACTAGATAATCAAAAAGAGAGCCCCGCCTGGCAGCCTATATCCCTCCTACGGACACCAGGCTAGCTCAGTTTAGTTAATAAGCAGTAGGAGCCAAACAGAAAGATACAAACCAGTCTGAACCCGGGGACGAGAACTCAAGGAACAGCAAACAAGCCCGGGAAACAGAACAACCCAGAAAAAAAAACAGGGTGGGAGCTGTGTCCCCCAATGAAGCCACAAGAAAGGGATTTTACGGTAAGTTTTACAAAAATCCTGTTTTCTTGTGCCTATCATTGGGGGACACAGCACCAGTGGGACGTACAAAAGCAGTCCCAGAGGGTGGGGAAAAAGAACAATTCCCAGGTGGCCAGCCTAACGTATGCGGCCCAGACTGGCATCAGAAGAAGCCAGGACGTGGACCTGATAAAACTTGGTAAAGGTATGCACCGAGGCCCAGGTGGCGGCTTTGCAAACCTGGGACACCGATGCATGATGGCGAACCGCCCAGGAAGCTCCCACGGCCCTGGTGGAATGGGCAGTGACCCGGAAGGGGGGGGACCTGTCCCGAGAGCGATAGGCCTCAGAGATGGCGGCCGTAATCCAACGCGCAATGGTCACCTTAGAAGCGGCAAGACCCTTGCGGGGACCCTCAGGGATGACGAACAAGGAATCCGACCGACGGAAGGGAGCTGTGAGGGACAAATAGACCCGGATAGCTCGGACAAGGTCCAGACAGTGAAGGGAGCGTTCCCTAGGATGGGAAGGGGCAGGACAAAGAGAGGGAAGAACTATATCCTCATTGATGTGGAATGCCGAAACAACCTTCGGAAGGAAGGAAGGGAGAGGGCGCAAAACCACCTTATCCTTGTGCAAGACAAGATAGGGGGAGCGACAGGAAAGAGCGGCTAATTCAGATACTCGGCGGATGGACGTAACCGCCACCAGAAAAGCGACCTTCCAAGAGAGAAGACGCAGAGAAATCTCTCGCAAGGGCTCAAAGGGAGGACCCTGGAGCACATCGAGCACCAAGTTAAGATCCCAGGGCTCGACGGGGGGGCGGAAGGGGGGATTCAGACGAAGAACACCCTGTAAAAAGGTCTTCACCTGGGAGCGCAGAGCCAAGGCCCTCTGAAAAAGCACGGACAGGGCGGAGACCGGAGACCGAAGGGTAGAATGGCTGAGACCCTGGTCAAGGCCGGACTGTAAAAAAGAGAGGATCCTAGGTGTGGAACAAACGAGAGGATGCACACGACGTTGCTCGCACCAAGAAAAAAAGGATTTCCAGACCCGATGGTAAATACGAGCCGACTGAGGCTTACGGGCCCTAAGCATAGTCTGGATGACAGACTCAGACAGGCCCCGAAACCTCAGCACCGCGGCTTCAACAGCCAAGCCGTCAAATTGAGCTGAAGTAAAGTGGGGTGGAAGATCGGCCCTTGAGAAAGGAGGTCTGGCCGCAGGGGAAGACGCCAAGGGGCGTCGGCCAGGAGGTGGATCACGTCTGCGTACCAGGACCGGCGAGGCCAATCCGGAGCGATAAGGATGGCGGGAACGCCGAGAGCCTTCAGCCGTTTGAGGACCCGCGGAAGAAGAGGGAGCGGGGGAAACAGGTAAATCAGGGAGAACTGATCCCAAGGGGTCACCAGGGCGTCCACCGCGAACGCGCGGGGATCCCGAGCCCGAGCCACGTAAGTGGGGAGCTTGTGATTGAGCCTGGACGCGAACAGATCCACGTCGGGGAAGCCCCACCGACGGCAAACCTGACGAAAAACCTGTGGATGGAGAGACCACTCTCCGTGGTCCAGGGACTCGCGACTGAGATAATCCGCCGCCCAGTTGTCTACGCCTGGAATGTGGACGGCAGAGAGAGCCGGGACGAACTGTTCCGCCCAGCAGAGAATCCGAGCGGCCTCCGCCATCACGGAGCGGCTCCTGGTGCCCCCCTGGCGGTTCAGATAGGCAACGGCGGTGGCGTTGTCCGTCTGAACCCGAACAGGGCAACCCCGGAGGAAATCGGTCCAACGAGTCAAGGCAAGGAATATCGCCCGAAGCTCCAATATATTGATGGGAAGGCGCGACTCCGGCAAGGTCCACGTGCCCTGAGCCGTCAGGACACCGAAAATCGCACCCCACCCGGTCAGGCTGGCATCGGTGGTGATGACCAGCCACTGAAGGGGGAGGAAGGAGCGGCCCTGAAGAAGAGCTGGAGACGTCAGCCACCAAAGCAACTCCCTGCGGACTGCCGGGGAGAGGACGATCTTCCTGTCCAGGGAGAGTGGAGACTTGTCCCACTGGGCCAGAATCGCTCCCTGGAGGGGACGAGAGTGGAACTGAGCAAAAGTGACGGCCTCGAACGAGGAGACCATCTTGCCCAGCACCCGCATGCAGAAGCGGAGCGAACAGGGGGAGCCCGAGCGGAGCTTGGAGACAGCCGAGCGTAGGGAAGAGATCTTGTCGCGAGGCAGGAGAACCCGAGCCGTCTCGGTGTTGAACAACATCCCCAGAAACTCCATCGAGCGAGAGGGGAGCAGGGACGACTTCCGGAAGTTGATCACCCAGCCGAAACTGGAAAGCAGATCGAGCGTGATCTGAAGGCTGGACTGAGCATCCTGCAAGGTGCGGCCCTTTACTAAAAGGTCGTCCAGGTACGGGATGACCGCCACTCCTCTGGCACGAAGGAGAGCCATGAGGGGGGCAAGGGTTTTGGTAAAAACCCGGGGTGCTGTTGAGAGACCGAAGGGCAAAGCGACAAATTGGAAATGTAGAGAACCGATGGCGAAACGAAGAAAGCGCTGATGACTCAGCGCGATGGGCACATGGAGATACGCGTCGCGTATGTCGATGGAAGCGAGAAACTCGCCCTGGTCCAGGGACGCGACCACCGACCGCAACGATTCCATGCGGAAGTGGCGGAGGCGGACATAGCGGTTGAGGTGCTTCAGATCCAGGATGGGCCGAACAGAGCCGTCTTTTTTGGGGACGGTGAACAGGTTCGAGTAGAAGCCCTGGAAGCGCTCGGAGGGGGGAACTGGAACTACAACCCCTTGAGCAAGGAGGTGGTGAACAGCGCGGGAAAGAGCCAAAAGCCCTGCAGAAGAGCGGGGGATCCGAGACAGGAAAAAACGAGGAGGCGGAAAGGACGCAAACTCGATTTTGTATCCGGAAGACACCACCTCCCGTACCCACGCGTCGGTGACGTGGGCGAGCCATACCTCCTTGAAGGAGAGCAGACGACCCCCCACCCGAGGGGAAGACTCGAGTGGGGGAAAGCCTTCAGGATGAAGACTTGGGGGCAGGGCCCTTGGAAGGGCGGGAGCGCGGCTGCCAGGACGGCCGGGGCTTAAAGGAGGGCTTCCCGGAAGAGGCGGCTGAGGGAGCACCCTTCGAGGACTGCTGACGAGCAGGGGCTTGGAAGGAGCGAAAGCGACTGGAACGCTTCGGAGGCTGGGAGCGCCTGGGCCGGTTCTGTGGCAACAAAGAACTCTTGCCACCGGTGGCGTCAGAAATAATCTTGTCCAACCGCTCCCCAAAAAGCCTGTTTCCTGAAAAGGGAAGACAAGTAAGAGCCTTCTTGGAGGCGGCGTCAGCCGACCACGATTTCAGCCAAACAGAGCGACGAATGGCAACGGAGTTGGCCACAGCCCGAGCAGACAGGCGAGCCGCTTCCTGGGAAGCATCACACAGATGCTTAGAGGCATGAAGAATCTGTGAGGCTAGGGACAGCAGATCCTCACGAGGGACCTCCGAAGAGATGTCACGGACCAGTTGCTTGGCCCAAGCGGAGCAGGCCTTACTGACCCAAGACGCCGCAAAGGAAGGGCGAAGGGCAGAACCCGCAGCAATGAAAACGGACTTGGAGAACGTGTCAATCTTCTTGTCCACAGGATCCGTCAGGGACGCACCGTCCGCTAAGGGGAGGGTGGTAGATTTAGACAGCCGGGAGACAGGGGGGTCCACAGTAGGTGGGACCGTCCAGGCGGAGACTAAATCCGCAGCAAACGGAAAAAGAGCTTCTGTCCGCTTAGAGGAGGGAATGCGCCGGTCGGGGTGCTTCCATTCCTTGTCCAAGAGATTCTCAAAGTCCTTATGACTAGGGAATACCAGCGGTTGCCGCTTATGGCGACTAAACGAAACTTCGCCTCTGGCCGCAGAGGGAGATTCGTCCCGGATATGGAGTGTGTCCCGCACTGCACGGACCAAGGCTTGCACCGCAGAGGCCAGATGGTCCTCCCTGTCAGACCCTGAGGCAGAGTCACAGGAGTCCCCCGAGGTGTCGGAGAGGTGTTGCTGAGAACCGCCCGCAGTGGACTTTTCCGGAGAAAGGTCAGAGGAACACCGGGAAGGTGACCGAGAAGGGGAACGCCGACGCCTCTTGGAGGACCGTCCCCTGGAAGGGGAGTCAGGAGACACCTGAGGAGGGGTCGCAGAGGGGGGCGCCTGGGCCGGCAACCGGTCAATGGCGTGGATCATGACCTGAGACAACTTAGAGAGGTCACCGATCGCCTGGGTCAGGGACCTAGCCCACTCGGGTGGGGCCGCAACCGAGCCAGAAGGAGCGGGAGCCTCGGTGGGAAGGGTACCAAGAGTAAGGCAAGGCACACATAGGGAGCCAGACTGACCGCTAGGGAATTTTTGACTACAGCGAGCGCACGCAAAGTGCGTCGCCACAGCCACCGGAACATGCTGCCTTGGGGGGTCGTCCCGGGGACCAGACATGGTGAAGGGCCCAACGGACAAGCAATAGCCTGGAGAAAGAGGAGTATCACCCACTGGGTGCCTACCAGACCCTGGAGCAGCAGTGCAAGCACTGGAGAAAAACGCTGCAGACCACTGGAGGAGCTGTATACCACTGGAGCTGTGCCGTGCGGACCCCTGGAAGGCAGAGTAGACCGGCTGAAAACAGTCTCAGGAGCAGAGCCACCGCAGAGACTGAAGGAAGGACCACCCACAAAAAGGAGGGGCTAAGAGGAGAGAGGAGCCCGCCGGCGGGAACAGGAGAGGGCCGGCAGAACAGCGGGCGGGCGCGCCGCCCAGCGTGACGTCACTGGGAGGCGCCCGCCCACATGCGGCCTAGCAAGGGGAAAGCCGCGGCCTCAAGTAGAGAAGCGCCCGGCCGAAAGTGCGGCGCGGCGCGCCGCCGGAAGAACAGGCGCGTCTGCCCCGCACAGAAGGAGGAACCAGAGAGTCCCCGGAACCAGGGGGCAGCCCGGAGAACACGCGGGAGGCCACAGAAGGAACCGGGGCCCAGAGAAAGACCGGAGCACGCAGCCACCGGAGGAAAAGGCCATGCATGTGGGCTAGCAGAAGACCGGCCAGGAGGTCCCCAGAGGCAGCTATACAGGGCGCAGGGGGAGGAAGGCAACATACTCACCGCTCCGACGACTTCAGGTGCGCGCAGGGTCACCCCTTCAGTGACCTCGCACCGGAGTGGGGCACTGGCATCCAGCTGCAGGGAGCAGCTACCATGGGGGACGGGTGACCGGCGCAGGGAGAATATGAACATATTCTCCAGGCACCCTCAGGGGGGTCTACGTCTGATGTGGCTTTCCACGCCGACGGCCCCCCTGATAACCTAAAAGAAAAAAGAAAGAAATAAAACTAAAATAAAAAATCAGAGGTGCAAAGCACCAGTGTCTACCTCCTACGGACACTAGACTAAAAACTGAGCTAGCCTGGTGTCCGTAGGAGGGATATAGGCTGCCAGGCGGGGCTCTCTTTTTGATTATCTAGTGTCGCCTCCTAGTGGCAGCTGCCTATATCCCACTGGTGCTGTGTCCCCCAATGATAGGCACAAGAAATAAATTTTCTTTTGTACAAAAAAAACAGTCTGTTGTGATGATTGAAGAATATACCACAGCAGAGCTATATAGGTCGCAGTTAACAACAAAAACCCTATTCCCACCCTACCACCCTCCCAATATGGAGCATCTACTCTTATGTCTCTATGTTGTGCCATTCCTTTATTATTTCTACTAGAAGTTATGAATGAATTGCTAGCAGTCTGCAGTAAGGGTACATAGGGGAGGTGACCAGTTGGGGGTGTGTCCCTGCACAGACTCACTCTATCCAATCAGTGCTGCCATTTTCAGACTGTGCAGGTACACACCCCCAACTGGTTACCTCCCCTCTGTACCCTTACTGCAGACTGCTAGGAATTCATTCATAACTTCTAATACAAATAATAAAGGAATGACACAACACAACACACAAGAGTCATAAGAATAGATGTTCTAGAATTGTTATTACATGGGGAATACATGAAGATATTAAAACAGTCATGTCAGGAGAGGTGAAAGGTCCTCTTTAACTATACAATAAAATATTTTTCAAACATTCAAGGGTCAGAGAGCATTTAAATCTAATCTAAATGGGGTTCCATGTAAAGAAAGTGTATTCATGGTACAGAGTAACATTTGTGTTTCAATTTCTCACCATTTTAAGATCTCTGCTGTCAGTGAAGGAGAACATTATTGTTACATGTCCAAATAAAATACTACTCACAGCTGAGAGGTGGATTCAGTTGCATGGAGTCTATACAATCATCTGTGAGCTGAACACCATGGGCTCCACACTCAGATTTTTAGAATATACTGTAGCAAACAGTATAGTTTGCATGGTAAAAAAATTTAACTAGTTGCTCTTGTTGTTAAAGCCTGTTCCTAGAAATGCTGTTTTTCTCACCAAAAATAGGGCACACTGCAATTGTAACCCAATTAAGGGTTTATCCAAGACTATAAAATGCTCCCCCATATGCTGGGCTCCTCACAATGAATATACTTACTTGGCTCCCCGCACCGCCGCTGCAGGTTCTCCCCGTGCGCGGATGAAAACATTCTGTGTTGGGGGGGGGAGCAGACAATGGCAGGCGGGGACGAGCCTCCCTAGCGTCACCCGTGATGCTAGGGAGGCTTGTCCCTGTCTGCCACTTGCTGCTCCCCCCAGACACTGGATGTTTTCATCCGCGCACAGGGAGAACCTGCAGCGGCGGTGCGGGGAGCCAAGTAAGTATATTCATTGTGAGAAGCCCAGCATATGGGGGTATTTTATAGTCTTGGATAGCCCCCCCTTTAAGGACTAAGCCAATTTTGGCTTTAAAGAGGTTGTTCAACTTTTTGGACTTTTTTAACTTTCACTAGCAGCATGCTGTACCTGAATGGTGCAGAGACAGAGTGGCCTCAGCGGTGATGTGTCCCCAAGTGGCACATCATGTGTGACTTACAAAGTCTGAAAAGCAGAACGCCCGCTTATAGACCACGAGCTGTTTTTTTTTTTTACCTCCTAGCACTGAATTGCCCATTACATGGCCTTAATTTTTTTGTGGCATGAATTGTAGGTTATTTACGAAAATATTTTGGGGCAAATAATAGTCAATGTTCAATTTATATTGATTTTCTAGGATGGTGAAATGGAAGAAAAATGGAATATGACAACGTGCTACAGCTCTTTTGTTAGGACCTAGGCCTAGATGAAAACAGGACTCCTTTGTACACTGACAGCAGATATCATGAATGTGGTGGAGAACTGAAAGCTGCAGATCTTTTCATTATAAATACACAATAAATAAAAAGTTTTCGATTTCCAACCCCTCCGCACAAGTTGCAGTCAGAGTGGACTAGTTTTGTGATTCACTTTTCTATAAACTGCTTTTGTTATACCACAAAATGTGTGAAGCCCCAGCCTAAAGATGATGAATGATTACAAAGTAGGTAAACATCAAAGGGGTATTCCCATCTCAGTCATTCGTGGCTGCAATCGGAATACCCATCGTATGTGGAGGCCAGAGGAGACAGGCCGGCTGTGCTATGTCCATAACCCCCCAGAGCAGTGAATGGGGCTACGTACAGAGCACAG
This sequence comes from Rhinella marina, assembly GCA_900303285.1. Classification (NCBI taxonomy): domain Eukaryota; kingdom Metazoa; phylum Chordata; class Amphibia; order Anura; family Bufonidae; genus Rhinella; species Rhinella marina. The sequence goes on along the minus strand of ONZH01007079.1, from coordinate 254,129 downwards.
CCGGCTCAGTTGTTTCCATAATCTTGGCCACCTATGACAACCACATAGGACAGGTATTTCTGATCTCAGACGTGAGTGACAGAGATGGGAATACCCCTTTAAGTATACGCTTTATAACTTTACCTTATAGATTTTAGCTTTCATATAGAAGAGTTCTATTAATGTCGGAGTGCTGGCAATGGCAGCATTAATATAGTCTAATGCCACAGACCACTGACCAAGTTTATCAAAGTGCTGTGCTAAGAAATAACGAACCCACAAAAGGGTCGTGGGGGGTTCTCGCTCCTCATTGTCTGCAAGAGGAAAAACAAATAGTATTTTACACACAGCTAATCCGAGAAGTCAACCACATTCTCCGGAATACAAATTATAGATAACAAAAGCACCGTGGATTAGAATAAAAAGACAAAGTAATACCGTATTCCGTGTACATCTACTACAACGTCATTATTCTTTTCTATTCTAAAATATTGACTTTTTCAGTAAAAATACAAAGTGCAGGGAGAGTGAGAAGACAAACGGTATACTTATCACACTGTGGATTCTCGGCAGAATTGGCCTCAGTTTAGGCAGGGTACTGGCACTCCTTAAAGAGACCAGCCCTGTATGGAGATTTACTGGAAATGCTCCAAGGTATGGCTGGTGTCTTTAAGGAGAGTCAGTACCTTGCTTAAGCTGCATCCAAGATATCGTTATCCTACTCCATACTGATAAACCCCAAAACAGCGGTTTCCGTGATGCATATCTGGCCTGGCTATTTTTCCTTGCCATGTCCCAAGGCTTGTTAAAAAGTCAGATTCTGACTCACAGGGAGCCACTAGTGAGAGGGTTTTTTTTTCTCAGGAGATACCTCTTTGCATATTATTTTCCCATTGAGCATTGCCAATTAGTCTCCATACCATGAACACTTCCAGTAGCTCTCCACACAGGGCTGGTCTCTTTATGGAGAGCCAGTACTCTACCTAAGCTTTGCATTACAAAGGTTGAAAGCAGCTGGATTACACCTGCAATGCTGCCTAAAAAAAACAGCCCAAAAAAAGAAATGTGAATGAGCATAATCTATACACGGCTAAAAAAGTCTAACGAATTCTTCATGTTTGTACAAGTTCTTCAGTAATCAAAAAAATCCAACCATTCTGACTTTGACCTCGTGTAACGGAACACCCCATTCAATGGTGAAATATGACAATGTAATGAAGGAAACGGAAGTAATCCTCTGTAACAGGTTCCGCAACCACATCCAAATCCAGAAAAGTGCAAAAACCCTATATTTAAAGGGTTTTCCTGGGTTTTGCCCCTTCTTACCTAACCCCCCATAACCACCTGCTCCCTGCTACGTCGCTCTGGCACCATACGGTGATCTTATAGTCCCTGCCCTGTTTATTTTCAGTTAGGGTACGGACAGGGCCACATGCTTCACTGCAGCCAATGACTGGCCTCTGCGGTGACATGACCCAAAAGTGACATACCACTTGGGGACATAGCAAGTCCTCATCTTTTTTTCAGCACGTGTCCATGCAAAGTTTCAGCACTTCAGCCAAAAAAACGATGCGTGGACAAGTGGTGAATAAATCTGGAGGATTTTTGTATCCTGAAGCCTGTGCGCTGTTGACTTACTACTATGCTGGGTTGCACAACCAGGATTCTATATATTTCTACTAGATATCACCATAAATGACGTATGCAGTGCATGCACACAATTCGAAAGCCGGCACCCAGTCTAGATAATGTATTGAGGGAACTTACCTTTGGCGTTAAATAAGCCACACGTTTTCAATGAGGTTTCATAACCACTAACAAGCTCCTGTGTAATTAATACCTGGAAAACAAACACATAATATATATATATATATGGGCTGTTTGCTGCAATGCATCTTACAGCTTTTCCATCTATGCATTATTTGAGTTAATGGAGGCCATATTACCTCCATTTGCAATTTACAATACAGTATTTTGACATACTAACTAGAGCCATACTCTCACAGAATCATACATTTACCTTCTCGGCACAGCCGTATAGTGATTTTATGGTTGAAAACAATGGCGGGCAGCCTTTGCTAAAGTTAATCCGTAAGAACTTATCCATTCTTTCTCTAAACTTGATGCCTAGAAAAAGGAAAGAACAATTATAGTCCATGTGCTCTATGAGTAATGTATACATTACACTAACAGATCAATACACAGGTCACAAGCCATTCTCTCATAATAGACACTTCACGGAAATCACACAATCTTCTGCTGCACCAGTTTTTTTTTTTTTTTTGCAACAAAATATAACAGAATATTTGGCAAGACATGTCACTACTGTGTTTTGTCTTGCCAAATATTCTGTTATATTTTGTTGCAAAAAATAAATACAAATCTGCATTTCAAAAAGTGGTCAACAGGAGTCCTTTTTTCTATTGAGATCCTATGACAGATCTCAATATCAGAAACGAAAAGCGCAGGTGTGAAAGTAGCCTTACTGCTATTAAAATAAGAATTATCATTATCACAGTCTGATTTTGCCTGTGCGTCACCCTCTGATTGGTAAAGTGCTGCTAATATTTTTATTACTGAATCCAGCAGCTTCTGTGCGAAAGACCAAGAGCAGTCATTTTACTATGGCCAATGTACTTCATGTACTTGCTACACAGCTATTACCTGTAATGAAGTTTAAGATGAATCTTCTTGGGGAAACTGCTCTTGGATGTCGCTCACAGAATTCATCATAGATCTCAAGTCGTTCTTCAGTGGTAGCTAGGATGAGAAGAATTAAAGTTACATCAGACTATAAGCCACTGACGACAGCTTCTCTATCCTAAAACACATCCAGGTATTCTAAGAACAGGAGAGCTGCTGATTTCTCACAACCTGCCATCCAAATGGACTGAACACAAATGGTTAGCTTGGACCACACATGATCGATGCACAGTATTACATTTACCAGGATGCAAAGCTTTCTCTACGTTTTCATAGTATTTCCAGTTTTCAGGATTACGATTAATAAGTTCTCTCAATACTTCAGTAGCTTCTTTCCATCTTCCAAGCTTTAAGTAAACTTCACCTTCAAACATAGAGAAGGGTTAAATCACTGAGACAATTAAAATGTAATCCAAATTGTGCACATTATTACAGTCCTATTCATGCTTCTTCAGGTAAGGTCAGATGTTGACGCAGTAGATATTGAACTGCACAAGTGCAAGAACTGTACTATCAAATAGAGGAACAAACCATTCATTCCTGATAATTGCCTGATCGATGATCAAAGGGGAGCACTGCATTTGTATGCATTATTCATCACCTCTGTAAGAGGATGAGTGATCGCTACTGTGATCATTCATCCCCATATATATTCACTGTTTGTGGGCAGCAGATCACTGTTTACACGGGGCAATGTGCTGTCCAGAAACCATGCGTCACGTAAGTTGGAGAACAGTGGAGCCCTAAACTCCATCCGCACCACTGTCTCTAACTACTTGGACAATCTTCCCTAAACTGCGTCCCCCAACTGGTTGATGGTCCCTAACCTGGATAAGTGCATGAGACCTAAACTAGAGGGGAAAGAGAAGTCAGACAGGCTAGGTCAGAACCAGAGAATAAATATCAGAACCAGAATTTGAAAACTAGAGTTTGTCAGGATTCAAATCGGCAATCAATATCAAAGTCAGGAGTGGGCCAGCGGTCAAAAAAGCAAAGGCACAAATAGTAGAGCAAAGCATACAAGGAAGGAAGACCAATCACAGGCAACTGTGGCCAGCTTAAAGGGGTTTTGCCATCTCAGACCATGGGCGCATATCGCTAGGATATGCCCCGATTGATAGGTCTAAAACGAGAACGGAGCAGGGAAATGAACGGAGGGCGCACTGCATGCCCATATTCATTTCTACGGGGCTGCCGAAAATAGCTGAGCGCTGGCTCGGCTATTTCTGTTGGCCCAACAGAAATGAATGGGAGCAGGGGCCGCGCGTGCATTCCCATTCACTTGTTTGGGAGCAGCACTTGGTGGTGGACAGACCCTGGGAAATCCAGGGTCCTCCAGCCACAGCGCCCCCCCCCCCCCCCTCTGTTCTCGTTGTAGGTGCAGGTCCCAGAGGTGGGACCCGCACCTATCAGAAAAAATGGGGGCATATCCTAGCGATATGCCCCCATTATATTTTATGGGAATACCCCTTTAAGTACCCCGCCAACAGGAAACACATGACGCTTGCACCGAGAGCTTGACTGGCCTGGCTTTCCTGCTCCCAGATAAGCTGACCAGCCCCAGTGTCACAGTAACCGAACGACACTGGCGATGCCACCATAGGGAGGCTGAGATTGCAGGCAGGTAAGTACATGACACCATGATTTTGGGTGAAAGCCAAAAGATACCATTAGTTGAAGAACAAGCTTTTGCTCGTTCACTGGGTGATGCCGGCACATTAACAGGAGAAAATTTTTTTCTACAAACAAGAGACAGAAAGACACATGCTTTGTAGTCGCTGCAATGATTTTATGTACTGTATATGTATCCACTTATACAGCACGCGTGTATGTATGCCTGCCCCTCGTCCCATCCTTGGCTGGTTCATTGGAGGCCTTGATCATGCAGTAGGTTGAGTAAAGCTACTTCAGTTTTTTACCATTTTGAACAATCTTGAATTTTAGTGGAAGTCTGTGGAGAAACCCTAAAGCATTCCCCAGACACTGAATAGTTATGAACACACTTACCTTTGATTTCTTCCACCTGAAGTTTGTCACAGATTTGTTTCTCATAAACCTCAATGTGATCCAAGGACTCTTGGAAGAGGTTTGCTTCTCTCATCACCTGGTTCTGGTACAATATTAATTCACTATATTCATAGTCTATTTTATTTGGAGGTACCTAATAAAAAAAGAAGAAATATATTTCAACAGGCTTGGTAACTTGACACCTTAAATTGACACTTTGTTTCCTAATTTTTGAAGATTGCCTAACAGTATCATACAGGTATTTGAGAAAACATTAATAATATATACTGAATTTTTCGCCCTATAAGACACACCTAGGTTTTAGAAAGTGAAAATAGGAAAAAAAGGTGTAGTGAATGTATCCGGAGCGGTGGCACATGTGGGCTAGCGTTAGTACGCATCCGGCAGGCTGTTCCTGCTGGACACTGCTAATGTAAAAGTAGCCTAATCTGCTGCAGACACAATGTTATTGGGGGGGGGATCTGCTGCTGACACTCTTATTGGGGAAGGGGGGAGGCTATCCTGTGACACTTTAATAAAGGGGTCACTTTATTAGGGGGGATCACTTTATTGGGGGAGGGGGGGTAATTTATTGGGGTACTTTATAGATGACACAGCTCTAAGGGCACAACAGGAGCAGGCACATGTGAAGAGCCGGAGCAGGCATGTGTGTCAGGGAAGCCTGCTCCAGCCCTCCTCTGCCTGCTCCTGCACTCCCATCAACCTCTCACAGTGCATCTTCCAGCCGGCCGGTTCATACCACCCAATACCTGCCAAGGCCGGCCGGAGCACGGAGCACCCGCAGAGGCAGCTGACCCCTGCCTCCCGCCAACTGCAGTGGCGGCCAGTCCCTGCTTCCCCCATCATTTGCAGAGGCAGCTGGTCCCGGCCTCCCCCATCATCTTCAGCGGTGTCTGGCCACTTCCTCCCAGCACCCGCAGCGGCAGCCAGGTAGTATAAGATGTCCAGTGGCAAAGCGCCTGATTTTTTTTCCTGTATTCACCCCATAAGACGCATTTAAGTTTTCCCCCCATTTTGGAGGGAAAAGCACGATACTTTTATGGGGCGAAAAATACGATACTTTTAGAATTCTTATATTGAAAAGCTTAAAGAGGACCTTTCACCGCTCCTGACATGTCTGTTTTAATAGCCCCATGTAATAACAATTCTAGAACATCTATTCTTATGTCTGTATGTTGTGCCATTCCTTTATTATTTCTACTAGAAGTTATGAATGAATTACTAGCAGTCTGCAGTAAGGGTACGGGGGAGGTAACAAGTTGGAGGTGTGTACCCCCAACTGGTTACCTCCCCTCTGTTCCCTTACTGCAGACTGCTAGCAATTCACAAGGCATTTACTACTGTATTATTATTGTCCATATTGCCTCCTTTGCTGGCTTGATTAATTTTTCCATCACATTATACACTGCTCATATCCAGGGGTTACGACAACACTGCTGCAGCAAGGATATGAGGTTGCCAGGACATGTATGCCTATATACACTCCCACGGTCCCAGCCACCAGAGAGGCCGGCACTTTTTCATATGGCGAGCAAGCACGGCCACTGCTGCTGGATTGCAGGATGATTGTAACCCCTAGAAAGGAGCAGTGTATAATGTGGTGAAAAAATAAATCCATTACATCCAATACATTAGTAAGTGTCTTGTAATAACTTTCTCTACATAATAAATGCCACTTGCTGAAGTGAGACAACTCCTATAATGGCATTTATCACGAAAAATAAATCCAACTCTTTGTAACTGATGGCCTATCCTTTGGATAGGTCATCAGCATTTGATCGGTGGGGGTCCCAGGTGTTGGATAACCCCTTTAACTGAACAGTAATAATTACTATGAATTAATGTTTATACAGTAATATAGTGATGACTGTAAAAAACAGATCACTGGTCTCTAGGGTGAGATACTGGTGCGGTATGCTCCTAGAAATGTAGCCTTGTCAGATGAAACTAGAGATATAGACTGATTTCTCTCCTCAGAAGAAATATCTAATAGGTTTCCAACCACAGGCCATCACTAGTGCAGTGAAATATTACAATATTTTTACCTGTTGAGTCTTTCTGAATTCCTCAAGCAATTTTAAGGCCATTTCATAGTCTTTCAACAAATGGTATGCGATTGCATACCCAATCCATGATGCTCTTTGCATTGGGCGCAGCTGAAGAAGCTGATATCTGGTTTCCTGTTATAAAAAAAGACTGCATTTAGCACATACAAGAGCTCATTACATACAGTACAAACACTTCTGAGATGGGTTTCCCCTGATTTCAGAAAAATGGTACAGAATTGGGCGGAATAAAATTAAGGAAAAAACCTTACTCGCCTTTGGGCCCTGCTCTTGTCCCGGCCAGGCCTGCAGCAATCACGTGCTGCCCATTGTTCACACGACTACTACACCCAATCACTGGCGTCAGCAGTCATGTGTACATGTGGCCACTGAGGCTAATGATTCTCTGCATCAGTCACATGAATGATGACCGGCACGGGACTGCTGCAAACTCACAAAGCAGTGGGACAAAGGTCAGGGTGAGTAAGGGTTTATTTTTTTGTCTGTTTGTTTTCTACTTTCTTTCTTTATTTTATCCTGCATCCTGTATCAATTTTTCAAAAAATCTCTGAAAACTCGTTTAAAGGGGTTTTCTGGGATTTTAATATTGATGACCTAACCTCAGGATAGGTCAGCAATATTTATTTTTTATTTATTTTATGCACTACTATATTCTGCAGCGCTTTACAGACATTAGCATCACACTGTCCCCATTGGGGCTCACAATTGAAGTTAACTATCGGTAGGAGTGTGGGAGGAAACCAGAGAACCCGGAGAAAACCCAAGCAAACACGGGGAAAACATACAAACTCCATGCAGATGTTGTCCTTGGTTGGAGTCGGACCTAGGACCCTTGCGCTGCAAGGCACCAGTGCCATCGTACAGCCCCGATATCAGATTATTGGGGGTCCGATTTGGGACCCTCGCCGATCAGCTGGTTGAAGAGAAGGTTGTGCTTGTGTGAGCGCAGTCTTCCCTTCACTGTTTACCTGCTTGCCGTCGACATCGTGGCGGCGAGCAGGATTAATTACAAGAAGTTGTCCCATTCACTTCTATGGGACGGCTCTGTATTATACACTTGTACAGGAAGGAGCTGCCCCACTGGAGTAAACGGGACGTCTTCTTGTAATGAATCCTGTTTGCCGCTGCGATGTTGAGCAGGTAAACAATGAAGGGAAGAGACCATATTGGGATATCCACCACAGGACAGAAGTGCTGGCACTTCCTGCTGTTGGCCCACCCAACCCTCCTCACAGCGTGGGCTTCTTAAAGACCCTGCCGTCCTCCAGGTACGACTAGCGTCCTCCACAGGGCTGTTGCCCTTCTTTGTATATCGCACGCCACGGTGCCACAGCGCACCCAGCTGACACGGGTCTTTCTTTCCGTCTGTATCTATAGTATAATCCAGCACTGCGCTCCTTACAGGTAAGAGATACTTCTCCACTAGGCCTGGATGGCATATACTGGATCCATCTCACTAGCAAATGTTTGCTCTGCTATCCCCATCACATATTTAGGTCATCTGCTGCCACATGTCACCATGGTCCTCCTTCTTCTTCAACAAGATCCCGCACCTGCGCCTTCCTGCGCTTGTCTGGACCAGATTTCGCGCCTTTGGACAGGCGCATGCGCACTAGGTACGGCGATGCCGTGCCCAAAGTGGGCATCACAGTGCGCATGCCCCGTCCCGGCGAGAGACTGTGCAGGATCTTGCTGAAGAAGGAGGACCATGGTGACGTGCAGGGCGGGCGCAGGCAGTTGCTGGGGCGGGGAATAACTTTAAAAAAGGACAGGAGCCTGGGCTCGAAGGCGGTAAACCCCGCCTCCGGGCTCTTCTGACGCTTCATTAGCATATCAATTAAAGTACGTTTTTGGCAGTTCTGAAGATCACAAGACAGCGCAAAAGGTACCAATACTTTATTTATAACAAGTGCTATGGGGCTGTTTTACTACTTTATAGGGGCCTATGAGGTGACAGACTCCCTTTAACCAAATATGATATATATACAGTAGTCACGCTGCCTTTCTATACAAGGTCCCCCTTGTAAACATACACTGTGCTTCAGATACTGGATTTGCCTGATAGCCCATGTTTATACTCTACACTACAGGTATACACTGCTATTGTGTTTTACATGTTTACCCTTCACAATACGCCAGGAGTTTTTCTGTACTCTGCTGTTATGTTTAGTCAAACATATGATTGATTGAATACAGTATATCAATTATAACATGTATTAATCCTCTAGTTTGAGGAAGACTTACCTGATCTACGTCTAACTTTTCATTCTTTGTATATTTCCCCTATCATCACTATGTAATCCCATACGATTGTATACACGTATTTGATATTTTGTGTGATTTTTCAGCACATTGAAAAAGGCTATTGCTGAAAACGTTCTTTACAATAAGCCGTCTTGAAAGCGCACAATAAAAAACTGTCTTGAAGCAATCATTTGGAGTACTGGAATCTTTGTCTACATTTGATTTACTTGGCGTGGAAGCCATCTCTACTCTTGTATAAGTGTGACCCGACTTACTTCAAACAGATTCTGAATTAGATTGTTAATGGCTTATGTAATGGGGACAACAGCATAACAGCACAAGGAGATTTTCCAAGTTGTAAAATACAGACCGACTCTGATGTATGGTTTTATGGACGGGAAAAGTGCAAGAGAAAACAGTAAAACCGTCACATACTGATCAGAGAGAACATGGCATTACCTTTTTTTTAAGGAGTCTATTCATCTCTCACAATAAAAGAACCGGGTTTATACAGAACCCCACAGGTACGTACATATATACGCTGAAACGTGTTTCATTATGAGTATTCAACGCTTACCCAGGAGACTGTCTGTGGTTGTACTGAGCACAGGAACTACATTATTATGGCTGTATATAGAGGGTGGTTTGTAAACCCACAAAACTAGGGCATGATCATCAGCAAGATAATATTATGTGAACGTCATAGTGTGATAATGTATATTAATCAGCATATATAGATTTTACGGAAAATTAACTAGTGTCCCAAGTGACGCCCTCACACACTTACCCGATATCCCTCTAAGTCCCTCATCTGTATCTGCAACAATGAAAGGTCCCGCAGTATCTGCAAGTTGTCCTTGTCCAGTTTAAGAGCATTCCTATAACACTTGATGGCCTCATCATACTTCTTGTCGGACCTCTGAAGTAGACCATAGACATGCCAACCTGTCTTCTATTCAGGAAAACCAACTGCATCTATCAGTTCTCAACAGACAGGCAAGGCTTGTGTAATGGATCTGTCTCCTACAAGGCAGTTCACAGCACTCAGTCCCTTTGAATCATCCCATAACCTTATATTCTGCCAGGTCAATGCATAGTCTGAAGCATCAGAGCATGTATGCAGGTTGTCAAAGCGTTGGCTATAAGTCACTAAAGCAGCATGCTTCAGATTGAAGGGGATGTCCCACAAAAAATATTCTACAGTCTGCAAAACAGCACCTGGATCTCAATACTTTTGTAACTGCAGGTAAGTAAAAATGTATTATAGATTTAATATAAATATATCTGTATAGCGCCACCTGCTGTTTGCTCTTGTTCTAATTTCTCTGTCCTGCTCACTGAGATGGAAGCACATGCTCAGTTCAACTGCCACAGCTGTAGAAGAAAGGACAAACCCCTGAGGAAGGACATGCCCCCTGACCTGCCAGCTTGAAATAAACCTAGCAGAACAATCAGAGCAATGAATGGGGAAAGACCGGGGTCTATAACGCCGCTCTTAATAAATGTGCCCCCAAATGTGAAAAGGATACAGACATGACTCTTGACATCACTGCGCAGACCCTTCCGTACAAACTCATAAGCTTCTTCTTTCTTTCCCAGACAATTCAGCGTCAGTCCCTTCATTGCCAGCGTTTCTGCAGAAAACAATAGCGGTTATAGATCAAGTTCTAAGAACAAAAAAGGAAGAGAAGCAATAAGTCATGCTGCGTATTTCTCACTGTTTAGGCTCTGTTCACACAGAATTTTCTCAATGTTTCAGCTTACAGGAAAATGAAATGCTTCCGCTAATGGTTCCACTGAATTCAATGGAGTTTTTGGTCAGTTAACCCCTGCTCCATCACAGCTCCTCAGGGCTTCTCTCTGCCAGGAAGTGTTATGTGAGGAAGCTGCAGAGCAGACACTCTCATGTGACTTCAGTGCTGTGCACAGGAAGGTTGCGCCTGATCATTGTGTGACTCAACGCTCTTGACGGACAGACTCCTGATGACATGAGACGTGCCAGCTCCACTAGGTGGCCCTGCTCATATTCCAAGAGAGGAACTAAACAAGTCTTATTCTGCATTTAAGCTTCGGGTTAGACCCTATGCCCACGACTGGATATTTTTCTGGATCCAATCTGCACTTTTTGCGGATTGGACACATTCATTCAGTGAGGCCACAACAAATGTGGACAGCACACTGTCCGTTTGTTCCGCTACACCACAAAAAAAAAAATAGAACATGTCCTATTCTTTTCCTATTATGGCTGAAGTCTACACCAGCTGGTAGCTGCCATAGAGTTCAGTTTCTGGTGCACAGCAGGGCTTCTGCATCTTAACAAATCAGCAGCATTTCACGCCAGCGCAGGGAGATCAAGACTAGCAGATGGATCTACCCCATTGTGTTTTTTTATGTGCCTATGTGCAGAGCATGCCACTCAATGGCATCAAACAGAGGTATACATGTGAAGCTTGGGAAATGTTTCCAATAGGAACCTCAGAAGGACACAGCACAGCACCTAGGCCAGCAAATTAATAAGTGTAATGCCTGGGCTCCGGGGGGTCGCCGGGCCCGGGCTCCTACGGCGGTTGGGGGCTCCCCTTGGGCTCCTTGTTTACGGTGGGTGGCAGCTACTGAGGATCGTTTTTTTTGGCACTGGAGCTGCCTCGGTGGCCTATGGCAGTTGCAGTTTTGGGCTGCTTGTGGCTGGCCGGGCCCGGTGGTGTGGGTGGCTCGGTGTTTGTGGTGCTGCTGACGGAATCCCTTTAAATTATCCCTTTTTTTTTTTTTTTTCTCCTCCCTTCTCTTCTCTCTGCGCGCCTTGGGGAGGGTAATTAAAAGAAATGTGTATGTATTTATATCTAACAAATTGTTATTTAAAATAAAGAAATAAAAAAAAAATAAATAAAAAAATAAAAAAATAAAAAAATAAGTGTAATGAGAAAATATTACACGTGAGAAACCTGCCAGCGTCTAGCAGAATCTTACCTCCATGTTCAGCAAAGCGGGGGTTTGACAGGATCATCTTACAGAACTTCAGCCCATTCTTATACTGCTTCTGTTCATAGCATTTCTAATAAATAAAGAAAAATTTGCAACATTCATAAAGCGAAGATGAATAGTTTGTGTTTCATACATTGTACATCAAAGTGAAATCTCTTGTGACTCTGGATCAGTATTGGAGAAGTAGAGCGATGGAATCATTTCTCAGTGGGGTATTATAAGAGGTAGGTTATGTACACCTTCAGGGATGTGACTGCATTTTATTCATTTTGAGCTAAAAATAATTTTTTCTGTTGGCCTTCATTAAAAATGTTCAGCCGTTTCTGAGATACAAGGGTTAAACAATCAGTCTGTTTGCAAGCTGTGACTTTCTTTGTGTTAACTCCTACCAGCACCTTAAACACTCATTATAGCTTAAAGGGGTATTCTCATCTTAGACAATGGGGGCATATCGCTAGGATATGCCCCCATTGTCCAGCGGTGGGACCCGCACCTATATCCAGAACAGAGCGGGGAGCGCTGCGCCTGGAGGACCCCGTGTTTCCGGCCACCACCAGGCGCAGCTCCCCGCTGCGCTCACAGAAATGAATGGGAGAGCAGCGCGCAAGCGCGGCCACCGCTCCCATTCATTTCTATGGAGCCGACTGAAGCTCGGCTATTTTCGGCGGCCCCATAGAAATGAATGAAGGGCAGCTGCTCTTGCGCAGTGTGCCCTCATTCAGTTCGGGGGCTCCGTTCTGGATATAGGTGCGGGTCCCAGCACCTATAAGACAATGGGGGCATATCCAGCTTGCAAACAGTCTATTTTTTAACCCTTGTAAAGCCTAATTCTCATGTGAGTGTTTTGGTCAGTGATTTCCATCAGCGATTGTGAGCCAAAACCAGGATAGGAGCCTCCACAGACATAAGGTATAAGGAGAAGATTTGAACATGTTCTGTATTTTTGTTCCGGCCGCCTCTCAGCAGGCATCGCCGTGCTGCGGCCGGATCCGCGGCCCGCCCCCATTACAGTGAATGGAGCCGGAGAGCAGTTCCGGCCCCACACGTGCACCTGCGGCAGCACGGATCCGGCGGGCTGTTCACCCACTGGAACAGCCTGCCGGAGCCCTGAGCCGCAGGTGTGAAAGGGGCCTTAAGGTAATTAGATGACCAGCACAAAGTGAAAGTACCAGTCACCCAGCTAGAGAAACAGTTAACCCTTTCTGACAGAACAGCTCAATATTTTTAATAAAGGCCAACTGAAAAAATGATTTTTAGCCAAAAATGAGTAACATGCAATCATTTAAAGGGTTTCTGTCACCAGTTTTGGGCATATAAAACAGGATGACATTTGCAATGTGCAAATGTCACCTGATGCCCAAACTGGTGATAATTTTTTTACTGGTGGCCCCGTTTTTGAAATAAATCATCTTTTGTTGTATGCAAATGAAGCTTACTAGGTGCAAGGGGCGTTTACCTCGCACCTAGTAAGCTCCGTTTGCCCACGCCTACCTTCACTTGATTGACAGGGCCAGGCAGCTTGTTGGATCCTCTGCCGGCCCTGTGCTCCATTCAAATCCCGCGCCTGCGCCCTGCGGAATAAAAGCGGCGCAGGCGCAGTGAGCGGCGCTGGCCGCCGGGCTCCCGGCTACCTCACTGCGCCTGCGCCGATGACGTCAGAGTACACATGACGTCATCGGCGCAGGCGCAGTGAGGTAGCCGGGAGCCCGGCGGCCAGCGCCGCTCACTGCGCCTGCGCCGCTTTTATTCCGCAGGGCGCAGGCGCGGGATTTGAATGGAGCACAGGGCCGGCAGAGGATCCAACAAGCTGCCTGGCCCTGTCAATCAAGTGAAGGTAGGCGTGGGCAAACGGAGCTTACTAGGTGCGAGGTAAACGCCCCTTGCACCTAGTAAGCTTCATTTGCATACAACAAAAGATGATTTATTTCAAAAACGGGGGCACCAGTAAAAAAATTATCACCAGTTTGGGCATCAGGTGACATTTGCACATTGCAAATGTCATCCTGTTTTATATGCCCAAAACTGGTGACAGAAACCCTTTAAAAAAATTGCCTCCGAAGGTGTACATAGCCTTTAATGTAATTACTTCCTGTCTGTCCTGCCAGTCTGTTCCCCACGGTCTCTCTGCATTATTCACTGCCCAGCATGAGATACATGATCTCTCCTGATATTGGGAGGGGAAGCCAGGGAGCAGAGGAGATAAAGGGCAAGTAATAGGTGATGTCTTGTACTACACATTAGATTATATCAGCTATTCTCACTGGTGGAAGCTGTGGCTAGCAATGTCACCCATTCACATCTATGACATCTAAGGATGACAACCCTTATTTCTCCAGACAGCATTATCATTATTGTCACAGACTTATGCCTCATTCATGCGTCAGTGTTCAGTCAGTGATTTCCATCAGTGATTGTAGCCAAAATTAGTTGTGGCTCTAAACACAGAACAGGTGCAGATCTTTCCATTATACCTGATTTTGGCTCCAATCACTGATGGAAGTCACTGACCAAAACACTGATCTGTTAATAAGGTATAAGAGAGTTAATATTCTGTGGAATAACCTGACACCTGTTATGTGTTTCTAGATGTGTTCTACTAGGGGTTGTCAGATGTCAGTGACATGGGGGGGCTCATGCCCTCATCTTCACTGGTGACTGTACTCAGGTAACACACAGGATATGCTTGGGCTCAGTATAGGCTTATGCATGTAGTCCCCGGGAGTGACAATGCCAGTGGATGACAGCCTACTGTACAAAAGACTGCAAGGGATTAGAGTGTGAGCTCTGTGGGCTAGGGTTTGGGCTCTCACCAGGATCCTCTTAAAGAGGTTGTTCTCCTTGGGGGGGAGGGTGACAACCGGCATGATGACTCCGTGCTCCGCCCGCCCCTTTCGGGGGTCTCCAGGAAGAATCCCCCTCTGTCGGAGGCCGCACTACTAGACAACTAAGTGCGCATGCGCCTGCTGCGCCCACTGATGATTCAGAGCGCACACCAGTGACGTCATCCGTCCGCACTGTCACTCTGCTGTAGTCAGGCTGTGACCTTCCATTCTGTGTGGTAACGTACTGCCAATGGAGCGTGTGTATGTCTATGCAATAGCTATTATGGTCCGGTCTCAGTCCTGTACTGTGTGCAATGGAATTTGATGCTTTTCGGCTTCCTTAGTGTCTTCCTTCGCAATGTATTCTGGGAGTTGGAGTCTTTCTGCTGTGTCCTGAGAATTTGCCGGTGGACAGTGGGAGATTTGAGCTAGCAGCACACGTGAGGTCCGCAGCCTCCCCTCAGAGCAGCAGGTGCTGACAGCTCTCCTGGGGTCTGGTACTTACCAAAGCAGCTAGCCTATCAATCATATCGAGCCTTGATTGTGTCTTGTATTCATACGGTGCATTTAAAGCTGCATGCGGTTTTCAGTTTGATTTTCTCATGCAGTTACTTTTATTACCGGTAAAACTAGTTTAACATTTTTCACCTGTAAAAGCGCAGCCATCCCAAATGCAGCATGTGATTTGTTTCTGATCTGATACAGTTTTAAAAGGCATCTGGCAGCAGATTTGTACCTATGAAACTGGCTGACCTGTTACATGTGCACTTGGCAGCTGAAGGCATCTGTGTTGGTCCCATGTTCATTTGTGCCCGGCTTGCTGAGAAAAATAATGTTTAAATATATGCAAATGAGCCTCTAGGAGCAAAGGGGGCGTTGCTATTACACCTAGAGGCTCTGCTGTCTCTGCAACTGGCGCACCCTCTTCACTTTGATTGACAGGCCAGATGTGATGATGTTTTCACTATCCGGTCCTGTCAATCACAGTGCAGAGAGTGCAGCAGGCCAGCTTTCTTGTGTTGTAGGATTGAAGGAAATGGACAAGCCAGCATTCAAAAACCAAAAAAAATTAAGCAGCACTCCAAATAAAGTGAAGATGGGTGGTGGACCCTCTTTATTCACCCCCTGCTACGTTTTGGCCCAGCCCAATAAGGCCTTTGTCAGGCCAGTGCTTGGCTATTTTCAGAACTCCCATAGCATTGAATGCACGGTATAGTCTCTGTTCACTTCAGGGGTCCTGTTCTGGAGATAGGTGCAGGTCCCACGTCTCTGACCTGCTTCTCTCTGACATTGATGGCATATGCCATCAATGTCCCAGACATATGGGAATACCCCTGCAAGGATAGCTTGAAAGGGCATACTGCCTGGGCAGTGAACCCCTGACTGAAACACTAGGTCACTTACTTATTTTGTCCAGTCATTTTCGTAAAGGCAATAGACACTTTTGGGAGTATTTTTTTTAAAAATTATTGCATTCTACTTCGGCTAAAAATATATTTTTCAATTGGTCTTATAAATTTTCACGTTGTTCTTCTACAGCTTTATTTCACTGGAACTGCAGACTATGGCTTCTCTTCTCAGTAAATCTGTCAGGATGCTGTAGGCCTCATCTCTGAACTCCTGACATCTCAAAACCTCATTATAGCACAATCTCAGTTCACTGATAAGGAGAAGAAACAGTCTGCAGATGAAGTGAAACTGAAAGCTGTAGAGGACAATCTGTTGAAATTTTTTAATAAAGACCAATTGGAAAAATTATTTTAGTCGAAGGTAAGTAGAATCACAATCACAGAGAAAACGTGGTCTAAAATGCAGAGAATTGCTCAAAACCCCATATGCTGTTGCACATATCAAATCAGGGGAGCAAATCCTGCACATGTGATCCGTTGCTAACAGCAATCCCCAGCAAAATTGCATACAATGGAGGATGCCTGCAGCGGACCACATGTACCACAAAACCATCCTACAAAAGGTAACCAATTGTGCGGATGTGACAAACTATATAATCAAACAAATCATGGAAAAAGGTACACTGCAACAGTAAATGCAATTTATAATATATGGCTAAACCCTCACACTGATGTTAAAGTGAGACTTTCGCCAATATATTCTTATATCAAGAACATACCGGAGCCCGAGCACCGCGTCAAGGTATCTCAGAGTGGCTCGGGACCTAACGCTAACCTACCTAACCGTATGGGCAATTACGAAAGGAGCATACAGGCCGACACACAGCGACCAACTACTAGTTACCTCCAGCATGAAATCACACATACAATGGGAGGAGGCTGTGAGTCCCACCTACCATGTGACTCGGGCTGCACAGGTGCACCAGAATGTACATTTACACCTGGAAGTGTGGTAACTCCAGGTTTGAATGTGCCTTGACTTAGATCTTATGGTAACATTCTGGTGCAGCCTGAGTCACATGAGCCATTGGTAGGTGGGACTTACAGCCTCCTCCCATTGTATGTGTGATCTCACGCTGGAGGTAGGTTAGTGTTAGGTCCCGTGTCACTCTGAGATACCTTGACGCGCTGCTCGGGCTCCGGTATGTTCTTGATATAAGAATATATTGGCGAAAGTCTCATTTTAACATCAGCGTTGTCAGCACAGTCTGTAAATTAGCCGACATGTTGGTGCCATTAAAATCCATGACTTTTTTTTTTTTTATTTCTTTAACTTCAGGGGTCACCAGGAAATGCCACAATGAAGCATCTGTCAGTTGTTGCCGTATGGAGGTGCTGTGTGTCTGGTCTCCATACATGTACTGCTCCTTCTGTACTGCGTGGACTGTGTACTAAGCCTCATACAAGGCAGCTTTCTGTAGGGACCCAGCCCAGTAAGAATAGATTTCTATGTTTAAACCTTCATGGACTTCCCTCGAGAAGATCCTGTTCTCAAGGCTTTGGACCATTATGGCAAAACAAGACATTACAAAACTACTTGCAGTCATTGATGGCAGAACACAGGGAGCTAAGCCAGACACTAAATCTTACTTTAAAAGAAGAGGAGCGCAAGGCTTTGACCCAGCGGCACACCGAACTCTCATCACTCAGCGTGCTCCTTCACAAAATACACGAAGCAGAAAGTGAAGCCAGGGAACTAGAAGCCATGTTTGCTGGTAAGTCCACACAGACAGTGTCTTTATCACTATGATGGCCAGTCGTCCAGAATTGGGGTAATTGGCCAATGTTTGGATCTCAGCACGTTACCTGCTCGTCATTGTTACAGGTACGCTCTGCTGGATATTTATTAACCCCTGTATGCCAAAAAACTGACATTGCAAAGTTTGGTGCACACCTCACGTATGCAAAATTTTGCAGCTTTGTGGGGGTTTTGTGCCTCATCAGAATTGGAATGAGTGAGCTGGATGATATGGGAATGGGCATAGCTGGCCCGACACATTTGTTATAATCTACTCCAGGAAAATGGGTTAGATTATACTTGAAATCTGCACTACCTGCTGGTGAAGACTTCAGTTCTGGTGCATAGATCTGCACAGATGCACCACCATTATTAAGAGGTGTGCGCCTTGTAATCATTTTGGGGCATTTGATGCCAACAAGGGATAGGTTAAGACTGGTGCCAGTTTTAGTAAATGTCCCCATATTAGGCTGGTTTCACAAAAGCGAATTCCACGCATTGGACTCCCAGTGTGTGTCAGTGAGAGCACCCGTCCTGACCTCCCAGCAATGACTAGGTCGCATAGAATTATATTGATTTATGATGCTATGTAACCCTAACAGTTCTCAAATTTATTGGAGAACACTGACGAGTCCGGACTGTGGAACTCGCTGGTCTGAAAGGGGCTTAAGCCTTTTTCAAGGGTAGAGTAAGGGTGTTACATAAGATATTTTGTAGCTTCTCTTCCTATTCTATAATAACAGTAACTGGTTTTCTTATAGACCTAAACTCCAGGGAGGAGGAAGAGTTACTGCAAGAAGAACGTGGCATTATGATCCGAAACATTAACCGTTTACAGGAAAAGGTAAGGTAATATCTTATAAAGGAGTTTTCCGGGGGTGAAAGAATACCTTCAGTTATAAATCAACTTTCCATAAATAAATAATACATGTGACTATAAGAAACTTTGTAATATATTTTGTTAAAGAAGAATGCTTTTATCTACTTTAATCAGGCTGCTTTGCTGTTTACTGCTTTTAACATTGTAGAGAGGGGAGGAGGAAGCTGCTGGAGGAGAGACACACAAACTGCTACACTGTACTGTATGTAGTAGGATTATCTGGAACAAGTGTTTGTTTCCAGTAATCTGCCTGTGTGAAGATGGTACCGATCACCTGATGAACATGCAAAATACCTATGCAGACACCTAAATCATCATTTCTGGGCAGCAGATTGTGCTGTGTGAACACTACTCTGCTGCCCAGGAACAATGATTTTCTATGCGGACGAGTGATAACCATAGCCATGGCTGGTCCTCATACAGTGGAGGTGATCGCTGCTTGTAAATAAAGAGTAGGCAATTGTAGGGAAGGGACACTTCATAGACTTTTCTGTGTGAGGCTGGAAGCGGGAGCTGCTGGAGATAAGAGCCTGAGTGAAGGGTAAGAGGAGGAAAGAACTCTGAGAAGCTCAGAAGAAAGCATCATTTTTGAATAAAGTATATTATAAAGTTTCTTATACTCAACTTTACAATTCATTTCTGAAAACTTGTTTATAACTTGCGGTACACTTCAAAAATGTATGGCCTATCCTCAGGATAGGCCATCAATATTTGATTTATGTGATTGGTTATACAATGAAAGGGATAGCAAAAAAAACATTGGAAGGGGCTATTCCATGAAAAACATTTTTCAGGTATCCACGGGATAAGTGATGAATATATGGTCACTGGTCATGTTGAGCGAACTTGTTTTCAAGTTTGGCGTACAAGGTTCGGGTTATTGAAGAATCCCATTATAGATTCCTCTACCACGGACCACAAAACTTCTGGTCCATGGTAGCGGAATTCTAAAATGACCCGAACTTGAAAACAGAAGTTTGCGCATCCCTAGTCACTGGAACTCCCACCAATCACTAGAATAGGGTATAGCAGTCACCCATTCCAGAGGAGTTTGAATTGAGCAGTGGTGATGCATGTGCCCTGCTGCTCCCTTCAGTGTCAGGCATGGTAATCGGCTATCTCTGCCAGTCCTATAGGTGTATGCATTGACTGTTTATTTCCTGAAACCATAATACTCCTTTAATATAATAATTGAGAAAACATGTTGTGCATGGTGACTGGCAATGGTAGCACAGAGTAGTCTAGTTTGCTGTGCACTGATTTCTTTTATTTATTCATTTGGTTTCTAATTGCAATATTCAATGGGTTATCCAACCCCCAAAATGCCCCCCCCCCCAAATGCCCAGGCCCCTCACACAGATTGTACATAGCCTTGCTCCCCGCATCTCATCAAAACATCCAGCGACCGGCGGTGGGGACTGTAATCCAATAGCAAGCCGTGACAGGAATGAACCTTCCTAGATTTTTTGCATAAAAATAAAAGGAAGCGTTTCTCAGGATTAGAGAACCAGATTATGTTTCTGTTACCTACCCTATCTGGCGGTGTACTTATTGTGATACAGACTTGGAGGTGACAGACACCTTTCAAATGCTTTGAATGATAGTTAATATTTTCTCTCTCTTTTTGTTTCAGCTGTTACGTTTTCTTGTGCCTCAGGAAAAATATGACATGAATGACGCTATACTGGAAGTTGTGTCCGGGAGAACTACTGGAGGTCAGCCCCCTTATGTTTCTTAGAGAGACCCAACATGATCTATATAGTGTAGTAAGTTGGATGTTTTAGAGAACTAGTCCACAATCCAACCTGCAAGTGCTGCGGTCGAGTACTGCTGCAATCGTACGGGTCGCAGCTGCCTCTAAGTCTGCACTGTTCAGTGGGTCTGTATTGTTCATGGCCATGCGGCGACTAAGAATGCAGGCCCACTGAATAGCGCCGTCTCACTAGAGGGAGCTGTGGCCCGTACAACTGCAGCAGTACTCAACCACGGCATGGTTGAGTCACAATCGCGACATGACCGCGCCGTGTAGTTGTAGCCTAACAGCATTAGAAAGTGAGGAACCCCATCGTATAGCTGGGCAGAAGGCCTTAGAGCAATAAAAAATGGAATATCCTCCTTCAGTGGTTTCCTGTCCTTCGGACTGAGGAGCCTGGAGCCTGCGGCTTCTAGGGCTGTGAAGCATTGGACACCTTAATGATGTGAATATTTGAGTCTAGCAGGCCTCTAGGACTTAATCCTCCATTGTGGGATCAAACCACTTGAGCTAATGGCTTGACAGTTGTAGGAATGATTCTGGGCCTTTGTCCTCTGCTTTTCATTTTGGTGTGACTTGTGGTCGTCTTGGTACTTTCGTCAGGAGGAAAATCTTACAAGCAGTGGTTCCTCCCCAGGGTTTAACTCTTCTGCTGTCCTCTCTCTGGTGGTATTATGGATGAGGGGCAAAATCATAACCCATGACAGCATCTCTCTTATTTCCTCCCTCTCGCTTGTTGTTAGTTAAGGTGGTAAAAAAAAAAATTAAATATTTTAAAACTATGCTTTTAAGGATATATTTGTATCGCTTCTCCTGATCTACTTTGGAATCCACTGAAAGAGGAAGTGGGTGTTCTCTTTTTAACTGGTTCTGGTAAATCAAATTACTGATAACTGTTATCATTTTCTGCTGTCACAGTAATTTGTTCCAAAATGTCTTATAATGGGTGATTTCATTAGAAGATTGTTCGAGGCTTCTGTCTGTATATAAAGGAGTAAGGAAATCGTTAGCGGCCAGTTTTGGCAATTCTCAATGTACTTCTCTTTTCAGGTGACATTTGCCAACAGTTTACTGCTGAGGTTTTTGACATGTACAGAAATTATGCACAGTACAAGTCTTGGTCGTTTGAAATTCTGAATTACACGCCAAATGATTATGGTAATGTATTTGTTGCACTACTTTGTATGTTGAAGGGGTTGGCCACTTTCTAAAAAAATATCTCTATAATGCTCTAACCCTATGGACACTAGTCTAGGAAACCCTAACCCCTCTCATATTTTACCCTGGTTCAGTATTCCCCGCTGCCCATGGATCCGATCTCCAAACCTCAGACAATGGCGGCTGCTGAATCATTGGCAATCATGATGGTGTTCGTTGGTTTACCCACATGACAGCTACCCTGGATGCATCCTCTTCTGTGCTTGAGGCTGAAAATATTCAGTGCATGTGCAGACACATGCTGTAGTTGCTTACCATGGATGCAGCGGCCTCCATCGTTCACAGATCCATAGGCAGTGGGGACACTGAACTTGGCTGCTCAGGTAAGATATGAAGGGGCTTGGCTTGTGTCAACAAGGTTAGGGTGTTAGAGGTTTTAGAAAGAGGCCAACTTCTTTAAAGGGTTTGTCTAATCATGGACAATGGGGGCATAGGATATGCCCCCATTGTCTTGTAAGTGCAGGTCCCACAGCTGGGACCAGCAACTATATCGGGAAAGGAGCCCCGCAAGGTGGTGGCTGGAGGACTCCGGTCCGGCCACCACCAAGCGCACTCCCCATAGAAGTGAATGGGAGTGCACCGTGCTTATGCGGCCACTGCTCACATTCACTTCTATGGGCCCGACGGAAATAACCGCCTCAGCGGCCCCATAAAAAAATGAATGAAGGGCGGCTGCACATGCGCAGTGTGCCCTCAAACACTTTCGGGGATCCGTTCTCGATATAGATGCGAGTCCCAGCGGTGGTACCCGCACCTATAAGACAATGGGGGCATATCTTAGTGATATGCCCCCATTGTCTATGATGAGACAACCCCTTTTAATCCTCAGAAACATGCTAGATTCTAATTTCTCCACCTAGCTCTGTATTTAGAAAAAACATTACATTTTAACAGACGGAAATGCATGGTTTTACAACTGCACGGTAGTCTCCTCTTCTCCACTGTCCACACAATGCTAGTTAAGATTTGAGCCAAACATGTGAGCTCTTTGGGTCAGACTTGTTTCTACGTGTAGTATATACTAAAAGGTTCATTGGCGGCAGAGCCGCTTCAAGCTTTTCTGCTGCCTGAGGCGAAAAATTAAATGGCGCCCCCTTCCCTTGCCCCATCAGACCTCAGATCAGCGTCTTGTGCCCCCATCAGACCTCAGATCAGCGTCTTGTGCCCCCATCAGACCTCAGATCAGCGTCTTGTGCCCCCATCAGACCTCAGATCAGCGTCTTGTGCCCCCATCAGACCTCAGATCAGCGTCTTGTGCCCCCATCAGACCTCAGATCAGCGTCTTGTGCCCCCATCAGACCTCAGATCAGCGTCTTGTGCCCCCATCAGACCTCAGATCAGCGTCTTGTGCCCCCATCAGACCTCAGATCAGCGTCTTGTGCCCCCATCAGACCTCAGATCAGCGTCTTGTGCCCCCATCAGACCTCAGATCAGCGTCTTGTGCCCCCATTAGACCTCAGATCAGCGTCTTGTTCCCCCATCAGACCTCAGATCAGCGTCTTGTGCCTTCCTTGTGCACCCCAGACGCTGCGTCAGGTCATAGTGCGCGCCGGAAGGGAAGACAGTGGAGCGCGGAACCTGAGGGCAGCGGCAGCGCAGGACAGGTAAGTATGTTTTTTTTAAGTGGCTGGGTGGGCTGATCTGAGGTCTGAGGTGGGCACAAGAAGCTGATGGGGAGCGCAGCGCATCCACCAGCAGTGTTTAACTGCTGTGTGGATGCCGCCCCTCAGAATGACATAAAACTGCCGCCTGAGGCGAGATCCTCATCTCGCCTCATGGCAGAAGCGGCCCTGATTAGCGGTCTGTAAAATTGGCCTTAGTATTTGTGCTTTATTGTGAGCCTTGCTGGGAGTGGGGACTGATGACAGTGAGCACAGTCTACAGTATTTACTGCACCATGAGTATGTTGGTGCTATGAGAACACCTTAAAGGGGTTGTTTACCCCCGAGGGCCTTTTGGGCAGACTTCCCGGCGTGGCAGGAACCATGCTTGCCTGATCCCCGCTGCTGAGTTCCGGCTCCTCCGCTCTCTCCCACCGCAGCTGTGGATCTCCAGTCTCCCTGAGTCAACTTCCAATTTGAAGTGGAACATGTGGTCGCTGCAGCCAATCACCTATATCAAACCGGATGTTGAGGCAGGGATTTGTAATCTTGCCATACACATGAGATGTTGAATGCTTATCCCCATTGCATCTGGTGTTTGTGGGAAGGGCAAGTTGGGCCAACTTTCAGCTTCTGTGTATATGTACCACCAGGGTATCCCCACATCCTCTTTATGACAGGTATATCTGATTAAAGGGGTTCTCTGAGAGTTTTTTCTTTGAATGGAGAGGGAGAGTGCTATAATAAAAACCCAAGCCCCTTCCATTCCAGTGCTGTCGCGCCTCTCCTCCCTGCTATGGTGGCTCTGATGTAATGTGATGACATGCTGTATCCCACATGTGACCGCTGCAGCCAGTCACCTGCCTCAGCAGTATATGACCAGTGGTTATCTGTAATCATGTGCGGTATACAGGCACGTCACTACTACAGTTACACTATAACGCTATAATATTTTATGACCATTATGACACTGTCCTTGGCTATTTAAAAAGAAAATCTGACAACCTTCACAGCCGCTAATCTGTATGCGCTTACTGCTTATGTTTCATTGTGTTGCTGCTAATGATTGTAAATGATTTTTAATAAAGCATGACATCCACGTTGCAGGCGGTTTACACCATGCAGCCGCACGCGTTATAGGGGAAGGTGTGTACAAGCGCTTAAAATATGAAGGTGGGATTCATAGGGTTCAGAGGATTCCTGAGGTGGGCCTGTCCTCTAGGATGCAGAGAATTCACACGGGGACCATGACTGTAATCATCCTTCCACAGCCTGATGAGGTAATGTAAGTGGCTGAACCCTTCTTTTATTTTTATATTTTAGTTCTACATTTGAAATAATTTAATATAACATGTATTTCCTTTGCAGATAGATGTTAAAATTGACCCAAAGGAATTGAGAATTGACACATTCAGGGCTAAAGGGGCTGGAGGACAACATGTCAACACAACAGACAGCGCAGTGAGGATCGTTCACGTTCCCACAGGTATGGGGCTATGTTAAAGGGCTCTTCTTGGAGTTAAAAATTGATGGCTTATGCTCCGGATATGTCATCAGTATCTCATCAGTGGGGGGTCTGACTCCCAGTGCCTCCACTAATCCGCTGTTTGATGGGGCCACTACATTGCAGATCAGTTCCATTTTCTTGAATGCGACTCAGCGGCACAAACATGATGCGACCAACGGACGTGAAGTCACGGGACAAAGAAGAAGCTGCAATGTTCTCCCTAGCGTCGCAGTCCCTTCCATCAGCTGATTAGCTGGGGTTGTGGGAGTCGGAATGCCAATGGTCAGATAGATGACCTATACTGGGGATAGGTCATCAGTATTTAAAGAGAATCTGTCACCATGATAATGCAGTGTAATCTGCAAGCAGCATGTTATAGAGCAGGAGGAGCTGAGCAGACTGATGTATAGTTTTATGGAAAAAGATTCAATAAAAGTTGTAATTTATACAGTCTTTGCTTGTTCTGAGCTTTGAAGTCAAGGAGATGGTCCAGTGAGTGACTGACCACTATCTCTGTATACACCGATGCACACAATGCCTATACTCTGTGGCAAATTTATGCCTCATTCATTCAGTGTTCGGTCAGTGATTTCCATCAGTGATTTTGAGCCAAAACCAGGTGCGCCTCTAAACACAGAACAGGAACAGATCTTCTCCTTATACCTTATCTCTGTGGAGGCTCCAATCCTGGTTTTCGCTCACAATCACTGATTGAAATCACTGACCAAAACACTGACGTGTGAATGAGGCTTAAAGGGGTATTCCGGTTACCATAAATATAACTTTTTAGACTAATTCATCATCAATCATTACCTAATATAATGTCTATTTCACATATTTACCGTTCAGTAGTTATAAAGTACTTTTCTTCCCCTGCTACCCACTGTGTTACTCATAAGTTACCATGGCACCGACCTGTAGTTCTGAGCCTTTGTCAAGTCGAGCATGCTCAGTGTGTTGCTATCAATTCTCTAGCTAAATGTCAGTGTTCTGCAGCTTACTGAGTAGAGGGGGCGTGTCTGGACTGGATTGTCAGGCAGCCAATCAGGAATCATCAACACTCATGAACAAGCAGAAACTCACAGCAGGAAAGCTAGGCATTGTGGGGATTGTAGTTTTGTGAGGGAAGATCAGGAGCCATGATACTCTGTGTGTTGCAGGCTCACACAGGAGCTAGACAAATGGATTACAAGGTAAACTGAAGCTCTGGTTATATGTATAGTTATGGGTTCTGGTTGGGTCACAGCCTGCAGCCTTAATGCAGTTTATCAAAAATTAAGTTGCGTTGTCGGAATACCCCTTTAACACAGGGCAATTAATGAGAAGGAGCGTTCCTTCCCAATTACTGCCTCCCAGTCAATTGGCCTGTGTACAAGGGCTTTAAAGGGGTTGTCTCACTCCAGCAAATGGCATTTATCATGTAGAGAAAGTTAATACTAGGCATGTAGTGTGATTGACCATATTGTCTCCATTGCTGGTTGGATTCATTTTTCCTTCACTGCTCGTTTCCAGGGTTTATGGCCACCTCAGCGTAGATACTAGGTGCCCGGGACAGAAACTGTTGCGCATACATGCCTATGTACACTCACGCTGCCTTGGCCACCAGAGAGGCCTGCGCTTTTTCCTATAGTGTGCATCCACGGCCACCGCTACTGGATTGCAGGGTGGCCGTAACCACGGAAATGAAGTGTATAATATGATGGAAAAAAGAATCAAGCCAGCAAGGGAGGCAATATGGGTAATAACAATACATTAGTAAGTGCCTTGTATTAAATTCCTCTACGTGATAAATGTTATTTGCTGAAGTGAGACAAACCCTAGTCTGAATCCAATTACAATAGTTAAGCACTTTTGCACAGTCTGATATTGATAACCTATCTCGAGGATAGGTCATCAATAAATATAACTCGGATAAGCCCTTTAATCCTAGCATATGCCTTCCATATCAGTCTTGTGTCCGGCTATGTTTTTATAGCATGCATGTGCAGACCCTTCATCACAACTCCTGTTGTAATCTGGGTTTTATAGGAATATCAGTGGAGTGCCAACAGGAGCGCTCTCAGATTCAGAACAGAGATAAAGCCATGAAGATGCTGCGGGCGAAACTGCATGAACAGAGTGTAAAGGAGGAATTGTCCCAGAGGCAGAGCTCCAGGAGACTGCAGGTACGCAGCCACTTACAGCCGAAGAGACACCTACTGATCACACCTACTGTTCTTCCATATTGAGAGGAAGTAATGTATAAAGACATCCCTTCTGACATGGTCTTCTAGAATATACGTGTATTCCCCATGACATAACCGTTCTGGAGCATCTTTTTAGATGTTTGTGATCTGTTGTGCTGTTCCTCTCTTAGCACTCCTGTAAATGTATGAATAAATTGTGAACTCGGCGTTACCAGTTGGGGCTGTACTATCAAATCAGTGCTCATAGTGCCAGACTGTAGAGGGACACATCCCTTTCACATGGGGAATGATAAAACCAGATTTTCAATTTATTCATAAATTTCCAAGAGGAACAACTGAGGAATTCCACAATGTAGAGTTCTAAGAAAACATGCTTTACAACTGCTATTTCCTGGGAAATACAAGTATGTACAGACATGTTAGGAGAGCTGTCAGGTTCTCTATAAAGAGGCCTACTAGAAGTTTATGAATGGTCCAATGAGTGTTACCAGTTTGCAGTATGTACTTGCACAGTCTTCCCCTTACAGCACCGATTGAACAGTCATACTGTACAGGCGTATACTCCCAAACAGGTAACACCCATTTGGCAATTCATTCATAAACGTCTTGTGGGGATAATAGAGGAATAGCAGAACATAAAGTCTAGACTAGATGATTCAGAGGGGTTATTTAATGGGGAATGCAAGTAGTTACTAAGATAGACATGTCAGGAGAGGTGACAGGCCCTCTTTAATGAGTAGATATTAATGATTTTGGTACATACGGATTGCTTGAAAGAAATTTGTTGTGAAATTATTTTTATATTTTATTCTTTCTAAGCAAATTTTTGGCGCATTATGTTGCATCAAGTTTTAGACTTATTTATGAAGCAAATGCACCCACAAGAATAATCCACTGTGCCTTCTTTGACTCTGGGCTGTGACAGACAGAATTTGACAGTTTCTACATTTTAGACAGGATTAGTAAATCTGCCGCTCTGCCATTTTCAAACCTAGTACGAGTGGGGCAAATTCCACCTCTCATTTTTCAGAAAAACATTTCTGAAAAAAAAAAAAGAAAAACCTGATCGCAGTTTGGTTGTCGTGGGAAATGTGTCCTTTTGTTTTTCCCCTTTGCGCTTTGACATTGTGTCAGTGTTGCCTGTTTTCTTAGCTTTCTGACAAATTGTCAGTGTTGCCCTTGGCAACCGACCAAATGTCAGCTTTCATTCTGTCTGATCAGGTTTGAAATTAAAATCACTTATTTTAATTGGTTGCTGTAGACAACTGTTTTCTCCCCTGGCCCAGTAAAGTACATGGTGACTGAACTATATGGTCAGAGCACAGGTAAGTCCTGACCATGTATAATGTCGTCTTATGTTCTATGCAGGTTGGAACGCGAGATCAGTCTGACCGGATTCGCACTTACAACTTTACTCAGGACAGACTGACAGACCACAGGATATCATATGAGATCCGTAACTTAAGGGTATGTACTATATCTTTTCTGGTGCTCAAGGATTTGCATGATTGCAATATGTATTATATAGTATGGGGGCAGTCTAAAAACACAGACTCTCTTTGTTGCCCACAGCAACCAATCACAATGCAGCTTTCAGTTTTTAAGAGCACTATAAGAAATGAAAGCTGCACTGTGATTGGTGGCTGTGGGCAACTTAACACATAAATGTGCGCCATTGTTTATTGTAAGTGGTGATGTAACAGGGGCGTAAGCCTATGTTTAATGATATAAACGGCCAATCAGTGCAACCTAATGGGAGAGCCAGGGTTAATATTGGCCAGGTAACCCAGGCAGACACCAGAAGCCATTAGATGATGACCGCTGTACCAGAAGTTATATGACGCAGCTGAGCAGATTTGGGGGCATCTCAAATGTGTCTTGCAAGATGGCGCCAAACATGCCAAAGTTATCAAAATGACACATGTGGTATGAAATGTCACCATTGCTAGCAGTGGTCGACATGCTTCTCTTCTTTACACCAGCCCATGGATGTCATACATGCACACTGTTATCTTGCTCCGAAATATGCTGGCATGATTAACCCCTTAAAGAGCAGAGCGAGCACAGACGGGATATCCGCATTGCACATTGCTACTTGTGCCTGTGCCCGCTCGGCCAAAGCCTGACATAGCACATCAGATGTGCAGGTTTAGCAGTGCTCCTGCAGGTACAGCGCTCACTGTGGCCCCACAGTGGAATCCATACGCCCATACATCGCTTGCATGTCCGAGATGTGTAAGTGTTATGACAAAGTCCCCACCAAACTGTCTCCGCCAGGAGATTAATACATTCTATGACTCCCCTTATCAGTGCCTCTTTTTCTGAAGCATTTTCTATGCTATTGAAATTGGCCAAAAAAGTCTTAAAATGCATATGTAAAACTTGACACAGACCGTGGAAGATTTATCCAAACGGGTGTGTGTGAAGGAAAATTGGCTCAGTTGCCAATAGCAACCAATCCGCTTCCACCTTACATTTTTCAGAGCTCCTTTGGAAAGTGAAAGGTGGAATCTGATTGGTTGCTATGGGCAACTAAGCCAGTTCTACTTTACACCAGTTTGATAAATGTTCCCCAGAGATGTGGGCAGTTCTCAGAGCAGTACAGAACCCAGTGTGTATGTACTTGAATGTGATTAACATGCATACTCGATACGTTGTTTATGCAGTAAAAAAAGTGTTACCAAAGTTTGAATTAAACCCCCTATTGGTCTCAGCAATTATATGTCATACTACTGGCCTCACAGCTTAGCGATAGGAGCCATGATGCCAGTTGTACGACACTGACTTCAGCCGAACACCAGCAGGGGGGTAACCACCGGAGCATGTGAGCTGGTCTGGTAGGGGATTGGACAGGGGAGTAACGCATTCTGTCTATTGTTACAGGAATTCTTGAATGGAGAGGAACTACTGGACGATCTCATTGATAAAATACACGAAGCGGCTGACACTGAGGCGCTACTTGAAGTCATAAAAAGACATTCTTCAAATGTGTGATTCACATGTTTCCTTGGCAGAACAACTAAAGCCAAAATCAAGTCACTTTTCAGATAATCGGCCTTTGTCGCTCGGATTTCCAGCTACTTAAAGTGGTTCTCTGGGCTACAGATATTGATGAGCTATCCTCTGGACAGGTCATCAATATCAGATCGGTGGGGGTCCGACACCCCCATGATCAGCTGTTTCAGGCTGCCATAGCGTCAGTAGTTGTACGGAGCTGGAAGCAGACAGCTCCATACACCATGTAGTGGCCATTCCAGGGTACTGCAGCTCATCTCTAATCAAATGAATAGTAGCTGAGCTTCAGTAGGCCGGTGCCGGAAACTACAAAGTGTATGAAGTCTTCTGCTTCCAGGTCTGTACATGCCCGAATGCTGCGGCAGCCCAAAACAGCTGATCAGTGGGAGTGCTGGGTGTTGGACCCCCACCGATCTGACGACCTGACATGAGAATTGTCCATTAATATGTGTAGTCCGGAGAACCCCTTTAATGAATGTATCTTGTGTGGTGTATTATTAAATAAATACATAATTTTTTATTTAAATATGACCTGTTGTGTGGTATTTTCATAGCGGTCTTCTGTACGCTACACCTTCCATTGAAAGAGTTCGTAGGTCAGATAATGCTAATCCACATGAGCAGAAGGGGCACAGGGTGTGACTGTGGAAGTACTGGGGCCTAACATGGTTATTATTATTATTTATTGGACAGCGCCATTAATTCCATGGCACTGTACATCCAGACGGCGCTACACAAATATAAAAATACAATAAACAAGAAACTATTAACAGACTGGTACAGAGGGTAGAGGACCCTGCCCGCAAGAGCTTACAATCCTAACATGGCTGTCCTGTTATCTCTTCTGAGTCTTCCAGAAGCTTCCTGCCTCCATCTGCTGTAGATGGATATTACTGGTATCAGAAGATAGGTAAGATGCCTGCCGAAGAGCTGTCTCTGGTGACGTCTGTCTCCACTGGCTCTAACCCACAAACCACTACTGTCCTCTGATGTGAAATACTGAAAAGTAGAAGAGGGACATTTAAGATTTTGAGTGGCGTGCATGTAAAATTGTGGTGTAGGGCTATAAAGCTGGTGCCGTAAACACATGTAAAATGGATGGATTTGGATGGGTGATGAGTCTCTAGTAAGGTATTTCAAAGCCAATATGTTTGGCATACACAAGATGGCCGTAGGACGGACTCTGGATGATAATGGTGAATGCCTGATTAGTTTCAGTGGTGAGAGGCCAAAAAGACCCAGCCAGACCCCACCATAATGATTGGTCCTCTGAAGGCGGCATGTTATAGAGCAGGAGGAGTTGAGCAGAGTGATATATATTCTTATAGGAAAAGATTCTGTAAAACTTGTATTTTTATACATTTAAATTCCTGCTCATTCTGGGCTTTGAAGTCAAGGAGGCGGCAGGGTTGCCAACCGTCCAGTAATGGTTCATAACTAGATTATTTTGTTTGTAATTTGTAATTCCCCAGAACTGTGACGAGGGGACATCCTCTACATCTGGAGGAAAGAAGGTTTGTACACAAACATAGAAGAGGATTCTTTACAGTAAGAGCAGTGAGACTATGGAACTCTCTGCCTGAGGAGGTGTGATGGTAAGTTCACTAAAAGAGTTCAAGAGGGGCCTGGATGTATTTCTGGAGGGTAACAATATTACAGGTTATAGTTACTAGAGATGGGTCGTTGATCCAGGGAGTCATTCTGATTGCCTGATTGGAGTCGGGAAGGAATTATTTCCCTAAAGTGAGGAAAATTGGCTTCTACGTCACAGGGGTTTTTTGCCTTCCTCTGGATCAACTTGTAGGAAAACAGGCCGAACTGGATGGACAGATGTCTTTTTTCGGCCTTATAAACTGTACTATGTTACTAATTATCATTTTACAGTAAATGCTGGTAATATATTGAGCTATAGACACGGATTACTTATAATCTTTATCATTCATTATGATTTTCCAATTTGTCCAGAAAAGAGAAAAATTCTGGAAAAATTCTGGTTGGCAATACTGGGGTCCTATCAGTGATTGACAGCCTTCCCTCTATGACTGTATACAGATAGCTGTCAATCACTGATAGGACCGCCTCCTGGACTTCAGAGCAGAGATATAAATGTATAAAATACAAGTTATACTGAATCTTTTCCCATAACACTATACATCAATCTGCTCAGCTCCTCCTGATCTATAACATGCTGCCTTCAGATCAGGATTGCCAACCAGATTTTTTTTCTGTTTTCTGAACAACTTATCCCAAAATCACGGGCAGCTAACATTTTTTATGGACAAATTGGAAAACCATAATGACTGATGAAGATTATAAATAACATACGTCTATAGCTCAGTGTAGAAGGAAGTGTGGGTGCCGCCTACAATATATGCATGTACCCATATGTACATGCATATATGGGTGGCCCCAAATTGAGGGTCCATGGCCACGAAGGCCTGAAGCCCTGGTGGATGTGGTTATCCACCAGGTGCTCTAACTGTATGTATATATATAGATATGTGTGCATGTGCCCCCATTTGCATGCACCTATATTTATATATATTTATATAAATACATATTGGCCCCTGTTCATGCCCCCTTCATCTATATAATGTCCCCTTTATCATCCAGTAGTATATAGATGCATGTACATGATCCCCAGTTATGTACATGTATCTATATACATGTAATAACCAGGGTGCCCCCCCCCCCCCCATAGACCCCAGCAGATGGACAATGGCCCATCTGCTGGGGATAGCTGGAGACATGGGACTGGACTAATTAGTCCAGTCCCAGGTACTTCAAAGGGACAGAAGATCGATATGATCTTCTGTCCCTTCTGTTAATTACCCTCAGCGCGGCTGGGGGCAATTAACAGGACAGGGAAACAATAGGTTTCGCTGTCCCTGCATGGCGCGTACCTCCGGCGCTTGTAATTACAAGCGCCGGAGATACAAAGCGCTCCCCAGGCGGAGGATCAAAGAGATCCTCCGCCCGGGAAACAGCGCGCACCGGCGCGGTGACGTCATAGCACCGCGCCGGCGCTCGTGCACACGGCTGCCGGCGCGCTCGCTCGCCGGCAGCGCGGGAGCACGGGAGCAAGCGCGACCAGGTTTAAATAACCCGATCGCGCTGCGCTCTTCAAGTTGAGCCGTGCCTCCCCAGCAAGAAGACCCCCAGAAGACCCCTTGGAACAAGGAGCATCAGAATCATCCCCTGGACGACGAGCAAGGACCCCTGGACTGGCTGAGTACCCCTAACCCTGAACCACCAATGCCATTTACCCCTCCCTGCCATTCCCTGCATTAACCCCTGGTGAACACCTGCTCCAGACCCCTGTTAACCCCTGCAATACCCCAATTGCCCTGTATTCCCTGCATTACCCCTGTACCCCTGCTGCTGACCCCTGTACCAGACCCCTGCCAGTCCCTGATACACCATTTAACCCCTGCCTTGCTGTACACTTGCCCCACCATTTAACCCCTGTATTGGACTATAATTTAACCCTTTTGCTCCCTAGGGATAGTAATATAGATAGCTGGGGAGGGCTGCTATAAGTGTGTGTGTGTATTGCGTAGTAAGTGACGTGGTTGGAGTTAAACGGGATTGTGTAGTGTAGTTAGGTATTATTGTATTGTATTGTTAATAAATAATAAATATTGTTATTTATAATACAGTGTGCAGTGGTTATTGTTTTATAACGTGTACTTTGAGTCCCTTCTAGGTCGTGTGAAAGGCAGTAGGTGATTTACCTAGGCATAAATAGGCGGAACTAGCGGAAGCGGGTTACGCCTATTTATGAATATTAATTATTGGTACGCCCCAAAATACCAATAATTAATATCCCCTTTTACATTGGCGAGCCAGCGGCCCTTGCGTGGATTTTGTATCCGTGTTTTGCAACGACAAGGGAATTCGCTTATTCTGTGAATTAGCCAGGCAATAGGGACGCGGACAGTGGTTTCTGTGCGTCCAGGGGCCTGGTAATTCGGACAGGTAACGTGATTTCTCAAGTCAAAGCTAAATACGGTGCAAGATTTTTCGCAAAAGAACCTAGATCTTTTGGTTTAAATTTGTGTTTAACTGTTTTTCTTTTGCACTTACACGACTGAGAAAAAACAACGTACAAGGGAGCCAAGGAAGAAGATCGATACTATCACCAAGAGAGGACCATCGCCGGTGGACTGAGCCAAAGAAGTCCAGCTGGACGGGAGAAGGCGTTCCGGATACTACAGGACCTTCTCCAGGCAGCAACCAAAGGACAACTGGGACCAGCTCCAGAGAAGATGGCGACCTCCAAAAAAGTGAGTATGGACTTCTCCACACTGTTACACCTAGCGAAAAATAGCACCTTCAATCCCATCCTCCCCACCTCATACACTTCCACAGAAATGTTGTGGTCTGATTTGTTAACACAAGCATGTAGTTATGACAAGCTTTGTGTGAACAAACGGACTGTACTTAACAAGGC
This sequence comes from Rhinella marina, assembly GCA_900303285.1. Classification (NCBI taxonomy): domain Eukaryota; kingdom Metazoa; phylum Chordata; class Amphibia; order Anura; family Bufonidae; genus Rhinella; species Rhinella marina. The sequence goes on along the minus strand of ONZH01007079.1, from coordinate 219,545 downwards.
AACAAAACGACTTCAAATGCTAGCCAAACTTGTGCACACATTTGAGGATAGCATTTGGAAGCCGGAGCATGTTGCGCTAGTTTCTCGGTCAGCGGAGACATTTCCTCCGACCATTCATTGCCAGTGCTGTGCCAGTAATGTGCAGCAGGTTTCGGCATTGCGGACACAGCTGGCGGTGAATGTGCAGTCTTCTGCTGACCGAGAGACGCAAGTGGCTAAAATAGAGACACAGTTGGTAGAGTTGCAGAGTTGCAGAGGCAAACGGAGGAAATTGAGGCTCAGTTGACTCAGTCTTATGCTGAGATCAAGGTCTTCAAGGAGCGGGCTGCCACTACTGCCGTGACTCTCGCCAAACTGAATGATGAAGTTGCTGCTAGGTCTCGTTTGATGACCGGCATGCAACAAGTCATCAGTAACTTTTCTAAGTTGGTGCCGGCCCTTTCTCTTTCTGTAAAGTCAGGGCCAGACTCTCCAAAAATTTTGCCCTGTCCAGGGCAAAAAGGGGGGAGAGATATCTGTAACAGGCCAAATATACCTAAATTTGAGCCTGTTCAGATAGAAAAAAAGAGTCCAACGATTTTTTGTAAAAGAAATACTGTGAGAAGTGCGTCCCTGAGAATGGAACAGTATAGGAGAAGGGAGCACGACTGCAGTGTGGACAGACCTAAGCCATGCAGGGCGGACATCAGGTGTTTTGCATGTACTGGCTTAGGTCATATAGCGAAATACTGCAGGACAGGTAAGAATAGGACACAAAGACAAATTAGGTGTTTTAGGTGTGGGAACAAAGGACACATTGCAAGGAATTGCCCTTGTGCAAGTCATTGCAATGTGTCCAGTAAGACAATATCGGTAACAAACTGTACAGTTGGGACTAGTCAGATTGGCCATAAAAGAGTCACCACTCAGCGGATGCCTCATCAGGTGCTGAGGGGTCAAAATGGCCAATATAGGCTAGAGAATGTTTGATACCCCTGTGCTATTTGTTACATCGTTTGTTCCCTGTGTATGTCCGTGTCCTGTGTTACCTGTTTGTATGTTTCAATGTTGATGGCGGTAGTCCTGGTTTACATGTGTGTTCAGCTTTGCTGATTTTTGTAATTTGCATCCCCTGCTATGAGTCCGGTCGCATCTGTTTTTGGTTCATTCTGGTGTCTACTGTGGGTAGAGCAGTGCTATACTGTGGACTGAGGAAGGTGTTGGTTTGCGAGCAGGTAACATCGGTACACGGTGCAGTGTGATGATTACTCTGGGCAGCCAGGGCCTCAGATCGAGACAGGTAGCACTGTTCTGCTCAGGGTTTTCAGTGGGGCTGTGTTATGCTCTGATCGGGGCAGGGAGTGGATTGCGGACAGGCAATATGGGCACACGGATCAGTGTGACGTTGCACTGTGCAATCACTTCCTAGTCCAGACAGGCGGCATAGCTCTGACTGAGATTGGACGCCGGGTGGTCGACGACAGAGTGTGGCCTGTGTTTTTGTGTTGTGGAGTCCTGTAGAGCCAAGGCAAGATCCTTGCCACGGATGTTGCTGACCTCCACAGCACAGGATAACAGGGGGAAGTCAGACTGGAAACACATGATAAAGACGGGGATGCCGTGTCATCATGAAAAAAAGATGGTGCTTCGTCCACAGCTCCCCTCGGTGATCCTAACCTATTAGGGTGGCCATCCTTATCTGTTGGTTCAGAGGGATGTGCAGCAGAGGATGGGATCCTCTGAAGGTTGGGTGTTCTTACACCAGTGTTAGGATAACGAGGGGTCCTGTTAGATGAAGGTCAGCCCAATACCTTTCTCCACACCTGGGTCAAGGGTATTGGTGCTGGAAGTATGCCACTAAATGCACCATGAGGGGAGAAATCCCTCAGGAGCGCTGGGTATTTTCTTATATCCTAGGAAGAATACCATAGGACGATAAGGAAATACCCAGAGGATGACAAGGAAGGAACTGGATGGTCCCCCCCGACACTATCGTTTGGCTCCAGAGGATCCCGCTCAACTCTTGTTAGAGGCTCCGAGATCTTCAGGAGTCTACAAGAACGAAGATCCGGCTGGAGCGTTGATAGACTAAGAAGACGGACGTGTCCTGGTGGGAATGACGGTTCAGCAAAGGTCACGTCATTTCTTTGTGATGAATCCGGTGATGGTTCTGGATGGGACTGTGCAAGAGACTTGTGAACTATCACCCCAGAACCAGATAAAACATCACGAAGATGACCGGAGAAGATGGCTCAGGACATAACTCCTGTGAAGTCCTGGAGCCAGGGACTACATGTGATCCTATGAGGGTTCAGGATGTAGTACTATCACCATCCTGAAACCCCATAGTAGTGTATGTATATTATTTGCTATTCAGGGGGATGGGTTTACATGTGGTTTTCCGTATGTGTGTGGGGAAAAGAATAGGGCTCGTTAGGGACAGGTCCCTTCTTTAAAATATTTGCCACTCCAACCCTATGAATGGTACAGTTCATAAGGGATGGACTGAATGACAGTTAGTGCGGTGTTCATTCCCGCAGGTAGAATTTGGGTACTTTGACATCACCTCACATTCCAGAAAGTCTGACCTGACTTGTAAAGACCTGCGTATCTGTCCAAGAAAGAACTTCCTCAAAGACAGAATCTACAAGCAAGATGAAAAGGTGTCAGGAGAAAAGTACTAAAGGAGGCCAGTCCACCTGTGTTACGGGGATCGGCCTAGAAGATGAAGAGTGAAGCTGTCCCAGAGTCTAATCGACACAGAGAAGGCAGTGGGAGCAGCTGATACTGGAAGACCGACACTACATGAAGATTGCGAGTAGAGCCATCCCAGAGTCCAATCAAAAGACAACAGTGGGAAGAGCTGAGGCTTAAAGACCATCACTACCCAGATGTGAGGGTGAAGCCATCCCTGAAGTCCGACCAATTGAAGAAGACTGTGGGAGTAGCGGATGCTTAGAGACAATGGTGTGCCATCCCAGAAGTCTGAACAACTAAAGACGACTGAGGGAGACGCTGGTGCATGATACCGAGAGAAGACGAGGATAGTTTGATCAGTGGACGGAGACGTCGGGTTACGGTGAAGGGCAGGGAAGAGGTCGCGTAACCACGAGGGGTGATGTCTCAGTACCTAAGGACCGGATCATTCTTCAGTCCATCCTAAACTGGTATCCGTTGTGTGGGGGGGGGGGAGGAGGCAAATGTATCCCCACACTTCCGTCCCATTTTAATTTGTCGTGTTCTCGACAACAGGGGGATTGTAGAAGGAAGTGTGGGCGCCGCCTACAATATATGCATGTACCCATATGTACATGCATATATGGGTGGCCCCAAATTGAGGGTCCATGGCCCCATGGCCACGAAGGCCTGAAGCCCTGGTGGATGTGGTTATCCACCAGGTGCTCTAACTGTATGTATATATATAGATATGTGTGCATGTGCCCCCATTTGCATGCACCTATATTTATATATATTTATATAAATACATATTGGCCCCTGTTCATGCCCCCTTCATCTATATAATGTCCCCTTTATCATCCAGTAGTATATAGATGCATGTACATGATCCCCAGTTATGTACATGTATCTATATACATGTAATAACCAGGGTGCCCCCCCCCCCCCATAGACCCCAGCAGATGGACAATGGCCCATCTGCTGGGGATAGCTGGAGACATGGGACTGGACTAATTAGTCCAGTCCCAGGTACTTCAAAGGGACAGAAGATCGATATGATCTTCTGTCCCTTCTGTTAATTACCCTCAGCGCGGCTGGGGGCAATTAACAGGACAGGGAAACAATAGGCGCCGGCGCGGTGACGTCATAGCACCGCGCCGGCGCTCGTGCACACGGCTGCTGGTGCGCTCGCTCGCCGGCAGCGCGGGAGCACGGAGCGAGCGCGACCGGGTTTAAATAACCCGATCGCGCTGCGCTCTTCAAGTTGAGCCGTGCCTCCCCAGCAAGAAGACCCCCAGAAGACCCCCTGGAACAAGGAGCATCAGAATCATCCCCTGGACGACGAGCAAGGACCCCTGGACTGGCTGAGTACCCCTAACCCTGAACCACCAATGCCATTTACCCCTCCCTGCCATTCCCTGCATTAACCCCAATTGCCCTGCATTAACCCCTGGTGAACCCCTGCTCCAGACCCCTGTTAACCCCTGCAATACCCCAATTGCCCTGCATTCCCCCTGTACCCCTGCTGCTGACCCCTGTACCAGACCCCTGCCAGTCCCTGATACACCATTTAACCCCTGCCTTGCTGTACACTTGCCCCACCATTTAACCCCTGTATTGGACTATAATTTAACCCTTTTGCTCCCTAGGGATAGTAATATAGATAGCTGGGGAGGGCTGCTATAAGTGTGTGTGTGTATTGCGTAGTAAGTGACGTGGTTGGAGTTAAACGGGATTGTGTAGTGTAGTTAGGTATTATTGTACTGTATTGTTAATAAATAATAAATATTGTTATTATTTATAATACAGTGTGCAGTAGTTATTGTTTTATAACGTGTACTTTGAGTCCCTTCTAGGTCGTGTGAAAGGCAGTAGTTGATTTACCTAGGCATAAATAGGCGGAACTAGCGGAAGCGGGTTACGCCTATTTATGAATATTAATTATTGGTACGCCCCAAAATACCAATAATTAATATCCCCTTTTACACTCAGTATACTGATAAGATCCCACCACCTGCATTTACTGAGAGCTGTAAAATTACCACCAAAATAATCTAGTCAAATACCACCAACCTCAAAAAAAATCAGACAAATCAATTTTTTTACAGACACAGGAAAAAGCGGCCTATTTTTATGGACTGTCCAGAAATTTCTGGACGGTTGGCAACCATAAGGCAGATTGTTCTGCATTTTCATGGTGACAGGTTCCCTTTAATGGCCATGAGAAATAGGCTGTCAATATCAAAACCTGTACGAGCTGTTTGAAACAGGGGCGTAGCTATGGGGGGGGGGGGGTGCAGAGGTAGCAGTCGCTACCGGGCCCAGGAGGCTGAGGGGGCCCAAAGACCCTTGTGCTACATAAGAAGAGATCGGTATTATAGAAAGTGTATGCTGTTCAAGTTACACCTCCGGTTGGACGGCAGAGGTCAGATCGAGAATTTGATATGGGGGGGGGTGGGGCTTTTTCAATTCTTGCCTCAGGCAGCATGAAGGCTATGGGCTCCCCTGGCCACAAAGCACTGAGGGAAGGGGGACCCAAGTTGAACTCTTGCACCAGGGCCCATTAGCCTTTAGCTACGCCTCTGGTTTGAAAATATATTGCATTTAATAATTTAAAAAAAAAGTAAATATGTCACAAATCTGGGGATTCCCATTTGCCACACTTTCTGCTGATTATTGGGGGCAGAGCAGAGGTGCATACTACGTTTTGCTGTGGGCGTATAAGATCTGGGTACTGCCCCTGTTCTAGACTTTTGTAGAGGTTGATCTGCCCCCTACCGCTGTGCATCTCCTCAAGACGTCACAAATCAGGTCAAGGATAAGTCAGCTGTGGTGCAGTACACACTGAATGACAAGTGGTGAAGAAAAACGCGTCTGCTTTCTGCACGTATGTACGGCCGGAAGCCGGGCACATCACAAATCCCCGTACACTGCTCATACATAAAACCCACACCAGCTGTCATTCACTCCGCCTCACGTGACCCGGCCGGCCGTCACAAGACTGTGTCCTATGACGTCATCCGGTGCCGCCCCAGAAGGTCGGAAGTGGTCCTCTCGGGCCGGCTTTGACTTCCGGGAAGCGGAAGCTGTCTTCTCCGCGAGCCCAATAACTGTAGTCCCGCCTCCCGTCATGTCTGGTTACGGGGTGTCCAGCTTTTTCTCAGGGCCGGAGCTGCTGGAGGATCCGGCTCACGCCTCGTCTTTACTGGCGCAGCTCAAGTCCTTCTACGACTCCAGTCTCCTGTGCGATGTCACCATCCGCGTCCTGGGCGGGAGCCCTGAGGAGCCGGGCGGCTCGGAGGACCCGGAGAACAGCAGGAGCTTCCACTGCAACCGCAATGTGCTGTCCGCCGCCTGCCCGTACTTCCGGAGCATGTTCACCGGGGGCTTATACGAGAGCAAGCAGCAGCAGGTGACGCTGCACGACATGAGCCCGGAGTCCATGGCGCTTATCATAGAGTACTGCTACACGGGCAGGGTGATGGTGACTGAGGCCAACGTGCAGCGCCTGTATGCGGCCGCCGACATGCTGCAGCTGGAGTACGTGCGACAGGCGTGTGCCGGCTACCTGGCCCGGCGGCTGGACCTGCACAACTGCGCCGCCATCCTGCGCTTCGCCGACACCTTCGATCACTGTGAGCTGCGGAGCCGCGCTCTGGCCTTTATGGCCCGCCATTTTGACCAGTTTGTAACCAGTGAAGAGTTCTGTGAGATGAGCCTGGCCCAGCTGAAGATGGTGCTGAGCATGGACAACCTGGATGTGGGCAGTGAGCGGATGGTGTGCGGTGCCGCGCTGCGCTGGCTGGAGGCCTATCCCAAGGAGCGGGCAGAGGTGTGCCAGGAGGTGCTGAGCTGTGTCCGCTGGCAGCACTTCACAGACAAGGACCAGGCCTACCTGGAGAGCCTTAAGTCCAGGCCTTGGGTGCGCAAGCATTGCCTGCAATACCTGGACGCCGTGCTGCAGGACAAGGACGGTAAACCCAGCCTCGCCGTGCAGGAGAGCAGCCCCGTGCGCAGAATCGGCATGCTGGCCAAGGAGATGGTCATCTTCTTTGGCCACCGTAAGGAGCCTTTCTTGTGCTACGACCCTTACTCTGGGGACATCTACACCATGCCTTCTCCTCTTAGTAACCTAACCCACGGCAAGGCGGTGACCTCCTCAGCTGTGTGCGTCTCCCCGGACAATGACTTGTACTTGGCCACTCAGCCCATGAAACAGCTGTGGGTGTATAGTCCGGTTCACAACACGTGGCAGCTCCTGGCAGAACGCTTGCTGTGTAGAGAGGGTATGGATGTGGCATACTTGAACGGTTACGTGTACATTGTTGGTGGCCATGACCCGTCTTCTGGTGCTAAGATCAAGGATGTGGAATGCTATAGCGTGCAGAGGAATCAGTGGACGCTGGTGGCTCCGTTGCCCCACTCCTTTTACTCATTTGAATTGGTTACGGTGAACGACCGCCTGTACGCCATCAGTAATAAGAGGATGCTGTGCTATGACCCGGCCTGCAATCAGTGGCTCAACTGTGCCTCCATGAAGCGCTGTGACTTCCATGAAGCCTGTGTGTACAACGACGAAATTTACTGTATATGTGACATCCCCGTAGTGAAGGTGTACAACCCCGCCAGAGGAGAATGGAGGCGGATCAGCCCAATACCCACCGAGGTCAATACGAACAACTACCAGATTGTGCAGTATGGGTCCAAACTGCTCCTTATCTCCTGCACCATTGTACAGTGGAAGAAGAACCGCGTGACCGTCCACGAGTACGATGTGACTGATGACCGCTGGCTTAATATCGGCACCATGTTGGGCCTTCTCCATTATGACTGCGGGTTCATGTGCCTGTCGGCTCGGGTGTATCCATCTTGCTTGGAGTCGGGGCAGAGCTATATCACAGAGGAGGATGATGTCCGTAGCGAGTCCAGCACGGACTGGATGGACGGCTTTAGTGAGCTGGACTCTGAATCAGACAGTCTAAGCTCTTTTTCCGAGGATGAATGGCCAAGAGTATCTCTGGCAAGGCCACGGATATATCTAGAAGGCTCTTTTTAACCCATGGAAAACCTTATTTGTATTACCTTTTGAGATGTCCCTCAAGGTTCTTGAGCCAAACCATCTGCCTCTGAAAGTGATCTGCTGCACTACTTGAAACCTTGTCCCGTCAGCGAGTATCGCCTCTTCAGCCAAGGGGTGTTCTGGTTATTTGAAGTTTACCTCTATCCTGTGGAAAGGGGATACGTTTTTGATTGGTGGGAGTCCTACTGCTGGGCCCCCCACTGATCAAGAGAATGGGGGGCCCGTACCCCCCTGCAGCCCCCCTAAAATGAACTGCACACGTGCATGACTCCTCCATTCATTTCTATGGGAGTTCTGGAGATGGCCGAACGCAATTCCTATAGGAATGGAGCAGCTGCATGCATGCCTGACCAGCCGCTCTGTTCATTTCAGGGGGCTCATGACCTGTGGTAGGACCCCCACTGATCTAATAGTTATCCCCTATCCTGTGGATCGAGGACAACTTTAAACAACCGGAATACCCCTTTACGTTTATTCGCAATGTTCACAGAGCCAAGACCTGTCGTTTCCTTATGTAAATCTTTTTTTCACTTTTGTTCCGTAAAAGTGTACTGCCATAGTGTTTCTTTTTAGGGTAGGATTGAGTGTAGCAACCATTGGCACGGTCAGGCAAGGGACCATTTTTTTTTTTTCCCCTGCACTTGAAAACATTGGAGATTTACTAATCAAAATGCCCCAAAATTCTGGCGTAATTTGTGCCAAAAAAACTTGCTTTTTACCACATTTAGACTACAGTCTACAGGTGCCGCAGCCACTTCTTTAGACTAAGTCTTCCGTGTACATGGTGGTTAACAAATGGTATTAGTAAATCCGACCCAATATTTTGTATTTTGAGATGGAAGTATTTCTCTTGGCTTATAAGGAGGTGTAGCATCCAGTTTCTTTTCTTAGGGATACTTTGTATACCTCAACGGAAAACATTTTTTTTTACAATATATTTAAAGGGGTTTGATTCAATATTAAAAGTTTTGAAAACTTATAATTTACATTCTGTGAAAAATTAGTCTGATAGACATGCTGTGTTTTACACTTACCTCTGCGTACAGCTGTTGTGTGGCCCCATGGTGCACCCAGGCAGCTGTGTGGAGAATCCCTTTAAGCTGACGGCTATGTTCTCTTTAGACTGGGGCTATACACAGACCATTTGTAACACCAAAACTTTTGTAATGGCCAAGGAAGTGCATCAGGCAAATAGCATGTGTTGTGCACTTTGCATGCAACTTTTTTTTTTTTTTGGATTGGTGTGCACAGTTTATTCCTGTATGTGTGGTGTTACAAAGCCTGTGTTGCTCCAGTGTTAAGGAGAATGTCACCTCTCCTGATGGAATAACAATTCTGGAGCGTTGTACATTGTGCCATTCCTTTAGTATTCCTCTATACCACACCAGTTGGGGGGGGGGGGTGTCTCCCTGTACACCGACATTATCCAACCAGTGCTGACCATTTCAGGTTGTATGGGGGGACACTCCTTTGCCAGGTGGTATGATAACACCCAGTTGTCAATCATCCATAAATATTTAGGAGAATTTTGGTAAGGCAGGCACATCAGGTGTGGTGACTCTTCACTTTACAGTATAGTTATGACATTCTTGCTCTCTTTATAAAAGCTGAAGTGGCACCCAGCAGTAAGTTACTCATAGAAATGCTTGAGTGTCGGCTCAGGTTAACCACCTAACTGTTTTGCCCGAGTCCAGCTCGGGCAGTGTGAAAAGTAGCTAACTAGAGGGGGGCTGCTTTAGATGCTTTCTTCTGAATGGTAGCAGCTAGAAACCAGCTAAAGTCCAAGCAACAGAGGTGAAATCACTGTTAGAAATCAAGTCGGGAATAATCACGAGGAAAACCTATTTTTACTTTCATTTTCAGCTGCATTTACAGCATCCCAATTTATATCAGTGATATCTTCCCCTGTCCTGAACAGATTGCTGTTTTGGTATTGTCTGAAAGTGTGGAATGTCTGCTTTCAAACAAGACCAGTTGCATGTTTCTAGCTGATACCATTCAGGAGCTAGCAGCATCTAAAGCAGCGCTCCACTTAGCTACTTTTCCCACTGCTGGAGCTGGACTGGGGCAAAACAGGTGGTTAAAGGGTTTGTGCCAAGGTTAAGCTTAAAAGGGTTGTGTCCTCTTGCCATTACGAAGAGTTCACCAGATCCGGTCTAGCCAGATGCTGCCGTTCACTGCCAGAACCCGCTGGCCGCTTTCCGGTTTAAGTGTCTGTTTGTGGCTGGACAAAAATTGCTGCTTGCAACAGTTTTTGTCTGGCCGACATTTTGCCAGAAAGTGACTGGATCCCCACCAGATCCTGTTATAGTCAGTAGGGTCCTGTCGTGAACGGCAGTATCCGGTTAGGTCAGATCGGGTAAACGGACATGTGAGCTGGGACTAAGCCCCGACCACCATGTGTCCTGGAAACAGTGAAGTGGGCTGTTCCCAAGCACTTCAATGGGATCTACGGAAATTGTGAAACACCAGCCCACTCTGCTTTTTTCCAGCCACCTGGTGGTTAGAGTCATCTCTGGCAGTCCCATAGAGATGGAAGGGAGCAGCATGCTTGGCACACGCCCTTTAAGTAGTTACCTAGCACATGTAAAATTCCTTTTAATACTGGCTATCTGTCGTGGCACAGAGCAGCCTGATAACCTGGAATATGACAGGAAAGAATTCACAGCAGTCACCTCATATAACCCTCATCATCTGTAGAGTACCATTTCTCAGGCTGTCGGCTTATTGTCATTGGGTGTATGTCTTCCAAGATGGATTCCACTTTTGAAAGTACTTCAAAGCTATTTCTCAGAGGTTCGATTAAAGGAATTTTACTTGATGTTACCAGTTACTCCTTGTTTTAGGAATCCTCCTGCCCGGATTCTCCAGTTTTATAGATCATTAGGAGTTTGTACTTGTACAAAAAGCAATGTCGATACAAAGTGATCTTTTTCTTTTGTATTTTTTTTCTTTAATGTTACATTGCAATCCCTTTTATTAAAGGATGTTTGTAGTCAGAATGTGATAATTCCATTTTCGCTGGAGTTTATACCGGTGTACTACGCCCCCAGTCTTGCTGCGGAGAGGCAGAAGCATGGGCACATGGCTGGCAGGTCCTGATCCCTGTGTGTTGGGGAAAAAAGCAGTGGAAGAGGGGATGGTAATAACCCCCATCTGCAGTCTTTCATGGGATTATGGGTTAGAAACTGGTATGCTCACCAGATGGGGCGGCCCCCTACAGATGCCAGCACTTTTTTTTCTTTCTCTAAATTACCCCTCCTTTCTGGTGGTGTCCCCTCTGTTTTTGGCTGTTCGTATGTTAAATTAGACCATCCGTACAGGGAGTAGGAGACGACTGGGTTTCTCAATGGGCGTCTCCTTCTCCCTCCATAGCGGTGAGCCTGGTGATGTCACAGACGCTAAGGGGCCGGCTTTAGTGCTGCCCTAGCCTGTAAAATGGGTAAGGCTAAAGCCCGCCCATCAGAGCCGGTGACGTCACCAGGAACACCAAAAATACGATAAATGGTGCAAATTTGTGCGCAGTTTTCATGTGGACTTTCTGCATACAAATAAGCAACATGCGCAGGTAGTATTAGCACCAGCCGGGCAATCTGCAGCGCTGCCTCCCAATGAACCAGTGGGAGGCAGACACCAAGCAGCCACAGGTTGAATAAACTACTGTGTGAAGGTCCCCTAAGAGGAGAGACTACTGAATATTACTGTATTTCCACATACGTTTTTAGAAGAGTTGTATTTTGTGACTATCTCCCATAGACAAGGTTGTAAAGGTGGTTAATAGAGATGAGCGAACGTGCTCGTGACGAGCACTGTAGCGTTCGGCTCCCCTGCGCTCGCATGGGCACAGGCATCCGTCGGGTGAGGAGGACGAATGCGGATGCCTGCACCCATGCGAGCACAGGGGAGCCGAACGCTACAGTGCTCGTCACGAGCACGTTCGCTCATCTCTAGTGGTTAACAATGCATCGCAAGCCCAAAATAAAAATGGTGTCATCACAGTCCAGAGATACGAGGACTGAAGGTTTTCTTTAATCCCTGCTACTGTTTGTATTGCATCTGGCCAAAATTTGTTGAGAGCCGGAGTCTGTAAATTTTAAACTTGCTAAATCTGATCATTGGAGAGAACCCACCCTGCTCATGCCTACCGCATTAATGAGATATGTTATTATACCTCAGCATGATACGCTCTCTGTACAGACAACACCCGGATCATAAAAACATTTATTCAGATCCTAATTCCAAAATATGAAAAGATTAAAATAATGTAAATATGGCAAAAAGTGACACGTAAAATCAGCTGTTCTGTTCTCTTGAATAACTAATAGAAAAATATATCCTACAGTAAAGCTGGCCATACACATTAGATGTGGGTCCACCTGTGGGACTGATCGACCAGCTAATCCCAATAGATGACTGGGTGGATGATAAATTGTGCTGTCAGAGGAGTCTGGTGGTGGTGAAGACCTCCTCCTCTTCATACTGAGAACATGCGGCTGAGCAAAGCATATATGTGTATGAGGAGATCGGGAGTGACCGATACCTTATGTGTACGGCTGGCCTAAGGGACAGGGGTGCACCTCAAATATATTTACGGCTGAGCTGATTAATTTTCTTTAGACCTTCTCTGTTATTTATGGTTTTATGTACAGTGATGAGGAAGGGGAAGGCAGAAGGCAGCTCCACTCTGCTGCTCAGCTTCTGATGGCCCCAGTGCAGGCAGCGAAGCTTGTCGGCCAGGTCCTTCCGGCCTGCACGTTCCAGGGCATTCTGCAGAATCTTGGTCTTGTTTAAATCGTTCCATGCCTTCTCGTACCTGCAGTCACAGACATACAAAATGTAAGCCACGCGGGTTTAGTAATGTTTTTACACCCTAATAACGCATGGTGTATTGTCTGGGTCAACCACAGCTAGGCGGATACGTGCTGTCTGTGGTCTCCACATGACCATTTGTGTATTCACACATCAGTTGTTTTCCACAGACCATGGGTCCGTTGCGACACCATGGAAGCATGTCTTATTTTAGTCAATGATTACATATTCCCCACGCTTACTATAGTTCATGAAAACCATTGACTCCGATGATACCATCCATGTTTGGTCCATGGTTTTATGGACTGGTTGTTTGTGATGCCCTTGAAAACTAGTTTTCAGCTTGGCATTGTCTATAGAATATAGAGGACACATGGAGGGCAAAAACACACAGACATCTTCCCGGATGAACAACCGAGCAACTTGTCATGGATGTCATCACGGACAAGGACGTGTGAAAGGTGGCTTATGCTTGCAGTTGCAGCAGAAAATGGTAACTGATGTGTTGTAAAGATCATACTCATCTCATTCCTCTGTATCTGAGACTTCCATCTGACATATACATACTGAGTAGTCCCCACTCTGTGCCAGCGTATAGCCATACAGAGCTCACTGGCCCATCTGCTGCACTTTTCTATACAGTTAACAAGAGGTATGCTAATGCATGTAAAAAAAGTAATGTGAACATAGCCATACTCCGATGAGAAGGAAGACTGGTGACAAAGTCCAATTGCATAGTGCAAAACTGCCCCACAACAGTCATGGTGAGCTAAATAGTAAATATAACAAAGGAGTAACATTTCTTTATTCAGGACCTGAGCAGCTCCACATCTGGAATGGTTTAAGGTGGCCGTTAGTTATCCGGTCTGTCAGATGTTTGATAAATGGAATTTAGCTGTAGATATATAGCAAAACAGGTGTGTGCCATGAATGATGGTGGTCTGACCACAAGGTTCTCCACATCTAGAGAATGCAGTGCCCAAACCCTGGCCACATCCCATTTAAGGCTCTGGAGCATACAAGAACAGCCATACAAACATGATAAATGTGAATTGTGGGAAAACCCCTTTTTTGCCCTATGCCAGATGTTACTTTAAAAGTCTATAAAAATTAGTTATAGGGGAACTAAACCTTTGCTAAAACCACAAAGCTGCATCAGGGAACTCGGGCACCTTCAGGTCTCATTGGCACCATGTGGAGTACAGATCCATAGAAAGTATATGGGAGCCATGCTCCCCAGCAGGGGTGGACTGGCCATAGACCTTACTGGGAAATTTCCGGATGGGCTGATGTCCAGGGGCCCACCCAAACCTCTGCCATCCGGGTACATAGTGACCTGATGCTCTCAGAATTACATAATGCTAGGAGCCAGGATTTATGCATCTGGGTGGTGGCTTCCTGCATTCAATTGTATCCTCAGGATGGCAATACAGGTGAATAGTATGGCAGGGGTGGCAGTATTTTGTGCTGCACTGTAGTGTTTGGTTCTGCTGAGGTGCTAGTTTGTACTGTTCTTCAGTATAGGTGGCCCCAGCTGCTTCTGTTGTCCCTATATATGGTGACCTTGTCTTCTGTTAATTTGGACCCACCTATAATATGGGGCCACGTTTTCTTTCCAGGGCCAATAAGTTCCCAGTCTGCAGAAGAGCAGAGCCGATGAAACCTGAAGGTGCAGAGCTATCTGAGAAGAGCAGTTTTTTTATTGCAACCATTTGAAAACATAGTGAGACGGAAGCCATAGGTTGATCCTCGCAGCCGGCAAGGAGGAAAGGAGTGTGATTGCCACCTAGCTATGCCTATAGTCAATACACTATAAACAGCAGTTATATTTATGGATCCTGCCAATAGTCAATGAAAAAAAAAATTGCAAAAATTATTTTGGTAGGCCAAGAAATACAAAAGTTAGGGCCGATAAATGACAAAAAAGTGCCTTGTCATCAGGCCTTTTCAGGCCCAGTCACGAAAGGGTTATAAGGTGGCTGGAAACAGAACTTCCCTCTGCCATACATCATTGGTGACTTCCATATTACTTGTAATGTTGTTTGTACGAGAAGACGCTGAACTTGTATGTTTATCTTGGAAATAAACTGCACCATCACCCCTTATCTAGGCGCACACAGACAGCTCCTCCTTGAAGCCGAAACCCCTGATAAACCATGGCCTGCTAATTACCAACACTCCAGCATCTTCTGGGCTTGAATCTTCTTTTCCACAGAGGCCGTATGAAATTGTCTGATTTCAGGTCTGCTGAATCCAAGTTCACTCGCGACTATGGTCCACTCAAAGCCCAGCTGATTCCCCAGATCCTTGACTGACTTCAGGTTTATCACTGCATCCTAAGGAACATAATCAAAGGCCAGAACCTGCTGAAGCTGTATGTAGAAAAGGGAATAGGACTTTCTGCACACAGATATAGGGATGGAGCATGTATAGCGGCACACAGGGCCCTACAGGAACAGTGCTCCGATGGAATTTCATTATTTCTACAGAATCCAACAGACAATGTGAAATCAGAGGATTACCAAAGCACAGTATGGTCCCTTGAGGTTGATGTCTCATATACATGGAGGTATTACAGCTCCATACAACGTGAGACTTCTCAATGTCTTGGCTGTGTTACAGCCAAATCGCAGATACAAAGAAGTTGTGTTTGTTGCACAACGTTTCTGCAGCACGTCTGTGGCTTACAATCTTTACAATGCAAAGGTTGAAAGCAGCAGAAGACCTGATGTGGTTCTTGCAGAAATGCCATTGCAAAAAAAAGAAAAAAAAAAGCCCATTTTGGGTGTTTTTGCCGTTTCAGTGGAATTTGGCGAAAATCCACAACAGACCCTCCACATGTGGCCGTACGCTACTACTGTGTATAAAATGTATCACTATCACCTACCTCTTGTGCTTTATTGGGCATCTTCATATGGTTTCCACTTTTAAATCTGCCAATGCTCTTCAGCTTAAAAATATCTAAAATTACAGATTTGATTTTATATTAGATATATTTTTAAAAAAATATTAACGCCCTGATACTACACTATAGCCCAGTTCACACAGCGTCTTTTGATGCCAGAACGTGCGGAGTCCACCTTCCACCGTTCTCCATGGGAAGCCGTGCTCAGCTATCTCCAGTGCTCCCATAGCGATGGCACACTTCCAATCAGCTGTTCAATTAATTACAAGGAGCTCCACAGGGTACGGGGCCCCTGTTATTGTGATCGGTGGGGGTTCCAGTGGTAGGACTCCCACCGATTTGATAACAATACATTTCTATAACCAGAATACACCTTCAATGACGGTTTTGGTCACAATCCTTTCCCCTTGTATATATTAAAGCTAGTTTCGTACCAGTGGTGTCAATTCCGGCAGGCTGTTCTGCCGAAATTCACTGGATGCTGCACTGCTGGAAGCCTACGGAATGTCCGCCGGCCCCATTAAGTATAATGGTGGACATTCTGTCTGCATCTGGCTGGCAAGTGGAGAACCCGGCAGACACTAACCGCTGCATGCTGCAATTTCTGTCCGGCCGATCCTCCACTCGCCTGCCGGATTGCAGCTACCGCTGGTGTGAAGGTAGCCTAAGGTTTCTCATCTAATAATTTCAATGAAAGGAACTGAAACTAGGTTTGACGCTTACCTTTGTCTCAAACTCAACATATCAACTGTTCTTGTGGAAAGACAGAGGGGCTGCTGTGCATCTCCTCTTTTAAATGTTGGTAGGGGGTTACCACAACAAGAGTGAGAATCCAGTCTGTTAAAAATTAAAGAAACCGTTCCTCATGACTGCAGATCGTGGCCTATAAACTTGGTAGCTATGAGGAATTTCATGCTTTTGTTATCAGAGCAAGAAGAAAATATCATTGATGCTTATGTTACACCGGATTGACACGTTGCAGCGTATCTAAGCAATTTACACCACTTTTCAAAATACGGACACATATGTAATTCAATGAAGGAGCTTTATTAATGCTACTTTTATGGTGCACTTCATATTTGCGGCATAATTTGCAACTTTTTGAGCTTCTCGTCACTTTTCTAAGGTGGTCAGAAAAGGGGATGGGCTTAGTGGAAGATAGGGACCTTCCTACAGCCCGCCAGATTTACTATAATTTGGCATAAGTTAGAACTCAAGACTACACCAGCTTTTAGCATAATTTATTAGAGGCATATGACAAATCTCCCTCAATGTCCTCATTATAAGGAAGCCCATCATATTATGGAGCCACACGGATAGTTTGACAATAGCTCACATTTACTAATATAATCTAGTACAGGGGTCCGCAACCTTCCGCACTCCAGCTGTTGTGAAACTACAATTCCTGGCATGCACCAT
Source organism: Rhinella marina (assembly GCA_900303285.1). Lineage (NCBI taxonomy): Eukaryota > Metazoa > Chordata > Amphibia > Anura > Bufonidae > Rhinella > Rhinella marina. Next base: position 202,677 of record ONZH01007079.1, on the reverse strand, counting down.
TCATTTCTATGGGAGTCCTGAGAAGAGCAGAGGAAGTATGATGCTGGGAGTTGTAGTTTCACAACAGCTGGAGTGCCGGAGGTTACCTACCCTTGATCTATAAGTAAGACAGCGAAAACTTAGGCCCTGATTTATCAAGACTGGTGTGTGACCTGGTCTTGGTGGGCCCACAGCTGCCGGAGGAGGCATTTCATTTCTGATGAGGAGCAGACCTAGCAAGAAACTGTTCAGGGCAGTGTAAAAACACCAATTGCGACTGGATTTAGTTGCAAACCGGGTTTTGCAATATTTTAATGCACAAACACAGCATAGGGTGATGATAAATTTCTCCCTTAGTCTGGTGGTTTCCTAATACAAATGAATGGACTTCCAGCACTTCATTAAAGGGAACCTGTCATCAACTGTATGCTGACCTCACTGAGGGCATCATAAATTAGTGACAGAAATCATGATTTCAGCGGTGTGTCACTTATGAGCTAAAAGTAAGTGGTTGCTGAGAACCAGAATCGCAATCATTGCAGCCCAGGCCTCGAAAGGAGTCAAATCTACCTGAGAAGAGTCATGGTTATTCATAATCTCCTGCTCTCCCCGCCATTTGCTGATGATTGACAGTTCTCTCCTAGAGAGAAAGGGTAGAAGCCTGTCAGTCATCAGCAGGTGGGCAGGGAGAGCAGGAATTCATGAATAACCATGACTCTTCTCAGGTGGCTGGGACTCTTTTCCAGGCCCAGTCTGCAATGATTGTGATGCTGGTTCACAACCACTTACTTTTAACTTATAAATGACGGACCGCTGAAATCAACTCACTTGTCTCTACTTTATGCTGCGCTAGTATGGGCAGCACAAACTGGATGACAGGTTCCCTTTAAAATGTAAAAAATATTTGTCATATCCTTAAAAATATATCAGATAGGGTAGGACTGGGCCTGGAAATGGCCACCTGATCTGCTTCAGCAGTGACGTCTCTTTTGTGGAGACACCACTTTTGAAGCCAGTGGTTGGCTGAAGAGGATCAGGTGACCATGCCGGGGAAGAAGAAAACTAACCTCGTACCAGAAGACGGCGACACAGGAGCCAGCATGGAGTACCAGAGCAATGGGGAGCAGGTAAGTCTTATCTCTTCAGTAGGGAAGGCAGGCTCCTGGCACCTGCTAGAAATTATGTATTCTTAGACAACCCCTTTAAATGCAGTTCAAAGCACGTGGTTTTTTTTTGCTGCCACCTGCTATGTTTCTAAGGATGTGACAGTAAATACTTTAAAATTTTATATGTGCTGGAGGACCATTCGTCTACATCAAGAAACCTCTGTTTGGTACCCGTTGTTGACTGAGAATTCTCCTCCCTGCACCACAGACATTGTATGAAGTGGAAGTTTACACAACTTTCTGTCTTAGTTTACGCCAAAAACTGCAGAAAATTTCCAAAATTTCGGAACATGGTGGTTCATATAAGCCATGCCCCTTTTCAGGGAAGTCATAAAAAAGTGTAGAAAATTGTCTAAAACAGGTTATAATAAATGTTGTACAGTATATGTACACCAGTTTGCCCAAATTGCATCAGAATCCTGATTAATAAAATTCTCAGTATTTGCAGATCTGTATTACACATTCACAAATGCGCTTATGTGAAACTGGCCCCAATTCTTTAGAAAGGAAGGAAGACAGATTTCCTATCATCTCCTATCCTGGCATGTATTGGTTAATCAGCCACATTCAGCAGTCCTCAGCATCCGTGGGCTCTGCTATGTTGTTTCCATAGCATACAAGTGAATGGGAGTTATGGAGCTTGCTTCCAGGCAGACACAATATGGCTCGCTGTGCAAGTCATTTCCATTCACCTGTATGGCTGTCACAGAAGCAGCATAGCTCGGGGTTGTCGTCTGTTCCCGCAGGCTGCCTAATAAGGGTCCAAAGAGGAAAGTCTGTGTATCCAGAAAACTGCAGCCAGGCTCATCTTTCTGAGCACTTTTTGTTCTAAAAGTAACATCCTCCATAATCTGAACATCCCACTTCCATCTCCAAATCATCTATCGAGCTGCGCCCATTTTCTAGAATGCGCTGCCCCAGACAATCAGTTTAAATCTCGATATTCGCAGATTTAAGTATGCCTTAAAAACATATGAGGACGAGGGGAGATTGATCATGACTGGTGTTTCTAACTACAGTCTTTATCTTTTTAGTGGTGGCGAGAGATGTGCCAGAATTATAAAGAGACATCTGGAAAGGTCTGTGCGCAAGAATCGGATTTCTACACTACCAATTTCAGGTGTTATAGGCACCAGAAAACTAGCACAAGTAATCTTACATTTGTTGGTTATGCAGGCCCCATTCCCTCCTGCCCATGGTTTACAAAAGTGACAAACCAGGTATAAAAGGGCAAAATATAGCAAAATGTGTGACTTTGTAGCGCCAGTATTCTGGTGCAGGGGCATAAGCCTTCACTATCATTTTTAGGCAGGCCTATCACACACCTATCTACGGTAACTCTTCTGCTCTCAGTCTCCCAATTCTAACCTTTTCCAATTAACTCCCAATTATATTACTCCATAGAACCTGATTCCTTCATCCAACAGTAACCTCCACAGTCCATAGCTGTAGACAGATACTGGCTGGTGCCTGGCTCATGCAGCTTCTCTGCCTTGTTTTATAAAGGATGGTTGGGGCACTGTACAAAATTAGCACTGACTCATGGCACCCCCTGTATCAGCTGTCTGAAGATGGATGCGTCGTCTCCATTGTTTATACTGGTTAATGTATCCACACATTGCCCTAGAGGAGGAGAGCAGAGTCTTATAAGAAACCTGATTTTTGTGTGTTCTTGCCTTGTATACAAAACTAATAAAAACAATATATACTGTATGAAGGGACCTGCTGACATGCACTTTGCCTGGCTAGTTCTAGTCCATAAAATGTTCCTTATCACTGTAATGTATGAAGAACCACAATTCAATCAAATGAACACAGATGCTTTTCAAACAGGGTTTTCATGTAATGTACCATTAAACACTACAAAACACACCCATGACTGATAAAAAATACAGCCAATACTCTGCCTATAACGTCTCATACAAGCAGCATATGGACAAGGTAGAACTGAGCACATCAGTTACTGAAAAGTGGATTGCAACTGAATGCAGAGAATAAATTACATATTTATAAGAAATAGCCAGAACCAAAAATTATTCTATAACAGCTATCCAGGTAAAATCTGACTACAAATCCCAGCTACACTATAGCAAATGATAGTTTAAAGGGGTTATCCAACCCCTATAATGCCCGGGCACCTCATACAGGTTGTACTTCCCTCACTCCCTGACACCTGCGTTGCTCCTGCTCCCGGCCTGCTTCCTAGCATCTCTGGTGATGCTAGGGAGGCTCATCCCCGTCACAGCCTGCTATTGGCTGGCCCCAAGTAAGTAAGACCTGTATGAGGTGCCGGGGCATTTTGGGGAGCATTATAGGGGTTGGATAACATGACAGCATGATGTATTGTTGGGAAACCAGAAAAGCACCACTAGCGGTATAAAGTTTGTTAATCTCCACCCAATCACGTTAAAGAGTAACTAACCTCTCAACAAACTTTGCATTAATAAACAGTACAGTGTGTATAAATGAAGGAAAATCTGGCTTTTTTTAGCAGTTTTCTCTTCTGTATGATAGCTCTTTAGTTTGCAATTTTCTTAGATATGCTGGGAGCAGACTAGCTTCCATCCAATGTACACAGAGAGTAGAGGAGAATCTGCTTCCTAACTTTCCAAAATTCACTCCTTAGCCCTAGGATCATGGAGGACATTACAGAGAAGTACTGATCTGTAATGATGTGAATAAAGCACTTGGACTGAGACAGAAACTCTATTTAGCTGCAGTCTATTTGGTTTCTCTTCTGGAATCCTTTCTCCTTCAGCTCATGCTCACTCATCCATTATCAACAGACAGATGTGGAATGATGAAATCTGATCCTTCAGTGAGAAGACAGCTGGTCCTGGTTTTACCAAGACGGATTTCTCATAAGACAAACTCATTTTAAAAGAGGGGGATGGAAGAAACAGCTAATAACTCTAGAAGAAGGCATTTTTCTCTGATAAGCTATATTACAAAGTTTCTTACAGTTGCTTGTACTATTGCTGTATGTGAAGTTGTGTAAAACGTTAGCAAACCCTTTAAAGAGGACTTGTCACTACAAAATGCAATGCTATCTGACAGCACCATGTTATAGAGCAGGAGGAGCTGAGCAGATTGATGTATAGTTTTGTGGTAAAAGACTCAGTAAAACCTGTAATTTCCACATTTATCCTCATCTCTGCTTTCTGTATTTCCTGTGAATACCCATCAGTACAGGAGGGAGGTGTTATCAGTGATTAATGACAATGTGTGTATACAGCGATAGCTGTCAGTCACTGATAACACCTCCCTGCTGTAGCAATAGCTCTTCACAAGAAGTGGAAAAAGCAAATATATAATTACAGGTTTTACTGAATCTTTCGCCACAAAATCAATTCCATATACAGTGCCTTGCGAAAGTATTCGGCCCCCTGGAACTTTTCAACCTTTTGCCACATTTCAGCTTCAAATAAAAAGATATAACATTTTAAATTCGTGGTGAAGAATCAACAACAAGTGGGTCACAATTGTGAAGTGGAACAAAATTTATTGGATCATTTAAACTTTTTTTGTAATAATAAAACTGAAAAGTGGGGCGTGCAAAATTATTCGGCCCATTTACTTTCAGTTCAGAAAACTCACTCCAGAAGTTCATTGAGGATCTCTGAATGATCCAATGTTGTCCTAAATGACTGATGAAGATAAATAGAATCCACCTGTGTGTAATCAAGTCTCCGTATAAATGCACCTGCTCTGTGATAGTCTCAGGGTTCTGCATCATGAAGACCAAGGAACACACCAGGCAGGTCCGTGATACTGTTGTGGAGAAGTTTAAAGCCAGATTTGGATACCAAAAGATTTCCCAAGCTTTAAACATCCCAAGGAGCACTGTGCAAGCGATCATATTGAAATGGAAGGAGTATCAGACCACTGCAAATCTACCAAGACCCGGCCATCCCTCTAAACTTTCATCTCAAACAAGGAGAAGACTGATCAGAGATGCAGCCAAGAGGCCCATGATCACTCTGGATGAACTGCACAGATCTATAGCTGAGGTGGGAGAGTCTGTCCATAGGACAACAATCAGTCCAACACTTCACAAATCTGGCCTTTATGTAAGAGTGGCAAGAAGAAAGCCATTTCTCAAAGATATCCATAAAAAGTCTTGTTTACAGTTTTCCACAAGCCACCTGGGAGACACAGCAAACATGTGGAAGAAGGTGCTCTGGTCAGATGAAACCAAAATCAAACTTTTTGGAAACAATGCAAAACGATATTTTGGCGTAAAAGCAACAAAGCTCATCACCCTGAACACACCATCCCCACTGTCAAACATGGTGGTGGCAGCATCATGGTTTGGGCCTGCTTTTCATCAGCAGGGACAGGGAAGATGGTTAAAATTGATGGGAAGATGGATGGAGCCAAATACAGGACCATTCTGGATGAAAACCTGTTGGAGTCTGCAAAAGACCTGAGACTCGGACTGAGATTTATCTTCCAACAAGACAATGATCCCAAACATAAAGCAAAATCTACAATGGAATGGTTCAAAAATAAAGGTATCCAGGTCTTAGAATGGCCAAGTCAAAGTCCAGACCTGAATCCAATTGAGAATATGTGGAAAGAGCTGAAAACTGCTGTTCACAAACGCTCTCCATCCAACCTCAAAGAGCTCGAGCTGTTTTGCAAGGAAGAATGGGCAAGAATTTCAGTCTCTAGATGTGCAAAACTCATAGAGACATACCCCAAGAGACCGCAGCTGTAATCGCAGCAAAAGGTGGTGCAACAAAGTATTAATGCAAGGGGGCCGAATAATTTTGCACGCCCCACTTTTCAGTTTTATTATTACAAAAAAAGTTTGAATGATCCAATAAATTTCGTTCCACTTCACAATTGTGACCACTTGTTGTTGATTCTTCACCAAAAATGTAAAATGTTATATCTTTTTGTTTGAAGCCTGAAATGTGGCAAAAGGTTGAAAAGTTCCAGGGGCCGAATACTTTCGCAAGGTACTATAATATAATTGAGATATATATATATCAATAAAATCAATCTGCTCAGCTCCTCCTGCTCTATAACATGGTGCTTTCAGATTGCACTGCATTTTGGGGTGACAGATCCTCTAAGTTTTCTGGCAGTTACTTTGAACTTGTGCTTCTCCCGGCCAGCGAAAATATCCGGGAGGACTGATAAGATTAAAAAGAAGCTATTTCTGGAGAAAATAAAACTTAAAAAAGAAAAAAAGCAAACACTAGACCATGTTCTAATGCAATCAATTTAAAGACTATAAAGAAACCCATAGCTGCTTCTTCAAGAACCGGGGCCACTCTATAGGCCGTGTCTGGTAGCACAGCTCAGTTCCTTTCACTTGGGGTTGAGCTGCAATACAAAACATAGCCAAGGACAAATGTCTCATAGGTAACACCCAATACCTGCTGGTCATGAAACTTTCAATAAAATCAATGTAAATATAAAAAAAATTGTTACAAACTATTGCATAGAAAACTTCCTACTCATCATTTGCACCAAATTTTGGAAACAATCATAGATAAAGGGAACCTTAAACATGGTGTCTGAGCTGCAGGCAGTATGGTATCGAGCAGGAGGTGAGAAGAATAATATATACTTTATGGGAAAATATTTATTATAATTTGTCATTTATTAATTTTAAAGTCCTGAATATTCTGGGTTTTGAAGTCCAGGAGACGGTCCTATCAATGACTGACAGGCTTCCCTCTATGACTGTGTGTACAGATAGCTGTCAGTCACTGATAGGACCGTCTGCTTGACTTCAAAGCCCAGAATGAGGAGAACTTAAATTAAAAGCTAGGATATGCCCCCATTTTCTGATAGGTGTGGGTCCCACCACTGGGACCCACACCTACAATGAGAACGGAGCAGGAAGGAGTTGTGGCTGGAGGACCCCGGGGTCCAGCCACCACCAAGCACTGCTCCCATACAAGTGAATGGGAGCGTACCACGCATATGCGCCCCCCTCCCATTTATTTATTTCTATGGGGCCAACGGTGCTCGGCTATTTTCGGCAGCCCCGTAGAAATGAATGGAGGGCATATGTGCATTAGCAGTGCGCCCTCCACTACTTTCCCCGCTCCGTTCTCAGCGTAGACAATGCAGGCATATCCTAGCTATATCCCCCCATTGTCTGTGATGGGAATACTCCTTTAATTAGTAGGGGAAAAAAAAGAATTTAAATGTATAAATTAGGAATTTAATGTAAAAATTAAAATATAAAATTTAGAAAATGAAAAATTAGGAATTTAAAATGTATAAATTAGAAGTTTTATCGAGTCTTTTCCCACAAAACTATATATCAGTCTGCTCAGCTCCTCCTGCTCTATACCATGCTGCCTTCAGCTCAAACACCATGTTCCATGTGACAGGTTCCCTTTAAAGGCGTTGTGCTGGATTAGAAAAACATGGCTAATTTTTGGCTGATACAGCACCACACCTATCAATGGGTTGGGTCTGCTATTACAGCTCGATTCCATTGAACTCAATATAGCTGAATTGCAATAACACACACAATCTACTATTCCTCATGATTGATGTTTGGTGCCAAAGGAAAGTTTTGCAGATGGGACATCAGAAGCAAGTCTGAAAAGCTCAACAGCCACATCCCACTATATATATTTTTTTGGGGGGGAAACTCACCATCTTTTACTTTAGAGAAAATAAGGTTAGAAAAAATAAAAAAAACACACACAATTGAATAATATAAACTTTCAAAACATTCACTTTAAAAATGTCCCAATAAATCCAAGCCCTTTACTGATCATTTAGTCTCTGACGTATGTTTCGAGATTTCACATTCTCTAGCTTCCTTTTCTTGAACACGGAGACCCCAGCTGTTGAGTCACCGAGGGAAGTGATGGTTTTTTCTTTAAACTTCACTTTTGGCTCTTGCTCCACCTCAGGTACAGAGACACCGGGGTCCTCATATTCCACATGCGGTAGCTCCAAATCCACTTTCTCACTATAGGGAAAGAAATATTTTCCAGTGAAAACCAGTAAGAAATTACATGCAGGAAATCAGGGAATAGCATAGCATTGTACTTAAAGGGTTTCTGTCACCAGTTTTTTCGGTATGAATCAGGCTGACATTAGAGATGTGCTAATGTCACCTGATTCCAAATATATATCTGTTTTATTTACTGGTGCCCCCATTTTTATATAAAATGAACTTTTATTTTATGCTAATAAGGCCTCTAGGTGCAAGGGGCGTTACCCCTGCTCCGAGAGGCTCTGTTGATTGACAGGCCCAGGCAGAGAAGAAACACTCCATTCACCATAGCTTGCAAGGACCTTCAATGATGTCATGACCATGTGATCAGTCACATGGTTAGGATCACACAAACAGCCTGTCTCCTCCTAAACCATGTGACTGATCACATGGTCATGACATCATTGAAGGTCCTTGCAAGCTATGGCGAATGGAGTGTTTCTTCTCTGCCTGGTCCTGTCAATCAACAGAGCCTCTAGGAGCAGGGGTAACACCCCTTGCTCCTAGAGGCCTTATTAGCATAAAATAAAAGTTCATTTTATATAAAAATGGGGGCACCAGTAAATTAAACAGATATATATTTGGAATCAGGTGACGTTAGCACATCTCTAATGTCAGCCTGATTCATACCGAAAAAACTGGTGACAGAAACCCTTTAAAGGATTGTCCAAGATAAGAAAAATATGGCAGCTTTCTGACTAAAAGAGCACCACACCTGTCCGTAGGTTGTGTGGTATTGCAGCTGAGCTCCACTGAAGTGAATGGAGCAGAGTTGTAATACAACGCACCACCTGTGGACACCTGTGGTGCTGTTTTTGGAAGAAAGCAGACATGTTTTTCTTATCCTGGACCATCCCTTTAAGTGTATGCATTGTGTGTTCTGCCTGTAGGTAAGATAAAGTTCTGCATCTCAAATCACACAAAAGGAAGACACTGCATGTTATCACTGGTAATTCTGAATGAATGAAATAGGCTTGTTAGAATGCTATCCATATTGTACTTAAAAGGTTTTTCCCACCATAAGAATTTATTGCCTATCTGCATGCTAGGATATAAGCATCTGATCGGTGGGGATCCAACCACGTGAAACCACATAGATCACAATAATGAGTGCGAGCTACCGATCCATTCAACTCGAAGACTACAGAAGAGATGACAAGTAGCACTGGATGCAGGGGCGGACTGGGAACTTAAAGTGGCCCTGGAAAAAATACTAAAAAGTGGCCCCGTTTTGTAGTCGGGTCCAAACTGATGGAAGGCAGGGCCAGCAATACTATAGTGTGGTACATTATACCACCTCAAGAAAGCCAAATACCACAGTCCATCACAAAATACATTGCCAACAACTTCCACTAGCCGGCCGTAAGGAGAGCTCAGGTGGCCCACCAGCAAATTTCCCTGTAAGGTCTATGGCCCATCCGCCCCTGACTGGATGTCTCCAGCAGTCCCATAGAGTTGAATGGACGAGTAGCACACATGCACACCCATCTGTCCGTTTATTCCAGGACCCCCATTCTTGTGATCAGTGAGGGGTACCAGTGGTGGAATAGACAATAAGTCCTTATGGAGGGACACCCCCTTTAACAGTACAGGACACTGTATTTTCTTTGTCATTACTTACTATGGGTCTTCCTCTTCTTGAACAGTCTCCCATGCTCCATATGGATTAGTCTTGGCTGGTTTGCGAGCGGCAGGCCGTGGGGCAGGGGTAGGATCTGGATCTTTTTTTTCCTCCTTCGCCTCCTCTTGTTGTTTGCTTTCGGGGTCAGATACCTCATCGCTGTCTGATTTGGTCTCCTTTTTAGTCTGTAACAGGCAAAATGATATCACAACAATTCTGCATAAAATTAACTTTTTAGCCAGAAGTGAAATAGATTAAAACTACAAAAAAGACACAAAATGGTATTTTACAGATTTTATACTGATCTACAATAGCCGTCTAATTATATTCAAGGGGTGCGGAATTAAATAAGAACATGGACCCAATGTGTGGATTGCAAAACTGGATCAACTAAAGTCTCCACAGGAAGGTAAGGTCTGCAAGGACGTGGAGGTACTGTCTGTAGGAAAACGGATTACAGCAGAATACCTACCTAATGACTGGTATGGGTACTTGAGGAAAGCAATGATTTTCAAATACGCAGTGGCATTCTAATAACAGTGACTCCAGGGGCCATACTGAAGGCAAGAAAACATGCCTACCACCAACTTCAGCCTAGAGCTGGGCGATATGGCCAAAAAAAAAAAAAAAAATCTTGATTTTTTTAAAATTTTGGACGATTCACGATTTAAATCTCGATTTTCTTATGTTAGTAAAAATATAAAAAAATAAATAAAAAAAAAGCCTACTGTGCCCCCATCAGACCTCAGATCAGCCCACTGTGCCCCCATCAGACCTCAGATCAGCCCACTGTGCCCTCATCAGACCTCAGATCAGCCCACTGTGCCCCCATCAGACCTCAGATCAGCCCACTGTGCCCCCATCAGACCTCAGATCAGCCCACTGTGCCCCCATTAGACCTCAGATCAGCCCACTGTGCCCCCATTAGACCTCAGATCAGCCCACTATGCCCCATCAGACCCCACATGAGCCCACTGTGCCCCATCAGACCCCACATCAGCCCATTGTGCCCCATCAGACCCCACTGTGCCCCATCAGACCTCAGATCAGCCCAAGTGCCCCCTTCAGATCAGCCCAAAGTGCCCCCTTCAGACCTCCGATCAGCCCACTCTGCCACCATCATAATAATAAAAAAAAAAAAAAAAATCATCTCTCACCTGTCCTCCGCTGCGGCTCCGCTCCACGTCCGGCGCCCCTCTTCTTCTCCCGGCGCTGCACTGTCACCTGACTGCGTGCAGCGTCAGGTCAGAGTGCGCGCACTACGTCCTGACGCTGTACGCGGTCAGGACAGTGCGGCGCAGACCCGGAAAAGAAGAGGAGCGCCGGAGCGGAGCCGCGGCGCAGGACAGGTGAGAGGTTTTTTTTATTTTATATATCGGTCGCCATTTTTTAGGAAAATCGAATTCACGATTTTCCTAAAAAATGAAATCGTGAGGCTTGCAATGGGCGAATTAATTCGATTAATTGCCCAGCCCTACTTCAGCCTGGGCGCTACACCTACGTATGAGTAAGTATGGGTTGAGATCATTGCATGCTGATGCAACACAATTAAAGCGGACCTGTCACCATGCTATGTTGCCTCATTTAAAGGGCAGCATGTTAAAAGGACAGGTTTACACCCTGAAGTCCCACTGTTTTAACTCTTTATGGATCAGTACCTTAGAGTTGCTTGATGCTAGAACCTCCCCAGCTACAAGAAAAGCTATCTGCATAATAGGGAAGCCGCTTAATATAATTGTGTTTACCCTTACCCTGAAATTGATTTTAGGTGTCTGTGCAACTGTAGGAGTCTGTGTGGTATCTTCTGATGGCTGCGACTCCTCAGAAGTAGAGTCTGTAGTTACTTCTGGGTTTGCAGCCTCTTGCTCTTTTGCTGCAGGGACATCTGTAACATCTGAGGAATCTTTCTTATCATCACCAGGGGGCAGATCGTTGCCAAAATCATCTGGTTTGTCCCATCTGGATTCTGTTGAAATGAAACCTATGTAAGTGACTGCAAATACCAAACAACAGCCAGGCTGGGGTAACAACAAGGAGCTCTTACCTCCAGTTTGAGAATTGTAGTAATATGTGTAACCTTCTTCTGAGACTCCTTCCACCCATGCAGATTTGCTCCCCTTTTAATAAAATACATTGAATGAAGGAGACAAAAAATGTTGTACATGACTATTCCTAACTTGCACCACAATAGTCTTTATATTGAATAAGCAATTTCTTCATTTTAAAAGAGGTTGTCTTATGAAGACCCCTCCATCCCTATGTCCCTCTTCTGATGAGACAACCCCTTTAACTAAAGCTAGTCATAAACATTCAATTGTAGAAGGTACATACTGCCAATGTCATTTCTACTAACACCCAAACGTCAGATGTCGGGAAAAGAGCCCAACAATTTTGATGTAACCCATCAGATCCTTTGTAGATGAGACTCCTGAATGGTGGATGCTCCTCTATTCACTTACAATTTCCTAATGGAGCCCTCAAAACGATGTTTCAATCCAGTAAAGGGGTTGTCTCATCTCAAACTCTGATGGTCTTTCACTAGAATAAGCACTCAAGGTCAGATCGGTGTAGGATCCGGTGTAGGTTCTGTTCCTGTCCTAGCAATATGCCTTTTTAACAATTCAATTACCTCGTCATTCTTCTCCTTAAATCCCTCTGGCTCCTCCCACTGAGATTCTGAAAAAAAAAAAAAAGTATAAAAGGATGTAATGCTTTTTCCTGAACCAATGGAAAAAAAGAAAACTAAAATATCCAGACATTGAGTAATGAATCACCACTTGTATCAAAAGTGATAATCATCATTACTGATTGTCTTAGTAACACAGCAATAACCATTATTCTGGAAAAACAATTTAAAGAGGGGGAATATTCATATTTACAGAAATGCATTGAGATAAGTAACATTCCGAGGTGCTGAAAGCATATATGTATCCATATACATTAAACCGGTAAAAAAAAATAAAAAAAATACATAAAAACCTTGCAACAGCAATATGTAAAGTTGATGAAGTGATGGGAAAAAACTATAAATATATTAACTTACATCTGATTCTAAAATACAGTATACTAAATACTGTAAAATACTAGAATACAGTAAAGCAGTTTCATGATCCAAAACAAATTGGGTTCGGTGGCGTTCTGGACCACATCTAAAAGCTACCATATAAAATGACTACAGGGGAGAGAGTCTCCTGGAGAATGTGAATAGCATAATACTCCTTTGGAAATGTTGTTACATAAAAATACACACAAATACCTCCTGTCAATAAATTGTAGAAATATGGGTACCCTTCTGGAGAGAGTGATTTCGTCCACTGCCTTTTAGCGTGGTGTTTTTCTATGGCGTCTAATTCCATCCTCTTCTGCTCATCACGTGCCCTCCTCTCTTCAATGGTTGGACCTACAGGGGCCACAGAAGCTGAAAGGAAAGACACAGGATTTACAGTGGTTGTCCCAAGATCGTCTGGATAGGTGATATGTATGTGATCACTAGGGCTGCCACCGCTTGGGACCCCATGATCACAAGAATGGGGGTCCCGTATCAGTCACTAGAATTAGGCTCCATTCACACGTCCGCAGAATGTGTCTGCATCCGTTCCGCAAAATTGCGTAACGGGTGCAGACCCATTCATTTTCAATGGGGCCGCAAAAGATGCGGACGGCTTCTTGCATACCACCTGGTACTATACTGAGGATCTGAAAGGGTCACTAGGTCGACTACGTCAGGGGACCTCATGAACGTAGTTATAAAGCTTTCTTGTGTTCCTTAAGGGGATGTTCAGCATGGTCAGATGTATACATGGAGACGTAAGATTTATGGTTTTATTTAATGACACATTTCTGTATCCTGATGAATATTGCATTCATACTTTGCATACTGTTCTGAAAATGTACGAAGTGTATGTTACATTTTTTTAAATAAAGTTTAAAAAAAAAAAAGATGCGGACGGCACACAGTGTGCCGTCCGCATCCGCGCTTCCGTTCCGCGGTCCCGCAAAAAAATAGAACATGTCCTATTCTTGTCCGAATCCACGGACAAGAAAAGGCATTTCTATTATACAGCCGGCCATGTGCGGACCGCAAAACACACACGGACGTGTGAATGTACCCTTAGGCAGAGGTTGAGGTCTTTGGATGCAAGAGTAATGAGCTATTTTTTGTAACGTGATTCAAAAGGCTCATTAATGTACAAATGCAGCTATGTGCACAAGTCCTTCCATTTTACCTGTTTGTGTTCCTTCAAGTCTCTTTAAATCCTCTTCGTAAGCCTTTAGGGCAGCTTCTTCCATTGCAGCAAACTCCTTTGACTTTTTTTCATCTTCTTTGGCCTTGGCCACACTTTTTTTCTTAATCTGAGACAGAATGGAAGTTTTTTTCATTACTGGCACATTAGTTGGCTTCCAAAATTTGGCTTTCGCATAAGATTATTTGGGATTGTTTGCCAAATATCCCTGGGCATATAAATTAGTTTGATGTACTATTTCCTCTAAAAATTCCTTGGTAATAAGTTTTAAAAATTTAAGCGGGGAAAATTTTTCAATTTTCACATTCATGCCAGCTTGTGCTGTAAATGGTGGAATGTCTAGCGTATTATTTGAGGGGACCGTACTAGATTTCTTATGTCAGAGGGGGCAGATTGCATTTGATGCTGACTATGGAACTTAGCACTGGTTTCATGCCCAGGGTCACTCCTGTTCGCCACTGCTGCGACCAGCACTTTGTGCGACGTGGCTTGTAGATGAGCTTGGCACATCACCGCTGCTACTAGCCCTGTATTCCTTGTCACTGGCAACTAAATTCTGCTGCCTTCTCTCCATTCTAACTATAAGTAAAAGTAACAAAACCTTTATATGCAGATATATTACGCTCTCAAAAGACCACTATGTACACTTTTTTATGAAAAAAGAAAAGATGTATACACACACAAAAAACGTATAGATGGCTATATAATGTATGCAAAAGATTGATACACATCAACAATACTAAACCATATTTAACAAAAGAAAATACTTTAAGGGAGTCTGTCACCTGTTTTTCACCTATATAACTAACAGCACTGCCCCACAGAAGATTGCAGACACATCCCAGACATAACTGTGTGTCTGTATTACATGTCACATCCCAGACATACCTGTGTGCACTGTGTGTCTGTATTACATGTCACATCCCAGACGTACCTGTGTGCACTGTGTGTCTGTATTACATGTCACATCCCAGACGTACCTGTGTGCACTGTGTGTCTGTATTACATGTCACATCCCAGACATACCTGTGTGCACTGTGTGTCTGTATTACATGTCACATCCCAGACATACCTGTGTGCACTGTGTGTCTGTATTACATGTCACATCCCAGACATACCTGTGTGCACTGTGTGTCTGTATTACATGTCACATCCCAGACGTACCTGTGTGCACTGTGTGTCTGTATTACATGTCACATCCCAGACATACCTGTGTGCACTGTGTGTCTGTATTACATGTTACATCCCAGACATACCTGTGTGCACTGTGTGTCTGTATTACATGTTACATCCCAGACATACCTGTGTGCACTGTGTGTCTGTATTACATGTCACATCCCAGACGTACCTGTGTGCACTGTGTGTCTGTATTACATGTCACATCCCAGACGTACCTGTGTGCACTGTGTGTCTGTATTACATGTCACATCCCAGACATACCTGTGTGCACTGTGTGTCTGTATTACATGTCACATCCCAGACATACCTGTGTGCACTGTGTGTCTGTATTACATGTCACATCCCAGACATACCTGTGTGCACTGTGTGTCTGTATTACATGTCACATCCCAGACGTACCTGTGTGCACTGTGTGTCTGTATTACATGTCACATCCCAGACATACCTGTGTGCACTGTGTGTCTGTATTACATGTCACATCCCAGACGTACCTGTGTGCACTGTGTGTCTGTATTACATGTCACATCCCAGACGTACCTGTGTGCACTGTGTGTCTGTATTACATGTCACATCCCAGACATACCTGTGTGCACTGTGTGTCTGTATTACATGTCACATCCCAGACATACCTGTGTGCACTGTGTGTCTGTATTACATGTCACATCCCAGACATACCTGTGTGCACTGTGTGTCTGTATTACATGTCACATCCCAGACGTACCTGTGTGCACTGTGTGTCTGTATTACATGTCACATCCCAGACATACCTGTGTGCACTGTGTGTCTGTATTACATGTTACATCCCAGACATACCTGTGTGCACTGTGTGTCTGTATTACATGTTACATCCCAGACATACCTGTGTGCACTGTGTGTCTGTATTACATGTCACATCCCAGACGTACCTGTGTGCACTGTGTGTCTGTATTACATGTCACATCCCAGACGTACCTGTGTGCACTGTGTGTCTGTATTACATGTCACATCCCAGACATACCTATGTGCACTGTGTGTGTATTACATGTCACATCCCAGACATACCTGTGTGCACTGTGTGTCTGTATTACATGTTACATCCCAGACATACCTGTGTGCACTGTGTGTCTGTATTACATGTCACATCCCAGACATACCTGTGTGCACTGTGTGTCTGTATTACATGTCACATCCCAGACGTACCTGTGTGCACTGTGTGTCTGTATTACATGTTACATCCCAGACATACCTGTGTGCACTGTGTGTCTGTATTACATGTTACATCCCAGACATACCTGTGTGCACTGTGTGTCTGTATTACATGTTACATCCCAGACATACCTGTGTGCACTGTGTGTCTGTATTACATGTCACATCCCAGACATACCTGTGTGCACTGTGTGTCTGTATTACATGTTACATCCCAGACATACCTGTGTGCACTGTGTGTCTGTATTACATGTTACATCCCAGACATACCTGTGTGCACTGTGTGTCTGTATTACATGTTACATCCCAGACGTACCTGTGTGCACTGTGTGTCTGTATTACATGTCACATCCCAGACATACCTGTGTGCACTGTGTGTCTGTATTACAAGTCCAGGAAAATAGCTCCAAAGTGCCCAGCTCTGCTGCTGCAAGTGCTCAAAGCAAACCAGACTGAAGAGGGGAGGGCTGCTTTAGCTGCTCATATCTTGGGATTGGTAGCAGATAGAAAAATGGTTCTGACCTTCTTTGAAAGCTGGCATTCCAAGCTTTCAAATGGCCAAACATCACATCATCATATCCAGTATATCAGAAGATATACCTGTTAGAAATCGAGTCGGGAGAGAAAGCTGTTTTTACTTTCACTTTCAGTCGGGCACTTGTGAGCAGTTTTCCTGCAGAATAAAAGTGCTTTTTCTCAACATGGAATACAGACACACAGTGCACACAGGTATGTCTGGGATGTGTCTGCACAGTACTGTTAGTTATATAGGTGAAAAACAGGTGAAAGACTCCCTTTAAAGTAACACTTTTTTCCTTATGACAAAAAGTAAAAGACGTGTACACATAAAAAAGATGTACATGCAGTTATATGATGTAAATAAAAGAATATACGTTAATAATAAAGGATATTTATTTTCTTTTTTTTTATGAAAGAAAAGACGTATGTGTGTATATTGCGCACATAAAGGACCACCTATATTAACTACAGCTAATAACTATATTTTATATGAAAAAAGTGTGTACCTTTTGCAGAAACAAAATCCACTATACTATAACTATAGCTATATAGCTAGAGCTTTTGTATTTTTCTTTTACATGAAAGAAAATAAAATGTGTGGAAAAAAACAGGTGCATATGTTTATTTCACACACAGTCAGGGCAGGAAGTGGTTAATTTACTGAGAAAGCAGGAACAGTGTTCCTGCTGTGTGTCTGAGGTAACATTTTCGCCAGAACAGTCTCTTTCACACACAAATACAGAGGGAGCCGCTGATGACATTTTATAATCTTACACCTTTTTGTTTTTATACCACTTGATCGATGTGACAGGCTGTCACAGTGAACAGAAGCCCGGGACCCACTTTAATTGGTCTCTAGGGTCTTCACGGTGACCGCAGCTGTACAGAGATCGTAACGTAACCTAATGCTTTTATACATCAGGTTACAGTTAACAGCAAATCGCCCCCTCTAGGAACCCTCAGTACATCATAAATGAAGGACAAACACATCTGGATCAGTTATTTCTCGATTGTATGCTTCCAAGATGAAGCACTTTACCTCACTGATTTTCTTGATAACATTTTCTTTGTGGTTCTTTCCCCTCTCATGGAATTCAATACTCTACAGAACAAAAGAACAAACATGTAAAAGTCAGGGGTTTCCTAGGATACTTAGGATAGGTCATATCAATATCACATCAGTAGTGTCTGGCTCCCTGCACCCCAATGATCACTGAGGCCAGGTGCCGACTGTGTGATACAATCGGCACCCACTGCATACATTTTTATTCAGGGGTTAATTATACTCATTGGTGGTGCAGTAGCCAACAGGCCCCCCACCCTCCACAGTATTATAATGATTGGTGGCAGTGGCCACAGGTGCGCCCCTCCCTCAATATTATATTCATTGGGTGGCAGTGGCAGCATCCGATGCTGTGAAATTGCGGGGCTCCGATCGGTTACCGTGGCAGCCAGGACGCAACTAAATCATCCATGGCTGCCATAGTAAGCTCCCTGCTGCCGTGTGCACAAAGCACAGGGCAGCAGGGACAGTGTAAAGTCCTATTCACCCGAATAGAGCTCTATTAGGGTGAATAGGACAAGGGGTCTAAGGGGGCTAATACTTAGTAAATAAAAAGTAAAAAAAAAAGTTTAAAAAACCAACCAAAATATTAAAAGATTAAATCACCCCCCTTTCCCCAAGTTTTTTTTTTTTTTAAGTCAAATAAAAATTATTTGATTTTACAAGGATTTTATAAAACAAAGAAAGAGACAAACCCCAAATAACCCTACCACCCCTTCCCCTTTACACCTAAATCCCACCCCCGCCCTCCCTCCCAAGCAACATAAAGGGTTCGTATAAAGTCCAAGCACATTTAGTTGTATTGCACTGCCCCTTTCCCAAGTTTACATATAAAAATATATAAACAATAAAAAAATATACATATTACGTATTGCCATGTCCGAACTATTAAAAAAAATATCTATGTGGTGAATGCTGTAACAGATAAAAAAAAAACACACGATTCGACATTAAGTCACCATGTCCCCCTCCAAAAATAGCATAGGACTGTTCCATTATGAGCCAGACGTTTCATAAAATGCAGAATGCACACGGCTTTTTTTGTGTTTTCTTTTTTTGAGAAATAGAAATTGAATGGTGACAGCCCTAATGCAGATATTAAATGGCGAGAAAGTAACATAAAAGCAGTTTCTATGTCCATCTGAGAGGAAACAGAGGACTGATTAGCAGAAGCGTAAAATGCTCTGAAGACTGAATTATCTTATTATTATATGGGAAATCTCATAACCGATTCATTTTAATAAAGTCTCATAAAGCTTATGGTTTTTAGAGGGGGACATCTGCCCTTCTTACTGTAATGTATTTAGGTGGCAGATTAGTTTATGGTTTTCAGCATTTCAGAAATAATTAAAGAAAAACTCCCGCAAAAATTTTTATTCTCTGACCTGTTAGAAAGGTGCATGATATAATCTGTAGTGATTGTCATTTTCTTATCAGTGACGGTTTCTGTGAGTAAAAACCTCTCTTCTTATTGTAGCTGGGTCATGTGACCAACTCCCTGACCTCCAACTGACCCAGGACAGAAAGCCAGTAACTGCTCTATTCATTCCTATGGGAGCCTCACTTTCAGTCTCATAGGAATACATAGAGAATTTAGACTTCCTGTCCACACATAAGTCTATGTGTGAGTTGGTGGGTCTAATTGCTGGTCACATGACACAGATAAACTTCAGGATGATAGAAGTCAAAAATTCAGACACTGGTAAGAAAATGACATTCACTACAGATTATATCATGTACATTTCTAGCAGGACACGGAATAAAATTTTTGTCGGGAGTTCTTCTTTAAAGGCTTTTCTCACCCTATACATGTATCACCTACCCACACAATCACTGGGGGCCCCATTGATCCCTAAAACATGGGTCACAAGTCCAATGTTCCCCTTCACTCATGCAGAACAATCGGGGTAAGGTGGATTTGGTGGGGGGCATCCCTTTAACAATCATAACAATAAAGACATACTGGCTTATTGTCTGCGATCCAGCACTTGCAGTAGGTGCAGAACTTCTTAGGCTGGGATTTCCAGTAGTCGGCCCTGCAAAGACAAGACAGAGAAGAACAGGTTTATGTACAATGATATGTGCACACATTTCTGAGTCTGGTATATTGCTTTTTGAAAAGGTTTACATACATTTCTGCACAATTTTGCTCACAAGCACAGTGGACCTATGCTTATAATACAGCATTGCACCACAAAGGGTAAACTGACATCCGGCAACACGTCAACCTTCATGCGGACTGTGTGCAGATTCTTTATGCAGAATATGGATTTATTTCAATCTCATCCATCTTGCTGCTACTGTGAAAGTGTGGACAATTCTCCAGTGGAGAAGCTGCAGCGTAGATGTCCCTTCTGGACATATCCTAAAAGGGTTTACCTCATAGTCTTCTATGGAAAATGTCAGCATGGGACACCGATCTCTTACCTTTGCAGATTTTGCAGCATTTTCCTATCAGATTTATCACAGATTTTGCCCTACATATTGTGTAGTGACATAAGTGTGGTAATTGCAAAGGATAAATTGCATGGATGAGATTTTGTACCTGAAGTGAGACTGACCACACATCTGCTGCCACCTCCATTCCAGAGGTGCAGCTCCCACCAATCAGACCTCTATGGCAGGCTTGGCCAACCTGCAGCTCTCCAACTACAACTCCCACCATGTCCTGCTGTAGGTAGTCTAGGCATGCTGGGAGTTGTAGTTTTGCAAACAGCTGGAGAGCCTCAGGTTGGCCATCCCTGATCTATGGCATACTTAGTCAAGGAGCTGTAGGGGCCATTTTGGGGAACACCCTTTATCTTTTCCACGGTAACAAGTCATTCTTTGACCACTAATCCAGTGAAAAGTTACTTACATGCTGGTTTTCTTCAAGTAATGTTCTCCTGTAAAAATAAAAATGAAAAGATGAATTACAACAGCTGAAAATGCCTCTAACCTAGTAAAGCTACAGAATGGGGCAGGAGGCTCAGCTACAACTGGTGCAAATTCACAGCACAAGACATAAACTGTCAATTTTGGAAAGCAGAGATTGAATTGATAGGCATTAGTTAAATGGGTTCGTGACATTTATCATGCAGAGAACATTAATACAAGGCACTTACTAATGTACTGTGATTGTCCATATTGCTTCCTTTGCTGGCTGGATTCATTTTTCCATCAAATTATACACTGTTCGTATCCAGGGGTTACGACCACCCTGTAATCCAGCATTGGTGGCCGAGCTTGCACTCTATAGGAAAAAGTGCCAGCCTCACTGGTCAGGACTGAGCAAGGGCACACATGACCCGTTGCGGCCACCTTGTATCTGCACTGCAGCGGTGGACATAACCCCTAGAAACGAGCAGTGTATAATGTGATGGTAAAATGAATCCAGCCAGCAAAGGAAGCAATATGGACAATCACAATACATTAGTAAGTGGCTTGTATTAGGCTACTTTCTCACCTGCGTTTTCCTTTTTGGTTTTGAAATCCGGCAGAGGATCTCAAAGCTATAGAAAAACACATCAGTTTAAATAATACAAGCGGCTGCATCCGTTCAGAACATATCCGGTTGTAATACATCGAAAATAAACATGGCGGATCCGGCGTCAATGGGTGCCGGATATGGTTTTTCGTGTCAAAAAAAAATGGATCCGGCACCATTACGTGGTTTTTGATGCCAGATCTGGCATGTTCAGTTTCCCATGCCGCACACAAAAACCTTGCTTGCAGCACTCTTGTGCCTGGCATGGGAATGCAACAAAATGGAATGGATTCTGGTTTACTCTGTTCCGGTTCGTTCAGCCCTTTCCCTGAATGATGAATGGGGACAAAACTGCTGGCTCTCAAAACCGGAAAGGAAAATGTAGATATGAAAGTAGCCTTCACTTCTCTACATGATATATGCCATTTGATGAAGTGACAAAACCCTTTTAGATGCATTGATTATCAGGCCCGTTATTGGGGATGAGCATTTGTATATAGGCTAATTCCCAATAACCGGCCTTTGATCACCTGATTAATGAGGGTAGGTTCACGTGTTCAAATACCTGGTTGCCTATCCGGCAGAGGTAACAGGCTACCAGATTTCACTGTATTCAGCATAGCTAGATGTCACTATTTACAGCCGGATCCCAATTGACTATAATGCAAATATGGAATCCAGTCTCTTTCTGGTTTTTCTGCTGGACAAAGTCCTGCATTGTACGACTTTTTTGGGAACCAGCGGTCAACTGGAATCTGACTATGTCAGATACAGAGAAATCCAGGAGCCTGCTGCCGGATCAGAATACCAGAATTCTGAGCATAAATTTGAACCTTCCCTAAGCAAGCACTCGTTCAGTGGGTGATCACGTTGTTCGGCTTGCAACAACAATCTGGGCAGCAAATCATCCAGGGATGTGCGGTCCAGAAACAAAGGATCTGTATGGGGATGAATGATCACACATACAGATGTAATCATTCATTCCTATACAGAGAAGAGGATCACTACATGTAAATGCAGCTCTCACCTCTTCCGAGGAGCAGACAGTTATGGGAATGTTTGGTTTGAGCCCGATAATTGCCTGTAACATTGATCTGTGTGAAAGGACCATAGGCTTGATATATAGGACAGCTTCAGGTGGGTGCAGTCAGGTCACAGCACCACAATCTGACATTAGACTGCACCCTCTGCATGTCTCATAAGAGAGCGACTTCTTGTCTCTGTAGAAGTCACAGGACTTAGATCATTGTGAAGTGCAGTGGTACTATGACCCCCATCATCAGCCTGCCACTCACACATCAATAGACAGCAGCACACCAGCGCAACACAACTTACAAGAAGTCACTACTACTCCAACCCTCTCCTGACAGCATGCTCGATGCTGTAGTTTCAAGAGGCTGCACACTACGGACTTGTTATAAAACATAAAGCAGTTCAGTGAGCGCTGTCATGAGAAACATAGGAGAACACAGAGCTGCGTACACAACTTACCGGAGCTCAGTCACAAACACATCTCTGCAGTGCAGCAGCCCATAAGGCGCCAGCAGATAAGACTACGGAAGCCGCCAGAGAACCAGCAACCTGAAGGACGGCGGCTGAAGAGGCTCAAACCGCGTCAGTTTGCCTGAACCTCCTCCTCCTCCCTCATTTGTGGGTGGAGAAAAAAAAAAACTTGGCAGGAGAGCTGTGCAAACAAGTCCAGAGATACACACAGTGTCACCCGCTGCCCGGGCACGGCAGAGGCGGCCGCCCGGGACCCGAGGTGAGTGCCCTCTTCAGGCTGCTCTTATCCTGTGCTTGTTTTCAGTGTTTTTTCTACTTTTTATTCACTTATCCTGACTTATTATCGCATGTTGTGTAGATCTGCTTAATGTGACTGTACACGCGGTACCGGGGGAGGACTGCACAGTGTCAATAAGCACCGGCCGGTCCTTGCATTGTCCCGCTGTGGACCCTGCAGTGGGGGTAGTTTGTGAGGGTCTTGTGACGCCGCTGTACGGTGCGGGATGGAACTGCTGTCATGCAACGGGGCTGAACAACGGTCACGAGTGACGTCATGTGATGCGCTGAGTGTGTGTGTGTGGGTAGGGCTGTGAGCGCTGCAGGCTAGCACAGCCTTCCCATATGGTCTAGCGGTTAGGATTCCTGGTTTTCACCCAGGCGGCCCGGGTTCGACTCCCGGTATGGGAATCTGAGTATTTTTTTTTTTCTTTTTTTTTAATTTTTTTTAAATTTTCAGATGTGAATCCAGTTGTTCTAATACTTGTGCATGCTGGAGCATACGCTGTGCCAGGAGGAATTTGGCAAATACCTCCATTGTTGCTCTTTTTGTTGTAAATAGTTGCCAGTATTATATGCATTGTTATGTTTTTGTAGTACAGTTTCTTTTTCCGGTTATTTGTAGAATGGTTACATTTATAGAACGGCAGACAGTAGTAAACTGGAGCAGCAGCCAATGTCTGGGGACTCTTCCTTTCACGTACAGAAATACTATTTCTCTGGTTTTGCAAAAATGACAAAAAAAAGTGCAAAATCATTCAAAAATGTGACCAAAAGCTTTACACATCCACGTGTCACAGCAAAAAATGCCTGCCACAACAAAACGGAGAAATACCGGCATAGTTAGGGCCTTAAAAGGGCATGTTAGATATCGATGACCGATTCTCCGGATAGGGCATCGATGTCAGATCAGTGAGGAGGACCCCTTTATGTTGGCTGATGTTCTACTTACATGTGTTATAACTTTAGAAGCACTACATTATATTATCTTTCAAGGGATTGTCCGGGGCTAGAACAATAGGGCTCCTTTCTTCCTAGTGATACGCTCCAATGTCACCTTTCCTGACTTGCATTGCACATGTTATAACCATTTTGGAACATCTATTCTTATGAGGGCTCATGCATACATGACAGTATTGCGGTCCACAATATATGGGCACCGCATCACGGATGAAGACTCATTCACTTGTTCTACTTTTTAGCAATGCAGACCAATTACGGACCCATTCAAGTTGATTGGATCTGCATCCATCTGCGCAATAGGCAGAATAGGCGGTACACTTTCATGTAAATGAGGTTGTGGCGCAACTTGGTTGGATTTTTTTTTTTAGATCTGAGGTCACAGCAAAAGTGCAAATCTTGCAACGACCGCATTCATTTTTATGGCTGTGTACATGTCACACCCAAAATTGCTGTTCAGCCGTACACTTATTATTCCTGCTAGGCTAGAAGTTATGAATTAACTCCTAGCAGTTTGCAATGAAGGTCCAGATGGGTGCTACCAGTTTGGGGTGTGTCCCTGCACAATCTGACACTATCCAATGAGTCCTGCCAGTGTCAGACTGTGCAGGGACACACCCCAACTGGTAACACCCATCTGGATCTTCATTACAAGCTGCTAGTAATTCATTGATAACTAGGAATGGTACAATATAAAGACATAAGAATAGATGCTGTAGGATTATTATTACATGGGGGATGCATGTTGTTACTAAAACTGACATATTAGGAGAGGTGATGGGGCATCTTTAAAGGGTTTTCCGGGAATAAGAATATTTTAATAAGTGCTCACAGCCTGCCCCTCTAAACTGAAGATTCATGTTTACCTGCTTCTCGCTCCTCTGGTCCTCTGCGCTACCCCCTGGTTGTCCATATTCCAGTCCCCACAGTGTCGACATGCAGAGTACTATGGACACTGTCACATGTTCTGCTGCAGCCAGTGACTGGCTTCAGAGGTGATGTGCTGCTTGTGGCCAAGTCACCACTGAAGCCAATGAATCACTGCAGCGGAGCAAGTGACCATGCCCATGCTACTCTGGATGTTGACACTGCGGGGACTGCAACATGGAGACGTAGGAGTCAGCGGGGATCAGGTAAGCATGAATCTTCAGCTAAAGACGACATTCACAGTGCCGTTATGAAATCCGGCAGGCTGTTTCGGCAGAAGAATGGTCCTCCGGAGTTCAACGTATCTGGCATATTGACTGATCCTCATCCCCTGATAGCTGGCATTCATGACAGAACAGGCTGCCGGGTTTCTTAAAGGGAGTCTTTCACCTGTTTTTCACCAATATAACTAACAGCACTGCCCCACAGAAGATTGCAGACACATCCCAGACATACCTGTGTGCACTCTGTGTCTGTATTACATGTCACATCCCAGACATACCTGTGTGCACTGTGTCTCTGTATTACATGTTACATCCCAGACATACCTGTGTGCACTGTGTGTCTGTATTACATGTCACATCCCAGACATACCTGTGTGCACTGTGTCTCTGTATTACATGTTACATCCCAGACATACCTGTGTGCACTGTGTCTCTGTATTACATGTTACATCCCAGACATACCTGTGTGCACTGTGTCTCTGTATTACATGTCCAGGAAAAGCACTTTTAAGGGCTTGTTCACACATCAGTTATTGGGAGCCAAAACCAAGAGTGGAGCCTCTACAGAGATCAGGTGTAATGAAAAGATCTGCACCAGTTCTGTGTTTTTGACCTGCACCTGGTTTTGACTCACAACAACTGATGGAAATAACTGATGTGTGAACAAGCCCTTATTCTGCAGGAAAACAGCTCCCAAGTGACCGTCTGAAAGTGAAAGTAAAAACAGCTTTCTCTCCCGACTCGATTTCTAACAGCTATATCTTCTGATATACTGGATATAATGCTGATTATATATCATTTGAAAGCTTGGAATGCCAGCTTTCAAAGAAGGTTAGAACCATGTTTCTATCTGGTACCAATCCCAAGATATGAGCAGCTAAAGCAGCCCTCTTCAGTTTGGTTTGCTTTAGGCACTTGCAGCAGCAGAGCTGGGCACTTGGGAGCTGTTTTCCTGCAGAATAAAAGTGCTTTTGTCCGGCCAGATCCCATTATAGTCTATGGGGTCCGATGGTGAACAGCAGTATCTGGCAATGCCTGATCGGGTGAAATCTGGAATAGCCTTCCAGGTCAGGTTACTGCACATTTTTTTAAAAGAATCATCTGACCACTGCGGGCGTTTAGCTGCTAGCTCACTTAAATGGGTCTGCAATCCAGAAGGTTTGTTGCTGAACCGAGGCATGGAAGTGTTTCTGTGGGTTTTCTGTCCTTGCCTCCGCACAGCAAAAAAAAAAGTAGTGCATGCACTGCAGATCGTGGACCCCATTCAAGTAAATGGTTCTTGTGTCCGCAGCATGGGCCCGGCTGTCACGCGTTCATATGCATGACACCTTAGTATAGGGGTTGCTGTTTAAAATAAATAAATATCCTTTTAATGAATAGAATTCCAGAACTACAGTAAAGACTGACACAAGCAATTCTGTACTGGTTACAAAAAAATGTACTTCCGTCTGAATGGTTCTGTGGAAAGCTAGATGACCAGTCAGTGGCTGCTTTTAGTTGTTACGGGCATCTGTTCCCATGTAGGAAGCCAACATGAGGTTATTCCGGTTTACGATGCCTTTTAAATTGACCGCAGCATCTAAACATGTGCAGTTCACTGCGCGCTTGTAGAGAGCCTTGGCTCTAGCTCGCACGGCTCAGGAGATGGTTGGATGTAGCAGTGTCCATGATGATATAGAGGTCAGGATACGACGTGCCATCCGCCATCGTGCGGTCCTTGCACAGACCTGTTTTCCCGCATTCCCGCTGATGTTTCACATGACATGTTTTCTTGGCTTCTTTCCTCCCAGTCTGGGATTTCCCTGGAAAATAAGTGCAGCGTTCCAGGCGTTGCTGGGAATAGCTGTCATGTGACGGCTGTGGGAGAGGTCCCTGTGTGGGCTGCCTTCTGCGTGTAAATAGACATGGCAGCCGTTCCTGCCAGCTGTGAGTACTACTACCCTCAGCAGAGCAGCCTGGAGATGATGGGATGCAGGAGAATCTGTCACTCTCTGCCTTTTATACTTTTTATGGAAAACTTCCTAGTTCTCCCCGACTGCATATAACTGTGCTAGAGCATTCACATGAAGATCCTGTTCACACAGTGCGGGCAATGATGAGGGTTATTATTATTAAAGTGTCATTCATCCACGGCGCCGTACATATGATGAGGGGTGCACATACATAATAATAAACCAATGCAATAACAGAAGGAGAGAGGGCCCGGCCCGCGAGAGCTTACAGTCTACTAGTTCTGTTCTGCAGCACCGTGGCCTTAAATAGCCCAGAATCAGGGACCATTCACACGACCGTGTTTTTCTGTCCACATCAATTCCGCAATTTTGCAGATTGGATGTAGAACCACTCATTTCAATGGGGCTGCATCCGCACTTTCATTCCACCGTCCCGCAAAAAAACATTAGAGTAGGCATTTCTATCATAGGGAAAGATGCTCCGATCTGCAAAATGCAGAACGCACATGGCTAGTGTCCGTGTTTTGTGGATCTGGTTGTGTGAATGAGCCCTAATTCTGAGAAGTAGCAGCATTAGTTCTATATGTGGGCGGACGTGTCTGCAGTGTGGAACTACTAGAGATTGGCACAAGATCTGCTCAGTGGGGGTCATTTATCAAAGTCATTTATGGCTTTTTACACTGGTCTTTGACGGCCCCTGCTCTGCTGAAGGAAGCGACTAATTTATGATGAAGCATAGGCCTCGTTGTAAGTTAGGCTTATTTCCGGCAGTCTATGTGCCTGGAGTGGAAAGTACGCCAGCCCCTGACTGAAGTAGTTTTCACTCCTCTTTTACCCTTGTGTCAGTGTAAAAACACCCATGTCAAAATATTGGTGTACAGGAGTTTAAAGAGTTGCAAAAAGGGGTCTTGCCGCTCCTCTTAGGCCAAAAACTGGTGCAGCAATGTTAGCAAATGACCCCCAGTGGGTTGCGGGCCTGCTTATTAGATCCTTTTATTGGACTTCACTAAGAGTACAGTGACATGTTTAAAAAAGTGAAGAAGTTGTATCTGTTTTCTAAGACTCTAGACCTGATGATCCTCAGGAAAGGTCATCAATATCTGATCGTCGGGGATCTGACACCCGAGACCCCCGGCGCTGTCATACAAGCCACAGCAGGGTCATATTAACTAATTAGAACCAAATAGTTTATTATGTGTCCGTTGTTAATGGCCACATGGTAACCTGTAAAGGTAGGTTCACACAAGTGTTAGGCCTTGTTCACATCACCGTTAGATCTGGTAGGCGCAGTTCTGGCACAGACCAGCCTGCAGGATCTTCTACTTTAATGGGTCCCCATTGACTGCATTGAGGTCCAGCAGTGATCTGGCCGATTTCCAGCATAAATGCCGGGTATTGGCCAGACAAAAACAGTTTTTTCTCTGGCATTTGCGATGGATCTCCTAAACAGAGAAGTGAATGGTTCCGCATTCGGACCAGTAAAAAAAACTAAACTGAAATGGGAAAAAAATAAGTTTGTGTGCATGACCCCTAATGCCGTGCGATCCTGAAAGGAGCAGTGTCCATAACGGAAATCGCGCTCCCACATGAAACGTGTTTCCCGCACTGGACACGCATGTCTGAAATTGTCCTATGATGTTATATTTAGAATTTCACTAAGGATGTTCAAATGGCTAAAATCCACAACACTAAATCAGTAGCTGAAAACGGGTCGTTTTCTTATTTGGTGGAGTTTTTACAAGCATTTTAGAAGATTTTTTTCAGTGAGGGTTTTTTTTCCTTCCCCATTGACTTCTTTGGAATCCACAATGTCACTTCTCAAATGTTTTTCAAGTTGGCTACTGTAAAAGCCATTTGTACAAGATGTGCACCTGGTCGTTTTTTTTACATCGAAGTCAATGGGAAATCGTTGATGGAGTTTTGAATATTGATTCAGCAGCAGACAACCCTGGCAGATTTTTATATGTGTGAACATGTCCTACCAGGGAATTTGAACCTACAGGCTACATGTTAGGGCCTGTTGACAGCTTCATTGTTACTTTACTTCTTCATATATGTCGAATTTATGCAACATGGCGAACAAATCCATAGGCTCCCAGGCACCCGGCAAATACCAGAACCCTTTTTTGTCATAGAATGGTGGGGGTCCCGGCTACTGACCCAATCAGCTATTTGAGAAGGCCATGTGATTGCAGTAGCAGCGCAGCCTTCTCTCCGCTCACTAAGCACAGTGCCGTACATTGTATAGCGGTTGTGCTTGGTATCACAGCAGAGCCCCTTTCACTTCAATGGGACTAAGCTGTACCCAGGCCATGGCGCTACTGAGAGCTCTGGTGGCTTCTCGATCAGCGGGGATCCCTAGTTTTGGATCCTTGACAATTAGATACTGGTGACTGAGAGGATAGGTCATTAGTTCAAAAATCTTGGAAATCTCTGAGGTTTCTATGGGAGCTTGGCCATGTTCACAGTGGGGCAGATTTATCAGTACCAGTGTAATGCCCCTTTCACACGAGCGGGAGACTCGCATGTCTCCCGTAACGCATCTACAGGGCTGGACTCTGCACTGACTGGGATCGCATATAATGCATGCGATCCCTGTCCGTGCCGAGTCCAGCCCTGTAGATGCGTTGCGGGAGACATGCGAGTCTCCCGCTCGTGTGAAAGGGGCATAAAGGAAAACTGGCTTAGTTACCAGCAAGTTACCATAGCAAGCAATTGGATTCCACCTTTAATTTTTCAGATCTCCTATGGAAAATGAAAGGTGGAATCTGATTGGTTGCTATGGGCAGCTAAGCCAGATTTCCTTTACACCAGTTATGATAAATCTGCCCCAGTGTGTTTAGTCTCCTGCTGAGCTTTTCTGTCAGGGCTGAGGTGAATGTACCACCACAGTGTATGTCTGAATACAGTTTTCAGGGATTCAGACATATGCCCCCTGTGAAAAGCCAGCCACATCCTACAACAACCAAAATGAGCTGGAGACAACAGCAGCCAGTATTTTGTGCAAGCACAGGCTAATGGGCATCCCCTCAGGCCTCTAATTTACCCCATGGCTGTAAAGGGCTATTATGTCTGCAATATCCTTGCTTTTTATGCAACTCTCTGAAATACTTTAAAGTAGGCCCAGACTTGAGCTTTGCTCGGGGTAGTAGGGATCAGGTCCGTGCAGGATTTTGGCACAGACTCCCATTCCGCTCTTAAACAAGGATCAATATGAATTCATTTCCTGTTTTGCACTTTTCCCTTTGGCAGGGATAACTCATCATTTCTTAGTGGGTGAGACACTGGTAGTCATCTGTGGGCTGACGGCATTAGATCATCGTATCCCACCTTAAACTAGTAAATGGAATGGAAACTTACTCTAATAGAGTTAGAAAACTTTCTCATCAGTTGTATGTTTCATGATCTCTGCTTGCTGTCAGTGGCTGAAAACTTCCCATGACCACATCCAACTCGCACTAGAGCAGGGGTTTGCGACTTTCAAGATAACGGCCTATCCCTAGGTCTCAAATACAGATTGAGAGGGGCCTGACCATTGGAACAAATGGGTTGCGACACTCCTTCAGATCAGTTGACCATTTAGTGGTCCTTTCCCATTGGCAGCTCATCTGCTCCTAAATGAGGGCTGATCACCGATATTACATGTGGGTCGAAGCATGTAGAGTACATGTATCAGATCATGCACTGTATGGGGACAATTAACTGATGGTATGATTGTTTGTCCCCTTACAGTTTGCATGTGGTCAGCAGCACATATCCTGCCCACAAACAATCATTTTTTTGCATGCATTAAAGGGTTTTTCTGGGAGTAAAATATATATCAATATACGTTCTTTGGTTACATGGTCTAGACCTAGAGACAACTTATTTAATGGGCCTGGACTGCAGTACCAAGCACAGCCACTATGCAGTGAACAGCGCTGTGCTTGGTAAACTGCAGACAGGCGGCAGCTCTTACCAGACTCTGCGAACAGCTAAAAGGTGCCGGTGCCCGGTGTTAGACACCCGCAGCCGATCAGTGCAGATAAGCTAGTAATGGTCTATCTTGAGGATGGGCCATCACTTTGTAAAATATGGACAACCCATTGAAGAGAATTCATCCACACGATGTGTAAAAAATCTGCAGCAGAAATTGACATGAAGTCCAGATTTGAAATTTGCAGCATGTCAATTTATGCTGCGGATCTCCACTGTCAAGTTCACCCTATACAATGAACAGGGTGAAATCCATAGCCATTTCTGCTGAAAAGCCACCTGTAATTCATGTGATCATTGCCACTGCAGACTTTCTTGCTGTATTTTATGTCCCATGTGAACATACCCTAAAAGTTATAAGTGGGAGGTAGATTTGAGGTGTTGTTTAACAAGTGCTATTGTACCTGCTGCTGTGATCCATGGAGTGTATATTACACCATGGGTCAGCAACTTTCAGCACTTCAGCTGTTGTGTCGAGCCTCCCTAGCATTGCAGGTGAGGAGCCCAGGCATATGGGGACCCCTAATAGTCTTGGATAACTCCTTACATACATACAACTGGAAAAATATCAGTTTTTAACAGATGGAATAAGAACGATGTTGTGTTTTTTCAACTCATCTGAATTTCACATTCGGAGATTCTGCTGAGATACCTGTTGTGCTGTTGCTGAGAGAAATAACTTTTGGGGCACCAAGGAGTGTTCCTGAGCCCTCGGAGCACCAGAGCTCCTCCTCTCTGCTATTAGAGCCACTCCCCCATCCCTTGACAGGCAGGATGAGGCATCCTGAGCCTGCATTGTAGTTTACACTAGCAACGCAAACTCAGTGCATCTGCCTCTGCTTTCCCAGCAATGGAGGCTACTGCGCATGTGCTACTCCACCTGCACAAAGCGGAGGATCTCCTCTTCTGGGTGGTTGATCTGCACTGCTCGGGACGCAGAGTCACATGCACTACACAGGTGTGAGATTGCAGGGCTGAGGACTGGTGGACTGGATGTAAGTGCAGAATGGTGGCGCTCTGGTGCTCTCCAAGGGGTTTGGGCTAAGCTTCAGTGCACCAAAGACCTAATCAACATATTAATGAAGTTATTTTTCTCAGGAGCAACACAATGGAGTAACGTAAATGAGGTATCGTTTTACTTGGCAGGATCAACCCTTTCAAGTATTGGGTATGCTTTAATAAGGTTGATCCTGCTAACACACACTCTTTAAAGATACTCAGTGAATGACAGACTGTGATAGAAACAGAGCCTTATTTTCTAGACTCAATGGAATAAAAATGGATTGAAAAATAAGTTACCAAAAAAATGTAATGAAGAGAAATCACAAAGATGACGGCTGTGAATGAGGTGGAGCTCCACGTTAATACAGGGAGCAGGTACGTCCATGTAAAGGCCAGTGGAGGAGAGCGAGAATGTGTTAGGCCTCTTTCACACAAGCGAGTTTTCTGTTCAGATGCGATGCATGTTGTGAACGTACAGCACCCAGACTTACTCCTGATAAGGCTACTTTCACATCTGCGCTTTCCCTTTCCGCTATTGAGATCCGTCATAATGTCTCAATACCAGAAAAAAAAGCTTCCGTTTTTTTCCCCATTCATTGTCAACGTCGACAAAACTGGACTGAAGGAAACTGAGTCACCAGAATGCATTCCGTTCAGTTTGGTTGCGTCCCCATCACGGACAGAATAAGGCTGCAAGCAGTGTTTTTCTGTCTGCAATGTAGTGTGGAGTAAGATGGATCCATCATGATTCACAATGTAAGTAATTGAGGACTGATCCGTTTTCTCTGACGCAATAGAAAATGAATCCGTGCCCATTGACTTGCATTGTGGATCATGATGGATCTGTCTTGCTCTCTGATAGGGCTGCAGCAAACGATTATTTTAGTACTCAAGTAATCTATCGATTAGGCCTCTTTCACACGGGCTCCGATCCGCATTTTTTCCGTATAGGATGCGGACCCATTCATTTCTATGGGTCCGCAAAAAATGCAGACAGCACACCGTGTGCTGTCCGCATCCGTATATCCGTTCCGTAGCCTGCAAAAAAAAAAAAAATAGAACATGTCCTATTCTTGTCCGTATTATGAACAAGAATAGTAGTGTCCTATTAGGCCTCTTTCACACGAGCGTGACGGATTAGGTCTGGATGCGTTCAGGCTGCGTTCAGGAAAACTCGCACCATTTTGCAAGCAAGTTCAGTCAGTTTTGTCTGCATTTGCGTTCAGTTATTCAGTTTTTTCTGCGCGGGTGCAATGCGTTTTGATGCGTTTTTCACGCGCATGATAAAAAACTGAAGGTTTACAAACAACATCTCTTAGCAACCATCAGTGAAAAACGCACTGCATCCGCACTCACTGAAGCCCCATTCACTTCTATGGGACCAGGGCTGCGTGAAAAACGCAGAATATAGAACATGCTGCGTTTTTCACGCAACGCAGAACTGATGCGTGAAAAAAAAACGCTCATGTACACAGACCTATGGAAATGAATGGGTCAGGATTCAGTGCGGGTGCTATGCGTTCACTTCACGCATTGCACCCGCGCAGAAAACTCGCTTGTGTGAAAGTGGCCTTAGGGGCCAGCTGTTCCATTCCGCAAAATACGGAATGCACACGGATGCCATTCGTTTTTTTTGCGGATCCGCAATTTGCGGACCACAAAACACAACGTTCGTGTGAAACTAGCCTTAATCGATTAATCGAGTGCTCTAATAAGAAACAACTAATTAAAAGAATGTTCACTTTTATAAAAATTCATCAGACCCCCCCCCCCCCCCCGTGCCATCAATCCTATGTGCCATCAGTTACCCCCAGTGCCATCAGCTCCCCTATGCCATCAGGCCCCAGTGCCTCCAGCTTGCCCCCAGTGCCTCCAGCTTGCCCCCTGGTGCCACCAACTTGCCCCCAGTTGCCCCCCGGTGCCACCAGCTTGCCCCCAGTGCCTTCAGGTGCCCTCCAGGTGCCCCCCAGTGCCTCCAGCTTGCCCCCCCCAGTGCCTCCAGCTTGCCCCCCCCAGTGCCTCCAGCTTGCCCCCCCAGTGCCTCCAGCTTGCCCCCGCCCAGTGCCTCCAGCTTGCCCCCGCCCAGTGCCTCCAGCTTGCCCCCCCCAGTGCCTCCAGGTGCCCCCAGTACCACCAGCTTGCCTTCAGGTGCCCCTCCTTGCCATCAGTTCTCTCCCCCTCCCACTTGCCATCAGTTTTCCCCCGCACCAGTTAAGATCTAATACTTACATGTCCTGCAAAACTGTCTCTGTACACGCCAGGGCTCTTCCATGGTCCCGCTCTGCACTTTGGCCCACCATCACACTGCGTCATAGGCCTGACGCAGTGTGTACATCAGGAACGCAGTGCAGCGCGGGTCCATGAAAGAGCTGTGGTGTGTACGGAGACTCTTCTGCAGGACATGTAAGTATTAGATCTTAACTGGTGCGGGCCGACGGAGACCACAGAGCGGGAGTAATAGAAAGCGCTTTACTCCCACTCCGTTGTAGCCCTACTCTCTGACACAATAGAAAACGGATCCGTCCCCCAGTGACTTTCACTGGTGTTCATGACGTATCAGTCTTGGCTATGTTAAAGATAATACAACCGGATCCGTTCATAACAGATGCAGATGGTTGTATTATCAGTAACGGAAGTGTTTTTTCTGATCCCTGCCGGTTCCAGCAAATACACTGGTGTGAAAGTAGCCTAAATGGGTCTGTGCAGCATGTTCTATATCGTGCATTTTTCATGCAGCTCAGGCTTCATAAAAATGATTGGGGCTTGTGAAAAAAACAGAAAACATCCAGATGCAGTGCGTTTTTCACTGCTGGCTGCTAGGAGGTGTTGAGTGTTAGGGCTCATGCAGACGACCGTTGGCTGTTTTGCAGTCTGCAAATTGCGGATCTGCAAAACACGGATATTGACCGCGTGCATTCCATTTTGCAGAATGGAACGTCCAGCCACCGTAATGCGGACAGGAATAAGACGTTCTATTTTTTTTTTGCGGATGTGGACAGCACACAGACAGTTTGCTTTTTGCATCTTTTGCGGCCCCGTTGAAGTGAATGGATCCACATCTGACCTGCAAAAAATGCACATCGGAATGTGGACGATATATAGGTTTGTGTGCATGAGCCCTTATTCTTCAGTTTTTCAGAAACTGACTTCAGCATCAGAAACTGACTGTATCCGTACAGAAAAAAATGGAAGACTTTTAACAGATTTGCAGAAAAGCCTGAAGCAAAGTGAAGGAAAACTCACTGTTGCTGGGCAAGTTCTGCATCGCTCGTGTGAAATTTCTTTACAAATTTGTCACCTCCTCGCATCGCTGCTGTCTGTCTATCAGGTCAGTGGTTTACCAATGAAGTCTAGGGACTTTCCTCACCTTATGTAGAACTGGTGGCGTATTCTACCTGAGGACTGAATGTATGCTGCTGCCACACAGGCTTCAGCCACTTCCTGGAAACCTGACCATCACTACCACTTGGTGACCTGTTCTTCTGAACATGAGCCCACACAATACCGTGAAAAAGAATTTGACCCCTCTTCATATGTCAGATTCTCGCAATGTTTTTCACCCTGTATGTTTGCTAATTTTTAAATATTATTATTATATTCTAAATATTAATAAATATTAATATTATTAAACTTATTTGTATAATTTAACTGGTATTTTTAAAAAATTGTTAGTGAAATTCTCTCTAATTTAACCGGATGCTTTTGTTGTCCAGGCCGCTCATGACAGAAGCAGTAAAGCCGTCTTGTAGGAGACATTTGGTCAAAGTCCATAGGTCATCAGGGTAAATGTGGGCGGAGCTGAGGTAGTCTGTGGTGGAGTAGCTTCATCTATTAACCCTTTATGTAGACACACTGATGAAGAAGTGAGGTCTAATATTGTCTAATCTCGTCTGTTGCAGTGTGCACAATTTGTGTTGAATTTCTTTTGCTTTCTTCATTAAAAGAGGTTATCCTGGACTACAAAATTGAAGGATAGGCTATCGTCGTCAGATTGGTGGGGGTCCGACTACCTGCAGAACAGCTGACTGAGGAAGCAGCAACCCTCCAAAGAGCCCAGTGTCTCCTTCGTTTCCATTCAGATGGTAGTATTTCTCCTTATGGAGAGCTTATGCTCTTCTGGGGGAAAAAGGTGTGCATATTAACTTTCTTTTCAAAAAGAAAAGAAAATCGAACCTCCGATGCCACTAGATGTAAGGTAGTTATCCTAAAAGTCAGTGGGCTACTATTTAAACACACCTTGAGACATAAATCGGGTAATAGCTAAGCTAGTACCATAACAAGGCACTTACTAATGTATTGTGATTGTCCATATTGCCTTCTTTGCTGACAGTATTAATTTTTCCTTTGCATTATACACTGCTTGCTTCCATGGTTACGACCACCCTGTAATCCAGCCGTCTTGGTCGTGCTTGCACGCTCTAGGAAAAAGCACCGGTCTCTCTGGACCACAGGAGTGCGCATAGACCAGCATTTTTCCTATAGTGTGCAAGCATGGCCACCACGGCTTGATTACAGGGTGGTCGTAACCATGGAAACGAGCAGTGTATAATGTGATGGAAAAATGAATCAAGCCAGCAAAGGAAGCAATATGGACAATCGCAATACATTAGTAAGTGCCTTGTATTAACTTTCTCTACATGATAAATGCCATCTGCTGAAGTGAGACACCCCTTTAAGTGTCACAATTGTATATGTTAGGTTGCTACAGATGAGTTGGTACCTATTATTTAGTCTTTTTTAAATATTTATTTTCGATAACAAAAAAAACAAATTTTTTTTAAATGTTAAATTATTAGAACATTTCTTTGTCCCACGAGGGAACATGAAGAGATATTACGGGCCTTTCCTTTTCCTTTTATGCCTTTCCTTTTATACAGAAAGGCAGCCTATTAAACCCTGCAGGGTCTAACAGGCTTCTGTACATGGTAGACCTGGAGGCGATTCTTATTATTCTTATGCCTCCAGCTTCCATAACTACTATCAGCACCCCACACTCCACAGTTGCAAAATGGAGTGGATGGGGGACAGAAATCACTTCAGGTATGGCTACAAGGTGATTTTGAGTGTGACACTTGTCTCGTGCCCATGTCGCACCCAATTATCGCAGTGTAGCAGGGCTGCCATAGGGGGTCGCAGTGCGACTCACATGTTTGATGTGACCGATATTGCTGGATTTTTTGTGATTCATGTGTCGTGGTCTCAACAAACGCGTGAGTTGCCCTGCGACCCCATTCATTCCTGTGGAAGCCCTGCTACACTGCGATACTTGGCAGGCAACATGTGTTGTGCCCAAAATCACTGTGTAGCCTTAGATGGCATGGTCACTATTTATTCCCCTCTCTGTATTTTTTTTTTCTTTATTCCATTTCCAGTTCTTGGGTTGGAAAAAAAAAAAGAACCATGCGAACACTGTCAAAATGTGATGTGTGAACTGGGCTTAATGATTCCATTTGATGATTTGTGCTGGTTAGGTAATGAACATCCATGTCAATCAGATTCCCCACCCTTCCTTTCATTAGCTGTCAGGCAGTGCTTACATCACCTGGATTCTGTCAGTACTCTGTTCTTTCCTGAGCTCTGAAAGTTAAAAGATCACTGAGTTTTGTAAAAGTTTGATACATAATACAGACGTTTTACTAGATGGGGGTCTGAGCGCGGATACCCCCTCCGATCACAAGAATGAAGGCTCTTTGGTATCCAGATACTGAAATCCTATCCTTGGCTTACAATCGGCTGTTCTTGGTACTGAAAGTCCTGCAGGTAAGGCTAGGTTCATATCTACAGCGGAGGTACTGCCACGAGCCTCCGTCTTAGATTCCGTCAAAAAAAAAAAAAGGACAAAATTCATGCTGGAAACCCAATGGACCCCATTATATTGAATATATGGAGGTGTCTGGCGTATGTCGGTTCCAGAAATTCCAGTATTCTGTTTCTATGCCGGACAGAAAAATAGAATTTTAAATACTGATCTAAACCTAGCGAACTCCCACTGATCAAATGTTATTTGCTTAGGGATAGATGTTCAATATTTGACTCCTGGAAATTCTTTAAAAAATATAGCTAATACACAGTGCTGTCAGATAGCTAGTGAGGCTTGGAAGTCTGTCTCAGAAATAAGTTTTCTTGGCAACTGAAACAGCGTGGTTTGTTTTTGTGCTTCTGATATCTCATTAAACTCTCAGAGATTTGTTAAAATCTCAGCCACCCACATGGAAAAACCCTAAGGTTGGGTCGTGTGGAGTAGTGTCACGCAGTTTTCCACTGAAACATGGTCACAGTTGTTGGGCTAAGTATCCACGTTAAGTAGCTGTTGAGTGAGTCCTCTTGGCCATCAGGGATACCTCCCGACTCACCTGTACACATGCACTCTTGGCCTGGCAAAGCATCCACGTGTAGTGTTGAGCGAACTTGTGTTTGGGTTAGCTAAGAATTCTGTTATGGCTACCGTGGACCATAACTTATCGGCCGTGGTAGCGGACTCCATAACAGAATTCTTAGATAACCTGAGCTTTGTACGCTGAACTTGAAACACAAGTTCGCTCATCCCTGTGCTTTCAGTGGGGAGAAGGGAGTGACCCACTGCCAGACACCTCTGTCCTTCTTCCCAACTGCTGCGCTCTGGTGACCCCTTATACATATTACATGGACACCTTTAGGGTGTGTTCACATGGGGTGTATATGCTGCAAATTATACTTTGTGGAATTGCAGGGGGAAAATTCACTTGTAATATTGGATTTAGATGTAAAATCATTCTGTAGTGGAAATTGTGCTTTAGAAAATCCGCCTCTCATATGGTCGTATCCTTAGGTTATGTTCCCACGCCATGGATACGCTGCAGGGTTAATGGTGGAAAATTGCAGCATTTACAGTAGGCAAAACTCCTCCGCATGTTTCTGTAAAAGTCTGTGCTGAATCCATGTGGAAATGGACCTGCGCTAGTGGTGTGGCCCTGTCCTGAGTGTAGTCTTAGGGAGGATGTGCATGATATATATGACTCTATTCAGGATCCACGTGTACAGATCCAGAACACGGTAATGCAGTCCAGTGGAGGTATGCAGGTTTTTACTGAACTATATGGAACATGATAAAGTTCCATACTGAACTGTCTGTTGGCCAATATTTTGTGTGTTTTCTACATTTTATGCAGTGCGATATTCTCCATAGAAGAACTGAGGCTGAAAACGCTCATATCCAGGTTTTATGACCACCTTGCAATCCAGCAGCAGTGGTCTTGCTTGCACACTGTAGGAAAAAGTATCGGCCTGTGCGCGCTTCCATTGTCCTGGCCACCAGAGAGGCCAATACTTTTTCCTATTGTGTGCAAGTGTGGCCACTGCTGTTGGACTGCAGGGTGATCTGAACCCCTGGATATGAGCCGTGTATAATGTGATGGAAAAATGAATCAATCAGAATACATTAGTAAGTGCCTTGTATTAACTTAAAGGGGTATTCCGGTTACCATAAATATAACTTATGTTTTAGACTAATTCATCATCAATCATTACCGAATATAGTGTTAATTTCACATATTTACTGTTCAGTAGTTATAAAAGTAGTTTTCTTCCTCTGCTCTCCACTGTGTTTCCTCAGAAGTTACCATGTCATCGATCTGTAGTTCTGAGTCTTTGTTAGGTCGAGCATGCTCAGTGTATTGCTATCAGTTCTCTAGTTAAATGTCAGTGTGCTGCTGATTACTGAGCAGAGGGGGCGTGTCTGGACTGTACATCAGGCAGCCAATCAGTAATCATCAACACTCAATGCAGGAAAGCTATGGATTGTGGCTATTGTAGTTTTGTGAGGGAAGATCAGGAGCCATGATACTCTGTGTTTTGCACGCTCACACAGGAGCTAGACAAATGGATTGCAAGGTAAATTGAAGCTGTGGTTATATGTATAGGTGTGGGTTCTGGTTGGGTCATAGCTTGCAGCCTTAAAGGGGTATTCCGGTTACCATAAATATAACTTATGTTTTAGACTAATTCATCATCAATCATTACCTAATATAATGTCAATTTCACATATTTACCGTTCAGTAGTTATAAAGTACTTTTCTTCCCCTGCTACCCACTGTGTTCCTCATAAGTTACCATGGCACCGACCTGTAGTTCTGAGCCTTTTACAGGTCAGGCATGCTCAGTGTGTTGCTATCAGTTCTCTAGCTAATGTCAGTATTCTGCAGCTTACTGAGTAGAGGGGGCGTGTCTGGACTGGAATATCAAGCAGCCAATCAGTAATCATCAACACACATGGCAGAAAAGCTAGGCATTGTGGGAATTGTAGTTTTGGTTGGGGAAGATCAGGCACCATGATACTCTGTGTGTTGCAGGCTCACACAGGAGCTAGACAACTGGAAGGTAAACTGAAGCTCTGGTTATATGTATAGGTATGGGTTCTGGTTGGGTCACAGCTTGCAGCCGTAACTCAGTTTATCAAAAATTAAGTTACGTTACCGGAATACCCCTTTAATGCAGTTTTTCAAAAATGAAGTTACTTTACCAGAATACCCATTTAACATGATAAATGCTGTTTGCTGAAGTGAGACAACCCCTTTAATATTACCGCTAGTATCAGTAACAGGCCTAACATTGCAGTGTATATATATATACATGGCAGTGTGTCATTGTCTCATTGTATTACTAGACTGTGGCAGCGGCAGCTGTAGCCACATGGCCAGCATTCAGCAGATCGCATGGTTACTGATAACAGAAGTGCATTTCCATAGAAAGGGCAAATGGAGAAGTTACACAAAATGTAACTGCTTATTTTCAGATAAACAGCACTTTGCTTCCCCACTCAGTCAAGCAGATGAGCGGCAGTACAGCAGTGCCATATCCAGTGCAGGGTCTGCTGGTGTTCAGTCGCAGGAGACTGGAGGGCCACAGCCACTCGTCAGTAGTCATCGTGAAACTATCAGTGCTGTTTATATGCTGGAGAAATGGATGAATAAAAGCTGGAGACATTAAGCTTCTGTTGGATCCGTAATCTTATATTTCACCCACCCCATTTTAAAAAGAAAAAAATATTTCTGCGGAAAAACCCTTTTAAGGTGTGGCCACATGGATCAGATTTTGCAGCTGATTTGACATAGATTTTGCTGTGGATTTCACTCTATGCTAGGGGTCGGATTCCCGCTGATCTGATATTGATGACCTGTTCTGAGGATAGGTCATCAATAAAATTATCTCTGAAAACCCCCTTTAAGTCTCAGAAAACCCATTTAACTTTAATACTTGGCAGACCCCTTTAAATTAAACATTTTTGTTTTTCAATTTAATGTGTAA
This sequence comes from Rhinella marina, assembly GCA_900303285.1. Classification (NCBI taxonomy): domain Eukaryota; kingdom Metazoa; phylum Chordata; class Amphibia; order Anura; family Bufonidae; genus Rhinella; species Rhinella marina. The sequence continues at coordinate 161,178 of ONZH01007079.1, read as the reverse complement.
AGCTTGGGCTACAAAGAGACTTTTTGTAGCACTACTGATCGATTTTAAGGAGTATGCAATCTTGTGAACTGGAGCTGTTACTTAAAGAGGACCTTTCACCGCTCCTGACATGCCTGTTTTATTAGCTTCATGCATTCCCCATGTAATAACAATTCTGGAGCATCTATTCTTATGTCTGTATGTTGTGCCATTCATTTATTATTTCTGCTAGAAGTTATGAATAAATTGCTATTAACCTTCAGTAAGGGAACAGAGGGGAGGTAACCAGTTGGGGGTGTGAACCTACACAGTCTGAAAATGGCAGCACTCATTGGACAGAGTGAGTCTGTGCAGAGACACGCCCCCAACTGGTCACCTCCCCTCTGTACCCTTACTGCAGAATGCTAGCAATTCAGTCATAACTTCTAGTAGTAATAATGAAGGAATGGCACAACATAGAGACATAAGGATACATACCCCAGAATTGTTATTATATGGGGAATTCATGAAGCTATTAAAATAGGCAGGTCAGGAAAGGTGACAGGTAATCTTTAATAAATGAAATCAATCAGCAGCACTAGCCTAAATAGTATGCAATAAGCTCCTCAGCTCACCATAGTGTTAGCAGCAGCAGCATTCAATCCTTTCACTATAAGGCCCCATTCACACAACCGTATGAATGGGGCCGTATGTATTCCGCAAAATTGCGGAATACATGCAGCCCCATTCACCTCTATGGGGAGCGCACAGCCGCGGCACGGAGACAGCTCCGTGCCGCGGCTCCGCATAAAAAGATAGAACATGTCCTATACTTGTCCATACGCACGGACAAGTATAGGCATTTTCAATGGGGCCGCACAGCGTGTGTTCCGAGCGCTGCGGAACACACGCCGGGCAGCCCCCGTATATTTGCGGGTCCGCAGTAATGCACGGTCGTGTGAATGGGGCCTTAAGGATGTATATAAAATGTCATGATTTTAAAAGGAGTCTGTCAGCACTTTTGACCTTGGTAAATTGTGGACATCACTAAATAGGGGCCAGGGAGAGCAGTACATACCTTTTTGTGGTGCATTTATTATCAGGAGTAGTGAGAATATGATGTTTTATTCTGCCAGATTCCTCTGCTTTATAACCCCTTCCTTCTGCTGTGAGTGACCACAGTAGTGATCTCCTGGTTGGATGCTACAGCCGTCACTCAGAGCACAGTTGTGGGGCTTTAAGACAGAAGACTGCATGAGAGCTCTTCACCATGAAGCTCCGCCTGCTTGGCCCTTATAGGAGTGGAATCTGGCAGAATAAAACTGTATATTCACATACTACTGATAATAAAAGCTCCAGAAAGGTATGTTTGTACGGCTCTCCTTCGCTCTTTCTAAAAGTACTGACTGCCAGCCCAGAAGTGAGAGACCACTGAGATCCACAGGTCTGTCACTACACTCAGTGAAGGCAGCATAGTAAAGATAACAGGTCCCCTGAGATTCATGCACCTCAAGACACAGGAGGGATGTATCATTGTTATAATTGGAGGACACTATGGGGCATTTTTTTTTCTACTGGCACACATTTTGGAGACTTTATTACCACTGGTAGCTCTATAGGGTGCATTAGTATTACTGGGTGCACTCTCATTATTACTTCTGGGGCTTTTTTTTTTTTTTTACTACCTGAGGGTTACTACGTTGGGCTTTATTACTACTCGGGGCATGTTTACTACTGGGGCACACTGTTGGTGCTTTATGGTTGGCATCATAACTTCTGAAGGGCACTGTAGTGTGCTTATTTACTACTGGGGGCACTATAGTGGCTGTATTGCTGCTGTGGCACTATAGGGACGTTATTACTACTGGGGACACTATAACCATGCACTATTCCTAGGGGTATTATTACTATTGGTGGCATTAAGGTGGGATCTGCTACTACTGGGGTCACTGTAGAGGAAATTATTACTATTGAGGCTATTGTGGTGGGCATTATTATTTCTGAGTGGGCTTTATTACTACTGGGGGACTACAGGGAGCATGATTACTAGTATGAGCACTATGGGGACATTTTTAATTCTGGGGAACATTGGGGGCAGTATTACTACTAAGAGCATTCTGGGAGAGAAATATTACTATTGGTGGGACTTTTGGGAGTACTATTACTATGGGAGGACCCTGGCACAGTGTGAGCTTATATCAGGGCACTATTTCCTGGGTAGAATTATTTTTGAGGCCATTGGGTAGAAAAAAAATATTGAGGTGCTATCTGTGTGGTACTAGCATTTTCAAGGGACTATCTGTTTCTGCAATATAGTATTAGGGAGCAATTGGCTGAAAGAAGCCATCATGGTGGTCTGGTCTGAGGAGACATCACTGGAAGTAAGAGGTATGTAGTACTGTGTTCTCCTGTATGTTAGGTAGCACAGAATATAATTTAAAAAGTAATAGTCGTCCATCATAGGTCCTAGTGTGGTGTCAGTCATGTCTCTCTTCCTGGCTGCAGCGTTGATGTTTCATGTCCACAGGTCACTGCTGCAGCCAATCACTGGCCTCAGATGCCCTATTTACTTCTGAGGCCAGTGATTGGCTAGACAGTGACCTGTGTGCACAGAACGTCACCACTGCAGCCAGGAATATGATAGCAGGGAGAAGGACCGGGGGCGCAGTGCTGCAAGACATAGCTTAGAAAAATGGGTTTCACTTCTTTTGTTTTGCCACAATAAGGCTACTTTCACACTTGCGTTTGCAGGATCCGTTTGTGAGATCCGTCCAGGCTCTCACAAAAGGATCCGTCATGATAATACAACCGTCTGCATCCATTCTGAACTGATCCGTTTTTATTATCTTTTACATAGCAAAGACGGATCTGTCTTGAACTCCATTGTTTTCTATTGTGTCAGACAAAACGGATCCGTCCCCATTGACTTACATTGTGAGTCATGACGGATCCGTTTGCATCAGTTTCTTCATGCGGACACCAAAACGGAATGGAGACTGAACTGAAGCAAAACTGATGCATTCTGAACGGATCCTTTTCCATTCAGAATGCATTAGGACAAAACTGATCAGTTCAGGACCGTTTGTGAGAGCCTGTGACGGATCTCACAAACGGATCCTGCAAACGCAAGTGTGAAAGTAGCCTAACGGGCTGCCCCAGTTTAATTCAGACAGCGCCCTTAACAAATATAATAGAGATAACCAGTGGTAATCTTATGTGTATGACCAGCATTAGAGCGAGTTCATGCATAGTGTTTAAAGTGTGTTTTTATCACAATTTTCCAAAGACCAAGAACAATTTTTCCATGATTTTTCACAAATTATGCCAGGAAGCCTTATTTGAGTGTGACATGTCAACTCCCCCTTACTGTATTTAAGTGTTAATGGAGGAAATTGAAAAATGTGACCAAAAATCTTACCAACTAAGCACAAATATTACTGAATCTAAGCTAAAATGAAATATGACAAAACCATTCCTTTATTTCATAGAGGTAGAAGGAGTTAATCGTGAAGATGCAGACTTGGCAGGGTGCAATGGATGAGCTTCTTGTTAAAAGATTTTGCAATCTCTTGACCTTGACTTATGAACAAAGTGATACAAGTTGTGACTATACCTCAAAACATCACAAGATACAGAACAAACAAGAGCATTGGCTGCTGCCTGGTATAAACAGGTCATAGACATCAGTACTGCAGGCAGCTAGCATTACAGGCATACTCAGCCATTCACAGACAGCATTCAGCCGCTAAAGACCTCCATACACTTTGGAGACAACGGTGTGTTCTGCTGTCTAATGTGTGTGCAGAGTGAATATATATGGGCCCGATCTGTCTGTCCAGGCAGCAGCTTTCTCCTGTATCCCCCTTGAATATACATATGGATGTAGCAGGGTTAACAGGCACACTTGGTGAGTTATCACATCTAGTTAACACGTTATCACTGTGAGGCCGCCTTCACACTAGCGTATTTGCAATCCATATATATGGCTTGGATTATATGTACCACAATCCACTGCTAATGTTAAAGGGGTTATCCAAGATCTATAATGCTCCACAGTATGTCCGGGCCCATCAAAAAGGTTGTACTTACCTCGCTCTCTGGCACCCGCGTCGCTCCTGGTGCCCTCACGGCCGCCGCTGCATTTCATCCTGCTTCGAGGGGGTGTGGTGCGGGTTGGGGTTAGCCAATACCAGCCAAGCCTCCCTAGCATCGCGAGTGATGTGGGGAGATGCAGTGGCGGCTGTGCGGGCATCAGGAGTGATGCGGGTGCCAGGGAGCCAGGTAGGTATGACCTCTGTGAGGGGCCAAGGCATGTCGGGAGGACATTATAGATCATGGATAACCACTTTAATGAATAGAGATATTCAAATGGGCGTAATTTCCGTCAGTATTTGAAATCTGCAGCATGTCCTAATTTTTTGCATACTTGTTTCCAAAATTATAGTCAATGGAGTGCATTAAAAATGCAGGGAGGAAGGAATACGCACATAAATCCTGATAAAATACTGAAGCAAGACTGATGGTGTATCATCCATAATCTGTGCATAATCCAGAGCCAGAAAATACTTGGATTTCAATACCCTCTGCTTCATCTGTTCCTGCAAGTCTATGCAAAAGCAGCAGAGTTCACACACACACACACACACACTTGGTGAGTTATCACGTTATGACTGTTAACTCTGCTGTATCTGTACATTTTAGGCTGAACCAAACGTCTACAGTATGTGCGCTCCCTAGACAATACGAGCTATTATAACTAATGAAAGGTATATGGGAATATATTTATAATAAAGTAATATTTAAAGGGAATCTGTCATCTCCGAAACACTTCCTGAACTAGAGTAAGCGTTGTATAGTGTAAGTGATGCTGAATCCGAATATGTACGTTTTATCTTCATACTCACTTCCATTCCGACGCTGTGCTCCCACAAACCTGCAGTAAAATGCACTCACTGGACTCCAGTGCTCACTCACATAATGGAGAGGACTCAAAGAAGAGTCCAGTGAGTGCATTTTACTGCAGGTTTGTGGGAGCACAGCGTCAGAATGGAAGGGAGTATGAAGATAAAACTTACATATTCGGATTCAGCATTACTTACACTATACACCGCTTACTCTAGTTCAGGGGGGGTTCGGAGATGACAGGTTCCCTTTAAGTATGTTCATTTTCTTCATTCTTGGAGAACCCCCTTTTCCTCTGGATAGATCATCAGATCAGCTTAGCCCCGCCCAGGCCAGTGATAGTAGTCGTGACGTCACTGGGCCTGCGGTAAACACAGAGAAGGCCGCGGGTGTCGGACCCCCGCCGATCAGATGCTGATGATCTATCCAGGGGATAGATCATCAGTTTGAAAAAACTGCAGAACCCCTTTAACTTGCTTGGTCCTTTTTTCTCTGAGAGATAACTTTCTGCTAGAAATGTCTGGCAGCAGCTTTCTCCCCTCTGCCTGTTCAGAACACATGCATCCTCAGCCGAACCACATGTGAATACGAATGGCAGGGGCAGGAGAGATGTCGCCATCTGTCTAATGTGTATTGCCAGCCTAAGTATTCCACAGCTTTATGGTCTGCAGACAGGTCTGTGCGAGCCACAGCGGGTCCAAACTACCCTGCAGGTTACTATGAGAACACGCCATCAGTTACAGCAAGCACTCATGTAAAATACATTATCTAAAGGAAATTCTATTAAAGCCCCAAATTGCATCATTTTTGGTTAGACCAATTCTTGTATCCATAGTGAAAAATAAAGGTACCCTGATGGCTACGTCCTCCTCTGCCATCTGTATGTAACTCCTCAGCTTTTTCCCTGAACATTGCCACTGCAATTTATAAAGCTGTCTTATATGAAAGGGGTTATCTGGGAATTTGATATCGATGGCTTAGGCTACTTTCACACTAGCGTCTGTGCTGGATCCGGCAGGGTTCAGCAAAAATACTTCCGTTACTGATAATACAACCATCTGCATCTGTTATGAACGGATCCGGTTGTATTATCTTTAACATTGCCGGGACGGATCCGTCATTAACACCACTGAAAGTCACTGGAGGACAGATCTGCTTTCTATTGTGTCAGAGTTAGGGCTCATGCACTCGACCGTATGTATTTTGCAGTCCGCAAAAAATATGGATGACGTCCATGTGCATTCTGTATTTTGCGGAGCGGAACAGCTGGCCCCTAATAGAACAGTCCTATCCTTATACCGTAATGCGGACAATAATAGGACATGTTCTATTTTTTTGCGGAACGGAAATACGGAATGCACATGGAGTAACTTCCATTTTTTTTTTTTTCGGACCCATTGGAATGAATGGTTCCGCAAAAAAAAAATGGAACAGACACGGAAACAAAATACATTTGTGTGCATGAGCCCTTAAACTGATCCGTTCCCATTGACTTGCATTGTGGGTCATGACAGATCCGTTTTGCTCCGCATCTCATGACTGAAAGAAAACTGCAGCATGCTGCGAATGGAATGCGTTTTGGAGCACTCAGTTCTGTTCAGTTACATTTTGTCCCCATTGACAATGAATGGGGACAAAACGGAAGCGTTTTATTCCGGTATTGCGACCCTATGACGGATCTCAATACTGGAAAATAGAAATGCTACTGTGAATGTAGCCTTATTCTCAGAATCAGATCTGTGGGGTTCCGACTAAATGAATAGGGCTGATATTCAATACCAAGCAGCTATACAATATACGGTGCCGTGTTTGCTAAGCTGTGAAGAGACTACGGCGGTCACCGGAGCTCCGATGAGCACAGCAGCCTCTTCAAACAGCTGATCTGTGGGGGTATCAGGAGTCAAACCCCCGCCAATCTAATATTGATGACCTATTCTGAGGATATGCCATCAATATCAAATTTCAGGATAACCCCTTTAACCCTGGATACTGCCTCCACATTGTGGTATTCTTTGTAGTGGTGGGGGAGGAGGAGCCGAGCTGTGTGCGCGTTCATAATACAGGTGCACAGCACGGCTGCGGCTTAGAGAGATTGTGTACTGTAATGAAATGTCAAACACATCCTAAATCTTTTATTATTACACAGGTAGACGTTCAAGTGGACTTGCCGTAATAATGTGACACATTTAGATTTTGCTTTCATTGCCATCTCTATGAAAGAATACTCTGGGTAAATGTATATGCCGCATTATGCCTAATATCACACTGTGGCGTCACAGTTTTTTTTCTGGCATTTTTGTGGGATTTTGTTGTTTTTGGTGGCTGGCTGCTTTTTTTTTTTTTTTTTTTTCTTTTAAGCATTTCTTAGGCTACTTTCACACCAGCTGATCAGCAAAAACTTTTCCGTCATGATAATACAACCGTCTGCATGCATTATGAACGGATCCGGTTGTATTATCTTTAACATAGCCAAGACGTTTGTGTCAGAGAAAACGGATCCATCCCCATTGACTTGCATTGTGGGTCATGCCGGATCCGTTTTGCTCTGTATTCCATGACTGAAAGAAAACCGCAGCATGCTGTGGTTTGCTGTCCGGTCTGGGAACGCAACCAAACGGGACGGAATGCATTTTGGAGCACTCCATTGGGTTCGGTTACGTTTTGTCCCAATTGACAATGAATGGGGATAAAACGGAAGTGTTTTTCTCCAGTATTGAGATCCTCTGCCGGATCTCAATACTGGAAAATGTAAACGCAAGTGTGAAAGTCGTCTTAGGCCCTATTCACATGACCGTATGAATGGGGCCGTATCTATTCTGCAATATTGCGGCCCCATTCACTTCTATGGGAGTTGGCTCCGTGCCGCGGCTCCGCATAAAAAGATAAAACTTGTCCTATACTTGTCCGCATGAACAGACAAGTATAGGCATTTTGAATGGGGCGCCCAGCCGTGTGTTCTGCAGTGCTGCGGTAACACCCCGGGCAGCAGCCGTAGTATTGCGGGTCCACAATATTACGGCCGTCTGAATGGGGCCTTAGGCAAAAAATGAGAGCTCCAGATTTTTCATGGAAAATATCACACACAGTCTAGACTTTTTTGTCGCGGTGTTTATTTTTGTTTTTTTTTCAACCTCCAGGTGTGTTTTTGGGTTAGGGGGATTTTACTGAACTTGCAGCGTGATGTAGGTGCAGAGTTTTTTCAGCCATTTTCCCATAGAATTGGAGAAAATGCCTGAAGAAAATCATTGACTAAAAAGACGACACCCCTAAGGCCGGGGTCACACGTGACTGATTAGCTGTAGATTTGCCGTCAAGGATTTTCATGCAGTGAGAAATATGACAGAGAAATGCACTTTGGTCTGTGATATGGAACAAAGACTTCTATTAAAGTCTAGGGGTCAGTGAAAATCACAGACACAACACGGATGCCATGTATGTCCTTTTTTGACCACTGGTAGGAGATGCTCTGGAAATTAAATTTTCAGCTGAGCAGTGTCCATGGAATGCGGATGACACACATGGAGGGCAAAAAATGGACACATGGATCAAACGTTGATCCTTCGCAGATATCTTCAGAGATGAAACTGTAGTATAGATTTTCCATGGGATTTAAATGGACATGGAAATGTGGTGGAATTTGGCATGTGCCAGAAAGCTACCTGCAGTCTGAATCTGTGCATTGTTTACAATGGGAGGCTGTGCTGCTGTTCTTGCGGCCGGGGTTCATAGCCATGTCCTTTCTTGGTGCGATGCTTTCACGGACGCAACTGGAAACCGCAGCAAGTGTCTGCTTGTGGTTTAGCGCCATTCAATGGGGCTTAAAGGAAGGCCCCATTCACACGACCATATGTATTCCGTGATCCGTATAAAAACGGAACGAAGACATACGGAAAGTCTTCCGTAATTTTGCGGACCCATTGACTTTAATGGGGCTATGGACGTGATTTTGCGGCTAAGTATAGGACATGTTTTATTTTTTTTGCGGGAGAACTTCCGTGAGATATGGGATGCAGATTGCACACGGTGTGCATTCCGCATTTTTTTCTCCTATGTAAAAATGAATGGGTCCGTATGGTTCCGCATCTTATCCGCAAAAATGTGGATAAGATGCGGAAATGTACATACGGTCGTGTAAATGGGGCCGAAATGTTACCAAAATTATCTGCCAGTTAAAACGATATAACAGCACATATCTTTTTTTCTAATCTGTTATTATTTTCTCATTACAGATTTTTTAAAAAATTCTATTTTCTGAACATAATTGCGGCCATCTTTCCTGAGCTGCTGTTAACAGCTTTTAGAAAATGTTTTTGTGGCAGCCACATGGGCCATAGACACAATGGTCTGAGGAACCTCATGACTTCTATGAGAGAGTTTTCTAGACATGCTCTGTGACCTGTGCAGAGGGCATTGTACAAGGAAGGAATAGATAAGATCTGACAAATCACTTATTGTGAATGGAGGATCCTGTCTTATCTATACACAGAGGTGATATCATCACAGGCAGGATTAGAATGACAAATAAGCAGGTAACTACAGTGAAGTGATCTGTTAGAAGTGGCAACTATTTTAGGCCAGTGGGAAAACTGCAGGATTTTATGTCTTTTGTTTAAATATAGATTTTTGACATGGCAAATAAAAAATACATCAAGCATCAAAAATTCTTTAAAAATATGTTAAACATAAAATGTGATTTAAAGGGAGTCTTTTACCTCATTTTCACCTATATAACTAAGAGCACTGCCCCACAGAAGATTGCAGACACACAAGGTTCCCATTCTGCAGAGAACACCTTGACGATTCGGTGAATGGGCTCAGATAATTTTGTACAAAATATATTTGCCAAGAGTCTCTAATTTATTAAACAAGCATAGCATGAGCTTTAGAATACTATATCACTATAGCATTTTGTGCTTTATCTGGTAGCGGTGTGCGGTTGCATTGTATGTATTTTCCTTTGACATCCCAGACATACCTGTGTGCACTGTGTGTCTGTATTACATGTCCAGAAAAAGCACTTTTATTCTGCTGGAAAACAGCTCCCAAGTGCCCAGCTCTGCTGCTGCAAGTGCCCAAAGCAAACCAGACTGAAGAGGGGAGGGCTGCTTTAGCTGCTCATATCTTGGGATTGGTAGCAGACCTTCTTTGAAAGCTGGCATTCCAAGCTTTCAAATGATACTAAAATCGCAGCATTATATACAGTATCAGGAGATATAGCTATTAGAAATCAAGTCAGGAGAGAAAGCTGTTTTTACTTTCACTTTCAGCTGGGCACTTGGGAGCTGTTTTCCAGCAGAATAAGGCTACATTCACACGTCCGTTTAAAACATCCGCAATCTATCCGCATCCGTTCCGCAATTGCGGACGTTTTTTGCGGATATTTTGCGGATCCATTCATTTCAATGGGTCCTGATAATCTGTGGACATTGCACCCAATGTTGTCCGCATCCGTTAATCTGTTCTGTTCCGTTTTGCGGATCCGCAAACAGAAATCCTCCTGTCCTACTATTCTCCCGAATTGCGGTCCGTAGCACAATGAAAGTCTATGGATCCGCAAAAAATTCGGAAGACATGCGGAAAGGCATCCGCATGTCATCCGTATTTGCGGATTCCGTTCCAGGAGGGGTGAAAAAAAAGATGTTATTCATCCTTCCGTTTTTTGCAGATCCGCAAAAAACGGATGACATATGGATACATCCTTTCCGTTTTTTACGGAAAAACGGAACGGATGTTCTGGAAAAATGGAGCTTTTTGCGGAACAACGGATCCGCAAAAAACTGACCGTTTTCCAGGATGTGCACACATACGGACGTGTGAATGTAGCCTAAAAGTGCTTTTTCTGGACATGTAATACAGACACACAGTGCACACAGGTATGTCTGGGATGTGACATGTGATACAGACACACAGTGCACACAGGTATGTCTGGGATGTGTCTGCAATCTTCTGTGGGGCAGTGCTGTTTATTTTCTGATGTCCCATTCTTTTTTTTTTCTCCCCTCCTGGAACGGAATCCGCAAATACGGATGACATGTGGATGCCTTTCCGCATGTCTTCCACATTTTTTTGCGGATCCATAGACTTTCATTGTGCTACGGACCGCAATTCGGGAGAAAAGTAGGACAGGAGGATTTCTTTATGCGGACAGTCGGAACGGACACACGGATGCGGACACCACACGGTGTACTGTCCGTGTTTTTTCGGGACCCATTGAAATGAATGGATCCGCATAATTGTCCGCAAGTGCGGAAACAGATGCAGACACATTATACGGACGTGTGAATGAGGCCTAACATGTACAATTACCTAATGCTGTAAAACAATGGACCGCAGTAATGTAAGGGTTTGGCCAATATTCAAATAAAATGGCTTCTTTATTCCAAAAACCAGCCACCCCTCTCCATGAGCAGTGCCTGATATTACAGCTCAGCTCCACTGAAGTCAAAGGGGCTAAGCTGTAATACCCCACACAACCTGTGGACGATGGTGGGGCTGTTTTTGGAAGAAAGCTGCCACATTTTTCTAATCCTGATGAAACCCTTTAAGGGCTCATGCACACGACCATAGCCATTTAATTCCGCAAAACATGGATACTGGCTGTGTGCATTTTGCGGAACGAAACATCCGGCCTGTAATAGAACCGTCCTATCCTTGTCTATAATGCGGACCACAATAGGGCCATATTTTTGTGGATGCAATGGACATACGGATGTGGACAGCACATGGTGTCTGCATGTTTTGCGGCCCCGTTGAAGTGAACAGGTCCGCATCTGACCCACAAAATATGCGGATGAGATGCGGACCAAAAATCTGTTTGTGTGCATGAGCCCTTACTCTGGACTGTTTCGTGATCATACTGATGGCCTCACAATGAAAGAATTTGCTTGTTTGTAGTACTTGAAGTTAATGGTTCTTTACAGATCTCGTGCTGTTGAACGGACTGTGGTGTAATCTGCCGTCCGGCCGCAGCGTACGTAATGCATTCCTTTTCTCATAAGTACTGTACCTGGCCCTCCTTATTACACTGAATTTCCAGATGCCTGCCTCCTGCACTTTGCTCTGTGCCTGCTTAAGGTGGGGCAGGGCGTTCCTCTTCCCAGCCTTCCCTGTGTGTGTTTTGTCTTACCTGCACATTTGCATGTTTGACCTAGCAGGATAATTGGGCCCCCAGCAACATGGGCGTTCCCTCCTTCACAAACACACAGTTTCATGTATGACTCATAAGGCTGAGGCAAAGATACCACTTCCCTAATCTGTCGTGGCCATTTTAACTCTAGCTTTTAAAACCTTTTTCTGATTTCAGACTTGGGGAGCCTATACATGCAGGATCCGCAGGGACCCGATGAAAAGGTAGGTGCTGTGCACTGAGTATCATATTGCTGACACCAGACCTGACAGGTAAACACGCACTTTCCACCAAGGCGAAACTGAACCACAACCCCTATTATCAACTTCAAAAATAGGGCCGTGACCTATATGAATAGACTGTGTCAGTCATCTTGCTTCTCTAGCACACCAAACGAAAAGTGAGACCATGTCACCTTCGGGGGTTGTATGATGAGATCCTGACGAGTATGACGGACTGTCACCTCTGTGGTGTTGTTGACATCTAATGCCTTACACCTGCTCACCATTATGATATATATATATAATTTATTAGTTATAGATGGCTGTGCTAATGTTTCATACATCCTCTTTCGCTCTATACCCAGGATAGTCGGATTATGTGCAGAAAAACCGCAGCATAATAAGTACCAGCAAAGTGTGTGTGATTAGGCAAATCCCATGTACACTTTCCTTTTTTTTTTTTTCTTCCATGCAGAAATCGACTTGCGATGTGGATTTTAAAAGTCACAGCATGTCAATTGTTTGTACAGTTTTTAAATGTTTATTTTCTGTGCGGATTTCACCCTTTGTGTTGCATGGATGAGATCTGCGACAAAACTGGATCAAATCCGCACCACAAACCGCATGTAACATGCGTTTTTTTGTGTGGAGATTCACAGAAAACTGCACAGAAATATGTGTGTATTTTCTGTTAGTAAATCTGCACCCGTGTACAGTTACCTTATGGGTTTTCTGAACAGAGCAGGAATGAAAACCCTCTTGGTTATGTGCTTTGTCTGGGTGGTGCACATCATGTCGCTGGGGCCAGGATGGGACAGTGTAAGAGCTCATGCACACGATCCCTGTGTGTGCACTGTGCCTGTGCTGCGGTCCACAATGAATGGGCTCTATCTGAGTGCACCACAAACCACATGCGGACCCGTTGACGTGATCCGCAAAAGACCCTCCGCACCGCAAAAAATTAGGACGTGTTCTGTTGTTTTTGAAGTGCGGAGGCAAGGACCGAAATCCCACAGAAGCGCATTGTAGTTCTTCCATGGGCTTCCGGCCCACGCCTCCACTCCGCAAGTCAATGGGTCTGCACACAAGGTCAGTTCCCTGTATATTGCAAACCCCCTGTGGTCCACAATATGGGCACGGGCCACATGAGCCCACTAAGTGATGTCTGACAGCATGCATGGAAAGGTCTTGCTTCTGCGCTGCTTGGGTTAATTTGGTAAGGTCCTAAAGTATCTTCATTTCTCTGCAGTATTTAGGCTGGGACTACATGGTGACATAGGTCACACCCCATGAAGGTTGCAGTGTCGCGTTGTGACATCACATGTAATGTTTCTCTGTGTGACATGCAGTGCAACAGTCACAAAAAATCTTGGATTTTTGGTTGCATGCAACGTTGCCGTCACAGACCACAGTGCAGTTCATGTGTGACTTTGTGTCTTATAAACGTTGTAAAAGGTTAAAGATGTTGTCCAGGATTATAAAAACATGGCTGTTTTCTCCCACAAACAGAACCACCCCTGTCCACATGTTGTGTGTGGTATTGCAGCTCTGCCCCATTGTTGCAGTACCAGACACGACCCATGGACAGGGGAGGTGCTGTTTTAAGAAGAAAACCATGTTTTTATATTCCTTGACAACCCCTTTAAGACCATGTGTAAAGCTGGTCATACACATGCTCAATCTTTAGTCCCAGAGGTAGATAAGCGCCGCTGTCAGAGAGGTATTGGCCTCTCCTCAATGGAACAAAACTACATGCACACTCGGCCAATGAAATGTCTCTCTTATGTACGTGGCCATTTTTTAGTTTCTATTCACACTGGTGATTTTTCAAGCTCGTCAAGATTTCTGTTATTTTTGACAGCAGTATGAAGTGCTAGTCTTACTGTCAACAATACTGGAAACCTGATGGATCCTATATTAAGTCAGTAAGGTCAGTCAGTATTTTTCTTTTACGTTTGAAAATGCATCCTAGCACTGTTATAAATGGAAGTCAAGATGCCAATGTGAACAGAGCTTTATACCTCTCTGGAACAATGCATGGCTGGTAGGCTTTAGACATGGTGGGGGAGATTTATCAAAACTGGTGGAAAGGAAAATGGGCTTAGTTGCTCATAGAAACCAATCAGATTCCACCTTTCATTTTTCAGAGCTCCTTTGGAAAATGAAAGGTGGAATCTGATTGGTTGCTATGGGCAACTTTTCACCACTTTTAGTAGTTGGCTGACAACAGTGCCTTAAAATGTGGGGTGGAAAACTCCAGATCCCAGAGCATGCTGCCATTAAAAAAAAAGTCACTGACCTAAACAAACACACCTCAAGTGTCAAAAAAGGCAACTTCAAAAAGACGCTAGTTTTGTGCAGTGCTTAATATTTCCCATAGATAATCATGCAAAAATCTAGAGCTGCGGTTTTTTTTTTTTTTTGTACAAAATGCTAGTAAAAAAATGCACCAGAAATCACAAAACGCCAAAAACTTTCTGCATGACAACAGCCTAATGGAGGTATTCTATTAACATCCCCTCTAGGGGAGAATATGGTGCTGCATGATATTGCACCCATCACCCTTATAGCATGCAGTCTCGCTGACGCATAAACTGTAGTTGTACCCCCTACTTCCTTTTCCTTGTGTTTAGTAACTGTATTACTCTAGACAGTTTTTAAGACGCTGGATGTTTGTCTTGACTGATTTGTGTAGTTTGTGTGGCATTTTTTTTTGGATCCAAACACAGAAGTGGATGCAAAAAGTGAGAAGAGTCTTTTACATCGGTCAGTGTCTTCAAGCTGCTCATGAAGGATCTTGTGTTGATATAATAGGCTCAGTAAGTCTACTTTCACACTAGAGTTGTTTTATTCCGGTATAGAGCTCCCTCATAGGGGCTCAATACCGGAATAAAACGCTTCAGTTTTGTCCCCATTCATTGTCAATGGGGACAAAACTGAACTGAAGAGAACGGAATTCTCCTGAAAGCATTCCGTTCCGTCCTCAGACCGGAGAGCAAACCGCAACATGCTGCAGTTTTCTCTCCATACTGGGTATCCGCACCAAGACTGATCCGGAATGACCCCAAATGCAAGTCAATGGGGACGGATCCGTTTAATACAACCGGATCCGTTCATTACGGATCCACAAGGTTGTATTATCACTACGGATCCGGCGGGCCCCTTCACCCGCCGGATCCGTAGTAAAGGCTAGTGTGAAAGTAGCCTAAGACTACAACAGCACTAAAGTACCTGATACAACAGAGGCCCGTAGATGTAGTTACCTACGTGAAATCACATGTACGTTTTTAGGGGAAGTGAGAGGCCCACAGCGATCAGTTAAGGTTCCTCTTGCACAGCGGTTCTTAAAGTAGCTGCCTTGTGATAAGTGAGTCTTTAGTCCCATCTAGAACTGTCACACATCATACACACTGCTGGGTATGTAGTTTGGCGTATGCAGCCACATGCTGGACTTCCTGTTTACGTATGTGTGAGATTATTGTCCAGGGGGCACCAACACATTTTAAACAGTACATTTTGCTCACTGTTACATTGTGGTGTCCATTGTTATAATGGTAATCATCTGCCATCGGGTCCAGCAGCTTCCACAGTTTTTGGCTTACAGTGCAGTACGTCTGGTTTTGCCAGGGTGTGCCACATCTTAAAGTAAAAAAATGGCACAGAGTGCAACACTTTTTTTATTTTCTCACCAAATATTACTCTTCAACAGAGGCTCTTAATGCACATGTAAAATTATGTTATGATAAGTTCTCTCAAATGGCCACGTTTTCTACATGCTTGAGAATCTGCACAAAACCGAAAACCACGAAAGTTGGTCATGGGGAGATTTATCATACCCCTTGACTAGAACTGTGGTGCCAAAAAGTCACAGATTTTTAGCAAACCCCATTTTGTGCAATTTTTTGGCCCTTTTCTGCCATCCTCGCCAGTTTTGTAACATGGGCAGGACTTGGGTTGAAAGGGGAGGAGCTTACGCAGCCCAACACATTTGCCACTACTTACACCAGTTTTCCATTGAAATGCGGTCTTACTCAGTCTCCCCCTTTATTTTTATCTGACCTTAAAGGGGTTTTCCAAGACTGGAAGGTCATCGGTATCTGATAGGTGAGGGTCCGACACCCGGGACCCCTACCGATCAACTGTTTTGAGAAGGCACCAGTGCTCCTGTAAGCGCTGTAGCCTTCTCGCAGCTTTTACTAGGCCATGTGACTTAATGTTTATCGGTCACATGGCCTAGGCGCTTATGACCGATGAATGGGGCTAAGCTGTGATACTAAGCACTACCGCTATGGTCCATGCTTGGTGAGCAGCGAGAAGGCTACAGCGCTTATATTCGTGCTGGTGCCTTCGCAAACAGCTGATCGGTGGGGGTCCTGGATGTCAGAACACCATTGATCAGATACTGATGACCTATCCAGAGGAGAAAAAAAGTTAAAAAGTCTCACAACATCCCTTTAAAGCCAATTCACTCCAGTTGAGTTGATCTGTAATATCAGACACAACCATGCATAGGTTTGGCGCTGTTTCTGGAAGAAGGCAGCCATGTTTTTCTAATCCTGACTGGAGAAAAGTCTCCCTAGACTGTATCAGACTGAGTTCTGCTGAAATTGATAATACAAGATATGCAGCGCCGTGGCCTCCTCCTCCTCCTCTGAATTATTTATCTCTCATATACAGACAGGCAGCATTTCTTGTCCTCTCCGTTCCTGCGTTCTGCTGGTCAGTGCAGCAGTTGTAAGTCATGTTGGCGCCAGATCATTGTACACAATACCCAGGTATGTCTGCGTATGCCCTGGTTTATGCCAGGTGATGTCACAGAATCCAAAGGGCAGCTACAGGACGTCTTAGGGCTGGGACAAAGCAAACAACATGGGTGTGTGATGGCTGTGTAGAAACCGCTGGTAGTAGCGTAGAGATGACAGATATTATATATTACAGCTTGTAGGTATAAGACCCATATACATCGTACAGTGACAGGCTTTAGGTGTGACGGTACTTCTGGCTGTAGAAAACCTGAATCCAGCCACTTTGTAATTATACTTTTCACATAATACGTGCGGCCTGCTGGGCTGAGACTTGGCTTATGTTGGTGAGTTACACATTTATTGAAAATTTGTCCTGTAGACACTTACCCTAGACAGGGGTGCACCAATGAAGCCGGGTGGGGCGGTCGCGTCAGGTGCAGCGGAAGGGCCATGGACAATGAGTGCTTGGGGGGGAGGTGCCGTTTCAGTTTTCGCCTCAGACAGCAGAAAGGCTAGGTGTACCCCTGCCCTAGAGACTTCCTAGTAGTCCTGTTTCATAAGAAGATTACCAAGACACTACTGTACTGCAATGTACAGAGTGTCTCTGCTTTACTACATGCTTGAAATTTCCTATGAATAACAATCCCGGAGCATCATTTCTTCAAACTCTGTGCTGTGTTGTTCCTTTGTTATTCTCTCTAGAAATTTATGAATAAATTAACAAAATAAATGGAAAGAAATTTATGTAGTTCAATATGACCGTCTGCGACTAGGAATGATCGAATCGAGTCATACAAATCAGTTTGTTCATCAATGAGTTCTTGAGCTGCAAGGCCCATCCCCCGCCACCACGCTGCTTGGTTGATAGGGCCGGACATTTCCGCTGGCCCTGACAATCTCACACCTGCTCTGCTGCTGTGAGTAGTGAACACAGAGGCTCTGCTTCTGCTACCGGAGCAGCGACTGGCATGCACCGCTAATATTTCCCTCTTCAGTCACTCCTCTGGCTGCTGAAGCAAGGGCCTCTGCCCTTGCGCCGGAACTCGAAGCAGTGGTGCAGGTGCAAGGTGTGTTCAGGCCAGGCAAGATGTGTTGCCTTGTCAATACCGCACGCGGGGGAGCCCCTTCGCTGGTCAAGAACTTTTTGATGAATGAATTTATTTGCTCGTCACTACCTGTGACTGTTGCGTCATAAGAAAAGTGCGCACAGGACGTGCTCAGCCCTGCTACTGGAACTCTTAAATGTGCTGCTGACAAATCAAAACTGTGTGGGGACAAATGTATTACTGATCGCTAGTCCACAGACTAAAGATAATTGGCACATGCAGGTAATGAGCGCCGATCCACTTGCTGTTTTCACTGATTGGTGCTAGTTACTGGTAGAAGAATATTATAATATAGCTTGTTCATCAGGAATTGTTATAACGGATACATGCACATTAAAGGGGTTGTGCAGCATATTTATATTGATGGCCTCTCCTCAGGATAAGTCATCAATATCTGATCGGCGAGGGTCTGACACCTGGAACCCCTGCAGAGCAGCTCCATGCTAGCGCTGCTTCCTCTTCATTACACCGCCCATCGTTGTGGGAGTACAATGTAATTAAACTGCACCTCTGAGACGGCAAGTAGTGTAATGAAGAGGAAGCAGTGCTTGCATGGCGCACCTCCTCCTCTTCAAACAGCTGATCGTGAGGATGCCGGGTGTCAGTCCCTCGCCGATGCACACGGCCAGTATCTGTATACTGTAAATACACACAGGCATGTGCATGAGGCCTAAACCGTGCTCGACCATTGAAGATTTCCTGCCTTTTTAACCAGCAGTCTCCTGACTGGAATGCTGGGTTCTTTCCAGCCTGTATCTGCCTCCCTGGAAATCATTAGATCAGAATTTCATCTGTTGTTGGATTATTGTGAAATTCGATCTGTGCATTTATGACTCCTTTCTTCTTATGTATCCATGGCAGTGGTGAATTAGAAATGGTAATGCATGGACTGCAGAATGTTAGAAACATAACTGAATGCTGCTCTTTTACTATTGTATTCTTATTAATCATAGATAGCAGTTACTGTCCCCAACCCCTATGGCAGTAAAATGATAATCATTATAAGAATGCTGGGGTATGTGACATACAGGATAATAAATATCACCTCATGCACCTAAGGGTTCATACCAAAGTTACTGCTTAAATGGGATGTCTGAGACAAATCCCACAATAGCTTAAAATAATAATTCAAGGTATACTCGCCCCATTCTCTGTGGCTCTGGTCTGGCCCCACTGCCGCTGCTTGTTTACAAATAGCAGTGTTGCACGGGATATGTCACATGACTGCTGCAGCCAATCACTGTCCTCTGTGCCCAACTACTAATGACGTGATTGACGGCAGTGGTGATGTTCCCTACACCTGCACGTCAGTGACATACACAGTGCAGACGTACAACATGTAACTGCTGCAGCCAGTCCCTGTCCTCAGCGGTCACATGCTGTATTCCAGCATGTCACCACTGTAGCCTGTAAACAAGCAGCGGCAGAAGGACCAAACTAGTGCCGCAAGGACCAGCGCTGGACAAGGGGCAAGTGTATCATGATTTTATTTTTAATAAATTAGCTGGATCTTTCACCAGAGGAGTTTTTACATGTGGAACGCCAGTGTTTAGTAAATGATCCCCACTGTGTAGCATTCCAGCCACTGTATACATTGCGTCTCTTACATCACCAGTTCTGTAAAGCATTTGTGCTCTGTGACTTTAGTATCATCGTTCAGGCTTTAGTAGTTGTCTCCTTACACATTGCACTTGACTCCATCTTTTTTCCAGTCCAGATGTCTCCTAAAACTGTTGCATTCAATAAAAGTGACTGGAATCTGACGCAGTCAATGAACAGTAGTATGACTTATGTGATGATGGAGGAAAATCTGTTTTTACTTTCTAATCCAAGTAATGAATGCTAAAAAGTCATTCTGCAGCACTTGCTCCATGATCCTGACAGCCTTCTAGAAACCCTGCAGAGGCCAAAGAGGGTTAATCTCCTTCTGATCTGCTGCATCTTTGGCTGGAGACCAATTTACGTGGCAGAGGTTAGATTAGGGGACTGGGTCTTGATTTTTTTTTTTTTTTTTTTTTTTTACACAGCAGGGAGGCTCCTGTTCTCCTCCCTAGTCACAAGACTGTGGAGGAGAAGACGTGGCTGATCACCTGAGACACAGAGAGAACATAGCTTTATATATTTCTCAGTTTTAACTGTAATATGAAACAAAACATTACAAAGGAGAGGAGGTGCTTGTGTTTGTGTTGCTTTAACTTGCACACACAGGTTGTGCAAAAGTCTTAAAACGGGCATTGTGTGCCTTTCAGGCTCTAGTAGTTGCGTCCCTACACATCCCAGCTTGGCAGGACCTGCTGAAGGAATCATACTCCTCTAAACCCCGCCACTTGGTTCCAGCGCCTTCACTACTCAACCGCGGCTGCATATCTCCAGTCTTCCTGCATAAACATCTGGCTTGACGGGTCACGTGGCGCTGCAGCCAATATTTGCCCACAGCTGCGATTTGTCCCCCATGTTTCTTGTCACTGGGTCATGTGATGGGGGACATGTCACCGCTGCAGCCTGTCACTGGATGCAGTGGCCATGCGACCTGCCTAAAATTGGATGTTTGATGTGGCGGTGGACAGGAACTCAGTGGCAGGGATCAGGTAAGTATGATTCTCTCCACAGGTCTGACCACTCTGGGGGGTGAACCCAAAAGGCCCCTGGTGCTGAACAGCCCCTTTTAATGTTTTTTTTTTTCCAAAATGCAGCATACTCTGTATATGGTGTTTTTCTAAATTAAAATAAGCTACCAAACATTTTTCCAAAAAAAGATAAATTGAAACCAAGCAGGGGTTGGTATAAAATAAAGAAAAAAACCTTACTTACCTTTTAATTGTACAGCCACTCCAGCCCCTGCTGGGCCTGCAGCATTCATGAGCTGTTCATGCACATGTGAATGCTGAGGCCTTTATGAGCGTTTTCCAAGATAAATTAGCACAGAATGCGGGCTATATGAAAGAATGAAAAAACCTTACTCAACAGTTACATATGCCACAGTCCCTGTGCGTCCTGCAGGTTAAATGCGGTTCATTCACACGTGACAGCTGAGGCCAGTGATTGGTTTCTGCAGTTACATGTAAAATGATATTTAAAAAAAAAACCAAACATATAAAAGTAATCTGTGTGAAGGATCACTGACAGTGCTATTTGGCAGTGAAAAACAAAAAGCTCGCCAGGAGCCCTTTTCTTCAGCAGCTTGCTTGCAACATCATTGGAATCCTTCAACCTTTCGTAATTATAAGCGGTGACCACTTCCTGTTATGTGAAATGCGACTTCCTGTAGGATCACGGCGTTGTGCAATAATGGAATCTGATAAACCTGCCTCTTACAGATGAGATCTGGGAGTTCACTTTATTGAAATATCCTCCTTGTGAACACGTTGCACTTCTCCTATCATACTTTGTGGTAGTCTATAGAATATTCAGAACTGTCACGTGTAATATTATCTCATGAGAAGTAACTGTACGTGGACAGTTTAGAAATGACTATTTTTTATACTTTTTAGCCTCCAGATAAACCTCTCCAGGAGCTAATTTGGCTCCTGTGGTCCTCCAGGATAGGTAATTTGTGTTTCATCAGTGGGGTTCCACCTCCGGGATCCTCATGGATTGGCACAGTGAAGGATCTCGCCCACCCCTCAGTGGACTGTTAGTAAGGGTGACTGACCTGGTACTACTGCTCGCCCCCTGAGTACCAGGCACAGCTACGCTGGTCTGTATGACGCGCTGTCTGTGTAAACATTGGCATTGTGTTGATTGGCAAGGTTCAGACCATCATTAATCAAACATTAGTGCCCTATTCTGATCAATGTTTAATTCCTGGAAAACCCCTTAAAGCAGGCAGTTATTACCTAATCAGCCAAATATGTTTCCCAAAAGTGGTTTTAAAGCTGCCTGTGCTTAAGGGCACCATCACATTGTATCTCATGTAATGCCAGCGCTGATCTCTGTCAGGGTTTCTAGCCTTTCCAGGTGCAATATCTGCTCCACCATGTTGTAACGACACATATATGTGTTTGCAGAGGCTGTGGAGAATGCAACCTTTGGACTAAACAATTGATGACCTAATCTGCTTGTGTAACAGGATTTTGTTCTGTCATTTTTTCCATGAGAAACCGTTTTAATGATATAAATTAAATATATATATATATATATATATATATATATATATATATATATATACACATACCAGGGCTGTGGAGTCGGTAAGCCAAAACTCCGACTCCTCAATTTCCCCTGACTCCGACTCCCTCATACATGGAGCATGTTTAAGTGAAAACTTTAAATAAATTTGCATAAAATCAATAGTACAGATAAGTCATGACAAAAACAGTTTGTAATCTATCAGGCTTCTCTGGGTACAGCTCACCAAGGGCCTGATCAGAGGCGTAGCTAGAGGTTCAGCACATGGGGGGGCGAAACATACTTGAGTGGGCCCCCCACTTATTGGCTTTCCAAACGCACGTTTCCAACTTCACAGGCACATATTACTAGTTGTGGTTAGAATACTGTATTAGCAAGATGACTATATAAACTGCTAGATCATCTATGCTGTTACGTACAGTACAATAGACTTTCTCCATACCCTACTCTAAATACTCTACCACATAATGCAGTAAAATATAGGATTAATAGGAGTAAAAAAGGGGACTCCTATGTTAAAGGAAATCTGTCCCCAGCTTTTACATCACTAAACTAACAGTCCCTTGACCCCATCAGACCTCAGATCGGCTTAATGTGCCCCCATCAGACCTCAGATCAGCGTATTGTGCCCCCATCAGACCTCAGATCAGCGTATTGTGCCCCCATCAGACCTCAGATCAGCGTATTGTGCCCCCATCAGACCTCAGATCAGCGTATTGTGCCCCCATCAGACCTCAGATCAGCAGAATGTGCCCCCATCAGACCTCAGATCAGCGTATTGTGCCCCCATCAGACCTCAGATCAGCGTATTGTGCCCCCATCAGACCTCAGATCAACAGAATGTGCCCCCATCAGACCTCAGATCAGCAGAATGTGCCCCCATCAGACCTCAGATCGGCTTAATGTGCCCCCATCAGACTCCATAATGGAAGCTCTCACTTGTATTCGCCTGATTGTACTAAGGCCATCCCTGCTGGGCCCCCCCACAGGTATTGGGCCCGGAGCATTGCCTCCCCTGCCCCCCCCCCAGTAGCTACGCCTCTGGGCCTGATGTATGAAAACTGTCTAGGGCTAAGACTTTTTTTGTTGCCCATAGCAACCAATCAGAGCTCCCCTTTCATTTCTCCAGAGCACTATATGAAATGAAAGGGAAGCTCTGATTGGTTGCTATGGGCAACAAAGAAACCTCTACACCTAGACAGTTTTCATACATAAGGCTCTAGGTGTTTTACATCAGCAGCAGATAGAAGCCATGAGAGCAGCTAACCTCTCCAAACATGAGCTCAGAGGAAACATAAAGCATACAGAGAGAACATGCACTGGACATAAAGGGCAGCACACAGTCATCTCAACTAAAAGCCTAAATCCTTAGATCAGGAATAGAACAGACATTTATAGGACATTTCATCATTTTCACAAATTCTTATAAAAATATATTCAGCACTTATTGCACTGAACTAAATGTACTAATTCATTATATATTTTAGGAGTCGGAGTCGGTCCATTTTATACCGACTCCGACTCCACCAAAATGGTGACCGACTCCGACTCCACAGCCCTGATATATACATGCCCTTTAGAAGTATAGAATTGTCATGTATCATTAAATAGCAATGAAATACTTTAAAGGGGTTTCTGAGATTCTGATATTGATCACCTAATCCTCAGTATCTGATTGGGGTGGGTCTGACTCCCAGCACCCCACAGACCAGTTGTTTGAAGAGGCTGCAGTGCTCCGGTGAGAGCCCTGGCTTTTTCATAGGTCAGTGACATCACATTCATTGGTCACATGGCCTAGGCACAAATCAGTCCCATTATGGGCCTGAGCTGCAATACCAAGCACAGCCACTAGGTGCTTGGTAAGCTGTGAGGAGGTTGCAGCAGTCACTGGAGTGCTGCAACCTCTTTAGGGCCCATTCAGACGGCCGTATTATTGCGGGTCTACAATAATGCGGACCCACAATACTACGGCTGCCCCATTCAAAATGCCTATACTTGTCCACTGTTGCGGACAAGTATAGGACATGTTTTATTTTTTTATGCGGAGCTGGCTCCGTGCAGCGGCTGCCCGCTCCCATAGAGGTGAATGGGGCCGCATAGATTCCGCAATATTCGGCTACATGTCGATTTTGGGTGCGACATGTCACGCTCCCAAATATTGCAATATAGCAGATCCACCATAGAACTGAATGGGGTCGCAGTGCGACTTGCATGTTTTCTGCGACATGCGAATCAAAAATTCAACACTGCTGTGTTGTGATCGCATTAATTTCTATGGCTGCCTGCTACACTGCAGAGTGACACATCGTACCCTAAGGCCCCTTTCACACGAGCGTGACGGATTAGGTCCGAATGCGTTCAGGGTGCGTTCAGGAAAACTCGCACCATTTTGCAAGCAAGTTTTCAGTCAGTTTTGTCTGCGATTGCGTTCAGTTTTTTCCGCGCGGGTGCAATGCGCTTTGATGCGGTTTTCATGCGCGTGATAAAAAAAAACTGAAGGTTTACAAACAACATCTCTTAGCAACCATCAGTGAAAAACGCATTGCTTCCGTACTTGCTTCAGGATGCAATGCGTTTTTCACTGAAGCCCCATTCACTTCTATGGAGCCAGGGCTGCGTGAAAAACGCAGAATATAGAACATGCTGCGATTTTCACGCAACTCAGAACTGAAGCGTGAAAAAAAAAACACTCATGTACACAGACCCGTTGAAGTGAATAGGTCAGGATTCAGTTCGGGTGCTATGCGGTCAGGTGATCAGGGGATAAACTGGTGTCGGTAGGTTGCAAGTTAAGTGCACACAGTCTAATTATTTCTTGGCGGTTGTATGTAATGACTATACATTATAATGAATGTTGTCAGTGTGTAATGAAGAGAAGCCGCCTGCTGGAGGAACAAAATTCCACAGCTTTGGCAAAAAAGTGGATGAAACTTGAGAAATCTGTTCCACTGGCTATGGAGAAAACACAGTGTAAGCTGCCTTGCACAGTGGGTTTTAGGCTAGGGCTACATGGCGACTTGATGGCGCACCAATGTCGCCCGACCTATTTTGTAATGCTAGTCTATGGTGTTGCGACACGACAGTCAGATAAAAATCCATTGCAGCATGTTGCATGTCGACACCATAGACTAGCATACAAAATATGTCGCACAACATTGGTGCGATATTAATGTCGCATGAAACATGTTGCAGTGTACTTGTACCCTATGTGTCGTGCAACACATGTCGTTGTGTAGCCGTAGCTTTAGTCTGCAGCGCGTCAATTTACGCAGCGGGTTTTACCTGCGCTTTCAGCTTGAAAGCTCCGGAAGGCCTGCTCCGATGTCTGCAGCAGTGCTCCTGCAAAAAACTGCCAGGTTCAGGTGCTTTTTGTATTCGCAGACTGAGTCAGGCGGACTCGCTGTATGTGGCAGTACCCTAAAAGAGGTACTGATTGGATATGCCATCAATGGAAGCTCTGCCCCATAGATATAAGCAGGAGTCATTTCATAAGAAATTTACAGCAACAGTTGGGAATTTCCTGACTGCCCTGATCTATGAGCTGATTACAGGTCACCATTTCCAGGACTATTTCATCTGTGGTGAAGACGAAAATGTCTTAATACTGTCTGTGTTTGCTGCAGATCTCACTGTGGGTCACTTGATTTCCTAGAGCAGATCTGCTCTGTTAATGGATACTTCCAGTTCCATAATTGGCTGGGCCAGCTTCCTTCTTAGTCTTGTTACTCAAGTAGGAGAGGGAGGGGCTGGTAGAAGAAGCAGAAGAAGCAAGAGTGCACAGAACGGCTTGGAACCGCCCTTGGTGCACTTAACTGCTCATTTACATATAGATTCAAAGTATTTTTTTCTCCAAATAAGACAAAGGATCATTAAGAGAAAGGTATCATTACATTCATCTAAGCTAAATCTATAAGGACTGTGCCTGGTTTATCATTAACTTTCTGGTGACATTCTGTTTAAAGGGGTTCTCCGGGAATTAAGAAAATGAAAATACTTAAATATTACTTTAATATAAAAATATACCCAAATACCTTTCATTAGTTATAATGGCTCGTTTTGTCTAGGGAGCAATCATCTGGAGAAACAAAATGGCCAACGTCCTGTTAGTACACACAAAACCTGTCCTAATAACACAGCAGGACAAGTTACTTCACAACACTGAGGTAAAGAGCTGCCTCATCCTCCTTTCTGCTCTGCTTGTCAGGGATTATGATCCTGAATACAGTTTCATATGATATTTAGTTAAATCTTTGTGGGAATGGAGTTCATGAGGAGACATGAAGTATAGAGAGGATGGACAGGACAGACGGTTGTAATGGAGACTGCAGACAAGAGCTGCTGCTCATTACCCCCACCTCCTCTCTGTACTTTGTCTCCTCATGAAGATCTTATCAGCTGTATTCAGGATCATAATCCCTAACAAGTAGAACAGAGAGGAGGATGAGGCAGTCTCTTTACCTCAGTGTTGTGAAGTAACTTGTCCTCCTGTGTGATTAGGACAGGTTTTGTATGTAGTAATAGGACGGCGGCCATTTTATTCCTACTAATGATTGCTACCTAGACGAAACGAGCCATTATAACTAATGAAAGGTATTTGAGAATATATTTATAATGAAGTAATATTTAAGAATTTTCATTTTCTTAATTCCCGGAGAACCCCTTTAATGTATATAAAATATTATTTGATTTTCTTTGTAAAAAAAAAAATAGAAACTTTGAGCTAAAATAAACAGTGAAATTATGTTCTTATACACAGTTATAGCTGTCTATGTGGCTATTATTGCTGGTGAACTGGTTTGGCTGTGTGATTATCTTTGAACTGTGTCATGGAAATCTTCACAAGTTGGTTTCATGTCACATGGTGAGGCCACCTACTGAGAGTTTTCAAGTTTCCTGTGTCCTGTAACAGACTAGTACACAGCCTTCCTCACTAGTACAAGTCTTCCTCACTCACATGTATATGTATGGGCTCTCTTAAAGGGGTTGTCAGGATCTTAAATATTGATATCTAATCAGTGGGGGCTGACTCCTGGCACTGCCACCGATCAGCTGTTGGAGGGGGCACCCTGTTGTCCTCTTCCTTGGTCTGTGACATCATGTCCATTTGACCTTTGTAAAGCTTGTTCCCATTTAGTTGGATGGGATTGAGCTGCAATACCAAGCAAAGCTACAGTACAATGAACAACGCCTGCGCCCCTTCAAACAGATGATTTTTGGATGTGCCGTCTTGCTAGAATGGAATTACACTGATAGACCATTTCCCATCTACATGTGACTTTCTTGGTGTTGTGGAATCATTCAGATCTTTAGGAAATGGTGTCAAAGTACATTGCTAAGTCATTGATTTGTGTCTCAGATCCCACTACAGAATGCCTTCATTTCAGAACACAGCAGTGACTTGAAGTGAGTCCCAGAGCAACAGGAATTCCTGTAATAATTTATTATCTTGATCTTCCATCTTTTTTTCTTGATTTTTTTTTTTTTTTTTCTTGATCTTCCGAAACCTTCCATCAGGTTTTCCTTTTAAGTGCGACCATTGTAGCTCTGATCTATAGACCTGGAAACAGTGAACACCTGTTTTTCACCTATATAACTAACAGCAGTGCCCCAGACATACCTGTGTGCATTGTGTGTCTGTATTCCATGTTCAGAAAAAGCACTTTTATTCTGCTGGAAAACAGCTCCCAAGTGCCCAGCTGAAAGTGAAACTAAAAACAACTTTCTCTTCCGACTCTACATCTAACAGCTATATCTGCTGATATACTGGATATGATGCTGTGATTTTGGTATCATTTGAAAGCTTGGAATGTCAGCTTTCAAAGAAGGTCAGAACCTTCTGTCTGGGATGTGTATGCAATCTTCTGTGTGGCACTGCTCTTGTATATATTGGTGAAAAACAGGTGAAAGACTCCCTTTAAAGGAGATCTCTGAGTGTTTTATACTGATGTGCTCAGGATAGGTCATCAGTATCCAAGTTCCGGACAACCTCTTTAATATACTTTCATTACCTGGCTTGGACCTTCTAGAAGCAGCTTGAATGAGAACATAGGCTGAGCTGCCATTGCAAGCCAACTGCAATCTGTAACCGATGAGATGCAGACTGCAGGCTGTCATAAAGCGTCTGTAACCTGTTGATGGGCAGTATAGAATTTGCTTCTTTGTTTTATGCTCCAGTAGCTCCTGGTAGTGGGAGAGTTTCAGCTAATAACCTATATATATGTATATTTGGTAAGTGCTCATAATGAAATTCTGATGTTTTAGCCAAAGTGCCCTCAAGCTAGAGGAGCATTTTACCATCACCACCTCCTCCTCTTCTTTCCTCTTTGATGTATTCAAGATCATTCTGTTTCTCTTCCTTTCCTATAGACAGTCCTAGAACCAGCGGAGCTGCAATGTACTGGGAGTGATGTGCTTCTCATTATATAGATTATATGCTGGTAATAAGCATGTGACAGTGGTGAGGTCACCGACCGCTTTCCTCCAATACTCTCATCCTTCACGAGTTACTGCCTGGCCTGATAAGAATACAGTCTTTGATAATTGCCCTGAATCAGCAAAGAAACCTTGTCCTTGTAAAATCTGGTGAGCTCTGTGATGCAATGGCGAGTCTTATGGATTTCATTTTAGTTAAAATTTAAGTAATTGGAATAAAATGTGTTCATCTTTTTCTCAAAATTACCTGAGCGCTGACATATTGGAGGCGCATAGTTCCTTCCTGCCTTGTCTGTATAGATAGTACAGCAGATT
The DNA here is from genome assembly GCA_900303285.1 of Rhinella marina. Taxonomy (NCBI): domain Eukaryota; kingdom Metazoa; phylum Chordata; class Amphibia; order Anura; family Bufonidae; genus Rhinella; species Rhinella marina. The sequence continues at coordinate 132,245 of ONZH01007079.1, read as the reverse complement.
GTGCGTGCCCCCTGACAGATGCAATGAATCATGGGAGTAAATTGTCTACGCTAGTACAGTCTCCAGGAATAGATGAGGTATTACCATCCCTGTAGACACCAGGGAGAACCAGGAGAGCAGAATGTGGAGCCTTGTCTGTGTGTATAGTCTTCCTGTCCTGACTTAAAGGGGTTGTCCGGGTTCAGAGCTGAACCCGGACATACCTTTCAATTCACCCAGGCAGCCCGCCTGAACAGGGCATCGGAGCATCCTATGCTCCGATGACCTCCTTTGCCCTGCGCTAATTAGCGCAGGGCAAAGGAATTTAGCCCGGTTCCGGTGACGTACCGGGCTCTGCCAGGCGGAGGCTTCCGCCCGGCAGTGAGCCCGGTGACGTCATCGGCGCTGATGGGCGGGCTTTAGCGCTGCCCTAGCCATTCAAACGGCTAGGGCAGTGCTAAAGCCGGCCCATTACGGCCGGTGATGTCACCGAACTCACTGCCTGGCGGAAGCCTCCGCCCGGCAGTGAATGTTTATAAACAAAAGAGCCCTTGGATTGCACAGGGCAAGGGAGGGCATCGGAGCATGAGATGCTCCGATGCCCTCTTCAGGAGGGCTGCGGGAGTCAAAACCTGGGTATGTCCGGGTTCAGCTCTGAACCCGGACAACCCCTTTAACTTGATATAACCGGAATACCCCTTTATCTCTTGTGTAGAGAATAGGAAATAACTACCACTGGGACCCACACCGATCTAATCGTTACCCCCTATCAAGGGGATCACTTCATTACTGGTTTACTCCTCTAAAGATATGGATTTGGATGTTTTTGAATTTGTTTTGTAGTAGAAAGTAATTATTTTTTGGCAAATGGTTACTTTTGTAATAGCTTTTTTAAAAATGTATTCTCCTATATTGCAGGCTGCTCAGTCCTATTCAATGTGAAATCCATCAGACCAGCTTTCTGACGGCTTGGTCTGCAGCCCCTTTCTCTTCCCTAAATGCACATAAAGCACATACTCCTTTTGATTCATATCTATTTCATTTGGTTGTAATTTTTTAGATTGGTGTTTAGTAGATCAGAGATAAGAACTACAGACTGAGCTGTAGGAGAGCTCTTCTGACAGACCTGACACCGAGTGGGACTGAGCAGCCTGCAGTGTATTAAAATACATGTAGGCTGCAGAAGAAATATTTTAATAATACATAATTACAAATTACAATTATTTTTAGCTAAAAGGTCCCCATAATGCCTTAAAACATATAGGTGGCACCAGAGATGTCTGGTAGCTGCTTACATTCCTCTCACCATTCAGAAAACATGTATTGGTCTAAAGTATAGTCGCCTCTGGAGTTCAGCTACGGTTACTGGAGAGGCTTCATGTTGGTAATAATATGGCATGGCAGCATGGTGCCCATTCAGATAAATGGCAGATTACTTCAAGATTGTGCTGAATGCTGCTTTGACTAATAGACGGGTCCAGTGTAGGGCACACACCACTATGACATGCATATGCCCTAATAGGAATTTTGCTCAACCAAATGCAGCAAAATGTAAACTTGGCCTAATATGCATTTATTATATTAGTAGATGTTTTTTCAATAGTGCCTTTTTACGCATGCTGATTTTCGGTGTCGGTCCACCATATGCACTTTGATTGGCGTTCGTTATCCTTTCAATTTTCATTATGAGATGGGTGAATGAGTGATTATAGCTGCAGAAAAAAACAGGAATCTTTTGCAGACGCATAGCGGATGCAATCAGCCAACAAATAATTTTGTTCAGGTCAGCTGATTGCTGCTCTACGTACACAGGGTGGTGACCAGGAACGAGGGTCATTGGTCGTAATGGTCGATTATCCGTTCGTCAGCCCTTGTATAGGGGTCTTACAGACAGCAGGTACTGTGGTACAGTCTGTGGCCAGATTCACATATAATGAATATATAATGTCACTAGTCTCTCTCATTATCCTTCTAATGGATTATTTTTAACTAATGAAGAAACAAAAACTGATGCCGGAAAGGCAGGAAATATTTGTCACTAGTATTGCATATCTGTCTTTGGGCTTCCTGTCAGTTGAACCACGAGCAACGTAACAGATGTGCAAAGACCGTGGTGTTAGTAAGCTTCAGAAGACCACCCCTAATGTAAACTAAATACCGCATCGGGGGCAGATTTATTAATATTCGCCCTCAATTTTTTTTTTCATCTTTTGATACGCATGGCTCATGGTAAATGTCTTAATACTGGCAGAAGCACCATGCAAGACTGGACAACCCTCTGTTCGTGCCATAGGAATGGCATATGCCGTTGTCTGATTCAGATGGTCCTGCTTTGCTAGAACTGGGGATAACTGCTGGTTGCTGGCCGTGTCTTGTCTATTAGCAGAGTAAAAAGCAGTATAGTAGAAATGTCCCTCCCTGTTTTTACCTACTTATGTACATACAAATGTAGCTTGGCCACTCTGCATAGGTGACCTTTGTGTCTGTTATCAGGTGGTTGCAGATGTTACAACAGGCAGTCTACCTAAGACCTCCTATATATGACCGTATCTGTTTTGTGATCCGCAAATTGTGGATCTCCAAAAGACGGATGCGGTGAGTGTGCATCCCATACTTTTTGCAGACCCCATTGTGGAAATTCCTATTTTTGTCCACAAAATGGATATAATTTGCAGCACTGCCACGCGGATGACATTTATTTTGGCCCCCTAAAAATGAATTGGTCTGCATTGAATCCGTGAAAAATGTGGATTTGCTGCAGACCGAAAATATGGTCTTGTGCATGAGGCCTAACAGAGAAAAGTAAGGGCTAGGGATGGACCTGTGTCCTTTTGCTCTACTTTGTCTTTTTTTCTATTAGATTGCTTTAACATGGTCAGTATTTTACATCCATATTTGTACTGTAAAACCAGAATCAGGAAGGGGTCCAAAACGCAGAAGAGGAACAAATCTTTCCATTGTACTTTTCCCTGTAGGTTTCATGATTTTGGCTTACAACTATGGATGCAAAATACTGACCATGTGAAAGTGACTGTATAGTCAATACTATAGCGACTTAGAGGGGTTAACCAACCCCTATAATTCCCCCAAAATGCCTGGGCACCACATGCAGGTTATACTTACTCCGCTCCCCAGCACCCATGTCGCTCCTGATGCCCGCATGTCCGCCGCTGAATCTCCCCTTCGCACTGATCAAAACATCCAGCAAAGGGGGGGGGGGAGGGCAGCCAATAGCAGGCTGCGACGGGACCCCACGATGCTAGGGAGTCTCGTTCCCGTCGTGGTCTGTTATTGGCTGCCCTTCTCCGGATGTTTTGACCCACGTGACAAGGACATGCATCGGCGGCCGTGGGGGCATCTGGAGCACGCGGGTGCCGGGGGAACAGGGAGAGTATAACCTGTATGAGGTGCCCGAGTATTATAGGGGTTGGATAAACCCTTTAATATTATGAGGGTCCTTTGACCTCTGTGGAGTGTGGCACATAACAGTGTCTGATCACACAAGAGCTGGAAATGCTTTAATACATATTGTGCAAGCAATATTCCAGTTCATAAAGAATGGGACTGGCAATGGCCCAGCAGGCAGAAGTTTCACACTGAAATTTGTTTTTTGACTTCTATCTTTATTTAAAGGGGTTTTCCAGGAGTAAAATAATATTGACCTATTCTCAGGATAGGTCAGCGGTATCTCATCCACTGATCAGCTGTTTGAAGAGTTTGGGTGCACAGCCTCCTCACATCTCACCCAGCACAGCGCTGTCCATGGTATAGTGGTTGTGCTTGGTATTGCAGCAGAAGCCCATTCACTTGAACAGAACTGTGACCATGAATGTGACATCACTGGTTAGGAAGAAGCTAATCGGTGGTGGTCAGACCCCAATGATCAGATATCGATGATGTATCTTGAAGATGGGACATCGAGATTCTAGTCCTGGAAACCCCTTTAATTTTAAAGGGAACCTGTCATCAACTTTATGCTGACCATACTGAGGGCAGTATAAAGTATTGGTAGACACACTAATTTCAGCGGTGTGTCACTCATGAGCTAAAAGTAAGTGATTACCTAGAACCAGCATCATAATCATTGCAGCCCAGGCCTTGAAAAGAGTCATATCTACCTGAGAAGAGTCATGGTTATTCATAATCTCCTGCTCTCCCTGCCCACCTGCTGATGATTGACAGTTCTCTCCTAGAGAGAAAGGGAGAAAACTAGGTAGAAGACTGTCAGTCATCAGCAGGGGAGCAGGGAGAGCAGGAATTCATGAATGAATAACCATGACTCTTCTAATGAAGATTTGACTCTTTTCCAGGCCTAGTCAGCAATGTTTGTGATGTTGGTTCTCAACAACCACTTACTTTTAACTTATAAATGACAGACCGCTGAAATCAACTCACCTGTCTCTACTTTATTCTGCCGTTAGTATGGGCAGCACAAAGTTGATGACAGGTTCCCTTTAATAATCTTTATTATTACTTATGTATTCCGTTACTTTGTATGTAGTACAATGTCTCAAGTTCAGGCATAATATTACACATAAGCTAAGAAATAATACAATATTTTCCATCATTAAACTAGTACAGAGACCATAGTCCACCAATAAATGCAGTCTTTAGCACCCTTTTATATAACTTTGTTTTCTACTCCTCAGCTTATAGATCTACAAGACTATATTCACAAGGAAGTAGTAGCCTATGTCGGAGTGGTGTGTAGAGTTAGTTACACAGCAAAGTGATCATTTTGTGACTTTGTACTTCTTTTTGTTGATAGTAGCTTTGGCCGCAGATATACTGACCTTTGTCTCCCAGATATTTAACTTAAATGCTAGCTAATCATCCGTGGCCCTTTTAGATGTCCCTGCGATTTGGGGTATGTGGTTAATAGGAGAAGGAATACTTTGATCTGTTTTGTAATTAGGGGGGGTCTTCTCTTCATATAATGCGTTGCCTGTCCATGCACTGAAGACCTTTGTTTCTTACACTATTTTTCTAGAAGACGCCTCTGTTCTGGTTACTCATGTTATAGAGAACAGATTAATGTCACATTTTAGGTCTGTTTTGCCTAAAGGATGGAGCGGTCATTTAAAAAGTGAATTTATTATTATTATTTATGACTTATCTTCACAAAGACTGTACTTGAGTATTTACATTTTATATTTGGTTGCTGATTTTTATACTTGCATGAGAACAGCGCTGCAGTAACCAGGCGACGTACGGAGCTGTGCTCTTCCGTGCCTGGTTTTGGCGCACAGCATTCCCTACAAACAGCTGATGGACACGTTTGATGGGTCATCAGTATTAGGCTCCTCGGAAAACCCCCATAAATCAGGCAACCAAATAATTTTGTATAGCTCTGTAGTGGAAACGATGGAAAGTCTGCATACATTAACATGGATTTTGTAGTGGATTACACCAACCCTTTTGGAAGAAGCAGAACTGCAGAGATTGCTTCCTGTGCCAACACTTCAGTGTTGTACCGGACAGAGCGCTACTTCCATGAAGACAGCAGGTTTAGAAAAACTAAGCTCAAAGAGGAAGTGAAGAAGATGGACTTTTTCTTAATATTTTTGGATATTTTCTGTTTAGTGTTAGGTTATCAGTTTTAAGTCTCAGAAAAGCCTTTTAACCTATGATCAGTATCTGATCGGTGGGGGTCCGACACCTTGGAGCTGCACCTAGTCCATGTGACCGATGTCATCATCACTTACCCTAGGAAAACCTGTAAGAAGGCCACAACGCTACTGTGAGTACCGGTACCTTCTCAAACAGCTGATCGGCAGAGGTCCCAGGTGTTGGATCCCCACCGATCAGATACTGATGACCTCTCCATAGAATAGGTCACCAGTATATAAGTCTCAGAAAACCCCTTTAAGATTTTAACCCCCTTGGGAATGCAGGAATTTTATTTTATTTTTTTAATTTTTGTTCCCTGCCTTCCTGGAGTCATAATAATTTATTTTCCCATTCACACAGCCGTGTGAGGGCTTGATTTTTGCGGGTTGAGTTGTAATTTCTGATGGCACTATCTTATATTGCATGTGATGTAGTGGGAAGCTGGGATAGAAGTGGTAAAAATCTTGGGGGAATCGCGCTCCATGTGATAGAGGGATCATGCGTTCTGGACTCAGGAAGCGCCTGGCATTATCATGGTTGATAATACTGTGTGCCTCTGTATCACCTTTCTGTAACGGAGGTATCAATCATGATAATGGCGTGCTCTTCCAGAGTCCAGAACGCACAATCCCTCTTACAGGTTCTTCTGGGCAGTAGATTTTTACACAGGATGATGTGCTTTTGGTATTCCCATGTTTGACTGCAGCATAAAACAGAGGAACATGCCCATACCTCCACCACCACCATTACCACCACCTTTCTCATAATCTGCATGTTCCCCAGTGGTTGTATGCAAAGGTAGTTAGGACGTGCACTCCACAAATATATAGGTGCTGTGGTATAAGGGGAATGCCCCCACAATCAATTGAAATTGTAAAAAACCACGCACTCAAGAGGACATATAGAAAAAAATGAAAAAAAATTTTTATTTTGTAATTTTTAATTTTCACTGCATATCATGTTCTAAAAATAGAAATAAAAAGAAAAAAAAAGGGAAAAAAAGAAAAAATAAGTGGACAAACAAACGAGCACTCCAATCAAATCTCCAAATAGGGTGCTTGATATGTGGTAGAATTTTTGCGATTGCTTATAAGGACGTTTCGGTCCTAAGTGACCTTTTTCAAAGAATCGCTGTGAAATAAGAAAAGTAACAATAAGTATACATGAGACCAAATTGAAGAACAAGAGATATAAGTATGAAGAATAACAATGGTAGGTAATGGTAGCAAAGGCAATGTAAGAAATAAGTATGTCAAATTGAACCTTGTAAAAGCTATAGGCAGAAAACTAATAATTTCAGCAGGGCTGAGATAATATATCTGTCCCCAGAACGGGTACAACATAGGTATCAGCAAGGTACCTGGATGGTAGTAGGAATATGCCCGTGGTAAGATGGAGGTGGCGTCCCACGTGGAGCACGCTGTAATAGGAGCTGGACCCAGACATGGACGGCCGGTATAAAAGCCGGCGTGTGGGAGGAAGTTCCGCCGCTGTAAGGGCGGAGCATGCGCAATGTGTGCAGAAACAAGTGGTAGACATGTTAACTAGGGGCATAAGAAATAATGAAATGTGCGCATGCGCCGTAGGTGTCAAGACGTAAAGCGGCCATATTAGAAAGGGGTAGAATACGTGAAATGTGGGTATATGGTGGCAATGTATTAGGATTGAGTAGGGATTATGTAGGTATGTAAATAGTGGGAAAAGAAATAAAATAAAAGGGAGGAGAAATGTAGAACAGGAAGAGAGATGAAATGGGAGAAAATAAACAGAGGAAAATAGAATAAAGATAGAAGAAATAAAATAATGAAAGAGTAGGAGAAAAAATAGAGTTAAACTAATAGTAAATTGAAAAAATGAAAAAATAAAACAATACAAATAATGAAAAATGGAAAAAATAAATAGAAAAAATTAAAAAGTTGAAAAACATGGAGATCAAAATCGAAAACAAAAAGCTATGAAATAGTAAGAATATGGAGAAAACAGGATGAAGGGAGGGAAGGAGAGGAATAACCTCCTACTACCTGGGCTATACAGAGTCGGTTAACGCATCTGTAAAAAATGAAAAAGAATGGTTAATGACAATCAGACAATAGGTAGGCGGTACGGTCTCGTATCTATTGTAATATAGTATATTCACGATTAAGTCCACAGGGTGCTAAAGTGTTCAAAGTGTGAATCCAGTAGGATTCACGTTTTTCAAGTAATGCAATATGATTTCCACCACGTCTAGGTCTCTGTACTTGTTCGATGATCTGGTATCTGAGTTGAGCAATACTGTATCCGGCTTTCTTGAAGTGATCAGGTAATGGTAACCATGTTTTGTTGCATCTGATGGTGGACTTGTGGCTAGAAATCCTATCCCGTATGGCTTGGGATGTTTCACCAATATAGAGCAGACCACAGGGGCATTTAATTAAATACACGACAAAGTTAGAGTCACATGTGTAATAGCCCTTGATGGCATAAGCTTTGCCAGTGTGTGGGTGATAGAAGAATTTTCCTTTGAGGACATTGGTACAGCTGGCACAGTGGAGACAAGGGAAAGTGCCACGTTTGGTCGTCTGTAGGAATAATTGTCTAGGTAACTTTGTTTGACTCCCAATGTCTGCCCTAACAAGATGGTCCCGTATGTTCCTAGGTCGTTTCAAACACATGAGAGCTGGATTTTTGAAAACTTCAACTGTGGGATAGGCTCTATTAAGAAGGGGCCAGTGTTTACGTATTACTTGTTGTAATTTCGGTATAATTGGGTGGCAAGTATGTACGAAGACTACTCTGTCAAAATTGGTCAGTTTCTGACGTGTATTTCGAGTGGTGCGCTCAGTGACTATTTGTTTTTCTTTGTGAAGTAATGTATCGGGATATCCGCGTGCTTTGAACTTATTGTACATTTTGATTAGTTGATGTTCTTTTTGAAAGGGATCTGAGACGATGCGATCAACTCTGGTAAATTGTGAGCGTGGTAGAGATCTTTTGGTGTTGGTGGTGGTTGGGTGCCTGCCGATCAGACACATAGCCAATATCCTGTGGACAGGAGATGATTCTTGTAGGGGAACAGCCCCTTTAATAACAGCTCTGAAACACATTAATAGAAATAGTGTGGCTCCAACCACAATCCAGTCACATTGACTACATGGATCTTGTGCTGTGATGGTGGACATTCTTCTAGGTGCTGTTCTTTTGAAGTGAATGTAGATGCTGATTGTGCAGTATAGCTTTGGCACCGACTTCCAGCGATAGTTACACAGAGCAGCTGATCAGTGGAGGTACGGGGTGCCTATCCTGAGTGTAGGCCATTAAGGCTGGACAACCCCTTAATTAAAATATTTAAATATGAGTTATAATGGAGAGCTGCTCTGTACTGTAGACTCGAGCTGTCTTTGCATTACAGCCGTATCATACTATGTTTTGCTGCAGGGTAAAACACCTGGTTGGCCATGGCTTCCTCCAGAAAATTTAGCGGTTTGCTAATGGGTGCTGGGAGTGGGACCCAAGCTGAGCACCCTAGGGATCACTTTCTGAAAGAGGTTGTCTGGGATGAGCCAGCCTCTTTTAAGCACAGAAGGTTCCTACTGAATCTCAGAAGTCCCCTGTTATATCACTTCAGCTTGAGGGGAACATTTTGCTTCCGCACCGAGGTTACATCTTCCCATTTTTCTGCACAAACCACTTGTTTGTGTTTCTGCCTTAAGTAAAAATGCTTTAGGGAAGTACATGAAAGGCAACCATGCTCTTTTCTCATGTCAAGGGCTCATGTGTGCCTGCCGTGCATTGGGGGCTGCAAATTGTGGTGCCCAATGCACAGGCATCGTCTGTGTGGCCAGTGCAGTTGAATGGGTTTGTGATCCTTCCGCACCGCAAAAAAATAGAGCATGTTCTATTTTTTTTTTTTGTGGTGCGGAGTCAAGGACCGAAATGCCATGGAAGCGCTCCGTAGTGCTTCTGTGGCCTTCCACTCCATGCCTCTGCGGACACAGTGCCCATATATTGCGGACCTGCTGTTTGTGGGCCTCAATACAGTCATGGCCGGCACATTTTTGTGTGCATGATGCCTAAGAAAAGTTATCAAAGTACTGGTGAGACTTCGTTCCTTAGCATGGTTCTGAATTACCTGAGCTGAGCACACTGTGCCTACTGCAACAAGGCAGCCGTAATGCTTATATAGCATGCTAGGATTTTCCCATAGACTGCAATGGAGAGAGCCCTCCTCTGACCTTTATTATGTCCATTGCCTGACGTCTAATGCAAACCATGGTTCACTGGGCCTCTCGGACTGCCAGCAAACATTTAGGGTATAACCTATGTTTTCCTTCATCTGGCTTGAAGGATTTGCCTGGTAACACATTGATCAGGTACACCGGTGGAGAAGCAACTACAATTTGGCCTAATATTGCTTCTGTGACTTACCGTATTTTTCGCCCTATAAGACGCACCGGACCATAAGATGCACCTAGGTTTTAGAGGAGGACAATAAGAAAAAATATTTTTCATTAGATTTCAGGTCAGACCCGCAATCAGACCCCCAATGTTAATCAGACCTCAGCTCACAGCCCTAATGAAGCAGTTGTGGCCATACACTTTAGATAGTTGTTGGGTTACGGCTATTCCTCCCAGCTCCCCCAGTAACATGCATGCGTGGCTTAGCTGAGCATGCTTGTTTAGGGCTCATACACATTAACGTGTTTTTAGTCTGCATCTGAGCTGGATTTTTTGTGAGTCAGATGCAGACCTCAATGGGGCCGCAAAAGCTGCTTAACATATGTATTGTGGAAAAAAAAAGATGCAATGATGTAGTACACTATACTGTTCCATCCTGCATAGTCCAGCAAAAAAACGCATAAATTCTTTGTATGTTTATTTATTTATATTTTTCTACTAAATCTGTCTATTCTTGTCCGCAAAACAGACAAGAATTGGACATGTTGTACAAGAATGGCCACATGGATGCAGACTGCACACAGGTGACATCCATGTGCTGTTCTTGTTTTCTGCGGACCCATAGAAATTAATGGGTCCACGTTTGATTTGCAAAAACCACGGATCAGACATGACCCCAAACCACGATTTTGTGCATGAGGCCTAAATGTGTTGTGATAAAGTTTGTGCCCTTTTACTCCAAATTCATGAACTCCTAAAGGTATGCAGTGCACCCTATGCGTGACGTGAACGCATAGCACCCGCACTGAATCCTGATCCATTCATTTCAATGGGTCTGTGTTTTTTTTTTTCACAGATCAGTTCTGCGTTGCGTGACAAAAGCAGCATGTTCTATATTCTGTGTTTTTCACGCAGTCCCGGCCCCATAGAAGTGAATGGGGCTTCAGTGAAAAACGTTTTGCATCCTGAAGCAAGTGCGGATGCAATGCGTTTTTCACTGATGGTTGCTAAGAGATGTTGTTGCAAACCTTCAGTTTTCTATCACGCGCGTGAAAAACGCATCAAAACGCATTGCACCCGCGCTGAAAAAACTGCACAACTGAACGCAATTGCAGACAAAACTGATTGAACTTGCTTGCAAAATGGTGCGAGTTTTCCTGAACGCACCCTGGGCCAATCCGTCACGCTTGTGTGAAAGGGGCCTAAGACAGGACCCTACCCCATGATACATTGTGGACATAGTGTACACACCACATCCATAGGCTGGTTCTTGATCATGCACAAGCAGCACAAAGATGTCTACTGTACACCCATTTTTTTAATTTTTTTATTCTTTCCTATAGATAAAGATGAGCTTTCTTCTTTTGGTAAATTCATCTTGAGTGTGTGTGTATCAGTGTCAAAATCTGTCCTGAAATGAAACCTTTAAATGGCTACGGTCTGTTCCTGGCTATAGAGAAACTAGATGCATGAGGGAATAATGGGGAGGAAATTATTGCAAGGGTAATATTTGTTTTTTAGATTCGCATGTAATTTGCCACATATTTTAACACTTTTGTCTAGTAATGCTACTACAGTTTTTTTCATGCCACCCCCTACTGGAGTGATTTTGCAATGTTTTTTTGTGTGTCATTTTTAAAAACTGAAACTGATTAACATAGATAACACAATCACTTTCCCACTCTGCAAAACGTAAGTGGTGTAGATTAAGCAAAAAGTTGCAAAATATTTGTGCAAGTGACCCCAAAAAGACTTGTATGATTTCAAGCCGTTCATTTACAGTGAAGTTACCGCCTGTGTGAATATTTTTGCAGCTAGGTGGGCTACTTGCTGGGTGTTTCTTCTGAAAGACTGAATTTTCTTATTTGCAAATAATATGCAATAATAATTGCAATAGTAACCTGAATGCAGTCCGCAAGTTATATATTTACTCTCGGCCATTGGAAAAAAAATTAAAATGAATGAATACACAAAGCTTTGTTTTTTAGCAAAGAGAAAGGGCACGCTTTGTTTTGAATGTGGACACAGCGTGGAAAGGGTTAACGGTGAAGTCAACAGGTACAGGCACATCCAGGTATGTGATCTGCTTGTTTTGCAAGGTGCTACAAATGCTCGCTCTCTGCAACCTGACACCCCGTAGGCTGGGCCAGCTTGCCTAGGAAAGCAGGCAGCAATGTAAGAGAACTGGAATTTCAGGTCCTGGTCGGTAATAGCAGCCGGCCCTCCCAGGGCTGTGACTGGCGATTGCTGTCAGTTCCAAACTGAAAATAGGAGTAGGGTTTAGAGATGATGGTTCTCGGTCTGTGACCAGCGCATAGTCTTCTTCAGTCTGTATGTGGCACAAGGTAAGAATTCTGCTTCTTCTGGCCAGGGATCCAGGTTGGTACTTTTAATATTAGGCCTGATAATAACGCTAGCTCTTGCATTGTTCATTTTTGTATGTCATGCATTGACTTCAGATATGGATGCTTTAAAACGCAGACTTTCGGTTTGTGTTGAATTTTCTGTGTCCTGTAAGGTTAGCTCATGACCTGGCTGTAAGATACATCAGATCTCCAAGTACAGCGCATTGGGTCATTGCATTTGTCTCTTTGCACAATGTCCTCACTTTCCTTTACACTTCTAGAGAGCCGTGCAGCAGGCCAGATAAATCTAGGTTCCTGCAGCCTTCTGGATGATGGCGTACCTCTAGTCCACTTCATGTGAGGCAGTAGTCCATGAACGCACTGCATAAACCTTGTCTATGTGTTTCACTGAAGTGCACCTCAACCTGCAAAATATTAGACCCCATACATAAAGCATTGACCAACATCTGAGAACGTCTAAGTTCATCTTTAGCTTGTGTACAAGGTGAATGTGTACAAGACATGTTGTGCAGCATGCCCAGGGTAGCATTTGTAGCTCATGGGAGTCAATGTCGTGGGTGACTCAGCCACACATTCCAGCAGATAAGGCTGCTCCTGGTCAGCAGTTTCATTTGTCTTTTGATGTCCTTCTTTTGACTGATTAAACCATAGTAATCATCTACCCCTCAGTTGATTCACATGATGTGCTTGCAGTTGAATGATGTAAACTTTTAGCAGTCTTCTCTGTTGGACATTAGATGTCTGATTGGCTGAAATGTCAAACGAATGCGATTCTTCATTGGATTAAAGGGAGCCAGTCAACAATTTTATGCTGACTTCACTCAGGGCAACATAAAGTAGTGCTGGACATGCTGATTTCAGCGGTGTGTCATTTGTGAGCTAAGATAAGTGGTTTCTGAAAACCATCTCAGCCTGGACCTGGAGAGGAGTCACGGCTGGAGTCATGGTTATTCATGAACTCCTGCTCTTCCCACCCCTCTGCTGATGATTGGAAGTTCTCCCCTAGGAAGAAAAACGAAGGAGAAGACTGTCAACATCAGCAGGTGGCCAGGGAGAGCGGGATGTCATGAATAATCATGACTCTTCTTAGGTAGCTGTGACTGCTTTCCAGGCCCAAGCTGCAATGAGTATAATGTTGGTTTTCAGGAATCACTAAAGGTCCTTTTACACGGGCCGATTATCGGCCGAAAATTCGTTCCTAGGAACGCTAGTGCCGATAATCGGCCCGTGTAAAAGTGGCCCTAATCAGCCGACAAACGAGCAAAACGCTCGTTCGTCGGCTGATTGGATCTTTTGTAAAAACCAAAAGATCCGATCTGTCGGGCGCACATCGCCCTGTGTAAACAGGCGATGTGCGCCTGACAGCATGGAGCTTCCAGGCCGCACGAGCGATACAGCGATCACTCGTGCGGCCCGGCGCTCGATTCATCGGGCCGTGTAAAGGCTCCCTGAACGAGCGCCGATGTCGCTGATCGGCGCTCGTTCAGGGAGACTTTATCGGCCCGTCTAAAAGGGCCTTTACTTTTAGCTGCTGAAATCAGCGTCTGTCACTACTTTATACTGGCCTCAGTGATAGTTGCATAAAGTATCTTCACATGTTCTGAAAGCAATTTACAAGCACAGAGTGTAGGTTCCATAATTTTCATCTTATCTGTGAAGGGGTTCTCAAGGTTTTGTGTGAAGAGTAGGCCTTGTATTGGTGATATCCAGCTTTTATCTATGGAACACACTTCAATGTTGCTGTTGGTACTATGGTTGACATGTAATAACCATAAGGGATGCTGGGACTATCTTTACTGTTGATATTTTGTACCCTTTATAATAGATGCTGAAGTTAGAACTTACTTTTTACTTTCATTGTCTTGCGTGTGCTTGCAAATACTGTCCAAGCACCACCACAGATTGATTTTATTATATGGGGGAACTCCTGTAAATGCTGCCTATGGCGATGCTTGGGTTTAATGTTGTTTTGCAGCAGCATGAGATTACATGGGGAGTCTAGAAAGCAATGTTTGGTCAGCAGCCATCTCATGGCCAGTTGTAGTCATTTCTCTGGCTTACTTATATGATAAATGCATTTCTTTAGGACCATGATATTTATAAAGCCCCATTTTGCAAATGTCTCTTTATAGTAATAGGGATAGGTATTGTAAATGTGCAAACAAACTTGAACCAGTCTTGGCCCAATCGTGGGTCTGACGACCTTCAACATCATAGATCCCTTTGATGTTGTCAGTGTTGGTCATTAGTCTTGCAGTTAGGCCAGACCTTGCACCCCATTATATGGGTGCATAAATATGCCGTTTTATGCTTACGTGAGGCTGGCCTTAGGGAAAAAGTCTAAATAATAAAGCATCAGGCAGATGTTTCCATTGTTGCCACTAGGGTTGTAAGCAAACGTTCGCAAATATGGTAATGGGGGATGGGGAGTCAAATTTAGCCTCGTAGCTTGTACCAGCAGGCCCCACCTGTTTCTCCACTTTCAGAGGTGATATGGTTCAAGCTGGTTTTGTTAGTGGGTAAGCCAGTCTAAGGTTAATACCGCCTGCAACACGTCATGGTGTATTCATATGTAGTCTCTGCTAAACTGTGACAGGACACAAGACGAAACTCTGAGCTTTTGCTGCTACTCCCAGGGGATGGACAACCACCAGCTAACTACAAGCTGATATGGTAAAAATGCATGCCATCTCTATTCACACATGCAGGTTTTAATAATGCTTGGTCGGTCGTGGCATCCTGCTGCAAGATCAGCAGTTGGCTGTGGATGCAGAAGCAGAACTTATGGTGGTGCTTCCTGAAGGGGGTCGTTTCTGATAAGGCCTCTTTCACACTATCGTTAGTACGGATCCGGCGGGTGAAGGGACCCGCCGGATCCGTACTGATAATACAACCTTGTGGATCCGTAATTCCGGATCCGGTTGTATTAGCTTTTAAACGGATCCGGAATAACCTCTATTGAAAGTCAATGGAGGACGGATCCGTTTACAAGTGTGTCCACACCAAACGGATCCGTCCCCATTGACTTGCATTGGGGGTCATTCCGGATCCGTTTAGGTGCGGATAACTAGTACGGAGAGCAAACCGCAACATGTTGCGGTTTGCTCTCCGGTCTGAAGACTGAACGGAATGCTTTCAGGAGCATTCCGTTGTCTTCAGTTCAGTTTTGTCCCCATTGACAATGAATGGGGACAAAACTGAAGCGTTTTATTCCGGTATTGAGCCCCTATGACGGAACTCAATACCGGAATATATAAACGCTAGTGTGAAACTAGCCTAAGAGACCCCTGTTAGGCTAGTTTCACACTAGCGTTTATATATTCCGGTATTGAGCTCCGTCATAGGGGCTCAATACCGGAATAAAACGCTTCAGTTTTGTCCCCATTCATTGTCAATGGGGACAAAACTGAACTGAAGACAACGGAATGCTCCTGAAAGCATTCCGTTCAGTCTTCAGACCGGAGAGCAAACCGCAACATGTTGCGGTTTGCTCTCCGTACTAGTTATCCGCACCTAAACGGATCCGGAATGACCCCCAATGCAAGTCAATGGGGACGGATCCGTTTGGTGTGGACACACTTGTAAACGGATCCGTCCTCCATTGACTTTCAATAGAGGTTATTCCGGATCCGTTTAAAAGCTAATACAACCGGATCCGGAATTACGGATCCACAAGGTTGTATTATCAGTACGGATCCGGCGGGTCCCTTCACCCGCCGGATCCGTACTAACGATAGTGTGAAAGAGGCCTTAGAAAGTTACAGTCTGTGCATGTAGCACCTTTCTGGATGTGTAATTGAAAGGGCTATCAATCAGATCAGATCTTAAATGGCCACTTATCCTGAAGCTTGTATCTCAAATCAAGCAGCAGGTCCTGTTTGCATATGGTCAGCCCTTTATTTGACCACCTAAAAGTAGAATTCAGACCTTAAGATCTGAAATATGACTGGTTGGGATCTGTAAAATTGACAGCTCCAGTCCTAAACCAGAATTTTGTTTGAAAAGTACTGATTCAGACATGCAACCCAGTGGAATGGGTTTTATACCTTTTCTAGTATATGTTGAAGATGTGATTTAGCCATCACACTTATATTCAGGCCTGCTAATAGCAACTGACCATTCCTCTGTGCATTGTCTGCTAGCTTGCCTTCTTTGTGTCATTTTTTTTCTTCAGGTGTGGAAGGACTTCCACATGCCTGGCCATCGACCCTATCAGTCCAGGCCACCTTCTTCCATTGCATCACGGTCTGTGTTTGATGCTTATGTAGGTGCTTCCGGCAGTGGACATGGTCAGCAGTCTGATCTGACTGCTTACTGACTATGATGCACTGTGTGTTCTGACACCTTCTATCATAGCCAACATTCACTTTTTCAACAATTTGTGCTACAGTAGCTCTTCTGTGGGATCCAACCAGATGGATTAGCCTTTGCACCAAATATGCAACAATGAGCCTTGGGCACCCATAACTGTCAGCAGTTCATTCATTCTTCTGTGGACTACTTTTGGTAGGTACTAACAACTAGACACCCCACTGCCGTTTTGGAGATGCTCT
This sequence comes from Rhinella marina, assembly GCA_900303285.1. Classification (NCBI taxonomy): domain Eukaryota; kingdom Metazoa; phylum Chordata; class Amphibia; order Anura; family Bufonidae; genus Rhinella; species Rhinella marina. The sequence continues at coordinate 115,360 of ONZH01007079.1, read as the reverse complement.
GACCCAGCCATCACAATTTGGCCCTTTTCAAAATCAGGTGAGAGTCTGGAGGCCCACATATACATTAGATGGTTACCAGGTTCAGGTTAATGGGAATGGAGAACATCTGATGGTTCCCTCATGTCCTCTTAGTGTGTCTGCATTGGTTTGTAGCTGCATCTAATGAACCAATTCTTATTGGTTTGTACAATAGCGTGAATCACTCCCTATGTTCAAGGGGATATGGGTGGTACAAGAGCGAGAATCACTCCATTTCCTGCCCCCATGTAGAAGGGGATATGAGTGGTAGGACTGAGCTTCTGGACACATTAGGTGGATGTTCTGAGAGGGAATCAAAAGAACACCAGGGGGCACCATAACAAGTATGCAACAGCAATATTTACGCACAGGAGCAATTTTTTTAATGGTTCCTATTGAAATATTATGTTTTGTCTGATTTCATATTTATTCATGGGAGAGTCCTTTTTGTATGCCAGTCTCTACAGTGACGGTCCCTCCAGAGAAAATTGCAGTGGGAAGTATGTTGGACAGAAGTAATCCATGGAAAATGTATGATATAGTCAGGAACCCAGGACAGTTGGAAGGGACTGGAGCAGCCACAATCAGAGTGCAAATCACTTTTAGTCCTTGAACCACAGTCAGGTGATGTATTGATGCCTATATAAAAGTCTTTTTCTGGTGATTGTGCATTAGCAGAGATGATAAGGTATTCGGCTGCTGAAAGATGGACTGGAGGAGTAATTACATTACAAGTGACTGTTATGGAGATTAATAAGCGTTTACTTTGAGTGCTTGCTAGCGAGTTCACCCAATGTGCCCTTTTATGGGGTGTGTCTAAAGCCCTTTTATTACCGACAGCTTGCAGATGTTTCATATTTAAAACATGATTTGTGTTATTTGCCCATAAAGTAGCGTTGGTTAGTTTTCGTCATGTTGTTCTCAGTGACATATTCTTCTGTTCTCAAGGTTGGCTCTATGTTGTTTCTTTGTATATGGCAGCCTGAGAATGGGTGTTATAGGACTGAACTGGCATTAAAGGAGCCCTTCAGTGGAGAATCTATGTCCTCCTCACCATCTTTCTGGTCCTGAATATGGATACCATGTGATGCTGGAAGTACCTGGTGGCACCGGGAGTGGGACAATCTAGTTGATGATCTGAGATTGTTTGCCAGATTGTTTTCTTCTGTCTGTATGTTATCTGTATATTGGAGTCTCCAGACTTTTCCCTAAATGCGTATGTTGGGAATGGGGATGGGGGATATTGGACATGTTGAAACCAAACATGCCTCATCTTATATTCCATGATAAATAAACTCCCTCCCTTTTTCCCACAGAAAAAAATACATGCTTGTCCAACTAGGGACTAAGACTACCGTTGCGTGCCCCATATATTTATTTCCTGTATGAAACTTTTTATGGTATATCTGTATAGTGTGACAATAAATGCCTTTATAGGTGCAGTTCACAGCAGTGGATACGCCATAAATACTGTCTTTCTATGACTTAGGGACACTTTTCTTTGCCTTTTGGTATCCGTGTTGGTCTGGAGATTTGGACTCTCTGGGTGGTGCTTTATATATATGACTCCACTCCCTTCCTGCTGTTACTAAAGGACATGGGAAACCACTTTTACTGCTCAGGGAAAGCTCTCCAGCCGTCTGTATGTACGTCCTCTTGTGCGAGGTTAATAATGTGATGTTTTAACAGTCTTGCTCTGTACTAGGAGGGTCCTTGATAGTCCTCCCACACATTCTGCAGGCTGACTTCATTACAGACTCCTCATGTAGCTAGCTGAGCAATGATGGCTCAGGCATTTCAGGGAATGAGAAGGCGGTGGTTCTTGTGGATTGTGCAATAGAGGAGAGCACACTGTGTAGTTAGGGAAGCAGCCACAGTGTCCATTACATGTTCCTGGGAGGAAAACAAAAGCCACTGTAATAGAAAGGAGGATGAGGCCTAGCACAGACCTGACAGAAAGAAACTCCCTATGAAATCCGAGGGGTATGGTCATACAGGAGTCTGTGGCTGCTGCATTAGGGTGGGGTCACGCCTAGGTTTTGGCTAGCGTTTTCTGCCTTTTCACATTTTTAGTAGCATTTTTTGGTGTGGTTTTTCTGGTAAAAATGCCAACTCTAGCTAAAGATCTATGAGAAATATGAAACCCAGGGGGGCAAAAAGAACTAAATGCCAATATTAAATTACAATGCAACAAACTGAAATTAAACAATACACAACATAATTAGCAGCTCATCAATAGATGCATGTCTTACTCCAGCGCAGGGAGATCAAGACTGGCAGATGGGAATGTCAGTCTTGATAAATGTCCCTCATTGTATGGAAAAAACACACCACAAAAACATAAAAAACTGGTGGTAAAAAACAAAACCATAAACGCCAGTAAAAATTTATGTGTGTAAGTTTCCTTATGGCTCCAGACATCTTGAAGGTTATATGTAGAGGTAATAACACCATGTGCATTTTCTTCAACTATGATCCCAGAGAGGTTTATCTTTTTCAGTCTTGTATGATAAAGCCCTTGCTTTGGGAAAATATTCTCCTATTACTCTGTGTAGTCAGTGGTAAGGCTGTATTACACTGGCCGATTTTTGGGCCGATAATCGTTAACACGCGTTCGCGTGAACTCTCTTTAATGACCTGGCAGTATAATATTGCTGCCGGTTGCCCGATGAACAAGCAAACACTTAAAAATCAGCACTTGCTGGCGGCAGATCGTGCTATGTCGTAACGATCTGTCGCCGTCAATCCACTATACAGTATGGGGACGAGCAGTGGCATAGTGATTGCTCCTTCCCATGCTGCGGAGGAGAATGCTGCATGTAATAGCAGCAGTCTCCTCGCTAGCTAGCAAGTGATTACCGGGAAGGAACGCTTCCCTCCCGACAATCGCCTATGTGATACAGGCTGTAGTGGATCTTTTCATGTGTAGCAGAAAGCAATCAACTAGGCTAGTTTCACACTATCGCTTTTAGATCCGGCAGGCTGTTAAGGCAGGGACTGCCTGCTGGATCTTTTTGCATCCCATTGCTGGACGCTACTGCATCGGCGTCACTATTCACTATCATGGAGCCATGCGTAGAGCCAAGCACAGATCTCTTCGTCCAGCCAATTTTCTGCATGTTTGTCGGGGTGCGGCCAGATCTCTGCTGGTCCCTATTATAGTTAATGGGGCTTGCTGGAGTCAGATAGTGTTCAGCAATGCTGGATCTAGACATCTCTGTCTAATGCCCAGAGATGTCTAATGCTAGTTTGAAACTAGCCTTAGACATTTTCTTTCATTAGACTAGATTTGGAAATGTGGTTGTATAGGTGGACATCACTTTTAAGGAGTATTTGCCTTAGTTGGCCATTCACTAGTTTATCCATGTAACAGATTTACACCTTGTTCTGTAAGAGTCCATAGGATAGCATGAAAAAACAGATCATCCTCAATTCCTTGAGAGAGGTATTGGTGGGCTAAAGGTACCTAGACAAAAATCACTGAATGCGGCAAAGTCTTCCATTAGGCACTAATAGAGGAATTTCAGTAAAATATTAAAATGTTAACATTCATTAGTACTCATTAAAGCCAGAGAGTATATAATCCTAGAGAAGGGTGAGCTGGGAATTTCCAAACAGAAAAGGCCTAACTTGTCCCTTGAAAGACACTAAGCCCTGATGTACTGCACAATGCAGAATCCAACAGCTATGAGCCATGCTACGCCTTCCTGAGGAGTATGGTGATGCAGGAGGGCATGAAAGAAGTGAATGGTATAAGGCAGCAATACCTGCATCACTGGTATTAAGTAGACGGCTCATGTAAACATTAAAGCATCTACAGTCCTTAGACAAGCCCTGTGGCCCCTGAGTGGGAACCCCAGCAACCTGATATTGATGGTCTATCTGGAGGATAGGCCATCAATGTCCTTACCCCAAAAAGCTCTTTTTATGTTTGGAGGTATCCCGACTCTCCCTCGATGGCAGATGTCAGGGGAAAGATTGGGCATGTTTCAACATGCTTGATCCTTTTTTCTTATGCATTCCCTTCTCCCTATTGATCACACATATGATCGACTGCCCTGAGCATCGATATATATCGGGGTTGTCGACTAAAACAAGAGTTAGGCCAACAGCTATCTAAAACTGGGACAGAAATGCTGATTTTTTTTTTTTGCCCCCTGGATTTGTGGGCAGTGTATTACAGTAGCAGCAATGCGGATGAGCCTGTAAAGGGGTTGTGCAGTGGTGAGGGTCCTTCACCCGGCACCCCCCCCCCCAATAAGTTGTTTAATGAGATTGTGGTGCTCATGCCAGCACTGTGTCCTCTTCAAGGTTTAACTGCACGCCATCTCACTTTTAGCAGTGGTGCAGTGTAATAACAGCTGCTCATCCCATAGAAGTGAAAACACTGAAGACAGTGCAGAGATCAGATGAGAGTCGAAGACCTGGAACTAACAATTACCACTGGGGAAGCAGGTGTTTAGGCACACGTTTCCCTCTGGATAGGTCATCAGGACCCTCACAGATCAGCACCAACGCTCACAGTACATTGTACGGCAATGTGCTTGTTATTGCAGCCCAGCCCCATTTACTTCAGTAGTGCTGTGGCCTTCTCGCAGCTTTGCCTAGGCCATGTGACATTACATTCATCGGTCACGTGGTCTAGGTGCTCAGCCTTATTGAAGTGAATGGGACTGAGCCGCGATACTAAGCACAACCGCTATCAAATGTACATCGCTGTGCTTTTTGAGCAGAGAGAAGGCTGCAGAGCTACTGCAAGCTGGTGCCTTCCCAAATAGCTGATTGGCTGATTCCTAGATGTCAGACTCCAAGTTATCAGGTACTGATGATAGGGCATCAGTATAAAACTCCTGGAAAACCCCTTCAATTACTATCCATAATGTAAGGATTAAAACAAAAAAACATTAACATGCTTTATTTATACCAGTACCAAGTGTGAATGGGGGACTTGCTTTTACTAGAGTAAATATATTTACATTACTTCTTCTTATTTTAATTTATATTCTGGGCTGGACAAAATGTAATGGGATGAACACATTGCTGTTCTGAGAGTCCTAAACTGCAGATCAGTTATGCAGCAATATGGAAGAGATGCAACGATCATATCAATGTAACGAGCATCTCTCGCTCTGGGGGAACTAGAAGGTCCATGATTTCAATTCATTCCAAGCACTGCAGCATTTGTTGCCCATATACTGCAGCATAACCTATTATTAAATAATATTATAGAGGCTCTTGTGTATACCCATGGTAGTTTTTGTGCCGTTTATGGCTTGTTTGCATGTGTGATTCCTTCTTCCCCCTCAGACATGGTTTTCCTGCAATGCAACTTGCATTTCCCTTCATGCCAGTTGCATCCGAGAGGATGGAGTCTCAACACACTGCATTTTCAGTGCTCTGAGTCCTAGGGCAGTAAGTGATAGATTAGTGACATAGAACTTGTCCCCTGACTCACTAGAGTCTGTGTATCCCATGTGATGCAGCGTCTGCAGTGTGAAGCTGCATAACAAAAAAAATACACTGGAGATTCTGCACACAGCACCCACATATATTATAGACAGTTAGTGAAATTCAGAGCAGCTAATCAGTGTAGTGACTTGCCTATTACACCACAGCACCCCATGTCCTTTCATCAGCACGCTATACATACAGAGAAACGAGGAAGGTGGATCTGGGTAGGAAGGGGAAATGTCTGAGAGGTGCCAGGAGGGACATAGTAGATGATGATATAATCCTGTATTTCCCGGGAAGTCAGCCACACTGGGGAGACTGGCCTCCTGTCTACACAGGAGAGAAACCTCTGGACTGGTAGTCAGACTGTGAATTACATGAGACAGGTGTCAATAATAAAAGGGATACAATTGTATGGACATACTGCTGGTGAGTATTATCACCAGAAACAAACAAACACAAAACAAAACAGCACTTTTACTTAATTTCCCTTGTGGTGACAATGTTTTAGCAGCATGAGGCACTTTGTGATTAGCTTATTTTCAGGCATCTCGTCTACTAAAATAGGATTGTCCAAAGAAAAGTGTCTCGCCCCCTAACCCCAACAATGTTCTTTGTGTTTCATATAACTGATTGAAACATCTAAAAATACAGCATATTTATCATGCATGGATTTATATCTCCTTCTGTGGACATGTTTTCCATTTTAGACTACAGAAAACTGCTGCCAGAAATGGATGGTCCCCGAAAGTGCGAGATATTCCTCAATGTGATAAGATTCCATGTGTTGGATATGCAGACGAGACAAACCTACATCTTGCTCGCATTTCCAAAGCTGAATTAAGTGAAACGTTTCTGTACATTTGTGTACGGAGCTCCAGCCCCTGATATTAGTCAAGGGTTAACTCCTTGCCCTCTAGGCCAGCTGTGCCCCCATATTAGCAGTAGCAGAGAGAATCCTGTCATACTCTGCTGTAGTACAGCTGTTTCCATTCTACCCCTCTGTCTTCAGCTTTGTCTGGGGTGGAGTGGTTGTGGTGTGCAGATCTTTGCATGTTCTCTTTTGCCGTGACGTGGTCATCACTGTTTCCTTCCTGTAGTTCTCAAGCTTGTTCTTCTGATAAGCATAGCTATAATGTAGACCAGAGCTGCTTAATGTCAGAGGAGAAATGAAGTGAATGCATCTATTTTACGCTGTTTGTTCACATTATTTTATGTGAGCTTTTCTGTTATTTTTATTCTTTTATCTTTTTATGTACTTGTTCTGTTGCGAACAATAACCATTTCCTCATACACGGAGTAACATAAGTCTGTAGATCACAGGGGGTAGAATAGGATTGATGCAGCTTTGTTTTTCGCTCAGGGTTATTTTGGTTGACCTATATATCTTGTCATGACAAGTGTAAGTGTAATGTAGTGACGTTTTTACTTTCTGTATTTGGTCTTGTAAAGTTTGGAAATATGTTTTAATTTTTTTTATTTTATATTTTGCAGGTCCTGACATCCCTATGCTAAAAAACGCTTAAAAAAATCTGTTCTTTAACTGCTGAAGGAAAACCGGCCTCCTGGAAATTGATCTTCAGAACTATTTGGTTGAATGACTCAACTTCAAGGAGCACTTTTGCCTGTGCACTTGTTTCATTCCATACAAGAAACCTACAGAGCATTCTGTACTTCTCATGAAGAGTTGTAGGAGGGGGGTGCACTAGGATGGCTACCGCCGTGCAACCAAATGAGCTGGTGTTCGAGTTTGCAAGCAATGTCATGGCCGATGAGCACCAGGTAGGTAGCACCTTTGTGGGAGTTATATTCAGCAGCATTCTCCCTTCACACAAGGTCCACAGTCAAAGTCTATGGGAATAAAATGTTATACGTGCATGTATAAAGCGTTACAGTATATTTTGTGGGTTGGCTTGGATGGTAGGAAGTCTACATTGATATAGGAAAACATTGGATTTTGGGTAGACTTTTTAACAGGATTACTATTATTATGTACATGCCATCATATTTTAACATTAGTTCATAGGAACATTTGGACAACTTTACAAACGACGATCGTTTGTGTGTTCACTTTTAATTAGTGGTAAACTATTTTATCATTGGTGGTTTTGGGCTTTTACACTGGGTAATTACTGTTATAGCTGTCACTTGTACAATTCATAGCCTCAGTAAGACTCTTATGAGTAAGATACATGGGCTAAAAAGTTGTATTAAACACCACAATAAAGTATATATCAGGTTACCATTGACTATGCCATAAGCTGTGTAAAAAATGTGAGACAGTACAGCACCAATGAGACTAGAGTAATAAAGGGAAAATCAGGTCAACCAAACCAATGTCCAGGGAACTTCAGGTGCACTTTAAAGGAGTGAACTATGGGGGTGTGGTAGGCAATAAACCTTCAAAGGTGTCCATGTTCCAAGGCGTTTCCTAATAGACAGATGGTTAAGCATCCTGGTGGACCTAGTGGTGGTACCAAGCGGGACAGCATGAGGCTGTGTCACATGGGCAAAGAAGGGTGGGAGCTTCATAAATGTGATTGCCAAGGTGGGCATTCAAAATAGGTGCAGGTCCTTTGTTAGTGGACATTCAAGGAACAAGCCTTCAAAATATAATTGGACAAGCTGACTGTTATCTCTCTGTACTCTTGCGTAAACATGCATGCCCAGATCAGATAAGCATACATGTTTATGGCACCGGGAAAGGAGTATAAGCAGCTGCTGGGTACTTCTATCTGCATATCACCCTGACAGCGGACATTAGGAGTAGGCTGCACCCATAAACGTTATCTAATGTATATGGCCAGGTTTAGCTTCAGGTCAAGCCGGAAGACTGGCACTAATGTGAGCCGCTGTCTTATGGAAATCTTTGCATCTCCTTTGCACAAGAGAACAGTTCCAAGTGTCAGTTGATTGTTTCTGGCTATGTTTGTCAGAAAAGCAGATGATACATACCCTGTATGGTGACATATGGAGGTCTTACAGGTCTGTATTACAGGCCTGTAAGTAGATACTTTGCATGTAAAATCAGATGCATGGATTTCTATGGAGCCAGGCACACCTCCATTTTTTGCAGATCGGTGTGGCTGTTCCACACATTATAACATGTCCTATTCTGGTCTGTATTGTAGATGAGAACATTCCTTTCTGTTGGTGGGAGTGAGAAAAATATGGAATATACATGGAAGGTATTTGTATTTTGCAGATCTGTTTGTGGACCGAAATATGGACTTGGTTGTGCAAGATGCCTTGAACACTTGAATTTTCCCCTTTCTTTTGAGATTGATTGTGTCATGTGTTTGGATTTCAGGGTTTGGAAGCCGTTGGTGATGAGCGAAGTTAGCTTCAGATGCTACATCCAAAGTCACTTTGTTCAAAACCTTGAATATTACTGTACGGAGATGGATCTCTGTACAGTATTAATCCGAAGTTTTCAACAAAGCGACTTTGGATGTAGCATCTGAAGCTCGCTTCGCTCATCTCTAGCAGTCATGTTTGGCCACCATTAGCAGGCAACATTTGGTTTCCTAAAAATCATGTGACTCTCATGTGACTTGCAGGTCCATCATCATAGCCTATTACTGGACAATTAGCACATAGTCATTAATTTTCCTCGATTACCTGCCAAATCCATGTTCATCCATGATCCTTTGATTTTGAAAAGCCTGTGATCAGTCATAGTGCTCCAGACTGCAATACCAAACCAGCTGATAGATGTAAAGTGAAATACCTTACTGCGTATATGTGGCTTCAAATTGAGAGCTGCAGTGAGCCCTCACTGTGGACATGTAGGACTGTCATGTTCCACGAGATCTCTTCTTGAGAACTAAAGACTTGCATTGTGATACATGTTTACATCTAGTTCTCCTTCTGGTTTAACTTATTTGTAGATATGAAAGTACTGAGCTGTCAGCCATCAATTTAGCAAATCTGACCTGCGGTCAGTATCATGAGACTTATGCAGAAAAGCCGCATGTTGCTTATATAAATTTTTCTTTTTAACTTTTTGTACTGTTATGTAGGCCCCTGGTGTCTATAGTTGGCAGTAATTTGACTAGGTACTGTAGGCAATTCAGATGTCTGCACACAAACGAACAAGGGAGACACCTTCTAAAGATGTTTTCACAGTAAACAGATAAAGCTGTGACTGATCCGCCCTGTGACCAAGGGCAATATGTAATCTGTACCTGTAGACACACCCAAGACCCTGTACCAAAACCCCCGCCATTACTGCTGAGCCTTTGTTGTCCTGCGGCACTCAGGTGATTAGCTGACGTCATCCACCAGTGGACTGATCCTGACGTGTCTAATGAGTTACTGGTCTTACTGGTCTGTACAAAGGATTGCCAAGTTGTCTACATTTTTCAATAGAGGGGATCTTGCAGCATATACCGCACAATATAATTCTTGTTTTATTTTAGGCTTCTTTTACATGCAGTTTTGTGCACCTTTTTTGGCTTGTAAAAAATGCATGCGCTTCTTGCAAGTGCTTATTTTTGTTGTCATTTTTATTTTTTGCATACACATTTTTTTATATCTTTTTTTCATGAAAAGAAGCTTTCGCCAGTAGCCATGGTCCATCCTCCTCTACTTTTAACAAGATGCAGACGCTAAGATAAGGGTGCACAGCGCTAAAGCCAACCATACTGAAATCAGGTTCTGTCTCTCTCTGTACCACAGTTTGCACTAGCGTGACTTGCTGCTCCCAGGAATCATTTTTAGGGAGGGGGAAATACAATCAATGGTACCACACAAAGTGGTAGAGTTACATAGTTATGACTGGGCCTGTGAAAGTAGCAGCTCCTTTCTTCTCTGGATGCACAATATTTCCACCCTACATTTGGCTTCAGGACCCATGGGGCAGCAGCGGCAACTGGAAGAGAAAGGACCTATAAGGGTGACAATGCCGATGCAGTTGTGCATGATGCAACTCAATAAAGAAACAATAGCCGGTAAAAACTATAGATAGAACGTAGGGAGGAATTGAGATCTGAACACCAAATGTGTTTGATTAAAAGCGAGAATGTAGGTCGGACACACCTCACTCAATAAATATAGGCATTCTATACATTGCTTCCTGGCTTTGTGTCCAATTTCATATTCATATGACCTCATTTATTCTGTGTTAACAGCTGACCTGTAGTATGGAGCCGCAGGGCCTTTATGTGCCGCCCTATAGTGCTCCAAACATGTGCTGTATGGCAGATTTATTCTCCCCTACAAGCAATACTTTTGGAGGAGAAGATCTTAAGCTGTTTTCACACCTAAGCTCTGGAAAGTTTCAGGAATATCGGGTCCAGAGACTTACCGGAGTTTGCCTTCAGTCTGAAGATGTTTTGTGTTGAGCGGGTTGCCCCTACAGAGGAAATGTATTGGGGGTCTAGAGATAGGGTGGCTAGTTCAACACCCCCCACTGAGTTTGCGGAAAATTTGTTGCTGTGTTCACATATGCGCTCTCTCGTACAATATCTAGATTTAGGCTAGTTTCACAGTAGCGTTTCGTTTTTCCGGTATTGAGTTCCGTCATAGGGGCTCAATACCTGAAAAAAACGCTTCAGTTTTGCCCCCATTCATTGTCAATGGGGACAAAACTGAACTGCTCCTAAATGCATTCCGTTCAGTTCTCTTGCGTCTCCAGACCGGAGAGCAAACCGCAACATGCTCCGTCCTGGGGATCCGCACCAAGAAGGATCCGTCATGACCCCCAATGCAAGTCAATGGGGACGGGTCAGTTCGGTGTGACAGTAGTAAACGGATCCATCCTCCATTGACTTTCAATGGAGTTCATGACGGATCCGTCCCAGCGATGTTAAAGATAATACAACCGTATCTGTTCATACCGGATGCAGATGGTTGTATTATCAGTAACGAAAGCGTTATTGCTGAAACCTGCCGGATCCAGCAATAACGCTAGTGTGAAAGTAGCCTTAGAGAAAAAGTCTAGTTGTGGATGTTTGTCTTCACACAGCTCCTCAGAAAAAAACCTTCTGTGTACCACTTTAAGAAATCTGAAGCATTTGGATATACATTCAGGCCAGGTTCACATCTGCAGCAGACCTGTGGGCAGGAGCCTGTGTAGCAGATTCTGGCAAAAATTAAAAGGTTGAAATACCACTGCAAGTATTGTTATTTCATGTATCCGAATGCAGGTATTTATGCCTGGAAGCCAGCAGACCCCATTATTGTAAATAGGATCTGTCGCACACTGGCAGTATCCGGCAGTGATTTTGTTTCCAGGTCGGAACAGAATACCAGAGTTCAGCTACAGATTTGAACTCAAAGGGGTTGTACACTTTTGAAATATTGATGAACTAGTCTCAGGATAGGTTATCAATATAATTTAGACTGCCGACACCCCCACCAATCAGCTGTTTGAAGAGAACGCAGCGCTCGTACGAGCGTTGCCTTCTCTTCTGTTTTCCAGCTCTCCATCGACACTGCAGCAGCAAGCAGTATAATTACAGCTTCTCGCTCCCATTCACTTCAATAGGACAGCTTTGACAAGTCAATGAGCTGGAGTCTAAATTACACTGGTCACTGCTGCGCTATAGACAGTGAGCAGGTAAATGGAGAAGAGAACACAGCGCTTGTACGGGTGCTGCATTCTTTTCAAACAGCTGAGGGAGTTGGAGCCACGTTTATCTGATATTGATGACCTATCCTGAGGGTAGGTCATCAATATTACAAAGGTGGACAGCCTGCCTGTGTACCTCTTGGGTGCTTTATTAAAGGGTTTCTGTCACCAAAATTTACCATATTAAACAGAATGATATTTCCAATGCAAAAATGTTATCTCATGCTTAATATGTAAATTATTTTATTCTCTGCTGCCTCATTTTGTAGAAAAAGTAACTTTTATTTTATTTAAATTAGCCTCCTAGGAGCAGAGGGGCAGTAACCCTGCTCCTGGAGGCGCCGTTTTGGCCACTTTTTTTTTTCTTGATTGACAGGGCCAGGCAGCTCGCTCCATCCGCTGCCAGCCCTGTCCGATCCTAATCCTGCGCCGTGCATCCTTCGTTCAGCACAGGCGCAGTGAGTGTGGTAGGCTCCCGGCTTCCTCACTGCGCCTGCGCCGACTACGTCAGAGTACACCCGGAAGAGAAGACGGCACAGGCGCAGTGAGGAAGCCGGGAGCCTGCTACACTCACTGGATCTGCGCCGAATGAAGGATGCACAGCACAGGCGTAGGATTAGGATCGGACAGGGCCGGCAGCGGATGGAGCGAGCTGCCTGGCCCTGTCAATCAAGAAAAAGAAGGTGGGCAAAACGGTGCCTCTAGGAGCAGGGTTACTGCCCCACTGCTCCTAGGAGGCTAATTTACATATAATAAAAGTTACTTTTTCTACAAAATGGGGCAGCAGAGAATACAATAATTTACATATTAAGCATGAGATGACATTTTCGCATTGGAAATGTCATTCTGTTTAATATGGTAAATTTTGGTAACAGAAACCCTTTAAGTTCCTGAACAATAAGGAATGGTAACATTTGCATGCGGCCTTGTAAAGGAACTCCTTGCATCCTGTCAGTATATTCACACTTGACAGTTTAGTGTTTTATCACCACCTCTGATACATGAAATCATCCTAATAAAAGTTGTGCAGGTCTGAACACTGTGGCCGCCATCTTTCTGAACATGTTCTGCAGTGTTCGTTGCTTTTCGCTAAACAGCCGAGCTGTATCTTGGATGTTTCTGGCCCCTTGTATATTTGGCCCTTGTTAGCATTCCACATACTCAGCATTATGAAGTCAGCATAGTTTTCTAGTTTTTTTTTCTTTTCTCCAGAACAGAGTTTTGTACTCCTGCCAAGCCAGTCATCTGTTTTCAACTTTGTGTCCTTAGTGATACTATTGTTACAAGCATACAGCAGGACTCCAGTCTCTTCCTCCAGCTTGGGTGTATGTGCGGTGCCCTTCTGGCCTCAAAATAATAAGAATTGGAACTGAAATCTACTAATTGGCCACAGGACAGGTATAGAAGCCAAAAATGACTTTTTAAGGCCCCATGGACTTGGCCGTATCCGTTTTTACAGTCCGCAAATCATAGAGCCACTAAATACATATGTGGTCCATGTTGCAGCCACATTTTTTGCAGACAATTTGACTTCAATGGGTCAGCGGTCTGCATTTTGCGGACAAGTATAGGACATGTTCTGTGTTTTTGCGGAATGGACATCCAGATCTGGAAAGCGGTACTCTGCGTTATTTGCTGCAGTCCACTCACAGTACAGAGCAGATAATCATGCTCACTCTGAGCCTTGAGGGTATGTACACGCGAATTGAAACTGTTTCTGAAAACAGAGGTTTTCCACTGCAAAATCTGACATCAAAACACCAATAGCTTTCCATTGACTTCAATGGGAAAATGCCACCATGTGTACATAGTGATGTTTTTTTTCCACCGTGAAATTGAGTTCAGCTTCTGAAATGGCATGTTACCGCTTAGAAGTGGATTGGTAGTGGATTTATTAATTGAAGTCAATGGATAAGCAGAAAAAATCGTTTTTAAGCTGCATTTCTGCCACCAAACGTGCTGAATTATCCCATTCAAGGTTTGGATAAGAAGAATGCTGGCAAATCCTCTTCCAAATCCTCAACCAAATACCAATACTCCTCTAAATCCACCTAAAAGAATTGTCCATTGCCTAGCTTTTTTTAAACATTTCTATACACCCTTGCTCCATTATGACTCCTTGGCTCTCTTCACAAGTTTTCAGGTCTCAGTCTGTCAACTTCCACATAGACACTTGTGCCTCTGCAGCCAATAACTGGCTTCAGTGATGATGTTTTCCCAAGAGGCACATCACTGCTGGGTCACCTGCCACTTGGGGACACATCGCCAGAACAGAGCCGTGGGGAGCAGGGGAGTATTATTTTTCGGGATTTGACTGTACAGCTTTCACTGTGAGCTGAAATTGACATTACCTTTATTGTGTGGGTCGGTACAATTACAGTGATGCCAAATGTATGCAGTGCGCTTGACATAAAAAAAAAAACAAGCTTTCAGAAAATTAGCTTGCAACCATATTTTGAAACCCATGTGAAGGTGTGGCTTTTTTTATTGGAAGGTATGCTTTTCTGGCATAGTTTTTATAGGAAATTGTGTGGTTGTTACATGTTATGATCGTAGTGATAACAACCACTAAGTGAGTGTACAATGCTGTTCTATACAGACAAAAAACATATGCCATCACATATGGGCCTGGTATATACTAAAAGGACACCTTTTTGACATATGCCAGGTAAATGGTGCCCTATTGATACTTTTGCAGTATAGAGATGGAGCTTATGCAGCGTATATGCTGAATATAGTTCCCAAATGTAATGTGAATAGAGTGTAAAAAGCACATTGAGGATCGGCGGAGGGGCATCTCACCATTGTCGTAAAGGCGGGCTGTCTACTGCTTTACTATTATTCTCAGGATACGCCATCAGTGTCTGATTGGCATCCTACATCCCTTCCTGATCCGCTGTTTTAGAGCAACTGTGGCCAATTCACGTCAATGGGAGCTGCCCTGTGACGACCTGCTCTGTGCACTGTACTATGAGGCTACTCTGATAGGAGGAGTAAAGGAGTGGACAGCCTCTATAAGCAAACAGGGCCCTGGCACTCTCATAAACCTATTGCTGATGGGCTGGAGTTGTAATCCTTACCAGTTCTTACTGTATTCTTGTAAATTGTACAAAGGGTTTTTATTTTCCCTAAGGAGTTGTATCATTGCATTCTATCACTGCTTGAACTTCAGTGGATTATTGTGAAATGCTTCCTCCGCCCTGAAATATCGTTACCATGTGTTGTCTTGTATGTGCTATTAAAGGGGTTTTCCAGGATGTTTCTATTGATGACCTATCCTCATTTGAATGGGGCTGAGCTGCTCCTAGGCCATGTGATCGATGAACGTGACATAATTGACCTAGGAAAAGCACGGGAGCGCCTGTGCCTTCTCAAACAGCTGATCGGCGGGTGTCCCAGGTATCTGACCCCCACCGATCAGATACTGATGACCTATCCCAGAAAATCCCTTTAATGAACTACAAAGTCAGTAAGTTGGTCAAGACACTATATGATACCTAAGGGTTCATTCACACAACCATATGGTCGCCGTGCCTGTGTTGTGGTCCGCAATACACTGGCACCAGCTGTGTGAACTCAGTGCTGCGGATGCAACCCATTGACTTGGATGGGTCCACGATCCACAAGATACTTCAAAAGATGGGACATGTTCTGTCTTTTGTGGAGCAGAGGCACGGATCGGAAGCCCACGGAAACACTCAAAAGACCTTTCGTGGACTTTAGGGTCCTTGCCTCCACACAGCAAAATATAAAACCTGTCCTATGTTTTGCTGCGGACCCATTCAAGTCAATGGGTCTGCACAACAGCACGGAGTTCACGCGGCCGGTGCAGTGTTTTGAGGACCGCTATTTTCTGTCCGCAGCTTGGGCTCGGGCGGCTTATATCGTGTAAATGTGCCCTTTTATATTATAGTCTCTGAAGAAGCGCCATCTTAAACTTAGTGCGACTGATTGATTTTAACTTTTGAATATCAGCTGCAGTCCACAAGATTGCATTCATCTGAGTGCATTCATTTGGACTGCAGCTGTAGTCAAAAAGTTAAAAACAATCTGTCAGGCAGGTCTCTACACTGTCCCTTTGAAGAACACCGAACCCGACAGGGGCGACCCCACTCAGTATCCCTTTAGGCCCTAACTAAGATGTTATCTGGGTACATGATTATTTGCGTAACTGGTGGTGAGTTTATTAGGAGTGACTCCACAACTTGGTGTAGAATTTTATTCGGCTGAAGTATTCAGCAATTTTAAAACAAATGACTGAGTCAAGTTTTAGGATGGTTCTACTTCAGGGA
This sequence comes from Rhinella marina, assembly GCA_900303285.1. Taxonomy (NCBI): domain Eukaryota; kingdom Metazoa; phylum Chordata; class Amphibia; order Anura; family Bufonidae; genus Rhinella; species Rhinella marina. The sequence goes on along the minus strand of ONZH01007079.1, from coordinate 99,025 downwards.
CTATGCTAGTAATTTGAAGTCAGCGTTCCTTACACAGCATACTTTGTAAAGCTGCATATCGTGTAACCCACAATATAAAATGTCTTTAACATGGGCTGCATAATTTCAGAGAAACAATTCATGTGAGTGGGCTAATTTTATATTTGTGAGGTTGTGAAAATATAGGTTTTTAGGTACCGTCTATCCCGTATGTAACTGGCACAGGTCTGTGTTCTGATTGACTGCGGGTCCTTTACTGCATTCAGATGCAACAGGATACCAATGCAAAATAATCTTACAGGGGTAGTCCTGCTAAACAAAAAGTTTCTTTAATGTCCAGGGAATTAAAATTGAGTGCACGTACCTTGTGTGATGTCTCTCTAACGAGCACCATACTTGTGTGATGTCCCTCTAACGAGCACCATACTTGTGTGATGTCCCTCTAACGAGCACCATACTTGTGTGATGTCCCTCTAACGAGCACCATACTTGTGTGATGTCCCTCTAACGAGCACCATACTTGTGTGATGTCCCTCTAACGAGCACCATACTTGTGTGATGTCCCTCTAACGAGCACCATACTTGTGTGATGTCCCTCTAACGAGCACCATACTTGTGTGATGTCCCTCTAACGAGCACCATACTTGTGTGATGTCCCTCTAACGAGCACCATACTTGTGTGATGTCCCTCTAACGAGCACCATACTTGTGTGATGTCCCTCTAACGAGCACCATACTTGTGTGATGTCCCTCTAACGAGCACCATACTTGTGTGATGTCCCTCTAACGAGCACCATACTTGTGTGATGTCCCTCTAACGAGCACCATACTTGTGTGATGTCCCTCTAACGAGCACCATACTTGTGTGATGTCCCTCTAACGAGCACCATACTTGTGTGATGTCCCTCTAACGAGCACCATACTTGTGTGATGTCCCTCTAACGAGCACCATACTTGTGTGATGTCCCTCTAACGAGCACCATACTTGTGTGATGTCCCTCTAACGAGCACCATACTTGTGTGATGTCCCTCTAACGAGCACCATACTTGTGTGATGTCCCTCTAACGAGCACCATACTTGTGTGATGTCCCTCTAACGAGCACCATACTTGTGTGATGTCCCTCTAACGAGCACCATACTTGTGTGATGTCCCTCTAACGAGCACCATACTTGTGTGATGTCCCTCTAACGAGCACCATACTTGTGTGATGTCCCTCTAACGAGCACCATACTTGTGTGATGTCCCTCTAACGAGCACCATACTTGTGTGATGTCCCTCTAACGAGCACCATACTTGTGTGATGTCCCTCTAACGAGCACCATACTTGTGTGATGTCCCTCTAACGAGCACCATACTTGTGTGATGTCCCTCTAACGAGCACCATACTTGTGTGATGTCCCTCTAACGAGCACCATACTTGTGTGATGTCCCTCTAACGAGCACCATACTTGTGTGATGTCCCTCTAACGAGCACCATACTTGTGTGATGTCCCTCTAACGAGCACCATACTTGTGTGATGTCCCTCTAACGAGCACCATACTTGTGTGATGTCCCTCTAACGAGCACCATACTTGTGTGGTGTCCCTCTAACGAGCACCATACTTGTGTGGTGTCCCTCTAACGAGCACCATACTTGTGTGGTGTCCCTCTAACGAGCACCATACTTGTGTGGTGTCCCTCTAACGAGCACCATACTTGTGTGATGTCCCTCTAACGAGCACCATACTTGTGTGATGTCCCTCTAACGAGCACCATACTTGTGTGATGTCCCTCTAACGAGCACCATACTTGTGTGATGTCCCTCTAACGAGCACCATACTTGTGTGATGTCCCTCTAACGAGCACCATACTTGTGTGATGTCCCTCTAACGAGCACCATACTTGTGTGATGTCCCTCTAACGAGCACCATACTTGTGTGATGTCCCTCTAACGAGCACCATACTTGTGTGATGTCCCTCTAACGAGCACCATACTTGTGTGATGTCCCTCTAACGAGCACCATACTTGTGTGATGTCCCTCTAACGAGCACCATACTTGTGTGATGTCCCTCTAACGAGCACCATACTTGTGTGATGTCCCTCTAACGAGCACCATACTTGTGTGATGTCCCTCTAACGAGCACCATACTTGTGTGATGTCCCTCTAACGAGCACCATACTTGTGTGATGTCCCTCTAACGAGCACCATACTTGTGTGATGTCCCTCTAACGAGCACCATACTTGTGTGATGTCCCTCTAACGAGCACCATACTTGTGTGATGTCCCTCTAACGAGCACCATACTTGTGTGATGTCCCTCTAACGAGCACCATACTTGTGTGATGTCCCTCTAACGAGCACCATACTTGTGTGATGTCCCTCTAACGAGCACCATACTTGTGTGATGTCCCTCTAACGAGCACCATACTTGTGTGATGTCCCTCTAACGAGCACCATACTTGTGTGATGTCCCTCTAACGAGCACCATACTTGTGTGATGTCCCTCTAACGAGCACCATACTTGTGTGATGTCCCTCTAACGAGCACCATACTTGTGTGATGTCCCTCTAACGAGCACCATACTTGTGTGATGTCCCTCTAACGAGCACCATACTTGTGTGATGTCCCTCTAACGAGCACCATACTTGTGTGATGTCCCTCTAACGAGCACCATACTTGTGTGATGTCCCTCTAACGAGCACCATACTTGTGTGATGTCCCTCTAACGAGCACCATACTTGTGTGATGTCCCTCTAACGAGCACCATACTTGTGTGATGTCCCTCTAACGAGCACCATACTTGTGTGATGTCCCTCTAACGAGCACCATACTTGTGTGATGTCCCTCTAACGAGCACCATACTTGTGTGATGTCCCTCTAACGAGCACCATACTTGTGTGATGTCCCTCTAACGAGCACCATACTTGTGTGATTCCCTCTAACGAGCACCATACTTGTGTGATGTCCTCTAACGAGCACCATACTTGTGTGATGTCCCTCTAACGAGCACCATACTTGTGTGATGTCCCTCTAACGAGCACCATACTTGTGTGATGTCCCTCTAACGAGCACCATACTTGTGTGATGTCCCTCTAACGAGCACCTTACCTTGTGTGATGTCCCTCTAACGAGCACCTTACCTTGTGTGATGTCCCTCTAACGAGCACCTTACCTTGTGTGATGTCCCTCTAACGAGCACCTTACCTTGTGTGATGTCCCTCTAACGAGCACCTTACCTTGTGTGATGTCCCTCTAACGAGCACCTTACCTTGTGTGATGTCCCTCTAACGAGCACCTTACCTTGTGTGTTGCCCCTCTATGAGCACCTTACCTTGTGTGGTATCCCTCTATGAGCACCTTACCTTGTGTGACGTCCTTTCAGGAGCATTTGACCTTGTGTGATGTCCCTTTATGAGCACCTTGCCTTATGTGATGTCCCTCTATGAGTGCAGGACATACTTCCGGTTTGGTTCCGACATTAAAAAGAAACTTCCCTCCCTTTCTTAAAGGGCTGGTGGTGTGACTGTGTGGTAGCTAAGGCTACTTTCACACTGGCGGCAGGCCTGATCCGGCAGGTGAAGGGTGCTGCCGGATCAGGCCTGCCGCAGTGACATGTGTGGAGCGATTCCACCAGGCGCCCAGCAGAGGGCGCTGTGGGGAATCGTGACCTGTGTGAGCCATCCTGTCCCTCTGACGCTCCGAAGACCTGCCGGGAGCATGTAAGTATGTATGTGTGTTTGTATGTCTATATGTGTGTGTATGTTTATGTTTATGTGTATGTCTGTGTCTGTATGTGTCTATGTGTAGCCGGATCCGTAATGGACTCCATTGAAAGTCAATGGAGGGCGGATCCGGTTACCATTATGGTCACACCAGACGGATCCACCCCCATTGACTTGCATTGGGGGTCATTCCGGATCCGTCTTGGTGCGGATGCCTGGACCGGAGAGCAAACCGCAGCATACTGCGGTTTGTTCTCCGGTCTGAAGACGGAACGGAATGCTTTCAGGAGCATTCCGTTGTCTTCAGTTCAGTTTTGTCCCCATTGACAATGAATGGGGACAAAACTGAAGCGTTTTATTCCGGTATTGAGCCCCTATGACGGAACTCAATACCGGAATTTTAAAACGCTAGTGTGAAAGTAGCCTAAGCCTGCCCTTCTCTGTCTCTGCATCCGCTGTGATAAGTCAGATAATCCTATGTGTCGAGAGCCTCCCAACTATAAATGTTAATGGGAAAAGGGATGTGTGTTGGATTTCAGTATAGGTTCTGTCTACATTGCCATTATTTGTTTGTTGTTCTTCTCCATTATAAGAGCAGAACAGAAATAACAGAAGCACCATTTCTATCAAATGATGGAAAAAACATTGCTTATCGTTGACCGTAATGGGGCTGTCAGGTTTCCATCAGAGAGCCCAGTATCAAAATATCGCAGCATGTGGCACTTTGTCAGGTTTTTATGACAGAATTTGTGACAGAGGCTCCTGACACAGATGTAAACATAGCCTAACCCAATCCATTGTTCTTGCAGGAGATAAGAAGCTGCTAGAAGTTTCTGGCAAAAGTTTAAAGAGGACCTGTCAGCACAAAATGCAGTGCTATGTGAGGCAGCATGTTATAGAGCAGGATGAGCTAAGCATATTTATATATAGATTTGGAAAAATTGTTATTTATACATTTATACGCTCTGCTCAGCTTCTCCTGCTCTATAACATACTGCCTGCAGATTACTAAGCATTTTGTGGTCTTCCATTTTGAACTTTTTCTAAGCCTAAAACAGGCCTGTCCCATTCCACGCCCACAATTTTAGACCTGATGTGAGCAGGGCAAAGTCGCAGATTTCTGCACCTGAAAGGCACCTAATTCAGGCGTATTTCAGATCAATAAATGACCCCCTTTTTCACTGTAAAGAAAGAAAGTGAAAATAAAGCATACATAGAGACAACAACAAAAACTGCACAATGTGCTATATATTGTCATGTCGCACTCCATATAGGGGATCCGGTGGATCGGACTTGCGCATACAATTGTCACGTTAATATTTAGTGTTTTTCCTCTCCCCTAAAGCTTATATTAAACCTGCAGATCACACAGATGATTGTCAGGAAGGAAGTGTTCCTTCCTGGCAATCGTCTGCTTGTCAGTGAAGGAGACTGCTCCTGTTACATGCAGTGATCTCCTCCACAGTATGGTGAGGAGCGATCACTAATGCCATTTGCTCATCCCCATACTGAATCATTTTTTGCTGGCTGCAGATCGTGATTACACAGCACGATCTGCCGTAGCAAACAGTGATTTTTAAACATGTTAAAAGATTCCCATTACCTGATGAACAAACGTTTGCTCATTCATCGGGTAATCAGCGGCAGTATTACACTGCCAGATCATCGCTAACGACCGTTACTGCAAACACTTGTTAGCGATGATCTTCAGGATTATCTGCCAGTGTAATATAAGCTAAAGATGACTGAATAATATGATTGCAGTGGTCCCTCAACAGCCCCAGGTTGTAATACTTTCAGCATATAGGTTGGTCTTTCCTTGGCCATTGTAACTTCAAAAAACACATTCAATTTGCTGGACCTGTCTGGCATTTCCCTAGTCAGACACCTGTATTACTGGCCTGGTCATTTCCCCAGTCAGACACCTGTATTACTGGCCTGGTCATTTCCCCAGTCAGACACCTGTATTACTGGCCTGGTCATTTCCCCAGTCAGACACCTGTATTACTGGCCTGGTCATTTCCCCAGTCAGACACCTGTATTACTGGCCTGGTCATTTCCCCAGTCAGACACCTGTATTACTGGCCTGGTCATTTCCCCAGTCAGACACCTGTATTACTGGCCTGGTCATTTCCCTAGTCAGACACCTGTACTAGTGAAGTACATGGCTGTCTAGTAGCGCCTCTTTACAGTACAGTAGTGACAACCCCAGGAAAAGGGTCCTCCAGGATTTAAATATCGATGACGACGTATCCTCAGGATAGGTCATCAAAATCGTCAGGGGTCTGACTCCTGAAGTCCCGGTTTTTCAGCTGTTTGAGGAAGCTGCAGCTTACCAAGCACAGCCGCTATGCTTGGTATTGCCACCTAGCCCCATTCACTTGAATGAGACCGAGCTGTACATAGAACAATGTGACTGATGAACGTGATGTCACGTGGCCTAGGAAGATGCCTAAGTGCTCATGGAGCACCACAGCCTCTTCATACACATGATTGGCAGGGGTGCTGAGAGTCAGACCCCAGCCGATCTGATATTGATGAACTGAGGATAGGACATCAATATGTAAATACCAGAGAACCCCTTTAAACATTTTTGTATGGAAACTGTTTTTTTCTGGTACTGTCAAATGTGACCTCATATCCCTCACAACTGATAATACAGTTTTATATTTTTGAATACATTTTCTGAGTTCACCTGCAGGTTCAGTACAGGCAAAAAGTCGACCTAGGGTAGATGTATCATTTATTACATTGTAGAGAATGGGAATGCTGGGCCCAGTGGATGTACTGAATAATGGGTCATCACTTATTACCTACCTGTGTTCCAAACATGGAGACCATGAAACTAATGAGCTAATTTTACCATATCTACAGCTTGACGACCCTTCGATCTTTCCGGCAGTCATTGTGGAACACATACCAAATGCAGATTTACTGCACAGCTACTCTGGACTAACATGTGTAGATGATACTAATGACATGATCACTGAGACCTCGCTGGATGTAGCCGAAGAGCAGATCATAGAAGATGACGACCTCACTCTTACAGGTATGACAGATTTTTTTCTTTCTTCATTTTGCAGTGAACAATATCGTCAAAATAACAAGTGTTAGTGTGGCCAAGAGCTACCAGTCACATTACCTCCGTAATAGTCTAACCTACCAGCGATGAAAGGTACAATGTACAGGACTGACACTTTTTGACTGCATTAGGTTTAGTTTGCTTCTGCTGTCCTTAAAACATGCCATCAATGTTTGACCCTATGGGGACCCTCATGGATCAGGACAAAGCTCTGCCCCCCTTTAGTTGTTTACTTGGGTTTACATAGGTAATGCAGTTCATCCCATTCACTTGAATGGAATAAGCTGCAATACCAAACACAGTGGCTTGAGTGGCATGGCCCCCCCCTGCAGATCACCTCCTCTAACCAAACATTGATGCCCTATGCTTAAGATAGGTCATTTAATAAAGGTCCTGGAGAACCATTTAACTACTTGAACTACAAGTCACTTAGTCTGTATTATCTAATCAGCAGTATATTAGACTGTTGTGAAACATTGTGGTATGAATAATAATTTACAGCATTGTAATGTTCATATATAGGGCGACGGTGAACATTATGGTGGCCCAATTACAGGTTTGTGACTCACAGGTTATGTAACCCTGTATTCTGACAATGTTCTAAGATTAACCCTTGCTGTAAAGAGTGATGCAGAGGGCCAGAATCAGATGGCTAGAGTCTACAAGGGTTGTTCAATAAGTTATCTACCCCAGCATGTTCTGTCAGTGTTAGAGATTTGAGCTTGTCTGTGCAGGTTGAGATATGTCTGGACATACAAAACACACGGTAGCAGTTCAGTCTAATGAAAGCAGTGGAAGTGACAGGATGACAATTGCAGTACAGTATGGGACTACAAAGAAATTGAGGGATTTGGAGCTTCTTTCTGTGAATAAATTCCTTAGGAAGAAAAGAAGCCATGAAAAGGTGATAGCTGTATATGGTGATGATGCACTTTCCTACTAGCAAGTAAAGTTTTGGGCCAAGCAGTTAAATGGGGTAGGGAATCAATTGAAGTTGACCCCTGTTCAAGGGGACCTGTCGAAGCATCTTCAGAGGAAATGTGCCGTAAAGTGGGGACTGTGATTTTGGAAGATCAGTGGGTCAAAGTCAGTGTTATAGCTCATGAATTAGGCATTTCAGTTGGCACAGTTTCATCAGGATGTTTTGATGATGTGAAAGGTCAGTTCCCGGTGGGTGCCACAAATATTGATGCCTGAGCCAAAGACTTGTCGCCAGCAATTTAGCAAAGAGAATTTAGACATGCTATGAGAAAATCCAGGAGACGTCTATTCTCAAATTGTTACGAGTAATGAAACATGGGTCCACCACCATGATCCTGAGACCAACAAGAGTCCATGCAATGGAAGCGCAAGTGGGCACCAACGCCAAAGACATTTTTTTGTGCAGCAGTCAGCTGGAAAGATCATGGCAACAGTTTTTTGGGATACAGAAGGCATTTTATTACTGTCTATCAACAATGAAGGCATTACTCGAGGCAATCAAAGAGAAACGCCGTGGGAAGTTGTCAGCAGGTGTGTTGCTGCTTCTCAACAACGCGCCAGCTCATAGGTCTCGCAAATCACAAGCTGCTATCAGGAAATGTGGCTTCATGGAGTTTAACCATCCACTCTACAGTCCAGACCTGGCTCCCAGTGATTACTTTCTCTTTTGGAACCTGACGAAATTTCTTAGTGGGCAACGTTATCCTGTTAATAATGCAGTCCGAGGAAGTTACAGGGTTCCTGCAGCAGCAATTAGTCTCCTATTCTGAGGCCATCCAATCGCTGGAGGCGAAGTAGAAAAAGTGTGTTGAAGTCAAGAGGGATTACAATGAAAAATAACCAGTTCAATTTTCTCAGAAAATGTTTTCATATTCAGATAGATAACTTATTGAACATTCCTCGTACTTTGAAGATTTCAGTTGTTTCCTAATTCTACAAATTGATGTACTGTAGCTAATTACCTAGATGACTTGGTATGTAGAGGAAAACAGTGCAAAGAACACATCTTGTAGACATCTGGGATGGATTTTAGCAATTAATGCACATTGTACAAAAACAGAATTCTCCATTTCACCAGCAGAGCTGCACTGATTTGCTCGCTGCATTTTATTCTTGCTGCATCATGGTGGAGGAGGAATTCTCATGGGTGAAAACTATTAGTTCTGATGCCTTGGCAAGATAATGTCACTCTTACATCATGATATTGGTTGCAAATCCTGACTAGTGAATGGCTCAGAAATAGATGTCCACCATTTCAATGTCATTGCTCGTACACTGACATACCATAGCATTATCATTGATGTTACTAAACTGGCTTGGAGAGCAAAATGATGGGTATGGATAAGAAAGATGGAAGTAGCATTGTTTATTACTGTAACTGGCCTCTTTATGGGCATAGCTGTTGCTTCTTTGGGCACAAGTAGTGCAGATTGTGACTGGAAGATGATAATGTCAGTGGGGCCTTTTACATCGGCTGTAGCGCCTAATAAAATAAACACCTACGTTTTATGAGGAAAAAAAAATGTATTGCTAAGAAAAACTTGTAGGAGTTTCCCTAAACAAGCAGTCAGATTCCAGCTGTCCTTTTCCTAAAAGCCTTTGGAAAGTGAATCTATTACGAGCATGTCTTCTTTTTGCATTAGTTTTTATGTGTCTCCTTGATTTTATGGTGTTACTGTTTTCCTGTATTTACAGGGTCCTGCAATTATTTTTTATTTTGCTATAATTTTTCTGATACATTTTGCCTTTTATGATGCTATTGTATCTAACTCAATCCAGTTTTCTCTGGAAAGAATTGTTTAACGTTCCGGCAACGATAATGCAATAGTGCCACCTGCTGGTGAACTTTGAGAATGCATAATTGTGACCAATTTGAAGTTTGTGGTAAATGTGGTTTGAGATGGAGAAATTTGGACTTTCCAGGAGGATGAGTTATAGTTACAGGTTTCCATAACGTAACATGAACCCACAATACATAACATATATTTTTTAACAAAACAAAATGTAAGCTTTTAGTAACATAAACCATCTCTTTCAGTTGAAGCTTCCTGTCAGGATGGCGATGAGACCATGGAAACAATTGAAGCAGCTGAAGCACTTCTTAATATGGACTCTCCAGATGCATTACTGGATGAGAAAAGATTAGGTGAGTGTGAGCTAGGTTGCCAATATGCCAAGAAATGCTGCTTGGCACCTCACCTTTTGGGTTATGTTCTACTTTCTAAGTTATTTTAGAAGCCAGGTTGGTTTTTTAGTGGCCTTGCAAAAAATAACAAAAAATTGTCTAAGATGGCCATAAACTTTGGACAGAATTGGTCGTAATGTCCAATTTCCACTTGTTGTATAACTTGTGCAACTCGACAGTTGAGCTGAAAATGTGTTGCATTGTGTGTATGGCATGTTTGGCTTTTTACCTCTTATTAGCCAATAACTGACTGAAAAGCTAGTACATACGTCTCTTTTCTACCTTTGTATTATTTTTAGGGGAAAAAATATTTTTTTTGAATAATAAACTTTTATTTATCTTTTTAGCTAATATATTTGGATCATCTGAAGATGAGCTGGTTGTCACTCCAATTACACATGTATCCGTCACCGTAGATGGGATTCCGGAGGTAATGGAGATCCATCAGAACATGTATCAAGAGCCAGCAGAATATCCTCCTGATGAGCAGCCGAAAAGGAAAAAAGGTATGACGGGTTCCCAGCCACCTGCTTGAGGGTGGTACACATCTAGTCCCTGTGTATTATTTTAATGTAATATTGATGTCATTGTACCATTCACCCAAGGCAGATGTTTGAGCTTCACACTTACTTACTTGCTTTGGTAAAATTCAAAATGTAAGAAACTATCTGAAAGTGGAAAGCCAAGGAGGGGTTCACTATATGAAGTACTGTCACGTGGCTATCTGTTTAGATTGCTATCAGATTAAAGATGTCTATAAACAATCTAACCTTTTCCTTTTTATGATATTTCCTTCAGGGAGGAAACCAAAAACGACTCGCTGTGAGTCCCCCACCACAACCCCAAATATATCTGTGAAGAAGAAAAGCAAAGATGGGAAAGGTAATGCTGTAGCTTCTTAACCTAACGTACATTCATACATATACATTTTACATGAGTGTGCATGTTATTTCAGAAGTTGGAGAGAGATGCCTGGAAAGATCCAACCTGTCTGAGCCCCCATTTCTTCTAGCAAGAGATGACATTTGGTCGTCCTTCGACATGTTAGATTGTCAGCAGATAATTTCTGATTTTGAGGGATGTTCATTTCTTTAGAATTAATGGGGTTTTCCAGGGTTTTAATATTGATGACGACTGATATCCCCAGGATAGGTCATCAATATCAGATCAGCGGGGGTTCCCACACACCCCTGATCAGCAGGTTAAAGAGAACGCCATTAAATTTGTATTTTGCATTCTGTTCTGCGTCATTGATGTGGTGGGATTTTCCAACTGCCCAGGACAACGCCTTTTCCCAGCTAATTGTCTTGAAGTTTTCTCTTTAGTTCCCTTTCCCACACAGGCATGAAATAGGGTTTGTTAGTCAGACCTGGAGTAAATAAAAAAAATATATATATAGCACAGGGACAGGCCTCTAAAAAAACCCTAATAGTGTTTCCAAAGAGATTCTTCTTCAAATTTAAAGGGGTATTCTCATCTTGGACAATGGGGGCATATCGCTAGGATATGCCCCCATTGTCCTATAGGTGCGGGTCCCGCCGCACCTATAACGAGAACGGGGCCCCCAAAGTGAAGAAGTGCGCACCACGCAAGCGCGGCCCGCTCTCCATTCACTTCTATGGGGCCGCCGGAAATAGCCGAGCGCTGGCTCGGCTATCTCCGTCGGCTCCATAGAAATGAATGGGAGCGGTGGCCGTGCATGCGCAGTGCGCTCCCATTCATTTCTATGGAGCCGACGGAGATAGCCGAGCCAGCGCTCGGCTATTTGCGGCGGCCCCATAGAAGTGAATGGAGAGCGGGCCGCGCTTGCGCTGTGCGCACTTCTTCACTTCGGGGGCCCCGTTCTCGATATAGGTGCGGGTCCCAGCGGCGGGACCCGCACCTATAGGACAATGGGGGCATATCCTAGCGATATGCCCCCATTGTCCAAGATGAGAATACCCCTTTAAGCCACCACGTCATAAAACTGTTTAATTAAACTTGCCTGGTGATACCTAAATAAATCGGGGACATAAAGGTGGGAATAAGAGCTAATTTATTTAACCTAGAGCGGACCTCTCATCACAAGAACGCCAGCATATCTTATTGCACTGAGGATGGTTTGTTTGTTGTTGACTGGGACGTTAACTGGGAGAAAGTAAGATTTGGCGGCAATTCATAGTGTAAACTGAAACTCCCCTAGAATATTAGTGGTGTATTTCAAAGAATTTTCTGCATTGGTAAGAGATAAAATAACACCGGGCATAGAGCCTAATAATGTGAGATTGGGCACCGGTTCTTATCCCTGATATTTCTGGAGTCATGCTGAGTCTCACAGCTAAAGACTCCGTAAGGAGCTTGAAAAGAAGTGGAGATAGCGAACAGCTTTGTCCAGTACTGTTCGAAATTTCAAAGGGCCTAGACAGGAACCCCAATGCCAAAACCCTTGCTTCAGGAGAGGAGTATAATACCATAGCAGCTGTGATAGTTACCTCAAAGGCCAGTTTGTGAAGAACCCTCTCGATACCCACAATGCACCTTATCAAACGCTTTCTCAGCATGAAGAGACAGGAATACAGTGGGGGTCCCCAAAAGTTCAGCAATCTGCAGAAGATTTATCATGCATCTGGTGCTATCTTTACAGTGTTTTCCAACAACAAACCCCACCTGATCAGGGGTGAGGAGAAGTTGAAGGAATTTATGTAGCCTAATGTAGAATAACTTAAAGATTACCTGTCACCACTCCTGACATGCCTGTTTTAATAGCTTCATGCATTCCCCACGTGATAACAATTCTGGAGCATCTATTCTTATGACTCTGTGTTGTGTCATTCCTTTATTATTAGTACTAGAAGTTATGGATGAATTGCTAGCAGTCTGCAGTAAGGGTACAGAGGGGTGGTGACCGCTGAGTACCTGGCAAATGCAAAATTAGGACAGGATAAAAACCAGGATTAAAGAGTTTCATGCAACTTAGCATGAGTGCACAGAAATCTGTAAAAAAACAGAATAACAGTAAGGATTCTAAAAATAACATTAGGACAGCGAGATAAGAAAAATGAGATATAACTTTATCAAAACTCAGCATTTCCACCGTAATTATAGTGAACTGGCAAATCATGAGGAGGTTAATACATGTGCCATAAAACATCAATTATGAAAAACTGAAAAAAATATACAATGGACTTATAATGAAGCGTTCAGACATGTAAGATTGGGCAAGAGCCTTTTAGGCGTAGCTTTCTCAGATTGCCGACAGGCTTTGGAGTTTTTCCCATGAGGCATTTGCTGCCAAGGTGCAGGAGGAGGCAGCAGCAGCACGGGTGGGGAGGTAAACTCCCATGCTGGGGACCGATCTTTGAGCTGTACATGCTGGAGATCCAAGGCTTCTAATAGGTCAGGTACATTCACATGAAAGCAAATAATAAAATGTCAACCATTTATAGAGGTAGTAAGTCCAAAAGGGTACATCCAGAGCGGTACAGGATCTTCCTAGAGCATCAGTGAGGGGCCTCAGTATTGTCCTCTGATGTGAAAGTGTTTTGCTGTGTTATCAATGCTGCGTGTACAGGCCCTAAAACTGCAGTGTGACTAGAAAATTTGCTATCCAGGACATAAGGAGCTATATTTTATACTTCTAATAAGACTCTGGCAGGTGGCTGAACAGGAGCATTATATTCTTTTACATATCTACTTTTGTTTTTCCAGGTAATACCATTTACCTTTGGGAATTCCTATTGGCTTTGCTTCAAGACAAAGCTACATGCCCAAAGTACATTAAGTGGACACAAAGGGAAAAGGGCATCTTCAAACTGGTGGATTCCAAAGCTGTTTCTAAGCTTTGGGGCAAGCACAAAAACAAGCCTGACATGAACTATGAAACGATGGGCAGGGCACTCAGGTAAGGCCAGCCATACAGCTGTCGGCTTATAGCTATCACTCCGATCCCCTCATACACATGCCTGCTGCCCCTCATATGCCTGACTGCTTGGCTTGGTCGAGCAAGAATATAGTCTCACTAGGAAGATGAGGAGGAAGCTGGATACAAGGGAAGCAGAAGACTGTGTTCCCACCTGAACTCCCCCCAAACAGCAGCCATCTTGCTTCTACTACCACTTGTAGTGAATATGATTGATATATTCAGCTTTACATAACTGCTGTTGCTGAGTACCTGAATGAGCCCTCCTCCCCGTTCTTCCTCATGGTGCGACTGCAGTGAGGAGGACTTTGAATGGAGCAGTGGTCAAGCATTTGTCCTGCCACTTGGTTCAGCGTCTATGGAGCTGACTGAAACAGATGAGCTCTCTTCTCGCCTTCCTCCATCAGTCCTATACATTTTGAGTGGAGCAGCACCAAGCAACATTCAATCTCCTCACTGTAAGGAGGAACGGGGTGAGGGGTGTTTGAGAGTGATGAATACGAGGAATTTGCGAACTTCTGTTTTCAAGTTCTGCGTACAGGGTTAAGGATATTTAAGAATTCCATTATGGTTTCTGCTACCATGGACCATAAGTTATGGTCCATGGTAGTGGAATCCATAATGAAATTCTTAGATATCCTGAGCCCAAACCATATACGCCGAACTTGAAAACACAAGTTTGCTCAACGCTAATGAATACTCATTCTGGAAAAAAAACGTTTGAGTATGTTTACACATGCATATCTGCCTTTGTGGATTTTTGTGCTGTGAATTCACAGCGTTGTACAGTACCTGCAAAGTGGATGACATTTTGAGAAAACTCATTCAGAGACTGTGTAAAAAAATCTGTAGCAAAAACTGACCAGCTTATCGATGTATGCTGTGAATCTCTGCTGCAGATTCTGCCCTTTGTAATGGAGATGGTGTAACTGGAATGTAACAGTTCATTAAATAGTAGTAACAAAAGATAGTGCTGCTTCATTACCACAAGCAAAGTGTCCAGATCTTTTGCACTGGTTAACAAGGTGTTTCTATGTGTGTGTTGCAGGTACTATTACCAAAGAGGTATTTTAGCAAAAGTGGAAGGCCAACGTCTTGTCTATCAGTTCAAAGAAATGCCAAAGGATCTCGTATACATTGATGAGGAGGACTCAAGCTCTGCAGAATACTCAGGAAATTTACATTCTCCAGTTTCTACTCCCAATCGAAATCAAGCACGGGCATCTAAAGTAGCTCCAAATGCTGGAACAAGAGGTAGCTCAACCACTGTTGTAAAGTCACCCAAGTCTTCGAAGATGAAAGAACTAGAGGAACCTAGCCAGCAACAGTTACTACCGTCAGATATGCTGAGGACGGTGACTCCTCAGCCAACTCAGCTTTATCGGACAGTCCATTTAATGTCTGGACAGGGTATTCCCGAACAAGGCTTAACATGCTCCATTCCAAATGAGACAGTGTCTTCTGTACAGACTATCAGGTGAGCCTTCATTTACTGTGTATTGGTTGTAGTAGTATTCTGGACGTGTTTTCTTTATGTCTGTGATTTACTTTCCAAACACCACGGAGCTTCAATGACTCTGTCAGTAACTAACACAAGTGTAATGGACAATTTACATTTTTCCTGAGCTAATAAATACATAAAATGCTATGTGACTGGAGGAATGGCTGCAGCAGGAAGGAGTAGGAACAGTTTAGTGTTCTGGGATCTCAACATTGCCCTCGAAGGCTTTCTACTCCAGCCCCAGCTTTGATTGACAGTTTTTTCTTTATAGTCAGTCATAGCGGGGTGACAAAAAGAGAGTCTGCATCAGATATAGCTAACTCACCAATGTTAGTTTTTTTTAGGGAAAAAAAAACAAGACAATTGAGATAAAAATATAGGCTTGAAAAAAAGAGTTGAGATTTTGTTTGTAGGCCATATCTCCCAGCTCCTCAGTTGAAGCATACGTTTCTCTACTGCAAAACAAATACTGCTTACTCCTAGCAAAGGATGTAATAAGATATCTGTACAGTTGGATCCTCTTGTTATTGAATTGTAAGAAAGAAAAAAAAAAAGCATGTGTCTGGATATCTAAGTATACATGTACAGAATGATGCAAAGGAGAGACAGCACTACTCCCTAAAATCACTATGGTGGCGGTGACAGTGGTGTTGGGCCCTAGCCCGTAGGCTCCCTGATGCTTGTAGAAAGGATTGATGACCGCAGCACTCACTTTCCTCAGTAGTATGGAGATTTTATTCACCAACTGTGTGACGTTTCTACTTCAGAATCTTTCTCAAGTAAGCCTTTTCTTAATAAAGACTCTCAGAAGTCGAAACGTCGCACAGTTGGTGAATAAAATCTCCATAAAACTGAGGACAGTGAGTGCCATGGTCATCCATCCTTTCTACATGTACAGAATGAAATAATCTTAAAGGTAAAGTATCCTCTTTGTTTTACTAGGTAAAACCACTTTTTATTTTCAGATTTTTTTTTTTAAATTTTTATTTTCTGTACGTGATTTTTGGGCGCAGCCATCTCATCTGTGCTGCTAACAGTTAGAACATATAGTCATACATATAGTACTATACAGTGCCCATTCTGATGAATGCAGTACAATAATGCTGCAATATGTTCTAGTTATCCTGCTATATCTTTATTCTTCTCCATTTCTCTTGTAGAACGATCCAGTCTCCAGGACAGGTCCCAGTTGTGGTGGCTCCTGGCAATCAGCAGCTGCATACTGTAACACTCCAAACCATGCCTCTCACCACAGTCATAACAAGCACAGACCCCAGTGCCCCAGCAGGGTCACAGAAATTTATACTTCAAGCCATTCCTTCGGCACAGCCAATGACCGTACTCAAGGATAATATGGTGCTACACCCTCAAAGAGCTGGCTCGCCTCCACCGTCCATTGTCCTGAGCCCTAGCCAGGTCCAGCAGGTTCTCAATGGCAACGTTCAGGGGCTTTGCAATGGAACAGTAAGTGTGCCTTCATCTCCAGCCTTCTGTGCAACCACTCCAGTCATGACCTTCTCAACAAGCACTTCGCCTCTGGTTAACCAAACTCCAGGCACAGTCATCACATCAGTTATCAAATCCCCAGAGTCCAAACAAACACTTGCTCCCATCACCAATGACCAGGGTGCCCAGGAAGACACAGAGGAGACTGCTGAGCAAACTGAGCAGAAATATCAGCCTTCATGTGTACTGGTGGTAGCCAGTTCAAATGGATTTCCAGCCCAGATGGAAATTACAAAGGAAAACGACCCATGGGAGTTTGACTCAAATTGATAATATAGAAAACTATATATTTAAGATTTTCCAAATGTGATGGGCTCTTCTCCAATATTCGCTTTATTTTTTCTAAGCACATCTATATTTTTCATAAATCCTCTTCCCGGTATGTGATACCCTAGCAGTAAAAGTTTTAATTTCTGTTCAGCTGGTTTTGATTTTAAGCTTTTCTTATTTTTCCACATTCTGGAATCTTAATCAGGAAAGTCCGTATTCTTCATCAACAATTCCACTTGGGCGTATCGCTTATTCCAGGACCTCTACATTGAAGGAATGAGCCTTTTTAATTCTGTGAGGACAAAGTGTAACTGTCTACGATGCAAATATTTTTAAAGCCGTTTTTGACAATCTTCCGGTGTGTTCGTTAAGCTGCGCTCTGTAAATTCTATTTTGTTAGTTTGTAAATAAGAAAAGCCAATAAAGCTTTGTATTCTCCCCACACCGATCGAAGACTACTTCAGAGCCAGAATATAAAATATCCCTAGAATGAGAGATGACGTCACTGAGGTTTTGCACTGTTCTAAAGACATTTCTTTCCAGTCCTTTCTACGTTTTCTTCTGTTATAGTTGTCTTTAGCAATAACTGCTGTGCCTTTGTTTAATCCCGCTATACATTACAATATGGCAGGTATCCCGAAAAGCAATGTAATGGTATAGCGGAACTTTTTTGTTTGTATATAATGTATATTTACTTACAACTCTGGAAACAAATGCTAAATATCAAATGAATACAAAAATAATTTCTATGCATTCAGATAAATTCCAACAAAGCAAATGAATTTTATAGACTCGAGAGATCCATATATGTTTAGAATGCAAATGTTATATTATATTGATAGAGATGGAATTTGTATTTAAAAAGAAAATGTTAAACTGTTGAAATACTTTTCAAGCTGGTTTTTTTTTGTATTTTTAATTGGTTTCTTAAAAAATAAATCTATGTTCACAGAAAAACATTTAGGCACCCACTTTAAATGTGTTTGTTTTCCCATATCTGATCAGGCGGTGTAATACAGTGAATGTTCAGATTGGTGTCATATTGGAGACTAGTCCTCAGTCGTCTATACACCTCTCTCATATATCAAAGGCAAGTATGCTTAGACTGAGGCAGTAAATTGATGCACTAAATATCAGAGGTAAGCTAACGATGTAAAATAAAATAGTAATCTGAGGGAAGAAAATAAAAATAGGTACGTCTCCTGTCAAAATGACCGGACCCCATAACATTACGGAACTAGGTGATGATATAGTGTAGTGCACAAAGAGGGATCTGAGTTTTTCATAAAGTTGGCCAGCAACACTAAGAACTCTCCTTATAGTGCTGCTGTGAGGTCGCAGCAGTGTTTTCAGATTAGTCTTCTCAATGGCACCATTAATGAGACTAATTTGTATTGCCCGTGGACTTTGTGAGGCTGTTGAAACAAAACACAGGTACCTCTTCGGGCCACTACACTAGATCATCGTCTAGTTCCCTAATGTTATGAGGTCCAGCCATTTTGATAGAAGACTGTTATTATCTATCTTTACTTACTTTACTTGGCTTACATCGGATTGTCTATGCAACTTGATCAAGATAACCCATTCCAAAGCATGTTGAGCTATGAGTGAGGGGTTTCCTGACTGGATATCCCATCTATTATATGGAGCGAAGAACCACATTTAGCGTGGCTCTCAACTCGCTCAACAGAGTAAGATTATAATGGAGCTAAAAATGCTTTACCTCAAAGTCCATACTTCAAAACATGAGGTTTGTTCATCCCAACTAAGAAGGGACTACTTCTGGTACAGCCAGACAGTTACCTTCAGGGGTAGCTTACACTAGAGCTAGTGTAGAGTTCACTGAGTGCTGTATGCTTGGAATGAGATCCTCTAGTGCCATATGCAAGCTGCCACCATTTTTATAATTCATCTCTATGGCTTTGTTATGGGAAACAGCGCTGACCCCTATAAAGGACAGCTTGCCAGAGCAACCAGTCAGATCTGAGTGCTTACTGCAAGTTTACAATGGATACAGACCTACAGTATAAGTATCTAGAGTCGAGTTCTGGCTCTGGAACGTCCTTTATTCTAAAATGGTTAAAAAATGAGGAATCCTTCATGGATGACATTAGGAGCTATAGTGTATATAGACTCCAGACTGCAGGAACGAGTAAACTTCCATACTTGCTGTATACTGCTGCAGCATGACAGTGTATCTGTTTCTTACGTGCTTGTTTTTATCCTTCTATTTTGGTCAGGGATAATGGTTCATTCTAACTTCCTATACATATAGACTCTCCTGTGAGATTCTGGGATTGCTGATTGGGATTGCTTATTCTTATAAACAGATTTATTCCTTTATGCATATTTGATACAACTGCATTCAGGGGCTCCAGGCTAATAAACCTTTGTGTGGTTGGACAATCCCTACTTGGGATCACAAAATGTGCTTGCTAGGATCCCCAGCGATCAGCTTAGGGGTGTAGCTAAAGGCTCATGGGCCCTGGTGCAGGAGTTCTGCTTGGACCCCCTTCACTCAGTGCTTTGTGGCAAGTGACAGGGGAGCACATAGTCTTCCTGGTACCTGAGGCAAAAATTGAAACGGCAGACCACCCCTCCCGGGCCAAATTCATGACCTAACACCCCTTCTCTCCAGCAAAATCTATGCACTTTCTATAATACAGGTGTCTTCTTTTATGGCACAAGGGTCTTTGGCCCCTTTTAGGCTCCTGGGCCCAGTAGCGACTGCTAACTCTGCACCCCCTATAGCTACGACCCTGGGTCAGCTGTAATTTGTGGGGAAACCTGACAGTAACTATTCCTTCGGCCCTCTACAAACTAAGCATTACATAGTGCTCATTCAGATCAATGGGTTTTCTGTGTAATGCAGGGCAGGAAAGTTCCTCTAGATCAGGGATCATCAACCTCTTACACGACCAGTTACCAAAAATTCTACAAATGCTCATTCCCCGATAATCTGCCTAATATTGTTCCATGTAAGGGATACTTCACAGCAGGGTAGTCCTACACTCTACAACAGGGATCAGCAACCTTCGGCACGCCAGCTGCTGTGCAACTACAACTCCCAGCATACACACTTGTTCTTGTAACTCCCACGGACGTGAAGGGAGGATTATGGGAGTTGTAGTATCAAAACAGCTGGAGTGCCAGAGGCTGCTGATTTGTGTTTTACCACCCTAGGATAACTGCTTATACGGTCTTTCAGCAATCTGCTCCAGTGCTCATATTACAACACCTTGCAGTGACCAGATGAAAGTATACATGAATAGTACCACCATACAGTACCTACCTAACAGTGAGTGCATAATAACCTCATTTATTAAAACTCGTTTTATTGCCCATAGTAACCAATCACCATGCAGCTTTCAGAATGGTCAGGAGACCTCTCAGTGGTTGCTATGGACACAAGGCCAGTGCTTTTCAGTGCCCTAATAGTGTTATATATCTAATATAGTACACAGTACATACGGTAAATAGTACTGCAATACCAACACCAGGAAGTCGGGGTACGTTCACATATGCGGTTGCCAGATTTTACCATTCACCGCCGGATCCCCATTGACTTTAATGGGATCTATCGGTGATCCGGTTGCTTTTGGACGGACAGATATCACTGCTGTGGAGTAGAGAGGCAACTTAAATTTTAAATTGCGACTTAAATAAATTCCCTTTAATAAATGTGTCTAAAGGTCCTTTTACATAGACTGATTATCAGGGATTAGTGTAAAAGGTTCTGCCGGCACTGAAAATCATTGTTTCCGTGCAGCAGATTGTGCAGTCCAAACAATAATCTTGTTGCCAGCAGACAATGATTCTCTATAGGGACAAGCGATTGGTGGTGTGATCTCTTGTTCCCATACAGTGGAGGTGATTGTTGGATGTTAATGTAGCCCTCATCTCTGCTAACGATCAGGCAACATCTGGTTCCTTCCTGATAATTACCTCACACACTGATCTGTGTAAAAGTCCTGGCAAAAGAAATCATATACCCATTTCTCACCATATTTTTACAGAATACATACATGATGATTTCACCCAGGCTGCCTACCTGACAACAGCATCAGAGTATTTCATGCTCCGATGCGCTCCCTTGCCCTGCCCTGGATCGCGCAGGGCAAGGGCTCTTTTATTTACAAACAACACACTGCCGGGCGGAGGCTTCTGTCCAGCAGTGTTTTCGGTGACATCACCGGCTCTGATGGGCCGGCTTTATCGCTAAAGCCCGCCCATCAGTGCCGGTGCCATCACTGGGCTCACTGCTGGGCAAGAAGCCTCCGCCTGGCAGAGCCCGGTTCGTCATTTGCCCGGTTCAGCACAGGGCAAAGGGGAGCATGATATGCCCTGCTGCTCTTGTCAGGCAGGCTGCCTGGGTGAGATCCTGGGTATGTCCGGGTTTAGAACCTCTTTAAAGGGGTTGTCCAAGTTATGAAAAAAAAAATGTATAGTACTGTAAATCTGATAGGCAGCAATATATAACTAAATTAAGCAAGTTTTAGGCAAAAAAAAATCTATATTTCCTTATTTCTCTGGTTCTCTTCTGGCCTTTGTTTACATGCAGTAATAACAATCTTTGCCCCCCCCCCAGCACGGCACAGGGAGTGAATACAAGAGCTGCTCTGAGCGACATGTCTGCTAGAATACTCAGCATGTTGTATGTGTAGGACTACAAGTCCCAGCTGTACAATTACACTGCTGATACACACAGGGTCTTCCCCCTACCTGTTCTTGTACAATACAATACTTTGCATCTCCTGCAGATCAGCTCCAGTCAGCTCTGTGTCTGTAGGGTGAGGAGGGCAGATCCTGTGTCTCTTTACATCTGCAGCTGCTGTTGTAAAGCCTTCAGTGTGTTCTGGCTGAAGGGGTTAATGTTTTATCTGAAAGAATCCAGGGAGAGCAGATAGCAGCAAAGCAGGGGGGCGTGGCCAGTCTGTGTACAGAGTGTTATCCAATCTCTGAGGCTTGTGCTTGAAACATCACACAGCAGGGAGATAAGCTGACATCACAGGTCATGTGAGTTAAATCTAAGAAACCAGCAGCTTTAGAAGCAGAAAGTGTATGGAAAAGCTATTGTATTTGACTAGTTAGAAACATACAAAGGACAAAAAAATAACTCTGACAACCCCTTTAATGTCACACAGTGGACACAGGACTGCACTGATACAGTTAAAGATGTCAATCACTGAAGAGGACCGCCTACTGGACTCCTAAGTATAACGGGAGAAGGGATCTAAAGGGGCTGTTCGATATAGTTAATAATCCTGGACAAAATCCTGAATAAAAAAAAAAATACTAGCCTCTTTCTCCAGCACAGATGGCAGTGATTAGCTATAGCGGCCATACACCTGCATGTCACAGTGATACACAGCCAATCACATAACAAGCAGCAGGGCGACCAGAATGGTGGAGCAGAGAATGGCGCTAGAGAGGTTAGTATAAAATTTTTTTTTTTTTCTTAAACCATACAGGGGCTCATCCAGGATTTTTATCTCTAAATGCAAGAATGAGTTATGAGTAAGAGAGAATCATCTCCCACAATCAACAGTTCAATCTACTCAGCTTTTTCTGCTCCATAACATAGTGCCTGCAGAAATCGGGTGATGTGTTCCTTTTAAGCCTGTATTAGGCATAGAAAATGGTCTAAAATTTTATCCAGCGCTCTGCTATTTTCAACGGCCCCATAGAAATGAATGGGAGCAGGGGCTGCGCATGCGTGGTACACTCCCATTGGCTTCTATGAGAGCAGCGGGGGGCAGCGCTTGGTGGTGGACGGACCCCAAGTGGGTCCCGCACTTATCAGACAATGGGGGCATATTCCTAGCGATATGCCCCATTGTCTGTGATGGGAATACCCCTTTAATTCAATATTTTACATCCCAAATTGAAATAATTACATATAACACCACCTGTACTTTTTTGGTAGATGGATTTGCCACAGCCTTTTTAACCCTATCCAACAAATGGGTGTATTATAGCGCCCTAATTACAGCCACCTGACATCTGTGATTGAGGGTGGACTCCTGCCGTAATGGCCAGGATGTCATCCAGCATGGCGGCCTCCTGAAAGACATACTGTATGTAACAATATTTTAACAGCAAGATATCCTGAAAACCAGCGCATCAAAATCAAGCAGTACATTGAAAAAAAGATAACCAAAAACATCATATGACCAAAAAAAATTTAGTGGGGAAGGAGGGTGGGCAGACATCTACATCTACACTTTTTAGCAACAGCACAAAAAACGAACTTTCCCAAAATTCACATTTAACCACAGGATAGGTGTCTGATCACTGGGGATCCCACCAATCAATAGGCTAGGTGATAAATGTCTGATCACTAGAATAGGGTCCAGAGTCCACTATTCCACTGCCAATCCATTCAAATTCCTCCTCACTTACATGACTGTGGTGAAGAGGAAATTGAATGGAGTGGCAGTCAAACGTGCACTGGGAGAGATTTAGCAAAACGAAAACTGGCTTAGTTGCCCATACAACCAATCATTCCACATTCCCAAAGGAGCTCTGAAAAATGAAAGTGGAGTGAAGGCATGATAAATCCGGACCACAGAGTGATCAAATAATGCCAGTATACAAAATAATGCTGCAAACAGATAACGGGGCACACTTACTATAGCGTCTGGCCTGTTTTTAGGCATACAACTGTTGTTTCAGACTTTTTTTTTTTTTTTTTTTGTCGCATTTACTACTGAAAATGGGCCTGTTTTAGAGGCATTTGCGCCGTTTGCCTGTTTTCATTTTTTAGACTAACTCAGAAGTTTTCTAACTTTTGCACCTTTTTTCCAACCTATTTATGTAGGTGCATCTAATTTTGTCACAAAAACAGTCTAATTTCTACTCCACGTGCGCCTATTCTCAGCTTACTTGCACAACATTTTCATGCGTGTACTAATTCTACCATATGAATATGAACCTATAGTACTGGAAAAAGAACCACCAGATGTCAGACTAAGGACTCATGCTCACAACTGTGTTTTTTTCCCCATCTGTTCTGCATTTTTTGGGGGCTCGGATGCAGACCCAATCACTTCAATGGGGACCATGTGCTGTCCGCATCCGTATATCCGTTCCACAGCCCTGCAAATAAATAGAACATGTCCTATTATTGCCCGTTTTCTGGACAAGGATACAACAGTTCTACAGAGCGCAGGATGTTCCATTCTGCAAAATGCGGAACGCACATGGCCGGTATCCGTGCTTTGCGGATCCACAATTTGCAGACTGCAAAAACACCACTGTCGTGTGCATGAGCCCTAATAGCAATACGCCTAGTCTTAATTCAGAGAGTACTGCAAGACTTTTTATAAATACTAGGCAAAAGACAGACAGACATAGCAAATACACATAATTTTATGCCTAAAAACAGGCGAGCTTGATAACTGTGCCCCCATATCTTCATGCCATGTCAAAACATTACCTCCTCACAGTGAAAAGGAAATAAGGGTGCATCCACAATACTGGATTACGGCAGGTCCGATCCTATTAATTTATATGCAACAGTTTGCAGTAAAATAAAACACATTGAAAAAAGAACACCATGGTTGATGCACCTAAATACCGTCATACTATATCCAAGTGTAAGATGGGGGAGCATTGAGTAAGTGGTGCTGCTGCTCTATCTCACCAACAGCTCTTCTCTTGAGGATCTGCACTTGCACCACAACTGGACCTGTTCTGCCAGGAAGAGGCATGGCAAGAGAGAGAATGCCAACCCCTTTGTGCCAGTGAGCGCTTCTGGAGCTGTGGTGAGGAAGGAAAGGGTGTCTCTTTTGGGCAGGCATGCCAGCAAAGCAGATGAGACGGCTGCAGGAGGTGTGAT
This sequence comes from Rhinella marina, assembly GCA_900303285.1. Taxonomy (NCBI): domain Eukaryota; kingdom Metazoa; phylum Chordata; class Amphibia; order Anura; family Bufonidae; genus Rhinella; species Rhinella marina. The sequence continues at coordinate 74,078 of ONZH01007079.1, read as the reverse complement.
GTCCTGCAGATGAAATGGCTGCAGGAGGTGTGATGTCCTGCAGATGAGACGCCTGCAGGAGGTGTGATGTTCTGCAGATGAGACGCCTGCAGGAGGTGTGATGTCCTGCAGATGAGATGGCTGCAGGAGGTGTGATGTCCTGCAGATGAGATGGCTGCAGGAGGTGTGATGTCCTGCAGATGAGATGGCTGCAGGAGGTGTGATGTTCTGCAGATGAGACGCCTGCAGGAGGTGTGATGTCCTGCAGATGAGAAGGCTGCAGTGATGACTGACATTCAGCAATTGTGAGACTAACGTGCCTGTGAAAAGCTGGGTCCACAGAAGATGAAGCAGTAGGGTTAGTGCACCAGGCACTAGGCTAATGCCCCTTTCACACGAGCAGGAGACTCGCCTGTCTCCCGCAACGCATCTACAGGGCTGGACTCCGGCACTGACTGGGATCACAGAGCATTATATGCGATCCCAGTCAGTGCCGGAGTCCAGCCCTGTAGATGCGTTGTGGAAGACATGCGAGTCTCCTGCTCGTGTGAAAGGGGCATAAGACTACTTTAACATCTGCTGCATGGATTCCTTCAGGCTATTCTGGTACCATTCCTGCTGGAATTTTCCGGATCCAGCACTACCAGATGCCACCGGAATGCCCGCCTGCCCCATTAATTATAATAGGGTCCGGCGGAGATCTGGCCGCAATCTGGCAAATAGGCCGGACACAAAGCACTGCATGCTGCAGTTTGTATCTGGACGATTTCTGGCATTTTCTGTTGGAACCGGTGGCTGGATGGTAGTGCCGCAGATGTGAAAGTAGCCTAGGCATCTTCTCACAGTGGGCATCATGTATCATGCTTGTCTGTTTTATAGAGTGCGATTAGACAGGGTAGTGGGTGAGCCTGTCAGTACTTAGCATTGGTATAAAGCGTCGCACAGCGGGTGATGAATTAGTTAGTGGTCAGCTCACGAATTAGGCGCAAAAATGCAGCGAAAAAGTTACATATATAAAAAGTCACATATTAAAGCGGCTCTGTCACTCGGTTTTAACCTATGTATTTAAATACATAGGTTAAAACCCCTTAACTTGTACAGTTAGAACATACCTGTATTGCAGAGTACAGCGCAGCGGTTGTGCTGAAAAAAGACCTTTAAACTTTATGTTAATGAGCCTTCGGAGCACCGGGGGGCGGGCTCTTTCTTCCTGAGCACCGCTTCTTCACCGCCCCCCGGGTCCCGAGGCTCTCCCCGATGCCGACGTCCACGCCCCTCTGAAAATTGATTGACAGCTGAAATCCCGCCGGCGCATGCGCAGAAGCGCTTGCAGTGCCGAACACCGCAAGCGCTTCCATCCTTGTGCGCACGCGCCGTCACTTCCGGGTTCAGCGAAGTGACGGCGCGTGCGCACAAGGATGGAAGCGCTTGCGGTGTTCGGCACTGCAAGCGCTTCTGCGCATGCGCCGGCGGGATTTCAGCGCTAGGCCAAACGGCCTAGCGCTGTCAATCAATTTTCAGAGGGGCGTGGACGTCGGCATCGGAGAGAGCCTCGGGACCCGGGGGGCGGTGAAGAAGCGGTGCTCAGGAAGAAAGAGCCCGCCCCCCGGTGCTCCGAAGGCTCATTAACATAAAGATTAAAGGTCTTTTTTCAGCACAACCGCTGCGCTGTACTCTGCAATAAAGGTATGTTCTAACTGTAGAAGTCAAGGGGTTTTAACCTATGTATTTAAATACATAGGTTAAAACCTAGTGACAGAGCCTCTTTAAATATAAAACATGCATATTACACATTAGTCGTATATCAGACTTAAAAAGGCGCAGCCATATGCACATTTTATATTTGTGAAAAGGCGCCCATCTATTAGAAGATGCGACTTTGTAAATAAAATTAGTGCATGGCCCCACACAAAACTGACGAAAAAACTAAGCCATTCCTGGAGCAGAGTAAAAATTTGAAGTTTTTTTTGCCTAAGGGCTTGTTCACACATCAGTTATTTCCATCAGTTATTGTGAGCCAAAACCAGGAGTGAAGCCTCCACAGAGATCAGGTGTAATGGAAAGATCTGCACCTGTTCTGTGTTTTTGACCCGCACCTGGTTTTGGCTCACAATAACTGATGGAAATAACTGATCAAATAACTGATGTGTGAACAAGCCCTAATTCATGCATAAAAAAGGGGCACCCACATAAATAGTTTAAAAAAAAATAAACAAAAAAACCCCCCAACTCCACCAGAATTAGGCCCCATGCAGACGACCGTATTTCACGGCCCGATACGGGCCGTGAAAGCCCGGCCTGTGCTGCCCCAGAGGACGGGAGCACACGGCATCATTGGTTGCTATGACGCCGTGCGCTTCCTGAGGCCGCCGCTGTACAGTGAAACACTGTACACGCCGTGTACAGAATCCGTCACAGATTAAATAAAAAATAATTCCATCTAAAAATGAGAACCCCCGAACAGACCCCATTACAGTCAGTGGGATCTGACAGAGCAGAACAACGGATGCGGTCCAGGTGCATCCTACAATTTTCACAGGAACCGCTGTAAAAATGCTTTTTCTGCAAAATGGACAAGAATAGGACATGTTCTATGATTTGCGGCTCAGCTGCATGGATCCGGACAGCACACGGATGACACCTGTATGCTGTTTTTTTGCGAACACATAGAAATGAATAGTGTGCGATCCACAAATACGGTCATGTGCATGAGGCCTTGTTCACATTTCTGTGTACGTTTGACCTCAGTGAACAAAATCAGTCCATGTTTCATCCGTGAAGATGTCTGTGAAGGATCCACGTTTGATCCATGTGTCCGTTTTTTGCCCTCCATGTGTCATCCGTATTCCACGGACACTGCTCAGCTGGGTGTCACCATAGTGGCCCCAGCATTAATAATGTCCCCCATAGTGGCTCCCAACTGTAATAATGTGCCCTATACTGGCCCCAGCTGTAATAACGTTCCCCATAGTGGCCCCAGCAGAAATAACGTCCCCGATAGTGGCCCCCAGCTGTAATAATATCCTCCATAGTGGTCCCACCTGTAATAATGTCCCCAACAGTGGCTACCAGCTGTAATAATGACCCCAATAGTGGTCCCCAGCTGTAATGATGTCCCCCATAGTGGCCCCCAGCTGTAATAATATCCCCCATAGTTGCCCTCAGCTGTAATAATGTTCCCCATAGTGGTCCCCAGCTGCAATAATGTCCCCTAAAGTGGCCCTCAGCAATAATAATGTGCCCCATAGTAGCCCCAAGCTGTAATAATGTCTCCCATAGTGGCCGTCAGCAGTAATAAAGTCCCCCATTGTGGTCCCCAGCTGTAATAATGTCCCCCGTAGTGGCCCCTAGCAGTAATAATGTTCCCTATAGTGGCCCCCAGCTGTAATAATGTCCCCTATAGTGGTCCCCAGCAGTAATAATGTCCCCCTATAGTGGTGCCCAGCAGTAATAATGTCCCCCGTAGTGGCCCCTAGAAGTAATAATGTTCCCTATAGTGGCCCCCAGCTGTAATAATGTCCCCCTATAGTGGCCCCCAGCTGTAATAATGTCCCCCTATAGTGGCCCCCAGAGTAATAATGTCCCCTATAGTGGTCCCCAGCAGTAATAATGTCCCCCATAGTGGTTCTGTAATATTTGTTTTAAGCAGGAAAAAAAAATCACTCCCCTCATCCACTTGCACGCAGAGAGGCAGTCGCTCCTCTCTGGATTCTGAAGGACCTGCACTAAAGCGTAATCATGCTTTAGTGCAGGTCCTTCAGAATCCAGAGAGGAGCGACTGCCTCTGTGCGTGCAAGTGAATGATGGGAGTGATTTTTATTTAACCTCTAAAAGGCCATATTGCTCCAGTGTACTCGTTTTTAACAGCCATTAGATGGGTGCACTCCTGCACACCTATTGATTTCAATGGGGTCCATCTGGCAGTGGAAACCATGGTTCTGAAAACCACTGTGATAGCCATCAAAAAAGACGAGGCTGAAGTTGGTTTCTTATTCGGCCAGTTTCTTATTCGAGGCTGAAGTTGGTTTCTTATTCGTCAGTTTCTTATTCACATCATTTTTAATTTTTGGTTTTATTTAAGAATTTTGAGGACACCTTATCAACAGTACAATAAAAAGTTGCAGTGAGCCGAGCTTAATGTAAATCAGTTGAAAGCAGCATGAAAATCCAAAAGATGGGCACAAAATGGGCATCTAAGTAGGCAAAAAGAAAGTGTGATTTAAAGAGTTAAATGAATTCGGGCCAGAGATCTCGCGCTGCCGACATACACAGGGTGATGCCCCACATCAGATACAGTTCAGTTCAGCCTGGCCCGAACAGGTTTTGGGCATGAAAACTGGCATCAAAGTGGGCAGACAGGCACTTTTCCCTGATTTGAATAAGTAACTGATGTTTTTAAGGGGTTAAATGAATTCGGGCCAGAGATCTTGCACTGCCGAGATACAGAGTGTGATGCCCCGCATCAGATACAGTTCAGTTCAGCCTGGCCCGAACAGGTTCTGGGCATGAAAACTGGCATCAAAATGGGCAGATAGGCACTTTTCACTGATTTGAATAAGTAACTGATGTTTTTAAGGGGTTAAATGAATTCGGGCTAGAGATCTTGCACTGCCGACATACAGAGGGTGATGCCCCGCATCAGATACAGTTCAGTTCAGCCTGGCCCGAACAGGTTTTGGGCATGAAAACTGGCATCAAAGTGGGCAGACAGGCACTTTTCCCTGATTTGAATAAGTAACTGATGTTTTTAAGGGGTTAAATGAATTTGGGCCAGAGATCTCGCACTGCCGACATACAGAGGGTGATGCCCCGCATCAGATACAGTTCAGTTCAGCCTGGCCCGAACAGGTTTTGGGCATGAAAACTGGCATCAAAATGGGCAGACAGGCACTTTTCCCTGATTTGAATAAGTAACTGATGTTTTTAAGGGGTTAAATGAATTCGGGCCAGAGATCTCGCACTGCCGACATACAGAGGGTGATGCCCCGCATCAGATACAGTTCAGTTCAGCCTGGCCCGAACAGGTTCTGGGCATGAAAACTGGCATCAAAGTGGGCAGACAGGCACTTTTCCCTGATTTGAATAAGTAACTGATGTTTTTAAGGGGTTAAATGAATTCGGGCCAGAGATCTCGCACTGCCGACATACAGAGGGTGATGCCCCGCATCAGATACAGTTCAGTTCAGCCTGGCCCGAACAGGTTCTGGGCATGAAAACTGGCATCAAAGTGGGCAGACAGGCACTTTTCACTGATTTGAATAAGTAACTGATGTTTTTAAGGGGTTAAATGAATTCGGGCCAGAGATCTCGCACTGCCGACATACAGAGGGTGATGCCCCGCATCAGATACAGTTCAGTTCAGCCTGGCCCGAACAGGTTCTGGGCATGAAAACTGGCATCAAAAGTGGGCAGACAGGCACTTTTCCCTGATTTGAATAAGTAACTGATGTTTTTAAGGGGTTAAATGAATTCGGGCCAGAGATCTCGCACTGCCGACATACAGAGGGTGATGCCCGCATCAGATACAGTTCAGTTCAGCCTGGCCCGAACAGGTTCTGGGCATGAAAACTGGCATCAAAGTGGGCAGACAGGCACTTTTCCCTGATTTGAATAAGTAACTGATGTTTTTAAGGGGTTAAATGAATTTGGGCCAGAGATCTCGCACTGCCGACATACAGAGGGTGATGCCCCGCATCAGATACAGTTCAGTTCAGCCTGGCCCGAACAGGTTTTGGGCATGAAAACTGGCATCAAAGTGGGCAGACAGGCACTTTTCCCTGATTTGAATAAGTAACTGATGTTTTTAAGGGGTTAAATGAATTCGGGCCAGAGATCTCGCACTGCCGACATACAGAGGGTGATGCCCCGCATCAGATACAGTTCAGTTCAGCCTGGCCCGAACAGGTTTTGGGCATGAAAACTGGCATCAAAGTGGGCAGACAGGCACTTTTCCCTGATTTGAATAAGTAACTGATGTTTTTAAGGGGTTAAATGAATTCGGGCCAGAGATCTCGCACTGCCAACATACAGAGGGTGATGCCCCGCATCAGATACAGTTCAGTTCAGCCTGGCCCGAACAGGTTCTGGGCATGAAAACTGGCATCAAAGTGGGCAGACAGGCACTTTTCCCTGATTTGAATAAGTAACTGATGTTTTTAAGGGGTTAAATGAATTCGGGCCAGAGATCTCGCACTGCCGACATACAGAGGGTGATGCCCCGCATCAGATACAGTTCAGTTCAGCCTGGCCCGAACAGGTTCTGGGCATGAAAACTGGCATCAAAGTGGGCAGACAGGCACTTTTCCCTGATTTGAATAAGTAACTGATGTTTTTAAGGGGTTAAATGAATTCGGGCCAGAGATCTCGCACTGCCGACATACAGAGGGTGATGCCCCGCATCAGATACAGTTCAGTTCAGCCTGGCCCGAACAGGTTTTGGGCATGAAAACTGGCATCAAAGTGGGCAGACAGGCACTTTTCCCTGATTTGAATAAGTAACTGATGTTTTTAAGGGGTTAAATGAATTCGGGCCAGAGATCTCGCACTGCCGACATACAGAGGGTGATGCCCCGCATCAGATACAGTTCAGTTCAGCCTGGCCCGAACAGGTTCTGGGCATGAAAACTGGCATCAAAGTGGGCAGACAGGCACTTTTCCCTGATTTGAATAAGTAACTGATGTTTTTAAGGGGTTAAATGAATTCGGGCCAGAGATCTCGCACTGCCGACATACAGAGGGTGATGCCCCGCATCAGATACAGTTCAGTTCAGCCTGGCCCGAACAGGTTCTGGGCATGAAAACTGGCATCAAAGTGGGCAGACAGGCACTTTTCCCTGATTTGAATAAGTAACTGATGTTTTTAAGGGGTTAAATGAATTCGGGCCAGAGATCTCGCACTGCCGACATACAGAGGGTGATGCCCCGCATCAGATACAGTTCAGTTCAGCCTGGCCCGAACAGGTTTTGGGCATGAAAACTGGCATCAAAGTGGGCAGACAGGCACTTTTCCCTGATTTGAATAAGTAACTGATGTTTTTAAGGGGTTAAATGAATTCGGGCCAGAGATCTCGCACTGCCGACATACAGAGGGTGATGCCCCGCATCAGATACAGTTCAGTTCAGCCTGGCCCGAACAGGTTCTGGGCATGAAAACTGGCATCAAAGTGGGCAGACAGGCACTTTTCACTGATTTGAATAAGTAACTGATGTTTTTAAGGGGTTAAATGAATTCGGGCCAGAGATCTCGCACTGCCGACATACAGAGGGTGATGCCCCGCATCAGATACAGTTCAGTTCAGCCTGGCCCGAACAGGTTTTGGGCATGAAAACTGGCATCAAAGTGGGCAGACAGGCACTTTTCCCTGATTTGAATAAGTAACTGATGTTTTTAAGGGGTTAAATGAATTCGGGCCAGAGATCTCGCACTGCCGACATACAGAGGGTGATGCCCCGCATCAGATACAGTTCAGTTCAGCCTGGCCCGAACAGGTTCTGGGCATGAAAACTGGCATCAAAGTGGGCAGACAGGCACTTTTCACTGATTTGAATAAGTAACTGATGTTTTTAAGGGGTTAAATGAATTCGGGCCAGAGATCTCGCACTGCCGACATACAGAGGGTGATGCCCCGCATCAGATACAGTTCAGTTCAGCCTGGCCCGAACAGGTTCTGGGCATGAAAACTGGCATCAAAGTGGGCAGACAGGCACTTTTCCCTGATTTGAATAAGTAACTGATGTTTTTAAGGGGTTAAATGAATTCGGGCCAGAGATCTCGCACTGCCGACATACAGAGGGTGATGCCCCGCATCAGATACAGTTCAGTTCAGCCTGGCCCGAACAGGTTCTGGGCATGAAAACTGGCATCAAAGTGGGCAGACAGGCACTTTTCCCTGATTTGAATAAGTAACTGATGTTTTTAAGGGGTTAAATGAATTCGGGCCAGAGATCTCGCACTGCCGACATACAGAGGGTGATGCCCCGCATCAGATACAGTTCAGTTCAGCCTGGCCCGAACAGGTTCTGGGCATGAAAACTGGCATCAAAGTGGGCAGACAGGCACTTTTCCCTGATTTGAATAAGTAACTGATGTTTTTAAGGGGTTAAATGAATTCGGGCCAGAGATCTCGCACTGCCGACATACAGAGGGTGATGCCCCGCATCAGATACAGTTCAGTTCAGCCTGGCCCGAACAGGTTCTGGGCATGAAAACTGGCATCAAAGTGGGCAGACAGGCACTTTTCCCTGATTTGAATAAGTAACTGATGTTTTTAAGGGGTTAAATGAATTCGGGCCAGAGATCTCGCACTGCCGACATACAGAGGGTGATGCCCCGCATCAGATACAGTTCAGTTCAGCCTGGCCCGAACAGGTTTTGGGCATGAAAACTGGCATCAAAGTGGGCAGACAGGCACTTTTCCCTGATTTGAATAAGTAACTGATGTTTTTAAGGGGTTAAATGAATTCGGGCCAGAGATCTCGCACTGCCGACATACAGAGGGTGATGCCCCGCATCAGATACAGTTCAGTTCAGCCTGGCCCGAACAGGTTCTGGGCATGAAAACTGGCATCAAAGTGGGCAGACAGGCACTTTTCACTGATTTGAATAAGTAACTGATGTTTTTAAGGGGTTAAATGAATTCGGGCCAGAGATCTCGCACTGCCGACATACAGAGGGTGATGCCCCGCATCAGATACAGTTCAGTTCAGCCTGGCCCGAACAGGTTTTGGGCATGAAAACTGGCATCAAAGTGGGCAGACAGGCACTTTTCCCTGATTTGAATAAGTAACTGATGTTTTTAAGGGGTTAAATGAATTTGGGCCAGAGATCTCGCACTGCCGACATACAGAGGGTGATGCCCCGCATCAGATACAGTTCAGTTCAGCCTGGCCCGAACAGGTTTTGGGCATGAAAACTGGCATCAAAGTGGGCAGACAGGCACTTTTCCCTGATTTGAATAAGTAACTGATGTTTTTAAGGGGTTAAATGAATTCGGGCCAGAGATCTCGCACTGCCGACATACAGAGGGTGATGCCCCGCATCAGATACAGTTCAGTTCAGCCTGGCCCGAACAGGTTCTGGGCATGAAAACTGGCATCAAAGTGGGCAGACAGGCACTTTTCACTGATTTGAATAAGTAACTGATGTTTTTAAGGGGTTAAATGAATTCGGGCCAGAGATCTCGCACTGCCGACATACAGAGGGTGATGCCCCGCATCAGATACAGTTCAGTTCAGCCTGGCCCGAACAGGTTCTGGGCATGAAAACTGGCATCAAAGTGGGCAGACAGGCACTTTTCACTGATTTGAATAAGTAACTGATGTTTTAAGGGGTTAAATGAATTCGGGCCAGAGATCTCGCACTGCCGACATACAGAGGGTGATGCCCCGCATCAGATACAGTTCAGTTCAGCCTGGCCCGAACAGGTTCTGGGCATGAAAACTGGCATCAAAGTGGGCAGACAGGCACTTTTCCCTGATTTGAATAAGTAACTGATGTTTTTAAGGGGTTAAATGAATTCGGGCCAGAGATCTCGCACTGCCGACATACAGAGGGTGATGCCCCGCATCAGATACAGTTCAGTTCAGCCTGGCCCGAACAGGTTCTGGGCATGAAAACTGGCATCAAAGTGGGCAGACAGGCACTTTTCACTGATTTGAATAAGTAACTGATGTTTTTAAGGGGTTAAATGAATTCGGGCCAGAGATCTCGCACTGCCGACATACAGAGGGTGATGCCCCGCATCAGATACAGTTCAGTTCAGCCTGGCCCGAACAGGTTTTGGGCATGAAAACTGGCATCAAAGTGGGCAGACAGGCACTTTTCCCTGATTTGAATAAGTAACTGATGTTTTTAAGGGGTTAAATGAATTCGGGCCAGAGATCTCGCACTGCCGACATACAGAGGGTGATGCCCCGCATCAGATACAGTTCAGTTCAGCCTGGCCCGAACAGGTTTTGGGCATGAAAACTGGCATCAAAGTGGGCAGACAGGCACTTTTCCCTGATTTGAATAAGTAACTGATGTTTTTAAGGGGTTAAATGAATTCGGGCCAGAGATCTCGCACTGCCGACATACAGAGGGTGATGCCCCGCATCAGATACAGTTCAGTTCAGCCTGGCCCGAACAGGTTCTGGGCATGAAAACTGGCATCAAAGTGGGCAGACAGGCACTTTTCACTGATTTGAATAAGTAACTGATGTTTTTAAGGGGTTAAATGAATTCGGGCCAGAGATCTCGCACTGCGACATACAGAGGGTGATGCCCCGCATCAGATACAGTTCAGTTCAGCCTGGCCCGAACAGGTTCTGGGCATGAAAACTGGCATCAAAGTGGGCAGACAGGCACTTTTCCCTGATTTGAATAAGTAACTGATGTTTTTAAGGGGTTAAATGAATTCGGGCCAGAGATCTCGCACTGCCGACATACAGAGGGTGATGCCCCGCATCAGATACAGTTCAGTTCAGCCTGGCCCGAACAGGTTCTGGGCATGAAAACTGGCATCAAAGTGGGCAGACAGGCACTTTTCCCTGATTTGAATAAGTAACTGATGTTTTTAAGGGGTTAAATGAATTCGGGCCAGAGATCTCGCACTGCCGACATACAGAGGGTGATGCCCCACATCAGATACAGTTCAGTTCAGCCTGGCCCGAACAGGTTCTGGGCATGAAAACTGGCATCAAAGTGGGCAGACAGGCACTTTTCCCTGATTTGAATAAGTAACTGATGTTTTTAAGGGGTTAAATGAATTCGGGCCAGAGATCTCGCACTGCCGACATACAGAGGGTGATGCCCCGCATCAGATACAGTTCAGTTCAGCCTGGCCCGAACAGGTTCTGGGCATGAAAACTGGCATCAAAGTGGGCAGACAGGCACTTTTCCCTGATTTGAATAAGTAACTGATGTTTTTAAGGGGTTAAATGAATTCGGGCCAGAGATCTCGCACTGCCGACATACAGAGGGTGATGCCCCGCATCAGATACAGTTCAGTTCAGCCTGGCCCGAACAGGTTCTGGGCATGAAAACTGGCATCAAAGTGGGCAGACAGGCACTTTTCACTGATTTGAATAAGTAACTGATGTTTTTAAGGGGTTAAATGAATTCGGGCCAGAGATCTCGCACTGCAGACATACAGAGGGTGATGCCCCACATCAGATACAGTCAGATCAGCCTGGCCCGAACAGGTTCTGGGCATGAAAACTGGCATCAAAGTGGGCAGACAGGCACTTTTCCCTGATTTGAATAAGTAACTGATGTTTTTAAGGGGTTAAATGAATTCGGGCCAGAGATCTCACACTGCCGACATACAGAGGGTGATGCCCCACATCAGATACAGTTCAGTTCAGTCTGGCCCGAACAGGTTCTGGGCATGAAAACTGGCATCAAAGTGGGCAGACAGGCACTTTTCCCTGATTTGAATAAGTAACTGATGTTTTTAAGGGGTTAAATGAATTCGGGCCAGAGATCTCGCACTGCCGACATACAGAGGGTGATGCCTCACATCAGATACAGTTCAGTTCAGCCTGGCCCGAACAGGTTCTGGGCATGAAAACTGGCATCAAAGTGGGCAGACAGGCACTTTTCACTGATTTGAATAAGTAACTGATGTTTTTAAGGGGTTAAATGAATTCGGGCCAGAGATCTCGCACTGCCGACATACAGAGGGTGATGCCCCACATCAGATACAGTTCAGTTCAGCCTGGCCCGAACAGGTTCTGGGCATGAAAACTGGCATCAAAGTGGGCAGACATGCACTTTTCCCTGATTTGAACAAGTAACTGATATTTTTAAGGGGTTAAGTGAATTAGGGCCAGAGATCTCGCACTGACAACATACAGAGGGTGATGCCCCACATCAGATACAGTGGAGATCAGCCTGGCCCGAACAGGCTCTGGGCATGAAAACTGGCATCAAAGTAGGTAGACAGGCACTTTTCACTGATTTGAATAAGTAACTGATATTTTTAAGGGGTTAAATGAATTTGGGCCAGAGATCTCGCACTGCCAACATACAGAGGGTGATGCCCCACATAAGATACAGTTGAAGTCAGCGTTTCCTGACCAAGTTCTGGGCATGAAAACTGGCATCAAAGTGGGCAAATAGCCCCTTCTCATTGATCTGAATAAGTAACCGATGCGGCCTAATACAGTACCATCACAGTGTATACGATTATACTGATCTCATGTATATGATTATACAGCACCATCACAGTGTATACGATTATACTGATCTCATGTATACGATTATACAGTACCATCACAGTGTATACGATTATACAGATCTCATGTATTCGATTATACAGTACCATCACAGTGTATACGATTATACAGATCTCATGTATACGATTATACAGTACCATCACAGTGGATACGATTATACAGATCTCATGTATACGATTATACAGTACCATCACAGTGTATACGATTATACAGATCTCATGTATTCGATTATACAGTACCATCACAGTGTATACGATTATACAGATCTCATGTATTCGATTATACAGTACCATCACAGTGTATACGATTATACAGATCTCATGTATACGATTATACAGTACCATCACAGTGGATACGATTATACAGATCTCATGTATTCGATTATACAGTACCATCACAGTGTATACGATTATACAGATCTCATGTATATGATTATACAATAACATCACAGTGTATACGATTATACAGATCTCATGTATACGATTATACAGTACCATCACAGTGTATACGATTATACAGATCTCATGTATATGATTATACAGTACCATCACAGTGGATACGATTATACAGATCTCATGTATACTTTCCTTTTTTTTTAGGAGCAGATATTGACATGAATAGAAAACTGATATGTCCTCCATTGACTTTTAGTGGAGTTTATGACGGATCCGTCTTGGCTATGTTAAAGATAATACAACCAGATCCGTTCATAACAGATGCAGGTGGTCGTCTTATCAGTAACGGAAGCGTTTTTGCTGAGCCCTGCCGGATCCAGCAAAAACACTAGCGTGAAAGTAGCCTAACAGAAATAGAAGTAATAATGTTAGATAGCGAGCTTCAGACCCTTCATCGGGCGTACTATAAGAATGGATGAAGAAATATATTTATATATACTGTATATATACACAATAAGAGAAGTGACATCGGGGGATGAGAGGAAAAACAACAGACTATCACAGACCTTGAGAACGAGTCCTTCATTATCTTACAGCAGATAAGCCTTGTAAAAGTTTTATGGTCTCTAAATTGACATTATCTCAGAGACCTGGTGACTCTACTATGTCTAGTAAAAAGTGCCTGTCTGCCCACTTTGATGCCAGTTTTCATGCCCAGAACCAGTTTGGGCAAGGCTGAACTGAACTGTATCTGATGTGAGGCATCACCCTCTGTATGTTGGCAGTGCGAGATCTCTGGCCCAAATTCATTTAACCCCTTAAAAACATCAGTTACTTATTCAAATCAGTGAAAAGTGCCTATCTGCCCACTTTGATGCCAGTTTTCATGCCCATAACCTGTTTGGGCCAGGCTGAACTGAACTGTATCTGATGTGGGGCATCACCCTCTGTATGTCGGCAGTGCGAGATCTCTGGCCCGAATTCATTTAACCCCTTAAAAACATCACTTATTCAAATCAGGGAAAAGTGCCTGTCTGCCCACTTTGATGCCAGTTTTCATGTCCAAAACCTGTTCGGGCCAGGCTGAACTGAACTGTATCTGATGCGGGGCATCATCCTCTGTATGTCGGCAGTGCAAGATCTCTGGCCCGAATTCATTTAACCCCTTAAAAATATCAGTTACTTATTCAAATCAGGGAAAAGTGCCTGTCTGCCAATTTTGATGCCAGTTTTCATGCCCAGAACCTGTTCGGGCCAGGCTGAACTGAACTGTATCTGATGCGGGGCATCACCCTCTGTATATCGGCAGTGCGAAATCTCTGGCCCGAATTCATTTAACCCCTTAAAAACATCAGTTACTTATTCAAATCAGGGAAAAGTGCCTGTCTGCCCACTTTGATGCCAGTTTTCATGCCCAAAACCTGTTCGGGCCAGACTGAACTGAACTGCATCTCATGCGGGGCATCACCCTCTGTATGTCGGCAGTGCGAGATCTCTGGCCCAAATTCATTTAACCCCTTAAAAACATCAGTTACTTATTCAAATCAGGGAAAAGTGCCTGTCTGCCCACTTTGATGCCAGTTTTCATGCCCAGAACCTGTTCGGGCCAGGCTGAACTGAACTGTATCTGATGTGGGGCATCACCCTCTGTATGTCGGCAGTGCGAGATCTCTGGCCCGAATTCATTTAACCCCTTAAAAATATCAGTTACTTATTCAAATCAGGGAAAAGTGCCTGTCTGCCAATTTTGATGCCAGTTTTCATGCCCAGAACCTGTTCGGGCCAGGCTGAACTGAACTGTATCTGATGCGGGGCATCACCCTCTGTATGTTGGCAGTGCGAGATCTCTGGCCCGAATTCATTTAACCCCTTAAAAACATCAGTTACTTATTCAAATCAGGGAAAAGTGCCTGTCTGCCCACTTTGATGCCAGTTTTCATGCCCAAAACCTGTTCGGGCCAGGCTGAACTGAACTGTATCTGATGCGGGGCATCACCCTCTGTATGTCGGCAGTGCGAGATCTCTGGCCCAAATTCATTTAACCCCTTAAAAACATCAGTTACTTATTCAAATCAGGGAAAAGTGCCTGTCTGCCCAATTTTGATGCCAGTTTTCATGCCCAGAACCTGTTCGGGCCAGGCTGAACTGAACTGTATCTGATGCGGGGCATCACCCTCTGTATATCGGCAGTGCGAGATCTCTGGCCCGAATTCATTTAACCCCTTAAAAACATCAGTTACTTATTCAAATCAGTGAAAAGTGCCTGTCTGCCCACTTTGATGCCAGTTTTCATGCCCAGAACCTGTTCGGGCCAGGCTGAACTGAACTGTATCTGATGCGGGGCATCACCCTCTGTATGTCGGCAGTGCGAGATCTCTGGCCCGAATTCATTTAACCCCTTAAAAACATCAGTTACTTATTCAAACAGGGAAAAGTGCCTGTCTGCCCACTTTGATGCCAGTTTTCATGCCCAAAACCTGTTTGGGCCAGGCTGAACTGAACTGTATCTGATGCGGGGCATCACCCTCTGTATGTTGGCAGTGCGAGATCTCTGGCCCAAATTCATTTAACCCCTTAAAAACATCAGTTACTTATTCAAATCAGTGAAAAGTGCCTGTCTGCCCACTTTGATGCCAGTTTTCATGCCCAGAACCTGTTCGGGCCAGGCTGAACTGAACTGTATCTGATGCGGGGCATCACCCTCTGTATGTCGGCAGTGCGAGATCTCTGGCCCAAATTCATTTAACCCCTTAAAAACATCAGTTACTTATTCAAATCAGTGAAAAGTGCCTGTCTGCCCACTTTGATGCCAGTTTTCATGCCCAGAACCTGTTCGGGCCAGGCTGAACTGAACTGTATCTGATGCGGGGCATCACCCTCTGTATGTCGGCAGTGCGAGATCTCTGGCCCAATTCATTTAACCCCTTAAAAACATCAGTTACTTATTCAAATCAGGGAAAAGTGCCTGTCTGCCCACTTTGATGCCAGTTTTCATGCCCAGAACCTGTTCGGGCCAGGCTGAACTGAACTGTATCTGATGCGGGGCATCACCCTCTGTATGTCGGCAGTGCGAGATCTCTGGCCCGAATTCATTTAACCCCTTAAAAACATCAGTTACTTATTCAAATCAGTGAAAAGTGCCTGTCTGCCCACTTTGATGCCAGTTTTCATGCCCAGAACCTGTTCGGGCCAGGCTGAACTGAACTGTATCTGATGCGGGGCATCACCCTCTGTATGTCGGCAGTGCGAGATCTCTGGCCCGAATTCATTTAACCCCTTAAAAACATCAGTTACTTATTCAAATCAGGGAAAAGTGCCTGTCTGCCCACTTTGATGCCAGTTTTCATGCCCAGAACCTGTTCGGGCCAGGCTGAACTGAACTGTATCTGATGCGGGGCATCACCCTCTGTATGTCGGCAGTGCGAGATCTCTGGCCCGAATTCATTTAACCCCTTAAAAACATCAGTTACTTATTCAAATCAGGGAAAAGTGCCTGTCTGCCCACTTTGATGCCAGTTTTCATGCCCAAAACCTGTTCGGGCCAGGCTGAACTGAACTGTATCTGATGCGGGGCATCACCCTCTGTATGTCGGCAGTGCGAGATCTCTGGCCCGAATTCATTTAACCCCTTAAAAACATCAGTTACTTATTCAAATCAGGGAAAAGTGCCTGTCTGCCCACTTTGATGCCAGTTTTCATGCCCAGAACCTGTTCGGGCCAGGCTGAACTGAACTGTATCTGATGCGGGGCATCACCCTCTGTATGTCGGCAGTGCGAGATCTCTGGCCCAAATTCATTTAACCCCTTAAAAATATCAGTTACTTATTCAAATCAGTGAAAAGTGCCTGTCTGCCCACTTTGATGCCAGTTTTCATGCCCAGAACCTGTTCGGGCCAGGCTGAACTGAACTGTATCTGATGCGGGGCATCACCCTCTGTATGTCGGCAGTGCGAGATCTCTGGCCCAAATTCATTTAACCCCTTAAAAACATCAGTTACTTATTCAAATCAGTGAAAAGTGCCTGTCTGCCCACTTTGATGCCAGTTTTCATGCCCAGAACCTGTTCGGGCCAGGCTGAACTGAACTGTATCTGATGCGGGGCATCACCCTCTGTATGTCGGCAGTTCGAGATCTCTGGCCCGAATTCATTTAACCCCTTAAAAACATCAGTTACTTATTCAAATCAGGGAAAAGTGCCTGTCTGCCCACTTTGATGCCAGTTTTCATGCCCACAACCTGTTCGGGCCAGGCTGATCTGAACTGTATCTGATGCGGGGCATCACGCTCTGTATGTCGGCAGTGCGAGATCTCTGGCCCGAATTCATTTAACCCCTTAAAAACATCAGTTACTTATTCAAATCAGGGAAAAATGCCTGTCTGCCCACTTTGATGCCAGTTTTCATGCCCAAAACCTGTTCGGGCCAGACTGAACTGAACTGTATCTGATGCGGGTCTTCACCCTCTGTATGTCAGCAGTGCGAGATCTCTGGCCCGAATTCATTTAACCCCTTGAAAACATCAGTTACTTATTCAAATCAATCAGGGAAAAGTGCCTGTCTGCCCACTTTGATGCCAGTTTTCATGCCCAAACCTGTTCGGGCCAGGCTGAACTGAACTGTATCTGATGCGGGGCATCACCCTCTGTATGTCGGCAGTGCGAGATCTCTGGCCCGAATTCATTTAACCCCTTAAAAACATCAGTTACTTATTCAAATCAGGGAAAAGTGCCTGTCTGCCCACTTTGATGCCAGTTTTCATGCCCAGAACCTGTTCGGGCCAGGCTGAACTGAACTGTATCTGATGCGGGGCATCACCCTCTGTATGTCGGCAGTGCGAGATCTCTGGCCCGAATTCATTTAACCCCTTAAAAACATCAGTTACTTATTCAAATCAGGGAAAAGTGCCTGTCTGCCCACTTTGATGCCAGTTTTCATGCCCAAAACCTGTTCGGGCCAGGCTGAACTGAACTGTATCTGATGCGGGGCATCACCCTCTGTATGTCGGCAGTGCGAGATCTCTGGCCCGAATTCATTTAACCCCTTAAAAACATCAGTTACTTATTCAAATCAGGGAAAAGTGCCTGTCTGCCCACTTTGATGCCAGTTTTCATGCCCAAAACCTGTTCGGGCCAGGCTGAACTGAACTGTATCTGATGCGGGGCATCACCCTCTGTATGTCAGCAGTGCGAGATCTCTGGCCCGAATTCATTTAACCCCTTAAAAACATCAGTTACTTATTCAATCCAAATCAGGGAAAAGTGCCTGTCTGCCCACTTTGATGCCAGTTTTCATGCCCAAACCTGTTCGGGCCAGGCTGATCTGAACTGTATCTGATGCGGGGCATCACCCTCTGTATGTCGGCGGTGCGAGATCTCTGGCCCGAATTCATTTAACCCCTTAAAAACATCAGTTACTTATTCAAATCAGGGAAAAGTGCCTGTCTGCCCACTTTGATGCCAGTTTTCATGCCCAAAACCTGTTCGGGCCAGGCTGAACTGAACTGTATCTGATGCGGGCATCACCCTCTGTATGTCGGCAGTGCAAGATCTCTGGCCCGAATTCATTTAACCCCTTAAAAACATCAGTTACTTATTCAAATCAGGGAAAAGTGCCTGTCTGCCCACTTTGATGCCAGTTTTCATGCCCAGAACCTGTTCGGGCCAGGCTGAACTGAACTGTATCTGATGCGGGGCATCACCCTCTGTATGTCGGCAGTGCGAGATCTCTGGCCCGAATTCATTTAACCCCTTAAAAACATCAGTTACTTATTCAAATCAGTGAAAAGTGCCTGTCTGCCCACTTTGATGCCAGTTTTCATGCCCAGAACCTGTTCGGGCCAGGCTGAACTGAACTGTATCTGATGCGGGGCATCACCCTCTGTATGTCGGCAGTGCGAGATCTCTGGCCCAAATTCATTTAACCCCTTAAAAACATCAGTTACTTATTCAAATCAGTGAAAAGTGCCTGTCTGCCCACTTTGATGCCAGTTTTCATGCCCAGAACCTGTTCGGGCCAGGCTGAACTGAACTGTATCTGATGCGGGGCATCACCCTCTGTATGTCGGCAGTTCGAGATCTCTGGCCCGAATTCATTTAACCCCTTAAAAACATCAGTTACTTATTCAAATCAGGGAAAAGTGCCTGTCTGCCCACTTTGATGCCAGTTTTCATGCCCACAACCTGTTCGGGCCAGGCTGATCTGAACTGTATCTGATGCGGGGCATCACGCTCTGTATGTCGGCAGTGCGAGATCTCTGGCCCGAATTCATTTAACCCCTTAAAAACATCAGTTACTTATTCAAATCAGGGAAAAATGCCTGTCTGCCCACTTTGATGCCAGTTTTCATGCCCAAAACCTGTTCGGGCCAGACTGAACTGAACTGTATCTGATGCGGGTCTTCACCCTCTGTATGTCAGCAGTGCGAGATCTCTGGCCCGAATTCATTTAACCCCTTGAAAACATCAGTTACTTATTCAATCCAAATCAGGGAAAAGTGCCTGTCTGCCCACTTTGATGCCAGTTTTCATGCCCAGAACCTGTTCGGGCCAGGCTGAACTGAACTGTATCTGATGCGGGGCATCACCCTCTGTATGTCGGCAGTGCGAGATCTCTGGCCCAAATTCATTTAACCCCTTAAAAATATCAGTTACTTATTCAAATCAGTGAAAAGTGCCTGTCTGCCCACTTTGATGCCAATTTTCATGTCCAGAACCTGTTCGGGCCAGGCTGAACTGAACTGTATCTGATGCGGGGCATCACCCTCTGTATGTCGGCAGTGCGAGATCTCTGGCCCAAATTCATTTAACCCCTTAAAAATATCAGTTACTTATTCAAATCAGGGAAAAGTGCCTGTCTGCCAATTTTGATGCCAGTTTTCATGCCCAGAACCTGTTCGGGCCAGGCTGAACTGAACTGTATCTGATGCGGGGCATCACCCTCTGTATATCGGCAGTGCGAGATCTCTGGCCCAAATTCATTTAACCCCTTAAAACATTAGTTACTTATTCAAATCAGTGAAAAGTGCCTGTCTGCCCACTTTGATGCCAGTTTTCATGCCCAGAACCTGTTCGGGCCAGGCTGAACTGAACTGTATCTGATGCGGGGCATCACCCTCTGTATGTCGGCAGTGCGAGATCTCTGGCCCGAATTCATTTAACCCCTTAAAAACATCAGTTACTTATTCAAATCAGGGAAAAGTGCCTGTCTGCCCACTTTGATGCCAGTTTTCATGCCCAGAACCTGTTCGGGCCAGGCTGAACTGAACTGTATCTGATGCGGGGCATCACCCTCTGTATGTCGGCAGTGCAAGATCTCTAGCCCGAATTCATTTAACCCCTTAAAAACATCAGTTACTTATTCAAATCAGTGAAAAGTGCCTGTCTGCCCATTTTGATGCCAGTTTTCATGCCCAGAACCTGTTCGGGCCAGGCTGAACTGAACTGTATCTGATGCGGGGAATCACACTCTGTATCTCGGCAGTGCAAGATCTCTGGCCCAAATTCATTTAACCCCTTAAAAACATCAGTTACTTATTCAAATCAGGGAAAAGTGCCTGTCTTCCCACTTTGATGCCAGTTTTCATGCCCAAAACCTGTTCGGGCCAGGCTGAACTGAACTGTATCTGATGTGGGGCATCACCCTCTGTATGTCGGCAGTGCGAGATCTGTGGCCCGAATTCATTTAACTCTTTAAATCACACTTTCTTTGTGCCTACTTAGATGCCCATTTTGTGCCCATCTTTTGGATTTTCATGCTGCTTTCAACTGATTTACATTAAGCTCGGCTCACTGCAACTTTTTATTGTACTGTTGATAAGGTGTCCTCAAAATTCTTAAATAAAACCAAAAATTAAAAATGATGTGAATAAGAAACTGACGAATAAGAAACCAACTTCAGCCTCGAATAAGAAACTGGCCGAATAAGAAACCAACTTCAGCCTCGTTCAAAAAAGTACGTTTTTCACTGTAGTGTGCATGTAGCCTTAGTGCATGTCTCCGATATTTTTTCACAGATCCATGGTCTGCAAAAAACATTACTGACGTGTGAATAAACACATTAGAATCAATGGTTATGGGACCTGGGTGCTGTCCCGAAGGAGTGCAAACTGAACTCTGACACCTCTTTGTTTGTACTGCGTTTTCCGCTTCAGATTTTGCCACAGAAGGGATATCATGTGAATGTAATTATGAAGGGAGGATTCCAGGTACCAGTAGCTGATAACGACACTGCTTGTGTATAGGTAAAAATAAAAAATAAAACCAGTATCCGTCGTGTCTGGCCGCGACTCTTCCTCCAGACCCCGAGGTGTCGCTGTTCTGCTCCGGCGCCGGTCTGTGCTGTCACGGCCTCGTTGACAAACGTAGTCAGTGCCCGGCGAATCCAGAACTTTCCTGCCTGAGAGCCGCGTTACTGTCCGCTCGTACGAGTCTGGCTGTAGCCGGGCACAGGTGGTGACATTCGGGTTGTGGGCAGCGCCTGGCTCTACCCTCCTCTCCATCTTCGTGCCGCACCTGAGAGGTATCAGGTACTGTAGAAGCAGCATGTGAATTAGTGCCAGCAGGCTAGTGGCTAGAGGGGTAGCTGCTCCATACATCATAGTGTAAGGAGACATGTAGCTCTTGTAGAACCGCAAGTCTCAGCATGCCCTGCTTCTTGGTACATTGCTCTAGCTCCTCCTCCGCATAGTAATCCTGTTTATTGTCTTAAACTCTGCTACTTTGTTACAGTATTTGTGTTTATAGGGTTTTCTTGTTCTTACTACTATGTATTTTATATAGAGATATTGTGGTAAAAGTAAAGCTCTGTTCACATTTACAGTGGAAGCTGGGACACCCTGCTGGATACCTGTCACAGTGGAGATGGACCTGGCTGAGGCTACTTTCACATTTGTGTTTCCTTTCCGGATTTTGAGAAAACGCATCCGTTTGAATAATACAAGCGGCTGCATCCGTTCAGAATGGATCTGGTTGTATTATATTGAAACTGAACATGCCAGATCCGGCATCAAATACCATTGTAAATCATTGTGGAAAAAACCCAGATACGGTACCATTTACTTACATGGTTTTTGGTGCCAGAACTGGCATGTTTAGTTTCCCATGATGCAAACAAAAACGCTGCTTGTGGCAGTTTTGTGTCCGGCATGGGAACGCAACAAAATGGAACGGAATGCATTCTGAAGCGTTTTCTACCGGTTTTGAGATCCTCTGCTGGACCTCAAAACAGGAAAGGAAAACGCAGATGTGAAAGTAGCTTGATTTATGAGAAGGTGCATGGTTGTGATTAGAGATGAGCGAATTTCATATTTAGAAATTCGTTTCCGCTTTGTTTAGTGGTAAAAGCAGAATTGCGTTATGGATTCCGTTACCATGGACCATAATGCAATTCCACTAGAGGCATTCCGGTATTCATTCCATCATAGTAAAAGTCTATGGCCTGCATAATGGAGACCGGACGGAAATGAGTTTCTAAATATGAAATTTGCTCATCTCTAGTTGTGATTGTCCAGGAGTCACCTGTGATACTAGGGAGGCTCATCCCCCTCCCCGCCTGCCATTGGCTGCCCCCCCTCCCACATCACCGGGAGCGGGTCTCCAGGTAAGTATAATCACTGTGAGGGGCCCGGCACATGGGGAGGGCTTTATATAGTTTCAGATAACCCCTTTAAAAGGGTTGTCGCATGAAAAATATTCTGCAGTTTTCAAAACATCACCTGGATCAGCACCAGAGAGACCGGCACATGTTCCTATAGTGTGCAAGCACGACCACCGCTACTGGATTGCATGGTGGTCGTAACCCCTGGATACAAGCAGTGTATAGCGCCACCTGCTGTTCTTTTTATTATTTCTTTGTCCTGCTCACTGAGAAGGCCGCACATGCTCAGTTTCATCCTTCAACTGCCTCCTGAGCTGTGAGAGAGCAGCATCAGAAAGGATACATAGGGCACACCCCTTGATATAAATCTAGCAGAGCAATGTACTGTATGTACTGTATGTACTATATGATGTCTGGTTTTACTTTTTACATTAATCATAGGATAACCCCTTTAATTTAGGGAGATCCATATGGTGGGGCCTAAGAAAAATAACACTAAAAAAAGATACTGCTTTGTATATAAGACATTTTAAGGTAAAAAAGCTCATACACATTCAACCAACCCCTGCTCCTCCCGACTCCCCTGTACAGTGTACTCTGTGGGGAGATGAAAATAAGTCTCTGCCCGACACCTTTGGTGGCGGCTTATTCCCCCTGGAGAACTAAAGTGCCGGTCTTCATCTGTCGGGTGACAGTTGTCACACCCCCATATTTTCTCATATGTGTATGAGACCTTCAGTCTGTGATCGGCTTTTGATTGTTTTAACGCTTGTTCTGTTTTTTTCACAGTGTTGGTCACAGTCATTGAATAGTCCGATATCGGGGGATCAAGTACAATGACAGACGTCGCAGGGCCTCAGACTGCACAGTGAGTCTTTCTGATTTACTTTTAGATGAGATTATGATGATATTGGATCTTTGGAAATGGTCCTAAATCCAAAGTCAGTTTGTTCCAAACTTCGTTTTAATGCTGTGCGGAGACCCATTTCTTTACAGCATTACAATGAATGGGCTCCGGGGAGGCAAATTCGTTATTGCTGAAGTCTCGTGAGACTATGTTGAAAAACCTTAGCCATCGGTTTTTAAACTTTGAAACCACACCTTGGTACCAAAGATGACTTCGGATCCATGTTTTAAATGGTTTTAAAATGTAAAAATCAAATCCCGAAGAATTGTTTGGGAGCGATTTTTGTGACCACTTTGGGGGGTGGGGGAAGATTAGGATCCTGAATGTGATTATTTCGGGTGGCCATTATGTTTTCATGAATGTGAATCGTCTGTAGAATGTGAGACCTCTTAATGGACAAAAACGGGGACACCAAAATTACCCTTTTTTTAATGTTTTCTAATGTTTTGGATTCCAAGGACAGTAAACTAATGTATATGATGGAGTCTAGTGTTCACATGGAATTGTGCTCTCTGGATATCTCCCAGGCTGTCTGGTCATTAACATTTCATTGGGATGTTTGACTTTCTAGTGGAGTTGAATAAATGAACCATGGAAACCGTAGTAAACAGTAAGGTGACTGAAGGCATTAGGTGTAGCTGGGGCGAGCTAACAAGAACAGGTATAGTCAGTTCTTTACAAAACATAACCATTAGCTGCATACAAGCATATTTTGGGTCTGAGTCTGATCCAATTAGTTTCTATGGGTCTGCAAAAACTGCAGACAGTACGTGGATGTCATCTGTGTGCTGTCCGCATCCATGTGGCCATTCCACAGATTGTAGAACATGTCCTATCCTTGTCTGCGGCCCAGTGACGTCCTCAGGCCCAGTGACGTCACGACTAGTATCACTGGCCTGGGCGGGGCTAAGCGCTGTTCACATGAATGGAGTTTAGCCGCGCCCAGGCCAGTGATAGTAGTCGTGACGTCACTGGGCCTGAGGAAAACACAGAGAAGGCCGCGGCGCTCCTGCAGCGCCACTGCCTTCTCAAACAGCTGATCGGCGGGGTTCCCGGGTGTCGGACCGCCGCCGATCAGATGCTGATGATCTATCCAGGGAATAGATCATCAGTTTTAACCAACTGCAGGACCCCTTTAAGGCTACTTTCACATCTGTGTTTTTCACTTCCCGGGAGAAAGAAACTAGAGAAAAGTGCTTCTGTTTTGTCCCCGTTCATCAGCAATGGGGACAAAAGAGAACGGAATGGAGTGCACCAGAATGCATTCCATTCTGTTTGGTTGCGTTCCCATCGCAGACAGAAAACTGCTGCAAGGCATGGCATGCGGAGCAAAATGGATCCGGCATGACACACAATGCAAGTCAGTGGTGCAGGATCCGTTTTCTCTGGTACAATAGAAAAAGGATATGTCCCCCATTGGCTTACAATGATATTAACCACTTCCCATTCGGGCCATTTACCCCCTTCCTGACCAGGCCTAATTTTGCAAATCTGACGTGTCACTTCATGTGGTAATAACTTTGGAACGCTTTTACTTATCCAAGCAATTCTGAGATTGTTTTCTCATAACCCAGTGTACTTCAAGTTAATGGTAAATTTGAGTCGATATGTTTTACTTTTATTTATAAAAAAATCCAAAAGTTAACAAAAATTTGAAAAAAATCACTGTTTTCTAAATTTGAATCTCTCTGCTTTTAAGTGATACCCCATAAAATCCTTTTTAATTTACATTCCCCATATGTCTACTTTATGTTGGCATCATTTTGGTAGTGTCATTTTATTTTTTTAGGACAGTAGAAGGTTTAGAATTTTAGACGCAATTTTTGCAAATTTGCAAAATCAACTTTTTTAAGGACCAGTTCAGTTCTGAAGTCAGTTTGTGAGGCTTACATAATAGAAACCACCCATAAATGACTCCATTTTAGGAACTACACCCCTCAAACTATTCAAAACTGGTTTTTAGAAATGTTGTTAAGTCTTTAAGTATTCCACAGGAATTAAAGTAGGCTACTTTCACACTAGCGGCAGCACGGATCCGGCACCTAAAGGGTGCCGACGGATCCGTACTGCCGCTGATACATGTGTGGAGCCGGAGCAGCGCAGTGATGACGATTCCCCACAGCGCCCTCTGCTGGGCGCAGTGGGGAAACGTCATAGCTGCGCGCAGGAGGCGCGTGAAGACATGCTGCCGGCGTCCCTGGAGTATGTGAGTATGTACACTCACCGGCCACTTTATTAGGTACACCATGCTAGTAACGGGTTGGACCCCCTTTTGCCTTCAGAACTGCCTCAATTCTTCGTGGCATAGATTCAACAAGGTGCTGGAAGCATTCCTCAGAGATTTTGGTCCATATTGACATGATGGCATCACACAGTTGCCGCAGATTTGTCGGCTGCACATCCATGATGCGAATCTCCCGTTCCACCACATCCCAAAGATGCTCTATTGGATTGAGATCTGGTGACTGTGGAGGCCATTTGAGTACAGTGAACTCATTGTTATGTTCAAGAAACCAGTCTGAGATGATTCCAGCTTTATGACATGGCGCATTATCCTGCTGAAAGTAGCCATCAGATGTTGGGTACATTGTGGTCATAAAGGGATGGACATGGTCAGCAACAATACTCAGGTAGGCTGTGGCGTTGCAACGATGCTCAATTGGTACCGAGGGGCCAAAAGAGTGCCAAGAAAATATTCCCCACACCATGACACCACCACCACCAGCTTGAACCGTTGATACAAGGCAGGATGGATCCATGCTTTCATGTTGTTGACGCCAAATTCTGACCCTACCATCCGAATGTCGCAGCAGAAATCGAGACTCATCAGACCAGGCAACGTTTTTCCAATCTTCTATTGTCCAATTTCGATGAGCTTGTGCAAATTGTAGCCTCAGTTTCCTGTTCTTAGCTGAAAGGAGTGGCACCCGGTGTGGTCTTCTGCTGCTGTAGCCCATCTGCCTCAAAGTTCGACGTACTGTGCGTTCAGAGATGCTCTTCTGCCTACCTTGGTTGTAACGGGTGGCAATTTGAGTCACTGTTGCCTTTCTATCAGCTCGAACCAGTCTGCCCATTCTCCTCTGACCTCTGGCATCAACAAGGCATTTCCGCCCACAGAACTGCCGCTCACTGGATGTTTTTTCTTTTTCGGACCATTCTCTGTAAACCCTAGAGATGGTTGTGCGTGAAAATCCCAGTAGATCAGCAGTTTCTGAAATACTCAGACCAGCCCTTCTGGCACCAACAACCATGCCACGTTCAAAGGCACTCAAATCACCTTTCTTCCCCATACTGATGCTCGGTTTGAACTGCAGGAGATTGTCTTGACCATGTCTACATGCCTAAATGCACTAAATGCCGCCATGTGATTGGCTGATTAGAAATTAAGTGTTAACGAGCAGTTGGACAGGTGTACCTAATAAAGTGGCCGGTGAGTGTATGTCTGTATGTATGTATGTATCTATGTATGTAGCCGGATCCGGAATGATCCCCCATTGCAAATCAATGGAGGACAGATCCGGATTACTGTTGTGTCCACACCAAACGGATCCATCCCCATTGACTTGCATTAGGGATCATTCCGGATCCGTCTTGGTGCAGATGCCTGGACTGGAGAGCAAACCGCAGCATTCTGCGGTTTGTTCTCCAGTCTGAGGTTGGAACGGAATGCTTTCAGGAGCCTCCGTTGTCTTCAGTTCAGTTTTGTCCCCATTGACAATGAATGGGGACAAAACTGAAGCGTTTTTTTCCTGTATTGAGCCCCTATAACGGAACTCAAACGGAATTTAAAAACGCTAGTGTGAAAGTAGCCGTAGAGAAAGTTAATACAAGCTATTTACTAATTTATTTTGATTGTCCATATTGCCTCCTTTGCTGGCTTGATTCATTTTTCCACCTTATTATACACTGCTCGTTTCTATGGTTACGACCACCCTGCACTCCATCAGTGGTGGTTGTGCTTGCACTCTATAGGAAAAGACGCCAACCTGTCTGGTGGCCAGAACTGTGACAGTGCACATAGGCCAGTGCTCTTTCCTATATTGTGCAAGCACGGCCACCACTGATGGAGTGCAGGGTGGTCGTAACCATGGAAACGAGCAGTGTATAATGTGATGGAAAAATGAATCCAGCCAGCTAAGGAGGCAATATGGGCAATCACAATACATTGAAAGTGGCTTGTATTAACTTCCTCTATATAATGGGGGTCGCCAGTGGCTCTACCTACTAAATCTAATATGGTAAAGGTGCTCTCTTCTACGGCACACCCACTGCCGAATACGGAGAAATAAACAGTAACAGTGATCTAGAAGGGCACTCGCCTAACTGTCGCTGCATGTAAACAAATGCAACTATTGTTCCTAGCAACAATTTATTTATTATATAGTAAAAAAGAAAAATTAAAAAATACGTACAAACTTTATAATAAAAATTCCCTCAATTTTATCTACAACATCATGATTGAATACTTATTTCAGAACGCATCAATTCATATATAAATCCATATTTTTGATAACATGATCCTTTCATTATAACCACCATACATATTTCATATTAGTAAGAAAATAATAAGACAAAATTATAACAATATAAAAAATATAATGAAGAGATATAGACAAATTTCAATAGATGATATAATTTATAACCAAAAATTTGTAAAATATGGATGATGGTTTATAGGTGGTACAAATTAATGTAATGATGTTGTAGATAAAAATCGAGGGAATTTCCATTATAAAGTTTGTACGTATTTTTAAAATGTTTCTTTTTTACTATATAATAAATAAATTGTTGCTAGGAACAATAGTTGTATTTGTTTACATGCAGCGACAGGTGAGTGCCCTTCTAGATTACTGTTTATTCCTCTACATAATAAATGCTATTTGCTGATGTGACACAACCCCTTAATGATGGATCTGTTGTAGCTATGTTATAGATAATACAACCTGATCCATTTATAACTGATGCAGATGGTTGTATTATCAGTGACAGAAGCATTTTTTCTGAGCCCTGCCGGATCCAGCAAAAACGCAGATGTGAAAGTAGCCTTAACCCCTTCAACCCTGGGCCTGTTTTCACCTTCCTGCCCAGGCCATTTTTTGCAAATCTGACATGTCACTTCATGTGGTAATAACTTTGGAACGCTTTTACTTATCCAGGCCATTCTGAGACTGTTTTCTCGTCACATATTGTGCTTCACGACAGTAGTAAATTTGTGGCAAAATATTTCATTTTTATTTTTTTTAAAATACCAAATTTACCAAAAATTTGGAAAAATTAGCAAATTTCAATTTCTCTACTTTCAAAATACATAGTAATACCTCCAAAAATAGTTATTATTTTACATTCCCCATATGTCTACTTTATGTTGGCATCATTTTATAAATGTCATTTTCCTTTTTTGGGACGTTAGAAAGCTTAGAAGTTTAGAAGCCATTTTTCAAATTTTCAACAAAATTTCCAAAACCATTTTTTAAAGCACCAATTCAGATATAAAGTGATTTTGAGGGGCTTACGTAATGGAAACCACCCATAAATGACCCCATTTTAGAAACTACACCCCTCAAATTATAAAAAACTGATGTTAACCCTTGAGGTGTTCCACAAGAATTAATGGAAAATGGAGGTGAAATTTCAAAATTTCACTTTTTTGGTAGATTATTCATGTTAATAATTTTTTTTCTTGCAAAACAGCAAGGGTTAACAGCAAACTAAACCTCAATATACATTACTCTGATTCTGCAGTTTACAGAAATACCCCATATGTGGTGGTAAACGTCTCTATGGGTTTGTGGCAGTGGTCAGAAGGAAAGGAGCGCCATACGGATTTTGGAGGCAGATTTTGCTAGAATGGTTTTTAGGCACCATTTTGTAATTGAGAGACCCTGACGTACCCCTACAGTGGAAACCCTCAAAAAGTGACCCTATTTTGGAAAATACACCCTTCAAAGAATATATTAAGGGGGGTACTGACCACTTTGACCCACTAAGCGTTTTACGGAATTTGGAAACACTTGGCTGTGAAAATGAAAAGTTTCATTCCTTCCAATAA
The DNA here is from genome assembly GCA_900303285.1 of Rhinella marina. Classification (NCBI taxonomy): domain Eukaryota; kingdom Metazoa; phylum Chordata; class Amphibia; order Anura; family Bufonidae; genus Rhinella; species Rhinella marina. The sequence goes on along the minus strand of ONZH01007079.1, from coordinate 44,939 downwards.
AATGTTGCTTTAGCCCCAAATTTTTCATTTTCACAAGGTGTAACTAAAGTGTGAAGATGAAGTTTCTGATCATTTGAATTCCATTTTGTATCTGTTCAGTTAAAGTGTTGATTTAAGACCTGTGAATGCAGGTGCACGGAGTAAGGTTTTGTCTACATATTTTCTCAAGGTTGTTTTGGGATTCTGACTCGCTGCGGACCTGGGGACTGGCCGCTCCAAGGTCTGCGGTGAGAGCAGATGAACAACACGTACACAGTGACAATTATACAGCGCATTTGCTGGCTACGTTCCACTAGGGAATGGAGCTCTTTGTTTAATTGGTATATAGCTGTAACCCTTCACGAAATAAGTCAGAAGCTCATCCTACGGGGGGACGCCTCGTGTAGGGACCGGTGTTTTCCCGATCGAGACTCTGACTGCTTTCGCTGAAAGGGCTTCCCAGCTGATGTCGCTGTCAGATGATGATAACTCAATCGGTGATGTATGTACCTTCATTCTGGATGTAGTCAGGACTCCAGATGAAGTGTTGATATAATTGTGTATTATGTTCTTTATCCTTTGTGTATAAATAAGTGCAAAAGAAGGCCATTATATCACTATATGTATACACTACTTATTATATTTAATAAAATCATATTATAAACCTTCCTTTGAAGTGTAGCTGTAGTTCTGTTAAAGGTCTCTCTTTAAAGAGTATCCGAACCTGAAGTCTTGCTCTTATCAGCAAAACAGTAACAGGAGAAAAGCACCCCATAATTTGTTCCCCATTTTCTCCTGAATACGGCAACACCCCATATGTGGTGGTAAACTGCTGTGGGGGCACATGGCAGGACTCAGAACAGAAGGAGCGCCATATGGATTTTGGAGCACAGATTTTGATGGATTGGTTTGCGGGAGCCATTGATTTTTATTCTTTTGAGTTATTGTCTAATGTGGGGGCTCATTTTTTGCAGGATGAGGTGACGTTTTCATTGGTACCATTTTGGGGTACATAAGACTTTTTGATCGCTTGGTATTACACTTTTTGTGAGGCAAGGTGAAAAAAAATGGCTGTTATGGCATAGTTTTTTTAAAATTTTTTTTACAGCATTCACTTGAGGGGCCATCTCATGTCATATTTTTATAGAGGAGGTTGTTACGGACGTGGCGATACCCAATATGTCAAACATTTGTATTTTTGGAAAGTTTTACATGCGTTTTTGAACAGAATAAAATCTTTTTTTTGTGTTGCTATTTTCTGAGAGCCATTTTTTTTTATTGTTTGGGCGATTGTCTCAGGTAGGATCTACATTTCTGCGGGACGAGATGACTGTTTGATTGGTACCATTTTGGGGTAAATACGCCTTTTTGATCGCCTGCTATTACACTTTTTGTAAGGGAAGGTGACCAAAAAAAGACTGTTTTGGCACAGTTTTTTTTTTTTTTTTAAACTGCGTTCACCTGGCAGGGTGGATCATGTAATATTTTTATAGAGCCGGTCGATACGGAAGCGCCGATACCTAATATGTCTATTTTTATATTTTTTACAATTTTTTTTTTTTTTAATATTATTTTGTGAAAAGGACGCTTTTTTTTTTTTTTGGAACTTGAAACTTTTTTTTTGTTGTAAAACTTTATTTTTTCACTTTTTTTTTTCACTTTCATTTTTTTACACTTTTTTAACTTTTGGGGTCTGATCCCCTTTACAATGCATTACAATACTTCTGTATTGTAATGCATTGGCTGGAATTGTATTACACACAGTAATAAACTTCCAGCTTACTGCCTGTGAGATCCAGGGGGATAGATCTCACAGGCTTCCGTAGATAGCAGCCGGATGCCTAAGGAAGGCAACCGGCTGCTATCTAAGCCATCGGGTCCCCGTCACAGCAGCGCGGGGACCCGATGGACACCCCTTCCAAACGCCCGCATCGCATGTGCCGCGGTCAGCGCTGACCGCATCACATGAAGGGTTAATGCACCGGCATCGGTGTTTTCACCGATGCGGGCGTACGCAGCAGGGGTCCGGCTACTGGGAAATGCCGCCCCCCCGCAGTTGATGGGGCGGGTGCAGGAGCTGGTACTACGGCGCTGGTAGGGAAGGGGTTAAAGGGAACCTGTCAGCTCCGAAACACCCCCTGAACTAGAGTAAGCAGTGTATAGTGTAAGTGATGCTGAATCCGAATATGTAATTTTTATCTTCATACTCGCTTCCATTCTGACGCTGTGCTCCCACAAACCAGCAGTAAAATGCACTCACTGGACTCTTCTTTGAGTCCTCTCCATTATGTGAGTGAGCACTGGAGTCCACTGAGTGCATTTTACTGCTGGTTTGTGGGAGCACAGCGTCGGAATGGAAGTGAGTATGAAGATAAAAATTACATAACTGGACTCGACGTCACTTACACTATACACCGCTTACTGTAGTTTAAAGGCTGTTTCAGAGCTGACAGATTCCCTTTAAGAGGTCTGTTAAGTGTCTTCCAGAGTATCCATCATATTTACATGGAAAGAAGCTTGTCTAAAATTTGAGCCTATTAGTTTATAGTCTGTTATTTTGTTTTAGACATTTTTGTGCATTTTGGCCCTCTCCTCTTGTTGAGCGTGCTGAATAAGCCAGTAATTCAACATTTTTCACCAAAATTGCAGACAAAATCGAGACTCAGACTTGGTGCCTAATCTGGGTCCCTTGTTTGCAGACCTTACATAATTCCCAGCGTTGTAATATGTAAATCAGTGCTGGGCAAATGCCAGGAACTGCTGCTTAGGTTGTCTTCTTTTTTATAATGAAATACCATGTTCATCATGTTCTTCTGGGGAAGGGGTCTAAGGCAGTGAAGGGGTTAATGTCTTATATAATGATGAGCTATCCTATCAAACAGCTGATCGGCATCTCCGCTGATCAGCTGTTTGACAAGGAGTCAGCAATCCATGTGAGCGCTGCTTCCTGGTTTTTACACTACGCGTTATCTCCATTCACTTGACGAAGTGCAATGTAATGAACAGCTGATCGGTGGGGGTGCTGGATGTCGGACTCCTGCCAATCAAATGTTGATGAGCTATCCTGAGGTAATACAAAAATATTAGTTTAAGGTTCTGTTCAGTTTCTCAGACAAGTTGGTGTAGTTGCTGTTCTGCCAGATAAAAAAAGGGTAGTTTAGCAATCTTTGGGTTTAGAGAAGCTATGTTATGTTATGTTATTTTGTCAGTGAATCTTATGTTCCTTTTGTCAGTCTTTTTTATGTTGCCTGTTTTTAAATCTGCAGGTTTTCCGATAGTTACATCACTGAAAATCCCCAAAGATCATTAGAGGTAAGAACTTATCGATTGCCTTCTATAGTGCCTTTTGCTCTGCGAGAGGCATAATTATAGAAGAGTGAAATTATACCATTATTATAAAAATGTTTGCTGCTGTGGCATAAAAGTGGACTAAAGAAGAACTGACGAGCCTCTGTGAGATGTGAGTGAAGTGTGAATTCTGATACAGATACATCTGTGACGGAGGCTCTGTTGGCGGCTTCCATTGCAGATTCCATAAAAAATAGCACAGTATACTGTTCTGGTTGGTGGTTAAAATTCCGGGTCTCATGACTTAAAGAGGACCTGTCACCATGAAATGCAATGTGATCAGCAGACAGCATGTTATAGAGCAGGAGGAGCTGAGCAGATTGATACATACCGCATTTTTCAGTCTTCTAGACGCTCCTACCCATCAGACACCTAGGTTTTAGAGGAGGAAAATCAGAAAAAAAATATTAATCAGACCCCCGATCTTTCAGACCTCAAATCCAACACCCAATCTTTATCAGAGCTCATATCAGATCCCCAATCAGACTCCCAATCTGTTTCAGACTTCAGATCAGACCCCTAATCCTCATCAAACCTCAGATCAGTAAAAACCTTAGACGCTGCTCTGTTCCTGCACTCACTGCTCCTTTGTCTTCTTCCGGGCCCCATGCTGGACTGTGACCTGATTTTGCACAGTGTCAGGTCGTAGTGCACGCCTATGTGCACTATGTCCTGATTCTATACAGTCAGGATGCAGTGCAGCTTGTGGCCCAGAAGAAGACCAGAGTGGTGAGTACAGCCAGTGCTAGCAGCGCTATATTCACCGCTACATATGCCTCCTGCATACTAATGAGCACTTCCAGTACCACCACGGCCTTGTCTCAGCATTTCTTAGTCTAGTGACCACACGTTCATCGGTCACGTGGCCTAGGAGCAGCTGAGCCCCATTGAAGTTAATGGGGCTGAGTGTGATACCAAGCACAGCCGCTATACATTGTACAGCACTCTGCTTGGTAAGCACGGAGAAGGCAGCTGTGCCCATGAGAGCGCCGGTGCCTTATCAAAAAGCTGATCAGCGGGGCTCATAGGTGTCATCCCCACTGATCAGATACTGATGACCTATCCTGAGGATAGCTTGAAGCAACTCCTCAGCTTCCCCATACACATTCGGCTTAGCTGCACATGATTGTTTATTCTATGTGGAGAGCGGAGAAAGTCTGGTGGTGGCTTATCTCCCAGGAGAACAAAAGGATTTTATAAAAATATTCATTTCTCTGACATCATCTGTCCTCCTTCAGTTACCTCTTATAGAGTTCATAGAGGTGAGACATGGGCCCCAGCAGTGAACCAACCATACCTTTAGCATGCTGTCTGGCCTTTCAGCGACACCAAACATACAAGAGAAACACTACAAACTGCTTACTTACAATGACGACGACTCTGATGTACATGTTCTCATGCCTCATCTTCACCATTTGGCCCAGACCGTCATGACGACTATTCTCCTCAGTGCATCCAAATACTATACTGCAGAAAAAATAGTGCCACTAGTAGTTCCCCCACTAATAATAATGCCCCTATTGATCAGTTAAATGTTCTCGCTGCATCAACCATACTGAGCAGATCAGGAAAGTGCAGCTCCATTGGTTTACTCCAGACCAAACCGCACTGCAAATTTGTGTTGGCAAAACTGCGGACACAGTGGAACCCCTGAACATGTGTGGTGGTGGTGTCCAGCTGTCTCTCCAATTTCGGTAGCAGTCTTTGATTTTCCGTCCACATGAACTGGTTAAAAAAAAGAAATCACTGTATGTTGCTAAAAAGTGCCCTCGTCTTATAGTCCATCGTCACTGTGTTTATTTGCTCTACCCGATGTCTTATTCATCAGCAGTGCCCCTCAGCACTATTTCAGCACTTGAGGGCTTGCTAGGGCTGAAGCTCTCCAGTGTTGCCTAGGCAACCACAATGCTTTTGGAAGAGAGTGCTCACTGTCTACAGAGCTGAGTAAAGGAGGAGGGCTGCTTTAATCGCTGATATCTCTGGATCGGTAGCAGCTAGAGATATGGTTATGGTCTTTTTTTTGAAAACTGACAGCCTAAGCTGTAACACATTATGCACTCACATTTGTATGGAGTGGGCTGCTGCGGTAAACCCACTCAGTGGGTGCCCGCTGTATTATACAACAGGAAGCTGGCCTCAATGACTGAGATCGGCGATTTCACCAAACCCCGTTGTTTAACCCCTCAGATGGTCCAATCAAATGCTGCATCTGTGAGGTTAGGCAGAGGGATGTGGCTCCCTCTGCCTTCCGATTGGAACCCCCACATTGAAATCCGGGGGTCCGATCAGTTACCATGGCAGCCTGGACACTTCTGAAGCTTCGAGGCCAGCCATGGTAAGCTGTGCATGAGGCACAGCTCAGCAAGGAGCGTGTCAAAATTCTTTTCACCCTAATAGATCTCTATTAGGGTGAATGAGACAAGGGATCAAAAGATATACCGTATTTTTCGCTTTATAAGATGCACTTTTTTCCCCCAAAAGTAGGGGGAAAATGGCCGTGCGTCTTATAAAGTGAATACTAGTGAATGCTTTCATTATGGAAGCGCTCACTAGTATGTTTTAGGTGCCGGGAGCGGGGAAACATACTCGCCCTCCTGCGCTGCAGCTCCGCTCCGGGTCGGGCGCTCCTCGCAGTCTGACGCTGCACGCAATCAGGTGACAGTGCAGAGCTGGCAGGAGAAGACAGAGGAGCGCCGAACCCGGAGTGGAGCCACGGCGCTGGAGAGGTAAAAGAGTTTTTTATTTTGTTCTGATGGGGCAGAGTGGGCTGATCTGAGGTCTGATGGGGGCACAGTGGGCTGATCTGGGGTATGATGGGGGCACAGTGGGCTGATATGGGACACAGTGGTCTGATCTAAGGTCTGATGGGGGCACTGTGGGCTGATCTGAGGTATGATGGGGGCAGAGTGGGCTGATCTGAGGTATGATGGGGGCTCAGTGGGCTGATCTGGGGTATGATGGGGGCATAGTGGGCTGATATGAGACACAGTGGTCTGATCTGAGGTCTGATGCGGACACAGTGGGCTGATCTGAGCTATGATGGGGGCACTGTGGGCTGATCTGAGCTATGATGGGGGCACTGTGGGCTGATCTGAGCTATGATGGGGGCACAGTGGGCTGATCTGAGGTCTGATGGGGGCACTGTTGGCTGATCTGAGATATGATGGGGGCACAGTGGGCTGATCTGAGGTCTGATGGAGCAGAGTGGGCTGATATGGGGGCTGATGGGCTGATCTGAGGTTTGATGGGGGCAGAGTGGGAAGATTTGGGCTGATATGGGGGCTGAGTGGGCTGATTGGCTGATCTGATGGGGGTCTGATGTGATGTCCTGAAATTTATGGGGGGTCTGATATGAGGTCTGATGAAAAATATATTTTTTTTATTTTCCTACTCTAAAATCTGGGGTGCGTCTTATCATTGGGTGCATCTTATAAAGCGAAAAATTTGGTATATAAACAATAAAAAATTAAACATATCTGGTATCGTCACGTCTGAAAATGTCTGAACTATTAAAATATATAAAAAAAAAAAAAATCTTGTATGCTGTAACAGAAAAAAATGAAAAAAAAAAATTTGTATAACAGTGATGAAAAAGTCATAGATGCCATGAAAATGGCACGATTAAAAAGAAGCCCTCATACAGCTTTGTGGAAAAAGTTATTGCTGTCAGAAAATAACGATGCAAAGAAAATGTAATTTTTTTACCAAAGGTTTGGTATCGCTGTAATCGTATTGAGCTGCAGAATAAGGGCATCATGTCATTTTTAGCACATAGTGAATGCTGTGATTTCAAACCTCAAAAACCTTGGTGTTTTTTGTTTTCTCCATTTTACCCCACAGAGAATTCTTTTTCCGTTTTCCAATAAAAGACATGGTAAATTAAATGGTGCCATTAAAGTTGCACCTTGTCCTGCAAAAAATAAGCTCTCATATGTTTATGTTAATGAAAAAGTAAAAAAAAAAAAACTTATGGCTATTGGAATGTAGGAAGGAGAAATAAAAAATGAAAATAGGTTTTTTTGTTTTGCTCTCTTTTGCCACCTGCTGTTCATTTTGTATTTTTGCAGATTTTTTTATTTGATTTATTTTTTTTTATAGATTTTATTAAGTCCTCTGTAAATTTCCAATGCTTACAGCTCAAAGTTGTATTTTTTAATGCCTTTTTTTGTCATTTATTGCCCTATTTACAGTAGCTGTAAACCATGAGGGGTTTAATTTTAGCTAGTTATACTTTCCCATTTATCCTCAGTGTTATTATGTGACATTAGCTGCTCCCAGTCTATACCCTGAAATGCTGTCCTCAACCTAATTAGCCTTTTCAGTGTTTTTGCTCTCTCAGCCAGAGTTTGCTTCTTACAGTTCAGGAGAAATATAATTATATTGTGGTCACTATTATCTAGTGTTTCTCGAACAGTAATATTTCCAACAAGCTCTGCATCATTAGAAATGACCAGATCCAACAGTGCATCGCCCCTAGTGGGAGCTTCTACAAACTGGCCCATAAAGCGGTCCTGCAGCAAGTTGAGGAATCTTCTCCCCTTTGCGGATCTGGCAAAACCATGACCTGAGTCATTGGCAGAGGAGTTAAAATCTCCCATTATGACCACTGTACCAGCCTGTGTAGCCTGCTCTATTTGGTTAGACAGCTGGACATGTTAGGGGGTCTATAGATTACACCAAGTATTATTTTTTTACAGATTATTTCCCTTTGTAATTCCACTCATAAGCTTTCACCATCCTCACTATTCACACCCACAATTGCCTATTTCACACTCTCCTTCAGATCACTCCTCACATACAGGCACACACCACCGCCTTTTCTGTTGGCCCTATCTTTCCTAAAGAGTGTAAAACTGAATATTAACAGCCTAGTAATGTCCCCTGTAGTGCCGCAGTATTAAATGTTTCTCCTGTGCTCTGGTAATACCCTCTATAGTGCCCCCCAATATTAAAAATGCCCTCTTTTGTGCCCCCAGTAGTAATAATGCTCCCGTTGTGCCCGTAGTATTAACTATTCCCCATAGTGCGCCCAGTAAAAATAATGCTGCCATAGTGCCTCCAGTATTAAAAAGTTCACCACAATAATGCTCCCTGTAGTGCCTTCAGTGCAACTAGTAATGCTCCCTTTATGCTCCCCAAGTGGGGGGGAAAAAATAAAGAAAATCTAATACTCAGCAGCTGCCTGGAAAGCAGGGCATAGACCTATTCCGTCCGATGGCCTGAGATTGCTTCTTCTGATGCAGATGGACACAATGATGTCATCGCTTTATGTCTGCTGCCTTCTAGGCTTCAGAGCTGTTGTCTTGTGACCTATGCTGCCAGTTCCTGTGCATTGCTGCAGCAGTATTGCTGTCCTGCGGATACCAGTGCAGTTGAATTCAGCAGGGGTATCTGCAGCAGCTGACCGGATACATAGGTACCTGATGCTCACAGTGTTAATTAACTCTGGCAGTGCCAGATTGGGATGTACCCAGCCGGTGGACGTGAGGAGGGCTCAATTGGTCCTCAAGGCATTGGACCAGTAGGCTCTATAGCCAGCCGCGCCGCCGTAGGTGTGGGAAATAATGCTGAGAGTAAATGAGATGCTTTTTTTCTTTGTTGCTGGAGCATCCATCCCCCATAATGTACTGCCGAATATCATGATGGACTTTTGTGTCTAATAATTTCTGGTCTCACTTCTCCGTCTTAAGCTATTTTTCCTAGACCCCAATATCTGTAGATTTTGTATTCATTTTACTGTCATCTGCAATGTATTACCTGCCTCTAATAAGAAAATGCGGCTCTGCAAGTGATCTGCACTATTCATTACATTACAGGTAATCACAGAGGAGCAGAAATTTCTTGTCAGACATTGTTATTGATTAAGCTGATTCTTCTCTTCTAGACGTGTAGAGTTTAATCTCTCCGCTGCTAAGGAGAGCTGTTCTCATATGCATTGTACGGCCAAGACAAATGAATAGCAAAATTGTGCTTGAATTACAGGAGCTGACAAAGGCACTGGAAGAGAAATCCGATGATGCCGAGTACTACAGCCAAAGAGCTTATGCTCACATACTTCTTCAGAATTACAATGGTAACCACCGTTTTAACCCTGTATTTACCTATGACGTTTCTACTAGCTAGCTTCACTGAAGACAAAAAACACAATGATGTCACATAGGATAGAGCAGGAATCAGCTACCTCTGGCACTCCAGCTGTCATGAAACTACAACTCCCAGCATGCTCCTTTCACTTATGTGGTAGTTCAGAGAACAGCCAAGCAAGTGTGCATGATGGGAGATGTAGTTTCAGAACACCTGCTGATCCCTGGGATATAGGAATGGGGTACGGGGTGCTGACCCTTACGCTGTTGTCTTACTTGTCCTGTCTCTGTGCTTGCCTTTATTATTTTCTTGATTAACAAAATAGTGGCTCTGGAAGGTCTAGTAGTCAAAAAAAAAAAATTTCCTTTTTGTTTTATTGGTCAGGGAAGGATCATCACACGTGACCACAGTAGATTTTTTTTCATGTAGTAGTCCCTGTATCTCCTGAACAGGTTTCTTCAACCCCTTCACGTGGATGAATATTGACGTGGATTGGGATATTGGACTTTTATACAGTTTCTTACACCTAAAGTTGCAGTTGGTCTTTATTAGAGATGAGCGAACGTGCTCGTAACGAGCACTGTACCGCTCGGCTCCCCTGCGCTCGCATGGGCGCAGGCAGCCGCTTCCGTCCTCCTCACCCGACGGAAGCGGCTGCCTGCTCCCATGCGAGGGCAGGGGAGCCGAGCGGTACAGTGCTTGTTACGAGCACGTTCGCACATCTCTAGTCTTTATTAAAATTTTTCGCCAGTCTTCAGTTTCTCTGCATCTTCAGACTTTTTCGGTGAAACCTGAGGTTCTCTTAGGATTTGTTCTGTAGCCCTTATCTCTAGTTCCCTAACACCTCATAAACACTCATTTAAAGGGCATCCGTCAGCAGATTTGTACCTATGAAACTGACTGACCTGTTACATGTGCACTTGGCAGCTGAAGACATCTGTGTTGGTCCCATGTTCATATGTGCCCGCATTGCTGAGAAAAATGATGTTTTAATATATGCAAATAAGCCTCTAGGAGCAACGGGGGCGTTACCATTACACCTAGAGGCTCTGCTCTCTCTGCAACTGCCGCGTCCTCTGCACTTTGATTTACAGGGCCAGGCAGTGTAAACATGATTAAAGTGAAGAGGGCGCAGCAGTTGCAGAGAGAGCAGAGCCTCTAGGTGTAATTGCAATGCCATTCAGCTGCCAAGCGTTCATGTAACGGTTCATCCAGTTTCATGGTTACAAATCTGCTGACAGGTGCCCTTTAAGGCCCCTTTACAAAGGCCAATTATCGGTGACAAACATTGTGCTAGCAGGCATTCCCAATAATTGGCCTGTGTAAAGGTGCCGCCAATCATTGATGCGTCGCCCAAACTCATTGTTTCTGGACCGCAGATCGTCCTGTGTAAATGGATCTGCTGCCCAGAAAGAATGTTAAAGGGGATGTACCAGTAATATAAATGTATCCCGCCCAACAGATATCGCTGGTGTATCACTTTCCCCAAATACTACCATTTATTCTTATTCTTACCAACTTATTCAAAAGTTATTAGCCAACCTGGGGTAGATGTGTTCTGATATTCAGTTGTTGTTGGACAGGTCCTGCATTGGAGCCTTGTCATGTAGGACGTTGGAAATGTTGGGGTCAATCTGAAAAAAACTCTCCAAGGAAGTATGGGAGCTAGAGCAATTGATAAAAATAAACTATAGAATAAAAATTAGTTACTACCTCTTTAAGCTAAATCCTTATAAGAATTTAGCAACCTACTTGGGAAATTTGGGGTTATAACAGATCAATATATAACACATTATGCTCATGATAACTTGTAAGCAGTATGATAGTCTAGCTCAATGGACATCTTTATCAAAAGCAGTCATACTGTTATGCCAATTCTACACCTAATATTATCTTGATGATTACCTTGTAGATAACCTCTTCCCCTTCCAGCAACCAGAAATTCTAACAAAATGTGCTTTCTATAAAGATTGAGCTTAAATACTCCTTTCTCATGGAATTGTCCCTTAAAATGCGAGTCTGTAAAAAAGTACAGTTAATGTTTCACTGTGAAGGAACAGTTTGCAGATGCAGCGAAACTGAAGGCTGTAGAAGCCATGATAAGTAGCATGCAGTAATAAAAAGTGCAACTAAAGGTGCCCAAAGCCTGTAAGTTAGACTATAAATCTTTATGATAACTAAGACTGTCGTTTTAGTTACTGAAAAATAAACTTGCCTTTCTGCAGGTGACTGATAAATACCGGTAAATACTGGCACTCCTACATGTGCAGTTGTACTCCTAAAAGGGGTTTTTCAATTTTTTTTTTGGAGTATCTGATTGGTGGGGTCCAACTCTCTCTGCTTTGCCTAAGCCGAGTGATGACACGTTCATGTACCATGTGGCCTAGGAGAAACTCCCCATTCAAGTGACCATGTTTTTTTCCTTGATCGAAAGCTTCTTGGGTTTAGCTCGGACCCCATTGCTGTCCTTTAGCTCAAGGTTATTTTCTTTTTAGAAACAGAGTTATTTAAAGAGGAGCTGCCACCTTTCCTGAGATTTTTTTTTTTTTGTTTAGCAACTACTTGCATCCCCCTTTTGAAAATTCTGGGGCATCTACTCTTATGACACTTTGTTGTGCCATTCCTGTATTATTCCTTCTAGAAGTTATGAATTCACTATCGCAGCCATCATCAACCTATGGCATATCTGCTGTAGTGAAACTACAACTCCCAGCATACACACTTTCTTGGTTGTTCTTGGAACTCCCATAGAAGTGAATGGAGCATGCAGGTTTAACAACAGACGGAGTGTTGGATGTTGCTGACCCCTTCATCAGTTTGCAATGAAGGTCCAGATGGGTGTTAGCAGTTGGTGTGTCCCTGCACAGTTTAACACTATCCAATCAGTTCTGCCCGTGTCAAACTGTGCAGGGACACACCCCCAGCTGGTAACACCCATCTGTACCTTCAATGCAAACTTCTAGTAATGCATTCATAACTTCTAGCAAGGATAATAAAGGAATGGCACAACATAGAGCCATAATAATAGATGCTCCAGAATTGTTATTACACAGGGAATGCATGAAGCTATTAAAACAGTCATGTCAGGAGCGGTGACAGGTCCTCTTTGAGTATAAATATAAGAATTTGCTTTCTAATATACATACCATTCCAAATCTGTTTAGTTCCCATACCATTTGTCTTCTTTGTCCCATGTGGCATCTTTGAAATCCTGCATGATATGGCCAACAAGTCGTCACACAGGATGGCAAAAGGGGTATAGTGGAATGGAAGAGAAGACCCATTTAAAATGGATTTAACAATTTTGATTTAATACGGAGTGCTTTTTACATGCTGTGGTTTGGGCGATATGGCCCAAAAAAAATTTAATTTTTTTTTTTTTTAATTTTGGACAATTCACGATTTAAATCTCGATTTTCTTATGTTATTAAAAATATAAAAAAATATATATAAAAAAAAGCCTACTGTGCCCCCACTAGACCTCACATCAGCCCATTGTGCCCCATCAGACCCCACATCAGCCCAGTGTGCCCCCATCAGACCTCAGATCAGCCCACAGTGCCCCCATCAGACCTCAGATCAGCCCACAGTGCCCCCATCAGACCTCAGATCAGCCCACAGTGCCCCCATCAGACCTCAGATCAGCCCACAGTAGTGCCCCCATCAGACCTCAGATCAGCCCACAGTAGTGCCCCCATCAGACCTCAGATCAGCCCACAGTAGTGCCCCCATCAGACCTCAGATCAGCCCACAGTAGTGCCCCCATCAGACCTCAGATCAGCCCACAGTAGTGCCCCCATCAGACCTCAGATCAGCCCACAGTAGTGCCCCCATCAGACCTCAGATCAGCCCACAGTAGTGCCCCCATCAGACCTCAGATCAGCCCACAGTAGTGCCCCCATCAGACCTCAGATCAGCCCACAGTAGTGCCCCCATCAGACCTCAGATCAGCCCACAGTAGTGCCCCCTTGAGACCTCAGATCAGCCCACAGTAGTGCCCCCTTGAGACCTCAGATCAGCCCACAGTAGTGCCCCTGAGACCTCAGCCCCACAGTAGTGCCCCCTTGAGACCTCAGATCAGCCCACAGTAGTGCCCCCTTGAGACCTCAGATCAGCCCACAGTAGTGCCCCTTGAGACCTCAGATCAGCCCACAGTAGTGCCCCCTTGAGACCTCAGATCAGCCCACAGTAGTGCCCCCTTGAGACCTCAGATCAGCCCACAGTAGTGCCCCCTTGAGACCTCAGATCAGCCCACAGTAGTGCCCCTTGAGACCTCAGATCAGCCCACAGTAGTGCCCCCTTGAGACCTCAGATCAGCCCACAGTAGTGCCCCCTTGAGACCTCAGATCAGCCCACAGTAGTGCCCCCTTGAGACCTCAGATCAGCCCACAGTAGTGCCCCCTTGAGACCTCAGATCAGCCCACAGTAGTGCCCCCTTGAGACCTCAGATCAGCCCACAGTAGTGCCCCTTGAGACCTCAGATCAGCCCACAGTAGTGCCCCCTTGAGACCTCAGATCAGCCCACAGTAGTGCCCCCTTGAGACCTCAGATCAGCCCACAGTAGTGCCCCCTTGAGACCTCAGATCAGCCCACAGTAGTGCCCCCTTCAGCCCTCAGAACAGCCCACTAGGCCACCATAAGAATAAAATAAAAAAATTCCTTACCTGTCCTGCGCCGCGGCTCCGCTCCAGGTCTGGCACTCCTCAGTCTTCTTCTCCCGGTGCTGCACTGTCACCTGACTGCGTGCAGTGTCAGGTCAGAGTGCGCGCACTACGTCCTGACGCTGTACGCGGTCAGGACAGTGCAGCGCGGCCCCGGAGAAGAAGAGGAGCGCCGGACACTGGAGCAGAGCTGCGGCGCAATACAGGTGAGAGTTTTTTTTAAATTTTATCTGGCGGGCGCCATTTTAGGAAAATCGAGGAACGATTTTCCTAAAAAATAAAATCGGGAGGCTTTCAATTGGCGTATTAATCGAATTAATTTGATTAATCGCCCAGCCCTAGTTGTAGTGCAGTTGCTGGTTTATTTTTACTTTTTTACCCTAATATCCCTCTAATTCAGACCCGGGCAAGGGGCAGCCTGTGGGCCGCATCCGGCCCACCTACTGTCTCTGACTGTCCCGCCTGGCCTGAGTCACAGTTGGAGGCTGAGTGAGAGCAGACGCTTGTGTCTCCCGTCATCAACTCCGTACGGAGCTCAAACAAACAGTGGCGTACTAAAGTGGGTGCGGTCCGCCCTGGGTGCCAGCTCTCGGGGGGGGTTCCAGAAACAATGAGCGCTTCCATCAATACATATAGAAGCGCTCATTGCTGGAGCGCAGGGAGCTGGGTCCTGTCACTCACCTCCCTGCGCTCCTCCTCTCCCTCAGGCCGGTGCTCTGAATGGTGAAGCAGATTTCAGAGAGCTTGCAGGCAGAGATCGCGCTGCGGGAATGTGTGGGCGGAGCCTGTAGCCCAGAAATCTGCATAAGCTCCGCCTACACATTGCTGCTGAGCAATCTGTGTCTGCAGAGAAGAGAGGACTTCAGGAACGGGACAAAGTGAGTAGGTGCTGTTTTATTTTTTGCTTGTTTTTTTTTTTTTTTTTTTTAAATACAGATGGGGCACAGAGGGCATTACTTATGTGAAGGGGGCACAGTGGGCATTTTGTACTATGGAGGGGGCACAGAGCCAGAGGGCATTACTACAATGAAGGGGGCACAGAGGGCATTACTACAAAAGGGGCACAGTGGGCATTTTGTAATATGGAGGGGGCACACATCCAGAGGACATTACGACAAAGAAGGGGGCACAGAGGGCCTTGCGACAAAGAAGGGGGCACAGAGGGCCTTGCGACAAAGAAGGGGGCACAGAGGGCCTTGCGACAAAGAAGGGGGCACAGAGGGCCTTGCGACAAAGAAGGGGGCACAGAGGGCCTTGCGACAAAGAAGGGGGCACAGAGGGCCTTGCGACAAAGAAGGGGGCACAGAGGGCCTTGCGACAAAGAAGGGGGCACAGAGGGCCTTGCGACAAAGAAGGGGGCACAGAGGGCCTTGCGACAAAGAAGGGGGCACAGAGGGCCTTGCGACAAAGAAGGGGGCACAGAGGGCCTTGCGACAAAGAAGGGGGCACAGAGGGCCTTGCGACAAAGAAGGGGGCACAGAGGGCCTTGCGACAAAGAAGGGGGCACAGAGGGCCTTGCGACAAAGAAGGGGGCACAGAGGGCCTTGCGACAAAGAAGGGGGCACAGAGGGCCTTGCGACAAAGAAGGGGAGGGCCACAGAGGGGCCAGCTTGCGACAAAGAAGGGGGCACAGAGGGCCTTGCGACAAAGAAGGGGGCACAGAGGGCCTTGCGACAAAGAAGGGGGCACAGAGGGCCTTGCGACAAAGAAGGGGGCACAGAGGGCCTTGCGACAAAGAAGGGGGCACAGAGGGCCTTGCGACAAAGAAGGGGGCACAGAGGGCCTTGCGACAAAGAAGGGGGCACAGAGGGCCTTGCGACAAAGAAGGGGGCACAGAGGGCCTTGCGACAAAGAAGGGGGCACAGAGGGCCTTGCGACAAAGAAGGGGGCACAGAGGGCCTTGCGACAAAGAAGGGGGCACAGAGGGCCTTGCGACAAAGAAGGGGGCACAGAGGGCCTTGCGACAAAGAAGGGGGCACAGAGGGCCTTGCGACAAAGAAGGGGGCACAGAGGGCCTTGCGACAAAGAAGGGGGCACAGAGGGCCTTGCGACAAAGAAGGGGGCACAGAGGGCCTTGCGACAAAGAAGGGGGCACAGAGGGCCTTGCGACAAAGAAGGGGGCACAGAGGGCCTTGCGACAAAGAAGGGGGCACAGAGGGCCTTGCGACAAAGAAGGGGGCACAGAGGGCCTTGCGACAAAGAAGGGGGCACAGAGGGCCTTGCGACAAAGAAGGGGGCACAGAGGGCCTTGCGACAAAGAAGGGGGCACAGAGGGCCTTGCGACAAAGAAGGGGGCACAGAGGCCTTGCGACAAGAAGGGGGCACAGAGGGCCTTGCGACAAAGAAGGGGGCACAGAGGGCCTTGCGACAAAGAAGGGGGCACAGAGGGCCTTGCGACAAAGAAGGGGGCACAGAGGGCCTTGCGACAAAGAAGGGGGCACAGAGGGCCTTGCGACAAAGAAGGGGGCACAGAGGGCCTTGCGACAAAGAAGGGGGCACAGAGGCCTTGCGACAAAGAAGGGGGCACAGTGGGCATTACTACAAAGAAGGGGGCACAGTGGGCATTACTACAAAGAAGGGGGAACAGTGGGCATTTTGTACTATGGAGGGGACACAGAGCCAGAGGGCATTATTACTGTGAAGGGGCACAGTGGGCATTATTAATATGAAAGGGGCACAAAGAGAGCATTACAATTGAGGGGGGCACACATCTGTACAAAATTACTGTGAAGGTTGTACAATGAGGGCAATACTACTGTGAGGTTTTTTTTTTTTTTTTTTTTAATGTATTGTGGGGGGGGGGTTGGTGCCAGAGAAAGGACCCGCCCCAGGTGGCAAACACCCTAGGCACGCCACTGCAAACAAACCACTAAAGCGGCTCTGGTACCTAGAAAGACCACAGGAACCAACTGCGCAGAGAAAAGCCCGTAGCTGCGAGTGGTACCGGAGTTACATCGGGTACCACGCGCTCCCTCTCTCCCCTAGCCACCCCCCCCCAGCGGCGCGCCGCCATTACAGGGCCTGATAGCGCGCCCATCGGCACGAGGAAGACGCTGTAGCTGGACCCCACATACCTGCCGTGTAGCAGTATCTGCCGGGATCCATGACCTCAGAGACTGAGAGCTGCAGTACTCAGTCCTTCCTGCCTGCTATGTAGTTAAATCTGCCTCTTCAGAAGAAACATTCACTGCTAGTTCCCAGTAGTGTGCATTTTTCTACCTTTTCCTGCTCCCATCTATTGCCCGAAACCAGGAAATATTTAGCGCTCTGTGCTTGTGAGAGGCAGCACGTCCAGATACACCAGTGACAGGCAGAGCAGCACCTGCAAATATACCTGGTGACAGTATATATACTATATACAGTATTGGGTAGAACTGAGTTAATTATATTAGTCCGGCCCTCTAAAACCATCCCAATTTCTCATGTGGCCCCATGTGAAAATTAATTGCCCACCCCTGCTCTAATTCTATATGTAAAGTTGTTGGCATACATATGCTTGTGGAAATACAGTTTGCTGGAGAAGATGTGATAAGCCCTGTTCTGTATATATCATGTCTAGAACAATTACGTGAATTCATTTTGAGCTGTTTTGCTCCCATTTTTTTTTTTGGCTACTACAGACTTTTCCAGCGATGTTGTATTAATTGGGGGTCTGTGTGATTGGAGGATGTTGGCAGTCCTCCATAGTCTAATCTGCTTTTTGCAGTCCATCCCTGTTCTTGCTAATAGTGGTGACTCTGATCCTTCTTTTATATCCAGGGGAAAAGCTTGAAGCTCCTGGCCCCAAATCCTCACTCCGTGTGGCACTTGACATTTATACTGCTTAGCAGAGGGGCTTTTGGACCTTGTAAGGACAGCTTCAGTACCCCTCCTCAGGCCGTCTCCACTCTCTGCCTTTAACCCCTGAATGACCACTCCGGCGGGAGGTGCAGGTCCTCATTCAAGTGAATGGGATGGCGAGCAGGTAAACAGTGAAGAGAAGGCAGTGCTGGCACTACGTGCGCCATCTCTTCAAACAGCTCATCGGTGAGGGTGCCAAGTGTCATACCCCCACGATCTGATATTGATGAGGTCATCAATAAAAATGAACTTGGATAACCCCTTTAAAGCCTTTTCAGACCTGGTCATTAAGGGGTTAAAGAGGTTGTTGGCACTGGAGCAGAGGGGATTTGAGTAGGTGAATAGGCATTCATTTATTGTTTTACCACCTTCCCTGAATAATATAGACTAGGGTTGCACGATATATCGAAAACTCGGTACGGTTTCGGTACCTAGTGCGGTACCGAAGCTCGATACCGAGTTTTCTTGCAGTCCGATACTTAGAACATGGCGCGCGCATCACTTTAATGCGTTGCCCCATGTTCTAATATCTGCCTGCCGCGCTGCCAGGGCCCCCGCACCCCCCTCAGATCAGCCCACCCAGGTCCCAGCCACTTAAAAAAAAAAATCATACTTACCTGTTCTGGCCGCCGCTGTCCTCACTGGTTCCGCGCTCCACCGTCTTCCCTGGCGCGCACTATGACCTGATGCAGCGTCAGGTCATAGTGAGCGCCGGCAGGCAAGAGAGTGGAGCGGGGAACCTGAGGACAGCGGCGGCGGCCGGAACAGGTAAGTATGATTTTTTTAAAGTGGCTGGGTGGGCTGATCTGAGGTCTGAGGGGGGCACAAGACACTGACCTGAGGTCTGAGGGGGGGCACAACTCGCTGACCTGAGGTCTGATGGGGGCACAAGAGGCTGGTCTGATGGGGGCACAAGAGGCTGACCTGAGGTCTGATGGGGGCACAAGAGGCTGACCTGAGGTCTGATGGGGGCACAAGAGGCTGACCTGAGGTCTGATGGGGGCACAAGAGGCTGACCTGAGGTCTGATGGGGGCACAAGAGGCTGACCTGAGGTCTGATGGGGGCACAAGAGGCTGACCTGAGGTCTGATGGGGGCACAAGAGGCTGACCTGAGGTCTGATGGGGGCACAAGAGGCTGACCTGAGGTCTGATGGGGGCACAAGAGGCTGACCTGAGGTCTGATGGGGGCACAATGTGTTGATCTGAGATTTATTATCCCTGTACGGTGACATCTCTGTGTTTATTATCCCTGTACAGTGACATCGCTGTATTTATTATCCCTGTACAGTGACATCGCTGTGTGTATTATCCCAGTGCAGGAAGAGGTAAGTGGTCTGTGTTTGTGTGTTTGTTTTCTATTTTTCAGGGTCGTGAATGCAGAGGACTACGTCAGATTCGGTGGACTACGTCGGACCAGCTTTTTTTTTTTTTTTTTTTTAATAAAATGGTCAAACGGGTCTGGGGGAGTGTTTATTTCAATAAAATGTTTTATACTTGTGTGTGTGTATTTTTTTTTACAATACTACAGTTTTAGTAATCACAGCTATCTACAGACGGCCCTGATTACTAATACTGGGCTTAGTGCTTGCCGGTATGGCAGGCCAGCACTAACCCCAACATCTATTACCTTGGCACCCACCGCCATCAGGGGTGCCGGGAAGAGCTGGGTACCCGCAGGACCGGACCTTCTAAATTGAGGGTCTGGCTCTGGGGCGGCTGCAGGCTGGTACCATTAGGCTGGGAAGGGCCAATAACCGTGTCCATTCCCACCCTGGTAGTGCCAGGCTGCCGCTGCTGGTTGTATCTGGCTGGTGAAGGAAAAAAGGGGGGGACCCCATGCCATTTTTTTTTCAAAAATTTCATTATTTAAAAAAAAAAAAGGCGTGGGGTCCCCCCCTTTTTTCCTTCACCAGCCAGATACAACCAGCAGCAGCAGCCTGGCACTACCAGGGTGGGAAGGGACACGGTTATTGGCCCTTCCCAGCCTAATGGTACCAGCCTGCAGCCGCCCCAGAGCCAGACCCTCAATTTAGAAGGTCCGGTCCTGCGGGTACCCGGCTCTTCCCGGCACCCCTGGTGGCGGTGGGTGCCGAGGTAATAGATGTTGGGGTTAGTGCTGGCCTGCCATACCGGCAAGCACTAAGCCCAGTATTAGTAATCAGGGCCATCTGTAGATAGCCGTAATTACTAAAACTGTAGTATTGTAAAAAAAAATACACACACACAAGTATAAAACATTTTATTGAAATAAACACTCCCCCAGACCCCTGTTTGACCATTTTATTTAAAAAAAAAAAAAAAAAGAGCTGGTCCGACGTAGTCCACCGAATCCGACGTAGTCCTCTGCATTCACGACCCTGAAAAATAGAAAACAAACACACAAACACAGACCACTTACCTCTTCCTGCACTGGGATAATACACACAGCGATGTCACTGTACAGGGATAATAAACACAGTGATGTCACCGTACAGAGATAATAAACACAGAGATGTCACCGTACAGGGATAATAAACACAGCGATGTCACTGTACAGAGATAAAATAAACACAGTGATGTCACAGTACAGGGATAATAAACACAGTGATGTCACAGTACAGGGATAATAAACACAGTGATGTCACTGTACAGGGATAATAAACACAGAGATGTCACCGTACAGGGATAATAAACACAGCGATGTCACTGTACAGGGATAATAAACACAGTGATGTCACAGTACAGGGATAATAAACACAGTGATGTCACAGTACAGGGATAATAAACACAGTGATGTCACTGTACAGGGATAATAAGCACAGTGATGTCACAGTACACCTGTGCAAACAAGGCCTGGGGGGACCAAGATAAGGCTAGGGGCTACACTGAAAAGGGCCAGTGGCGCACAGATCAGGGGTAAGGGGCAGAGTCACAAGCAAGGTCCTGGGGGGGAAGGGGGGGGGGGGTGAGGGGTGCACAGATAAGGGCCAGGGTGGCGCACACAGGGGGCAGCAGAGACGACAACCAGAGAGGCACAGACAAAGAGGGAGTGGGGCACAGATAAGGGCCCAGGGGCGCAGACCAGGAAGAGGCGTACAAAGACAAGGGCCAGATCCCAGGGGTGCAGACAGGGGCCAGGTAGGCACAGCCAAAGGGGCGCAGATAAGAGCCAGGGGCTGCATTGAAAGGGCCAGGGTGGTGCATAGAGCAGGGTCAAAAGCAAGGTCTGGGGGGGGCGGGTGAGGGGCGCACAGATAAGGGCCAGGGTGGCATTAATAGGTTCTTCTTTATTTTGGCGAGGTATCGTATCAGTATCGAGTATCGTGATACTTTTGTACGTATCGGTATCGAACTCAAAATTCTGGTATCGTGACAACCCTAATAGATATATGGTTTTATATTTCCACAACTGAGAATGATGACTTTCAATCAGTACATCTATAGCTGTCATTCTTTGCTTATTTTACTATAATGTGTATGTTTCATTAGTTAGGATTGTGTTATGTAATCAAACTCTAGTGTTGTAGCAACTCCTTTTCAGAATTGTAAACTGCAATTGCTGTGAAATATATATATTGTATGTATGTGGTCCCTCAGGATACAATATTTTCAACATACAATGATCTGTTCTAGGCCATTGTAAATTGAAACTAGACTTAAAGGGTTTCTGTCACCAGAAATGACCCTATTAAACCAAGTGTCATTTGCAATGAGCAAATGACACTTGATGCCAGTAATGTTACTATTATAGTCCTCAGTAACGCCGTTTTGCTAAAAATTACGATTTTATAATATGCTAATGACCTCCCCTAGGTGCAGTAGGCGTGAACCTGCACCTAGGAGAGGCCGTAATTATGCCTCTTACCACGCCCCCGGTCGCGCTGATTGACAGGGCCGGGCAGCCAGCTCTTTCGGCTCCCGGCCCTGTACGATCCGAAATCCCGCGCCTGCGCAGTAATGAAGCCGGGACCCGGGCGGGCGCCGGCTCTCAACGCGCGCTGATCCTGCGCATTGCGATCAGCGCGCCTAGAGAGCCGGCGCCCGCCCGGGTCCCGGCTTCATTACTGCGCAGGCGCGGGATTTCGGATCGTACAGGGCCGGGAGCCGAAAGAGCTGGCTGCCCGGCCCTGTCAATCAGCGCGACCGGGGGCGTGGTAAGAGGCATAATTACGGCCTCTCCTAGGTGCAGGTTCACGCCTACTGCACCTAGGGGAGGTCATTAGCATATTATAAAATCGTAATTTTTAGCAAAACGGCGTTACTGAGGACTATAATAGTAACATTACTGGCATCAAGTGTCATTTGCTCATTGCAAATGACACTTGGTTTAATAGGGTCATTTCTGGTGACAGAAACCCTTTAAAGGGAACCTGTCATCTCCGAAACACCCCCTGAACTAGAGTAAGCGGTGTATAGTGTAAGTGATGCTGAATCCGAATATGTAAGTTTTATCTTCATACTCACTTCCATTCCGACGCTGTGCTCCCACAAACCAGCAGTAAAATGCACTGAGAGGACTCCGGTGCTCACTCACATAATGGAGAGGACTCAAAGAAGAGTCCACTGAGTGCATTTTACTGCTGGTTTGTGGGAGCACAGCTTCAGAATGGAAGTGAGTATGAAGATAAAACTTACATATTCGGATTCAGCATCATTTACACTATACAACACTTACTCTAGTTCAGGGGGTGTTTTGGAGATGACAGGCTCAGGCTCAGATCCAACCATTGAACATGGCCCTTTCACTAGTAAAACACTTGTATGGGATGTCTAGTAGCTCCTCTGTGGTACTACGTGTTCTGTGCTGCCCCCTACCTGTGCCCGGTGAGACGCTCCTTTGAACACCAGGTGAGAAGCAGCTTCATTTTATTTTTCTGGTCCATATGTGGACTGTACAGGACCCTGAAGAAGCTCCTGTCCTCACCATAGAAGGTGATTTACAGCTTCCAGTGTCTATTCCTGGCTGTTTTATAAGGACTTGCTTTATCTGTCTGAGTTATCTGCTTATTTTTATTAAAACATCACTTTTCTTATCTTGGGCTGTGGAGCCAATTACTGGTTTTCCAGGTCTCAAGTTACAATGGTCGCCCCAGAACCACCTAATAATGTAACTTGAAGGGCCACTATATGCGTACGTATGTATGTATACATATATTTACCCTAAGGGTTTTGTAAGGGTTAAACTGTTTTCCACCGGCATGTGTCCACGTACCACTGCAGATATAGTTTGCAGTGAGCCAGGCTTCCCAGTGTAATTCAGGAATGTGTTTGAATTCTCAATGCTTTGGTTTGATGCAGATGCTGTTTTGGATGCGAAGAGGTCCCTCGAGCTCCAGCCTAACAATGCAAACGCTTTCCTCAGGAAGGGGTATGTGTCAGTACTAGTTTCCAATTACATTTATTACCGTCTTCAAACCTCTGGCCATGCAGCGTTAAATTGGATATTCATCAGTGCTGCTCTAATATGGATGAAGTTGTCCTATGAAAAGACCAGGAATACCAATGAGCTAATGAGAAATGTTGACCATTGAATATACGAGGCGCTGCTATTCCACAAAACCCACAACTTTCGAACTGCAGGCAACGGGGGGGGCTTGTTGTACTATAACCCGGTGGCGTCATGTAACACCAAATTACGATTTTCCTTTTTTTTTTTTTCTTTCCCCCCGTCAGTCCGAAGCTACATTATTGCCGGCAGTCACAGTCCCTTGGAAAATGGATGTTCTGATTAAGTTCTTTTCTACAGGCAGCAGGCACAAAGAAATGTGCAGATCAGAAAAGCGTTGATATATTTAATGGGTGCATTTGATGTGAAGCCCCCCCTCCCCTTTTGCTTATATCAGAGACATTTTTAAATTCTGGTTCTCTCTTATGCTGGATTACTTTGTTTCCACGGCAACTGCGATTTGAAAGTTGTTTCCTCTCTTAGAGGTTTCCGATTTGCATGATGTCATTGTATTAGCAGAGCATGTAATCTTCTTCAAAGTGCCCTTTCTGTGCCCCGCATGTTCTTGTCGCAATCTGCACAGGGCTCAGATGTCTCGTTTGAAAATTATGTTTTATGATAATCTTGTCAGACAACTGGGCATTTACTTTTGCAACAGCAAAGCATAATCGGACAAATATATCTGGTGAAGGAGAGAGGAGAATTAAAAAAATAATAAAACATTGCGCTTGTGTTTATCCCTAAAATAATACGCAGAAAATGAGCTTTTTGCATTAGTGTGTATGTCGATTGTATAGTGCCTTGTGAAAGTATTCGGCCCCTGGAACTTTTCAACCTTTTGCCACATTTCAAGCTTCAAACAAAAAGATATAACATTTTACATTTTTGGTGAAGAATCAACAACCAGTGGGTCACAATTGTGAAGTGGAACGAAATTTATTGGATCATTTAAACTTTTTTTGTAATAATAAAACTGAAAAGTGGGGCGTGCAAAATTATTTGGCCCCCTTGCATTAATACTTTGTTGCGCCACCTTTTGCTGCGATTACAGCTGCAAGTTGCTTGGGTTATGTCTCTATCAGTTTTGCACATCTAGAGACTGAAATTCTTGCCCATTCTTCCTTGCAAGACAGCTCGAGCTCTTTGAGGTTGGATGGAGAGCGTTTGTGAACAGCAGTTTTCAGCTCTTTCCACATATTCTCAATTGGATTCAGGTCTGGACTTTGACTTGGCCATTCTAAGACCTGGATACATTTCTTTTTGAACCATTCCATTGTAGATTTTGCTTTATGTTTGGGATCATTGTCTTGTTGGAAGATAAATCTCCATCCTAGTGTCAGGTCTTTTGCAGACTCCAACAGGTTTTCATCCAGAATGGTCCTGTATTTGGCTCCATCCATTTTCCCATCAATTTTAACCATCTTCCCTGTCCCTGATGATGAAAAGCAGGCCCAAACCATGATGCTGCCACCACCATGTTTGACAGTTGGGATGGTGTGTTCAGGGTGATGAGCTGTGTTGCTTTTACACCAAACATATCGTTTTGCATTGTTTCCAAACAGTTGGATTTTGGTTTCATCTGACCAGAGCACCTTCTTCCACATGTTTGGTGTGTCTCCCAGGTGGCTTGTGGCAAACTGTAAATGAGACTTTTTATGGATATCTTTGAGAAATGGCTTTCTTCTTGCCACTCTTCCATAAAGACCAGATTTGTGAAGTGTTCGACTGATTGTTGTCCTATGGACAGACTCTCCCACCTCAGCTGTAGATCTCTGCAGTTCATCCAGAGTGATCATGGGCCTCTTGGCTGCATCTCTGATCAGTCTTCTCCTTGTTTGAGATGAAAGTTTAGAGCGACGGCCGGGTCTTGGTAGATTTGCAGTGGTCTGATACTCCTTCCATTTCAATATGATCGCTTGCACAGTGCTCCTTGGGATGTTTAAAGCTTGGGAAATCTTTTGGTATCCAAATCTGGCTTTAAACTTCTCATCAACAGTATCACGGACCTGCCTGGTGTGTTTCTTGGTCTTCATGATGCAGAACCCTGAGACTATCACAGAGCAGGTGCATTTATACGGAGACTTGATTACACACAGGTGGATTCTATTTATCTTCATCAGTCATTTAGGACAACATTGGATCATTCAGAGATCCTCAATGAACTTCTGGAGTGAGTTTTCTGAACTGAGAGTAAATGGGCCGAATAATTTTGCACGCCCCACTTTTCAGTTTTATTGTTATAAAAAAGTTTAAATGATCCAATAAATTTCGTTCCACTTCACAATTGTGACCCACTTGTTGTTGATTCTTCACCAAAAATGTAAAATGTTATATCTTTTTGTTTGAAGCTGAAATGTGGCAAAAGGTTGAAAAGTTCCAGGGGGCCGAATACTTTCTCAAAGCACTGTATGTGTCTTACATATTCCCCATGTTCTGACGTCAGAATGTGCATTGTAAAGATGTGCAGCATTACATAGGTGCTTTGCATATGTTTTTGGATGAAGCACTCTTGCATGGGTATGACCGCCACAGATGCAGAAGGGAACCTGAGTGGCTGTCGACTGGCCGCCCATATGTACTTCTTAAAAAGTGAATTTGTCAGTTTGTATACCTCTTCCCCTCCCAAACCACTTACATGTTCCCAACACATACCCAAAGTCACCTTCGCATTGCAATAAGTTCTTTTGTTACCTCTTCTCGCATCTTATGCAGGAGAAAAGTGTCTGCTGGGCACTGCTGAGGGAAGGACCATGAGGGATGTGTGCTTCCGCCACATAATAGTTTGATTTACATGGCTGACTAAGAATACCATTGGACTTGGTATTACATAAACGTACATCAAATTTTGGAGCATACACCTTTTATATATATCTAAGGCTTCATTCACACGACCGTATTTTGTTTCCGTGTCCGTTCCGTTTTTTTTGCGGACCGTATGTGGAACCATTCATTTCAATGGGTCCGCAAAAAAAACGGAAGGTACTCCGTTTGCATTCCGTTTCCGTATGTCCGCATTTCCGTTCCGCAAAAAAGATAGAACATGTCCTATTCTTGTCCGTTGTGCTGACAAGGATAGGCATTGTTACAATGGATCCGCAAAAAAAACGGACACGGATGCCATACGGAACGTCATCCGTTTTTTTTGCGGATCCGCAATTTGCGGACCGCAAAACACATACGGTCGTGTGAATGAAGCCTAAAGGGGATTGTTCCAATAATCACAGAATGCGCAACTCGTGACAGGCCTCAAGGGGGCACTCTGGCACTCACTGCACCGTGACCTTGGATGTGACTGCAATGGCTCAAGCACACGGCCACGTGCATTCCACATTTTACGGAATGTCCTGCTCTCTATAGAACTGTACTATCTTTGTCTGTAAAACGGACAAGAATAGGGCGCGTTCTATTTTTTTCGGGGCCGCGGAACGGGCATACGGATGCGGACAGCACACTGATCTGCTATCCGTACATTTTGCAGCTCATTGGAAAGAATGAGTCTGCATCTGACCTGCAAAAAATGTGAATTGGATGCGATGTGGACTAAAAATACGTTCGTGTGCATGAGCCCTAAGGCTGAACTCCGCTTCCACACACTCCTAAATGCATCGGTCACCTAGGAGTTAAACAACCTCCAAAAACTTCCACGTACCATGTTGCCACCACCCTTCACAGCAGACAGGACGCCACACTCACAGGAACCCACTGAGGCTCATTTACTATAGTGTCTGCAACTGTTTTTAGGCATAAAAATGTGTTTTAGTCTTATTTTTTTAGTCTTATTTATTACTGAAAATGCACCAGTTTTGGAGGCATTTACCTGTTTTAATTTTTTTTAGATTAATTCAGAAGTTTTTGCACCTATTTTCCAACCTATTTATATAGGTGCGCCTTATTTTGAGCCTGATTTAGTCATAAAAACAGTCTAATTTCTACTCCACGGCTTTTTATGCCTCTGTTTTGAGAGGTGAGTTGCGCCACATTTTGCCTACTTCTTTAGAGACGTGCACCTAATTTCTGCTCAGTTACACCACATTTTCACGTGCATGCTAGTTTTACAAGTCTCATGATGGGGTCATTTATCAAACTGGTGTACAGTAGAACTGGCTTAGTTGCCCATAGCAACCAATCAGATTCTTCCTTTCATTTTTGACAGCTCCTTTGGAAAATGAAAGATGGAATCTGGTTGCTATGGGAAACTAAGCCAATTCTACTTTACACCAGTTTGATAAATGATCCCATTAGTGAATATGAACCCGTCGTACTTGTAAAGAACCACTAGAGGTCGGACTAATGCCAATACAACAAGTGTAATTTATGAAGTGCTTGGTTAATAGTCGGCAAAGGAAAGACAGGTGAAGAAAATACGAAAGCCTAAAAACAGGCAAGCTTGATAAATGTGCCCCACTGTGTTCTAGCATACGACAAGCAAAACTCTTCACACACTGGCCTTCAATGGTAACACAGCAAAGCAGCACTTGGAGGATGTGGGCATGTTAGAGCAGCAAGGAATGACTAGGACAGTGCTGCAGGCTATACAAAGATGGCATATTATGGTATATTTCTCATTCGAGGTACAACTTCTTGTAGGTATCTCTAAGATGGATAATATGACCAGCAATTTATACATGATATTTTACCAACCCAGGCATACCAAACATGAATATGAAGTATGAATCATTTCATCCAGTATGTCGTTTGCTAGGTTTCCAACATCCGAAAATCCTGGCGCTTGTGACTAGAGATGAGCCTGCGTTCCTTGATCAGAAGACCATGGGTTATTTATTACAAAACATGAATTATTACAAGGTTGTTTTTTTGAAGTATATATTTTTTGGTCTGTGATATATACAGTATGAGGTAGCTGGTGACCGGCTGACTGAAGGAATTCCATTAGCTTCTCTGTCACTTCGAAGCCGCCTCCGTTACCACCTCAGTGATATCAAGCACACACACATCTCGGGAGACCACTGAGGACAGTGATTGGCTGCAGTGGTCACTTGTCAGATTAGAAACCAGCAGGAGCAGAAAATTGGCATAATTGCACATGCGTGAGATTTTCGTCAGGCTTAGTAGTCAGGAATCAAGTTTTAATAGTTGGGGGTTACATCTAAAATCAGTGCACTCTTCTCTTCTGGAGCAACGCCCAGCAGACACTTTTCCCACCTAATTTACATGGGAGGCAGGATTTAAAGGGGTATTCCCATCTCACAAATATAGTTAGATATAGCCATACTAATATTATTACTAATAGAATGTATTTATATAAAATGTATCATTTAGAAGATTTCCCTATTTGTATTTCCATTGTCCCACACATCAGTCAGGCCGTTGCCCCTGGTTACGACCACCGCAGCCATGTAATAGTGGTGGCCGGCTTGCTTCTTTTAAAACCCGCTCTGAGGTAACTGCTGTATTGTGAACACACATTACATGAGCACGTGGAGACACATCTTAGGGTACTTTCACATCTGTGTTTTGGACGCTACCAGTCCAAAACACAATGGTCAGGTTAAAGTCACAAGAATGTGTAGTTCACTGACACTGTTTTGGGAGGGTGGTAATGTGGGGTGGGAGGCCTAGTAGTTGGGAGGGGGGGAGTGTATTAATAATAATGTGCCCCTTCTGTTAATAATTAAGAATATTACAAGTCCCCTTGGAGGTCTATGCCCTGTGTAGAAGCATACAGCCTGTGGTGACTCCTTCATTGTAATAATTAAAGGGTTATTCTCATTTTAGACAATGGGGGCATATCGATAGGATATGCCCCCATTGTCTTATAGGTGCGGGTCCCACCGCTGGGACCCGCACCTATATCCAGAACGGAGCCCCCGAACTGAATGAGGGCGCACTGTGCATGCGTAGCCGCCCTCCATTCATTTCTATAGGGCCGCCGAAAATAGTCGAGCCAGCTGGCTCGGCTACTTCCGTCGGCTCCATAGAAATGAATGGGAGCGCACCGCGCATGCACGGCCCGGCTCCCATTCATTTCTATGAGCGCAGCGGGGAGCTGTGCCTGGTGGTGGCCGGACCCCCGGAAACCCAGAGTCCTCCAGGTGCAGCGCTCCCCGCTCCGTTCTGGATATAGGTGCGGGTCCCAGCGGTAGGACCTGCACCTATAAGACAATGGGGGCATTGTCTAAGATGAGAATACCCCTTTAACAGCAGGAGATACATTTTCCTGTATGTAAGCGATTTGTGCAAATTTTGCCCTGAATTAATGTGAACGTTTGCCTTTGCTGTTACTTTCTAATTGTTTGAAACCCACTTTTACAGGGAGGCTGAATTCCACTTAAAGAATTACTCCGCCGCACAAGACTCATTTAAACAAGGCCAAACATTCAATTGTGAGTATATGTCTATATCAGTGCTCCAGAAAAATACCTAGGAGCCATTGGCTCCTGAACTGAAAAATTTAGGAGCCAAATAAAATTTTTAGGCGCCAAATTTAAATACATATAATTATAATTTAAAAAAAGGACTTGGAGGAGATGGAACGTCCGGCCATTAGTAGAATTGTCCTATCTTATTTTTTTGGCGGGACAAGGTGAATAAAAAATGGCAAATTGTTATTTTTCTTTTTTTCTTTTACGTGTTCACCGTATAGGAGATTTTTTTAAATATTTTAATAGTTTGGACTTTTCGGATATTTATTAATATATTTTATAGTATATTAGGAAAGGGGGTGATTAAGGGGCCATTCAGACGGCCGTAGTATTGTGGATCCGCAAAAGTACGGATCTGCAATACCACGGATGCCGCCCGGTGTGTGTTCAGGATGAATAGGACTTTACACTCTCCCTGCTGCCCTGGGCTCAGTAGCGTCCTGGTTGCCATTGTAACCGATCGGAGCTCCGCGATTACATTGCTGGGCTCCGATCGGAACTGCCACTGAACCACCAATGAAGAGAGTGGGGGCGTGGGAGGGGACCCTGTGGCCACTGCCACCAATAATTAATATAGTTGGGGGGGGGTTGGGCACTGCGTCACCAATGAATAATACGGGGGGGCGGGGGGGTGCACTGAGCCACTAATGATTATTATACTGGTTGGGGTTTTCACTACTGGGGAGGGCGCACTGCGCCACCAATGATGATAACTACGTTTAATACAACTACAGGAGGCGGGTGCCAGAGCAGGATCACATAGCCGGCACCTGACCTGTATTATAGGGAGCTGCAGTCAGTGGTAGTTAACCCCTCAGGTGCGGCACCTGCCTTCTGTAGTTGTATTAAACATAGTTGTCCTCATTGGTGGCGCAGTGTGCCCTCCCCAGTAATAAAAACCCCAAACAGTATAATGTGTGTGCCCCCATCAGACCTCAGATCAGCCCACTGTGCCCCCATGAGACCTCAGATCAGCCCATTGTGGCCCCATCAGACCTCATATCAGCCCATTGTGGCCCCATCAGACCTCATATCAGCCCATTGTGCCCCCATCAGACCTCAGATTAGCCCATTGTGCCCCCATCAGACCTCAGATTAGCCTACTGTGGCCCCATCGGACCTCAGATCAGCCCATTGTGCCCCCATCAGACCTCAGATCAGCCCATTGTGCCCCCATCAGACCTCAGATTAGCCTACTGTGCCCCCATCAGACCTCAGATTAGCCTACTGTGCCCTCATCAGACCTCAGATCAGCTCCTTGTGGCCCCATCGGACCTCAGATCAGCCCATTGTTCCCCCATCGGACCTCAGATCAGCCCATTGTGGCCCCATCGGACCTCAGATCAGCCCATTGTGGCCCCATCGGACCTCAGATCAGCCCATTGTGGCCCCATCGGACCTCAGATCAGCCCATTGTGGCCCCATCGGACCTCAGATCAGCCCATTGTGGCCCCATCGGACCTCAGATCAGCCCATTGTGGCCCCATCGGACCTCAGATCAGCCCATTGTGGCCCCATCGGACCTCAGATCAGCCCATTGTGGCCCCATCGGACCTCAGATCAGCCCACTGTGGCCCCATCGGACCTCAGATCAGCCCACTGTGGCCCCATCGGACCTCAGATCAGCCCACTGTGGCCCCATCGGACCTCAGATCAGCCCACTGTGGCCCCATCGGACCTCAAATCAGCCCACTGTGCCCCCATCGGACCTCAAATCAGCCCACTGTGCCCCCATCAGACCTTAGATCAGCCCATTGTGTCCCCATCAGACCTTAGATCAGCCCATTGTGTCCCCATCAGACCTTAGATCAGCCCATTGTGTCCCCATCAGACCTTAGATCAGCCCATTGTGTCCCCATCAGACCTTAGATCAGCCCATTGTGGCCCCATCAGACCTTAGATCAGCCCATTGTGGCCCCATCAGACCTTAGATCAGCCCATTGTGGCCCCATCAGACCTCAGACCAGCCCACTGTGCCCCCATCAGACCTCAGATCAGCCCACTCTGCGCCCATCAGAATAAAATAAAAAAATCTCTTACCTCTCCTGCGCCGCGGCTCCGCTTCGTGCAGCGTCAGGTCAGAGTGCGCGCACTACGTCCTGACGCTGTACGCCGTCAGGACAGTGCAGAGCCTCCCGGAAGACATAGGAGCGTCGGACCCGGAACGGAGCCGCGGCGCAGGACAGGTAAGGGATTTTTTTATTTTATCGGCTCCATGTTCTCTGATACTAGGCTGCGCAATCAGTAAATGCGGTCGGGTCCAGGCGCAAATGGCGACAAGACTAAAAAGTCTTGTCGCCATTTGTAAAATCTAAGTCGCATTTGCGACCATTTTGGTCGCCATCTGGAGCCCTGTATATTGTGGACTGGTTCTTATCTATTCCTATGTAGGTTGCCTTCTGGTAGATTTAGTAATACTGCAGACAGTGTAAAGTGAAACATGCAGTCTAAAGGTGCACCAGATTTATCACATGCTGGATAATAAGTGGGATGTATAGACTCTTTTGTCTAATGTTATGCCAGTGGTTTACTTACTTTGTGATATAATGTTGCGCCAAAATGTTGCATGATAGGGAGTGCTCCTTTCCCTCTAAGCTCCATCCTTTTGCCTTTAATCCACACCCACTCAGCAAGCTAGGTGCACTAGATATTTTTAAAGCTGGTTGTGCCAATTGGCAAAGTGTTGCCACATTTTATGGCAAAACCTAGGAGCAATTACAGTAATCAGTGTGGACCATTGTCTTCGCCTGAACCTGAGGTTTCAGCTGTCCCCATCAAACCTGATAGTTGGAGACGATCAACTGAGAAAGATGTTAGAAAATCCCCACATTTAGGTATGCAAACCTTGTGTCATCATACCAAGAAGACTAGAGGCTGTAATTGCTGCCAAATCTGCATCAACTACTGAGAAAAGGGTCTAAATCCTTATGTCAATGCAATATTTTAATCATTTTCTATAAATTAGCAAAGATTTCTAATGTTCTGTATTCCAAATGCACTGTATGAGCCACTTCTTATCTGCCTTCTGAACTGATTATTTACTGCAAAACCCCAACTGAAGAGACAACTTCCATGATTATTCCATGTGGAAAGGGGAGGATGGGTAAACTGAGGGAGACAGAGGCACAGGAACACACAGAGATGCTGCTGATGGCTCGAGTAAGTTTCTTATCTCACTCCAGTGCTGGATTCACGGCTACATTGCTCAGTACTGCTGCTCCATGCTTCAGAACTGAAGGTGTGCTATAGTAAAATAGTAATGTGTAATTTATGTTGTGGATGGGAGTCATTTTAGCAGCCAATCTGTGTCTACTATCTCTACAATTAGACACTGAACCTGCAGAATACAAGTTATAGAATGGACAGATATAGTAGCTTATTCAGAAAAGTCACCTGGAACTGCAGGTACACTTTCACAATTTTGTAATTGCACTGGTTAAAAGAGTATTTGTACCATATAACAGAAAATCTCCATGGGGGAGTGCTATTCATCAGAGATCTGGCTTTGGTGAGAATGAGTTTTCCAGTGAGCTGTCATAGTAGTGAAAACACTTTTACAGGATGAGGTGAAGCAGTATATTCTCTGTGGACTAGAGTGATGAAACCAGCTATTGATCTAGTCAGCAATATGCCTTCCAGTGTGTGGATTACTGTAATACCTGATAGTCCCATGATTTAGCCTACTTTTCATGCTATTAGGTGATGTGCCATACATGTTTATTCACATCTGATGACCCTAAATTATGACAGGTTTTCTCTAATGATTATTGCGTTGTCAGAATGCACAAAAGACCAGCACTAAGTTTGAAATCTATTGTGTGTATCCTGTCTAAAAATCCACTCTGCTGACCCCAAATCATTGTTATCAATTTGGATGTCATGCTTCTGATGCTTGAAATGAATAGACCATTCTATTAGATATTTTTACCAATTATTCACTGAAGGGAAGGGACCAGAGCTATAGTGCACCGAGCGGTTCTGGCCTGGTCTTGTGCACTTGAGCGCTAATTTGCATATGAATTAAAAAAAACTTTTGTCAAGATTGCAGAATTGGTTCTGGCACCTGAACTCCATAGATGTCTATAGTTGATTGTTTTTCTGTTAATGTCCATTTATGCCTTTGGTGGGAGACAGAATATACTGTTCTTCAAGGTGTCAGCTTCCTAATAGAAAAAAATGTCTGCCTTCTTGAACCTCTCTCACATTCATCCTCAAATGGGAATTCCTAAATCAAGGATGCCCAACCTGCGGCCCTCCAGCTCTTGCAAAACTAAGACTTCCAGCATGCCCTGATAGCTGTAGGATGTCCGGGCATGTTGGGAATTGTAGTTTTGCAACCTTTTATGGACTGCACATTTGTAAGCTGTGGACTTTAGTTTCAGATACCTTCAGTATTGCTGACGTTTTCATCTACCAGGATCTGATGGCAGGAGACACTTAGCAGATCATTATTTATCGTATAGATTTTTACGGGAATAGTCACATTTTTGTTTTCTTGTCGCTGTAGCTTTGGAAAAGGCAGCAGCAATAGTGCAGCCATACCTGACAGTTCATCTTTCACTTCTAAAAAAGTGGAGCTAAAGAGACAACCAGTTTGGCTACTCTTCCAGTTGTCTTATTTGCCAAAAAAATAGCTGCCACAACATAATTAAAGTGTGTGCGCTTTGGCTAATGCTTTTCTTTGCCTCTCAGAAACAAGCTAATCACAGGGTGCCTCACTGCTGAGATCCCTGGCAATCAGCAGTAATCTGTGAGAGAAGTAAGCAGCAAGCGTTCAGTCCCCCAGCAGCTCATCCATAGGTTATTGAAGCATGGCCATGATATGCCCTGACGTGTTGGTTGCCGCTTCAGCTCCAACTGAGGAACTTTCTGCTAGTAAAGGAAATGTGTAACCAGTTTCACACATCAGTTATTTGATCAGTTATTTCCATCAGTTGTTGTGAGCCAAAACCAGTTGTGGATCAAATATGCAGAACAGGTGCAGATCTCTGAGTAGGCTTCACTAGGGGTTTTGGCTCACAATAAGTGATGGAAATAACTGAACAAATAACTGAAGTGTGCCTTAGTCCTGACTGGTCCAGGTGAGTCCCTATATTCATAATCTCCTTCTCCCCCTGTCCATGACTGACAGTTTGTTCCTCCTGCGATCTGCAGCAGATGAGCAGGGAGAGCTGGACGCTCACGAATATCAGGACTCTGTGGTATGCATTGGAGCTGTTCAGTACAAGATTTAAGCAGAACAACTCCTTCAGTTAAAGACAGTGACCCAGATTTTTGCTAAGAGTAACTATCACTAGTTTATGTTGCCCTTATTTAGGACAGTATAAGCTGGTGACAGATTGCCTTAAAGGGGTTTTCTGGAAATAAGGATATTTTAGCAAGTGCCTGCAGCCTGCCTCCCTAAACTGAAGATTCATACTTACCCACTCCCCGCTGCCCTGGTCCTCAGCACCGGCTCTGTAGGGCCCATGTTCCAGTGCCCGCAATGTTGACATCTGGTGCAGCTTGGGCGTAGTCACATGCTCTGCTGCAGCCAATGCCCGACTTCAGAGGTGATGAGTACTCTCAACACTGCTAGGACTGGGATATGGACACAGCTGAGAACTCTCGGTGGACCATAGTAGACGGGGACAAGTTATGAATTTTCAGCTTAGGGAGGCAGACTGCAGACACTTGCTAAAATGGCCCTATTCCCAGTTAAGCCCCTTAAGGCGTACAAATATCAAAAGCTTAACGTTGTTTGCTAATTGTTCAAAAAATTCTTCCTTTTAGCGTCGGAGTCATCATTTCCTTCATGGATCAAGAAGTGTGAAGAATTGTTAAACAGTAAGTAAAAAGATTTGGCTTCCAAATCTTCCTCTTTACCGTTACCTCTGGGTGCATGTTCTGTGTTAGGTAATAAGACCTGTTGGAAATGGGGTAACATATTAACACCTCAAAGGGTTTTACTCATTAACAACATTTATCGCTTATCCACAGGATGGGTCATAAATGTATCATCTGACCTCTGGGGGACCCACCAATCACAAGCACAGGGGTCCCAGAGTCTCTAATTAATAGTATGAATGGGGCAGTGGCACGTATGTGTCACCATAGAAGTGACTGGAGCAGTGGCACGTATGTGTCACCATAGAAGTGACTGGAGCAGTGGCACGTATGTGTCACCATAGAAGTGAATGGAGCAGTGGCACGTATGTGTCACCATAGAAGTGAATGGAGCAGTGGCACGTATGTGTCACCATAGAAGTGAATGGAGCAGTGGCACGTATGTGTCACCATAGAAGTGACTGGAGCAGTGGCACGTATGTGTCACCATAGAAGTGAATGGAGCAGTGGCACGTATGTGTCACCATAGAAGTGAATGGAGCAGTGGCACGTATGTGTCACCATAGAAGTGAATGGAGCAGTGGCACGTATGTGTCACCATAGAAGTGAATGGAGCAGTGGCACGTATGTCTCACCATAGAAGTGAATGGAGCAGTGGCACGTATGTGTCACCATAGAAGTGAATGGAGCAGTGGCACGTATGTGTCACCATAGAAGTGAATGGGGCAGTGGCACGTATGTGTCACCATAGAAGTGAATGGAGCAGTGGCACGTATGTGTCACCATAGAAGTGAATGGAGCAGTGGCACGTATGTCTCACCATAGAAGTGAATGGAGCAGTGGCACGTATGTGTCACCATAGAAGTGAATGGAGCAGTGGCACGTATGTCTCACCATAGAAGTGAATGGAGCAGTGGCACGTATGTCTCACCATAGAAGTGAATGGAGCAGTGGCACGTATGTCTCACCATAGAAGTGAATGGGGCAGTGGCACGTATGTGTCACCATAGAAGTGACTGGAGCAGTGGCACGTATGTGTCACCATAGAAGTGACTGGAGCAGTGGCACGTATGTGTCACCATAGAAGTGAATGGAGCAGTGGCACGTATGTGTCACCATAGAAGTGAATGGAGCAGTGGCACGTATGTCTCACCATAGAAGTGAATGGAGCAGTGGCACGTATGTGTCACCATAGAAGTGAATGGAGCAGTGGCACGTATGTCTCACCATAGAAGTGAATGGAGCAGTGGCACGTATGTGCACTTCAGCTCCATTCACACAATGGACTCTGGTGAAATATGTTGTTAATGGGGGACACCTCTTTAATTACCAGTAGTTTGTTAGATAAATGGGCTTCAGCAGTGTGCCGGGCTGGTGGAAGCCATATTTTATTCGCTTTCATTTTCATGGCCTCTTTTGACTAAGAGGTGTGGGATAGATTTGTGCATTGCAGCAAAAATCATCTAAGTGCATTATCGACTGTAGCCCAGCTGTCAGCCGCTTTGTATGTCACCCCCACTGTATGCCCGTTACAGTGACTTGGATATGGGCATCTGATTACTTGTAACAAGAAATAACTAGATAAGATTGAAAAAGTTTAATAGCGTGTCTGGCTGAAGATTTCCTTGTACATTTTTGTAAACGTAGGTTATCAGTACAAGCATTGAAATAGAAGAAAATATTCCTCCAGCGTCTATAGAAAACATTAATGTGAATCTCCACCGAAAACGACTCTTATGTATTTCAAGCCATTACTGCTTCTTACTCATAGCTATAAGTGAAGTATGCTTTGGTAATGCACATTTTCCAATTTTCCAATAGTTTCAAATAAACCTTGTATGTTTTTAAACTTTTCTGTGGATTCTAGAAGAACACTTTTTCTTCTTGCTGCTTCTAAGAAAGGCGCCCACGCTTGCCATGGTTATCTGCCTATTACCTGTCAGTGTTATATAGTGCAAGACATTACCGTTTAGAAAAAGCAAAACAAAATAAAAATAGTTTCATAGGTTTGTTTTTTTTTTAAACCCCACCCAAAAAAACACTTTATCATAAAAGATTTGAAAATATTTTATTTTTTCAAAATGCATATTTGCTACCAATGAACATCACTTAATTATACTGCATAGTTCATGGAGTTAAAAAACAAAAATAAAGACAGTATTATGGGTTTTTTTTGTGCAACCTCCCCAAAAATTTTACAATTTTTAAAAGCTACCGTAATTGATAATTAATACGTATCCCAGAATAATACCAACAATAGCTGCAATTATTAAGGCCTTGATCACATTTCCGTGCCCGTTTTATGTCTGTCAAAAATCCATGCGTGTTTCATCCGTGAAGGATCTGTGTTTGGCCCGCAATTCCTTTTTTTGCCCTTCGTGTGTCA
The DNA here is from genome assembly GCA_900303285.1 of Rhinella marina. Classification (NCBI taxonomy): domain Eukaryota; kingdom Metazoa; phylum Chordata; class Amphibia; order Anura; family Bufonidae; genus Rhinella; species Rhinella marina. The sequence continues at coordinate 7,006 of ONZH01007079.1, read as the reverse complement.
TCTGTATACAACGCACACTGTTCAGCTGAAAATTAGTTTCCAGAGCACCTCTTGTCAGTCAAAAACAGACCAAGCACTGATGCCATCAGTGGGCGTGTTTTGTCCACATCATGGACCTAAATGTTTTTTTTTTTTTATTTTCACTGACTCATGGTCGGAAAAAAAAAATACTGATGTGTGAATGGACACATTAAAATCAATGGACCTGTGTGCTGTCTTCAGAAAATGCAGATGGCACATGTCAGTAAAAATGGAAAAGTAAACGTTGCCTTATGCACACCCAAACGGTGCCACTGAAAAATATAACTCATCCCACGAAAATATTACCACTACAAAAAAATAAGTGTAATGGATCTTGAAATGGGAAAATAAAAAACAGAAATTGCTGGATCCTAAATGTCCAATATCGATATCTCTTCGTGGGTGTTAAAGCTGCATACTGTGATTGATTTAGAGAAGAGAAGTTTGCGCATAATAGTAGTAATAATTATTATTATTCATAACCCAATTGTTTCTGTGTAGTGACAATTGTATTTTGTTTGTTCCTAGATTCGTCATGTCCTGATCTGGTAAGAATTGTTGCATTGCTCTATGTACCCCTATAAACCATGACATACTGGTATATACAAGGCTGTAACTACAGATCAACCAGAGTCTCGCTGCACTGCTCTGAGTGTTGTATAAGGGCATCAAGTAACAGACCAGTGACACAGAGCTGTTGTGCCCTCACACTTCAGGGTCTCCTGTTTTCCTCTGTGATGCAGCTTGAGTCTGTCTGCCCTCTCTGCCCTGTTGTCTTTCCTCTGTCAGCTCTTACATGCAAGAGGCAAGGAGACCAGTTCAAAGCTACATCCCATAGAACTGTACTGTAGAGTCAGCACACACAGATAGTACAGGCAGGCAGTGGGAGTCAGGAGTAGGGATGAGCGACTTAAGATGAAACATCCAAAGCCAATTCACATAAAACTTCAGTTCAATACCGTACAGTATTAGAATGTATTGGCTCCGATGAGCTGAAGTTATAACTTCTCGAAGTGTCGCGAGACTTCGCGTAATAACTTCATTAATTTATTTGTACTGTAAAAACCCATTTCCCAAACTCGTGTTCGGTTCCAAGGTACCACTTGGAACCAAACCCGAGTTCGGAAAATGTTTTTTTTTTTTTTTTTTTTTTTTTTTTTACAGTACAAATTAATTTATAAACTTTTATGTGAAGTCTCGCAGGACTTCGTGCAGTAATAACTTTGGCTCATGGAGCCAATACATTCTAATACTGTACAGAACGCTCGCTCCGTACAGTATTCTAACAAAGTTTTATGCAAATCGACTTCGGATGTTTCATCCAAAGTCGATTTGCTCATCCCTAGTCAGGAGGTTTATATAGCTTCAGCGAACCACTGAACCACCTTTGAGGGACTATTTTACAATGTTTTTAACTACCACTGTGTTAATGGTGAACACCGCATCTCTTTTCTCCTAACAGCAGTCCACTAACCAGAAGAAAACATTACAATACAGGTATTTTTTTATTTAATGTATTAGCAAAATGATGTAGAAACTGTTAAGAAGCCCTTACAGATGGATGCATGATGGTTTTTTTTTTTTTTTTTTTACTAAGACTTATAAAAGCCAAGATTCAAAACTGACTCTTGGTTATCCATCATCAAGAACATACAAGGCTTTCTGCTCACTGTGACAAATAGGTCATTCTGTGGTTATCTATAAACCCCACATTGGTATCATTTCACTATGATCTTGTGCCTTCCAAAACTATTTAGTGTGAACTTCAGTACCAGTAATTATAGGTACCATGCAGCCACACTTGTAATCAGAAATGTCAGTCCTTGGTTGGATCAGCACTATTGTTCAGAAGTGTTGGTGCTATCCTCTGGATAGGTCATCAATATCAGATCAGCTGGGGCCTGACTCGCGGGACCCCCAGCTGTTAGAAAAGGCAGTGGCGGTCCTTAAGCACTTAGGCCTCTTCCTAGGCCAGTGACATCAACGTACGTTGGTCACATGGCCTATACGCAGCTCAGTCCCATTCAAGTCAGTGGGGCTGAACTTCAATACCAAGCACTGCCACTATACCAAGTATGGAGCTGTGCTGGGCAAAAGTACCCTATAGCCTGCAGAACTCCAGTGAACGCAGTGGCTCCCAGAAACAGCTAATTGGCGGGGGTTCCAGGACTCAGATCCCACCTATGTGATAATGATGACCTATCCAGTGAGAATAGGTCATCATTATCTTTACACAGATAACTCCTTTAAAGGCCACTTTAAAGTGGTATTCCGGTTACTAAAAGTTATCCCTTATCCTGGATAGGGCAGAATAGGAGATAGCTGTCTGCTGTGTAACCCCATCCTCATGGAGTGGCAGATTCTATGGGAATGGTGGAGATAGCAGAGTATAGTGCACTGCAATTTTGGCAGTCCCATAGAGAATGAATGGAACTGTAGAGTGCATGCTTGACCTGTCACTTGATCTGGACAGAGGTACAGACCTCGTTTTTGGTATCATTGAGGTCCCACCTGTTAGACCGCCACTCGTCAGTAATTTTATCCCTTACCCAGGGGGATAACTGATTACCATTTAGTAGCAGATTTTCTGTAAACAGCATGGTAAGCCACCACATATTTATTAGAGCTTCAGCCCTGATGTCCTCCACAGAGCAGAACCGTCACTGTGTTTATTACGGTTCACCATCCTGTCTTGACTTGGGCAGTAAAGGAGGAGCATGTGACCAGACCAATCCATCTATGTCCTCCATAGAGTAACGCTGTGCATGTCACTGTACAAGCGCTACCCCACTGTATGTGCACAGTGCTATTCCGTAGAAGCCTCTTATGTTCCATCGTTTTGTGGAAAATGGTCTAAAACAGATGTTGCCAGTAGAGATGAGCGAACGTGCTCGTAACGAGCACTGTAGCGCTCGGCTCCCCTGCGCTCGCATGGGCGCAGGCATCCGGATCCGTCCTCCTCACCCGACGGATCCGGATGCCTGTGCCCATGCGAGCGCAGGGGAGCCGAGCGCTACAGTGCTCGTTATGAGCACGTTCGCTCATCTCTAGTTGCCAGAATTGCTTTATACAATTTGATGGTTTCTAAAAATGCACATTAAATACAACATGCATGTACCCTAAAATGATGGCAGAAAATTAACCCCATCAACCCCGGGCCTGTTTTAACCTTCCTGCCCAGGCCATTTTTTGCAAATCTGACATATGTCACTTTATGTAGTAATAACTTTGGAACACTTTTACTTATCCAGGCCATTCTGAGATTTTCTCGTCACATGTTGTGCTTCACGACAGTAGTAAATTTGTGGCAAAATATTTCATTTTTATTTATAAAAAAAATACCAAATTTACCAAAAATTTGGAAAAATTTGCAAATTTCAATTTCTCTACTTTCAAAATACATAGTAATACCTCCAAAAATAGTTATTATTTTACATTCCCCATATGTCTACTTTATGTTGGCATCATTTTATAAATGTCATTTTACTTTTTTAGGACGTTAGAAAGCTTAGAAGTTTAGAAGCCATTTTTCAAATTTTCAACAAAATTTCCAAAACCATTTTTTTAAGCACCAATTCAGATATAAAGTGATTTTGAGGGGCATATGTAATGGAAACCACCCATAAATGACCCCATTTTAAAAACTACACCCCTCAAATTATAAAAAAATGATTTTACAAACTTTAACCCTTGAGGTGTCCCACAAGAATTAAAGGAAAATGGAGATGAAATTTCAAAATTTCACTTTTTGTTTGATTATTCATGTTAATAATTTTTTCTTGCAACACAGCAAGGGTTAACAGCAAACTAAACCTCAATATACATTGCTCTGATTCTGCAGTTTACAGAAATACCCTATATGTGGTGGTAAATTTTTCATTTTCACAAGGGGTAACAGGAGAAAAGCACGCCATAATTTGTTCCCCATTTTCTCCTGAATACGGCAAACTGCTGTGGGGGCACATGGCAGGACTCAGAACAGAAGGAGCGCCATATGGATTTTGCAGCACAGATTTTGATGGATTGGTTTGCTCGAGCCATTGATTTTTATTTTTTTGAGTTATTGTCTTATGTGGAGGCTTATTTTTTGTGGGATGAGGTGACGTTTTCATTGGTACCATTTTGGGGTACATAAGACTTTTTGATGGCTTGTTATTACACTTTTTGTGAGTCAAGCTGAAAAAAATAGCTGTTTTGGCATAGTAAAAATTTTTTTACAGCATTCACCTGAGGGGGCAAATCATGTGATATTTTTATAGAGCAGGTTGTTACGGACGCAGCGATACCCAATATATCTAAAATTTGTATTTTTGTTTAATTTTACACATTAGCTGTATTTTTGAACAGAATTAAATCTTGTTTTTGTGCTGCCATTTTCAGAGAGCCATATTTTTTGGGCTATTGTCTTAGGTAGGGTATCAATTTCTGCGGGATGAGATGAAGTTTTGATTGGTACCATTTTGGGGTACATATGCTTTTTTGATCGCGTGGTATTACACTTTTTGTGAGGCAAGAGAAAAAAATGGCTGTTTGGCCTAGTTTTTAAGTTTTTTTTTTTTTTTTTTTTTTTTTTTTTTTTTTTTACAGCATTCACTTGGGGGGCCATCTCATGTAATATTTTTATAGAGCAGTTTGTTACGGACGCGGCGATACCCAATATGTCTACCATTTTTATTTTTGTTAAATTTTACACATTAGATTTATTTTTGAACAGAATAAAATTTTTTTTTGTGTTGCCATTTTCTGAGAGCCATATTTTTATTTTTCTGGTCTCAGGTAGGGTCTCATTTTTTGCGGGACAAGATGATGGTTTGATTGGTAATATTTTGGGGTAAATATGCCTTTTTGATCACCTGCTATTACACTTTTTGTGAGGGTAGGTGACCAATAATTTTTTCTTTTCCACACAAGTCTGTGGAAGCGATTCTTCCCATAGAAATGAATGGGGCGGTGAGGTGTAATTACACCTACTCACCACTACCCCGTTACGGCCAGCATGTAAACAGTGAAGAGGAGGCAGCGCTGGTACGGCGTGCACCTCCTCTTCAAACAGCTGATCGGCGGGAGTGCCGTGTGTCGGACCGCTTTTGGGAAAAGTGCGCTTTCTTTTTTACTTGAAACGTTTATTTTTTGTAAAACTTTATTTTTTTCACTTTTGATCCCCTTTACAATGCATTACAATACTTCTGTATTGTAATGCATTGGCTGTAAGTGTATTACCAGTGTAATACACTTACAGCCTGCTTCCTGTGAGATCCAGGGGGCTGGATCTCACAGGCTCGCAGGGATGGCAACCACGATGCCTAAGGAAGACATCAGGCTGCCATCCAAGCCATCGGGTCCCCGTCACAGCAGCGTGGGAACCCGATGGACTCTCCTTGCGCACGCCCGCATTGTATGTGCCGCGATCAGTGCTGACCGCGGGACATCGAGGGTTAATACGCTCACATCGGTGTTTTCACCTATGCGGACGTACGCAGCAGGGGTCGGGCTACTGGGAACACAGTACAGTACAGTTCCTGCAACCGCCCAATCAGCGCGCCATAGTGCTACGGCACTGGGCGGCAAGTCCCTTCCCGCAGCGCCGTAAATGTAAGGCGCTGGTCGGGAAGGGGTTAAAGTGGGTGTCCGATCTCAATATTTATGGCATATTGCTATGATATACCAAAATGTCAGGTGCAGTTACCACCTCTGGGACCCTCTACCCGAGACCATGGTATGCTCTACTTCACTTCAGGTGTCCCATTCTGGAGATATTAGCGGGTCTCAGAGGTGGTACCCACACATATCTGCCTTTTATGGCATATCCTAGCAATATGCCATATGATAGGAAAAGCCCTATAACCCCTTGCTACAATCAGACATACAGCTACATCCAAACTGTTAACTATAAAGTGTCACAGACCTGGAATCTCTGCTCTTACCAAGAGCAGACACACAGGAGAAGCCGGCAAGGAACCAATCAGGGTGCTCTGTTGCTGGGGATCGCTGATTGGTTAGTCTATGCTGGAAAGTAAAAAAGTTATGGCTCTTAAAAAGATTATAGTACATTTCATGTTAGAAAATCTAGGTACAGCTTCTTTCCTTCTGAATGGTGCCATGTCCCCAAACAGCAGTCTATGACCACATGTGGGGTGTTGCTGTAGACAGAGGCTGAAACAACACTTTTGGCATCCGCCTGGCTAATCTAGGGACGTATTTAGCATATATGTCGCAGTTTGTACATACAGTTTGAACACAGCCCAGCTTCAGCAATGTGCACTTTTTGTTGAGTTAGTGTGTGTATAGGGCAGCTGTGATTATATACACTTTTAGGCTTTATTCACACATCAGTGTTTTGGTCAGTGATTGTGAGCCAAAACCAGGAGTGGATCCTTCACAGACATAAGGTATAAGGGAAAGATCTGCATCTGTTCTGTATTTAGAGCCGCACCTGGTTTTTGCTCACAATCGCTGATGGACGTAACTGACCGAACGCTGACTGTGTTGAATGAGGTCTAATTCAGCGTTTCTGTGCAATAATAGCAAGGAAATAATTTTCTTCACATTTTTTTCACTGAGGAACAGAGTGCCGGAGTTCACCGTATGCGCTGGATCTGTAATTGGATCCGGCATATGTGCCAGCATTCGTCTGGACAAAAAATGTTGCATGTAGCATTTTTTGTCCGGCCAGGGGCCGTCATGAATGCCGCATACAGTGCTTCCCAGACTGAACAGACTGGCGGAATTAAGGATGCAGATGTGAACCCGGCCTTATGCCAATGACTAGGACAACTCACATTCTGCAGTCTGGGAAAGCAGTATAGAAACCTCTGCAGGCTGTAATGAAGGACGCATTGGTTATATAAATGCAGTACTGCGCTGAATGGACGTACAGGTAGCTTCCTATAGGTTGCAGAGACCACTTTCTTCTTCTTCACTATGGATTATTGCCTGTAAAGATATGTCCATATGATGTGTAGGAAAAAACACTGCGGAAGATTTT